>OX422183.1:26560315-27280315 GCA_949130485.1 Agelas oroides
AGTGTAGTACCAGATGTGAAGTATAAAACAGTCAGCCATTCAAAACACTGGCAATTAAACTGATCTTTCACGTCACCCGTGTCTTTGTCCTCTGAGATGGAAACTATCGCCAGCAATCGTATTTATTAGTTACATGTGTAGTGATGACCTCATACTTGTACCCATTGTAGTAATATTCACCATACCGTTTTTGTCCACTTGGCTGCAGGCAGGAGGCTGGTGCTCGTGGTGGATACCCAGCCGTAGGAATGAAGCTTACAACCCTTGTACAGAGGCTGCAGGTCTGTGTAGTTAACAAGAGTCTATAAACATTGTATATCTTATTTGTACGATCTTTAAACTGTGGAAAAGATGGATTAGTTGCTATTTGCTGACCATGTTAAGCATCTTCTAAACTGAACATAAAAAGCCATTCTCATGCATGTTGGACTGTGGCCAGAACATGAGAGTAATGTTGTCTGTTCAAGGGGAGCCTCTACACTACTCACAGTAGATGAATCCATAGTTGTACAACCAACTGTTTCAAACCATATTATCTTAGGCAAATTGACACTGTGCAATATGTAGGAACACTAACCATACTTTGTATGTATGTACCTAACAACTGATACTATGGAACCAAGGTTTAAATTATCAAACGGTACATTCTAGTGGATCAGCAAAACACTCTAACTGTGCCTTATGCCCCTTATTCTTGCAGGGAGCATACCAATCCACCACATCTGGCAAGTTCCAGGATGCAATATCAAAACTCAGAAATATTCTGCTGAATGTCACATTGCTCATTGTTGACAGCAAGAGTGAGATATCTGAAGTGAGACTTTGTCCTGCACTATTATGCTTATTATCATCATTGTTGGTCGACTGTGGAAGGGCAAAAGTTTCACATCGAAGGAGTGAAGGAGATTTGTGATTTCAGTATTTGGTTATGTTGTAATAGTTGGACTTATCAGGATCTTCAGTTCACGTTTTTATCATTGCTATGCTTCTCCAGTGTTATGTCATTTTGCAACTATCTTGTTACATTAGGCCCAGCAGCTGTTGACCATTTGCAGAGAATACATCTTGGGTCTCTCCATGGAATTGGAACGCAAGGAGATGCCTAAGGTATGTTTGTTCTTCACCTCACATTGTGATGTTGGCCTTGGAGCATGTAGTTCTTTCCTCTGTTTCTACAGACCACACTCGAGCAGCAAAAACGAATCTGCGAGGTATGTACACAATACCAAGAATGTTTCATCAGTGTTTAGCAAAAGCATGGTATACGTGGCGCCCCGCTGCGCTTCGCACACGCCTTCCTGTTGCTAATTCAGCATAATATCATGAACAGGTGAAATCAGTGGCGAATGTAACCGCTACCTCTTGCCAGTATTTATCTCAGGTTACAAGTAGGTTATGGATACGAGCTAAAGACCTCCATGTTGCTAAGGCCTCTAGATAAACTGTGCTCAAGAATCAGTGAAAAACCTCCTAGGTATACATTTGTTCCAAATGTTATGAGCAGGTGTGCATGGCTTCTGCAATGGTTGATTGATTTGTTTACTGTAAGTGCGTATAAGTAGACATCCATAGGTGCCTGGCTACCAGGACAGTCCTCGACTCTTTATTGGCTAGATCACCGATTCATGGAAGCTGCCCTTTGCTGGACTTTCTTCCGCCCTAAACTGCTCTCTCCACCTCCATCCCACTCCAGATGGCTGCCTACTTTACTCACTGTGACTTGCAGCCGGTGCATCTTGTCCTTACACTGAGGACAGCACTCAACCTTTTCTACAAGGTGTGTACGCAAGAAGGAAGTAGATCATATCTGTCATTGAGTTCAAACTGTGTGTGTTCTCACTTTTATAGCTCAAGAATTTCAAGACTGCAGCCTCATTTGCTCGTAGACTTTTGGAACTTGGACCGAAACAAGAAGTTGCTACTCAGGTTGGTATTCCTCTAATGAAACGTTGATACAAGAACCTGGATATTGCTGAAGGGATGCTGCATATGATCATGACATTTATAATTATATCCAACATGGTCCACTGTACATATGTATGAACAATCAACAAACCATATCTCCCTAAAAAAAAAGAAAAAAAAAGAGGCCTAGATGTTATGTGAAGTCACCCACTGCGCAGGACGTGTTTCGGCCAGTGCATACGTTTCCTTGTAGCTTTGTTTCCAGATACCAGTTGCAGCTTCTGATTATGCTTGTAGTTTGTAGTGCAAGAAAAAGAGTTTATACTTCGGGTGTGTATTGCTGTGCTGTCCAACTTGCTTTAGTTGAGAAGAAGTGCTTTCTACTGGTATTTACATGGATTGAGAATTGGAAAGTGCTGTATTGTCCCGGGCAAGCGCCCACCCCCCCAATTTTGACAGTTTTGTGTTGTTTTTTTTTTTGAGGTCCTCCGTGTAACCGCACACCATGCTAAATTGTTGCATAGTGAATCGAAAGTAGGTCCACTGAAATCACGTACATAGCTGCGATCGTTCTGATGCAGCCACGACATCCGGCATCAAAGTTTCGCACACACCCATTTGTAGCCTTGTTCGTAGCGTTCTTCGTTTGTGGCACAAAATTTGCATACTGCAAGCGACAAACGCTGTGGAAGCTTGGCAATAAGGCTACGAGTCAGTCCGCTTTCTAGCACGATACAGCATTTTCCACCGTCCGGCTGGCCTCGACGAAACATGGGCGAAGCAACGATGCAGGTCGATTCAGTACCCCCTGGCAGCTAACTTTGTATCCTGGGTGGGCGCTTGCGCAGGGACATTTCAAGCACCTCCTCCGTGTAACCGCCCACCCCCAATTTTTGGTGCTTGAGCTGCGAGCGCCCATTTGCACTTGCCCGGGACAACACGGTAGAAACAAGAAACAGAAATATGGGTCTCCCTTTTAGTACATGGACTCATTCATTCCCAAAGCAAAATGTCCTGGCATAGAGGTACCTAGCGACATCTGATGTAGGCCTACATATTCATGTGTATTGATTGATTGATTTTAAATACTATCTGATCACCAGACCCGCAAGATTCTACAGGCATGTGACAAGAACTCTGTGGATGCACACAAGCTACTCTATGATGAGCACAACCCTTTTGCCATCTGTGGTGCTACATACAAGCCTATATACCGGTGGGTTAGTATTCAAGACCTACATGTGTTTATCCTGATTTCTGGTGCATTGGATAACAAACATGGGCTAAGAAAAGTGTATACCGTATTTCTTCGATCAGACGCCACGGCTGATATTGTTTTTATTGTTCGTTTTTTTTTGTGGCTACTATTCGAGGGCGGCATTTGTTTCATTGAGAAACCTGCAGAGATCAACGACAGCTGGATGAGGTATGTATGAGCCATACAGCGATGACTGTTAGATGCTGTCGGTAGTTTGCACAGCCTCTCAGTCCTGCTATCAGCCGTGGAAATGAGTCGTACAACATGAACAGCCCTTGCGCTAGCCTAGTGACCGTTGTCAGAAAGTATTTGTGCACATGTGCGTGTGCTACATATACTAGCCACGGCTACTATTTGAGGGTGGTGTTATTTTGCTTGGAGCTTCCGATTGTGTGGCTAGTATTTGAGTGTGGTGACTATTTGAGGGCGGCATCTATTTGAAAGAAATATGGTAACTAATATATTTGTAACAATGAAATCGTCTACTACCACATATTTAATTGGAAGTGAGTGATGTGTTTTAGAGCTCCACTGGATGGAAAAAGAACTTCTGAAGTTCAGTGTATTATGTTCTTGCCACATAGGTAGCTAAATAGATAGGTAGATAGATAGGTAGATAGGTAGATAGGTAGGTAGATAGGTAGATAGATAGATAGGTAGATAGATAGATAGATAGATAAGTAGATAGATAGACAGGTAGATAGACAGGTAGATAGGTAGATAGATAGATAGATAGATAGATAGATAGATAGATAGATGGATAGGTAGATAGATAGATAGATAGATAGATAGATAGATAGATAGGTAGATGGATAGATAGGTAGGTACGTAGATAAATTTTAGTTTGATATGGATATCTCATCAGTTTAAGCTGGTCTTCCTGAGAGTCATATACAGAACATAAAACGCAGTCGGACTAGTACAAGATAAACTTCAGTGGACAGAGATCGAGAGAGTTCCAGGTCAAAGTCGTCCTGTAATTGAATGATTTTTTTTGCCCAATTAGTGTTAAACCTGGTCACATATGTATTGTCAGCATTTCTGTCACCTGCTCTACCAGTCTCTCTGTTTGTATGAAACTTGCCATGCAGGTAGGTGGGGGGGGGGGGCTAGTCCTTTCATAGTCCTGTATGTAAGCTTGGCACGATGGAACTTCCTCCTTTCCTTGAGTGTCTACAATCCTGGCAACTGCTGGCCTTTTCACTTTCCTCTATTTCGCCTCAAAATCTCTTTGTTCCAATGAGTTCTAAGCCAACTCATAGTTGCAAAACACTTGCTAGTACTTCAGTTGACTGCGAAGAGATGTATATGTGTGTGTGTTGTAACTATTATTTATTGGGTCCCCGTCTTGTTTCACAGTGGTAAACCCCAAGAGAAATGTCCCCTCTGTGAGGCATGCTACATGCCTGAGTTGAAGGGATCAGTATGCAGGGTTTGCCAGGTCAGTGCACAAGTTGTACACATGTATAATATTATGGTATAACTGGTTATTGACATGTTGATATATACCGTATTCTCTCTAAAATAGCGGACAGTAAAAAATGATTCAAACCTGGAGTGTCCGGAAATTTTTAGAGAGTTATTAATTTCTGAACGGAAGTGTCCAGTGTGAATTAGAGAGGTCTGTAGTGCCAGTTTCGTCGTCCATTTTGTGAGTTGTCGGCTGCACTTTTGTTACGAGTTACCATGTCCATTTACTGCCGCTATCTGTGTGTGTGTGGGCTGCCGTCAGTAGACCTGCTGAGCATCACCATCGGACTCAAGGGGTGAAGCATAGTGAACGAAGCCTGGATCATTGGGGTCGCTTCGATCGTAAAATGACTTATTGACCATGATTTCTTCACAACGCCTCTAAGCAAAATGTAACACTAACTGCGAAGGTGCTGTGGCCCATGAGCTTTTTAAGTATCAGGACAGTTTTGGAGCTGTGCCTTGCTATCAACTCAACAAGAAAAGCCAAAGATGGTACCCGGTACACACAACATGCAGCATGTAAGCATTCTCCATAAATCGGTGACATTACATCAGAATAACATACCTAGGCAGAAAATAACTTCATAGAGCCTTTCTCTATTCCTTGATTCAACACTCAGACAAAAAATTTCGACCTTGCATGTCTCCGCTTGAATTAGAGAGGGGAAATCCCACACTTTTTCTGCTGTCTGGTTTAATTAGAGCGACGAAAAATTCATTTTTGAGGTGTCCGGACAATTAGAGTGTCCATTATTTTAGAGAGAATACGGTACATTTTATGTGCCTAGAGTCAGCTGCAGTTAATGAATACTTTTATAGTGGTATATAGCAAGTCTGAATTGGAAGACCTGTAGTCTGCAGTTATCTACAAATTGGGAAATGTTTGAGTTGTCAAAAAGAAAGGGAGAAATTTGAAGCATCCTTGAACTGTGCATGCAATTGAGATGACCAATTATGGTTGAAATTACTCAAATGTTTACAGTGTAGAAAAGGTTACTTCTGTGGATGGTTGGCATCACACATATCCATGTAGCTATGTATACATACAACCATCAGTTTCAGACTAACCAGACAGAACTGGGATATTAACGTTTGTCTTCTCCCTTTCTTGTATAGGTGGCTGAAGTTGGAAAAGACACGATTGGGCTTCGAATTAGCCCTTTGCAATTTCGCTAAAAATCTAATGTAGTATTGAAAGGCTTCTAAAGTACCATTGTACAATAATTAGGAACACTTCCTTCAAGTAATGGTTGTTTCATCAGAACTTACATCAGCTGGATTTTTGTTCAGTAACATGACTTTGTATATTGTTTGGGACATTGGATCTGGAATCAGAGTGACTACGTGGCACTGGCAATAACAAATCAGGAACCACTCAGAATGAGGTGCTAACTGTGTGTGGGCTAAGGGTAGTATATACAGTGGTCAAGATTAGATGTTGGCAGTCATTTGTCACAAGAGCACTCAGACCCGCCCAGCTTTCTGTCGCTTATTAGTACGGCTTTTCCGTACTGCAAGCGATGGAAAGCTGGGCGGGGCCTGGGAACGAGGCTAGAGATTCATGACTTAAACAAGCTTTCATACCCCTCAATTAGTTAAAAATGCCTTCATTGTTAGAAATCTAGCCCTTGCAACATGAACGCAGGTGAGAGATGTCCACCTGGTGGCTGACTGAGGGCTTTATGACCAAAGCTACATCTGTGGATGATATGCCTTCACAAGTCACATCATCCACTGATGGGTTATGGTGTGGCTTTTAATTGTGAAGCCCTCAATCAGCTGCTTTGTAGCTCAAGCATGATGACTTAGTAAGTCCAGTGAGTTTTTTTTGTGAGTTCAGCGAGTTTGGTGAGTCCTGAGTCTAGTGAGTTCTGGGGACTTGAGTGGGGCTGGTGAGTCCCGAGTTCTGGGGAGTTGGAGTTGAGTGAGTTTGGTGAGTCCCGAGTTCTGGGGAGTTGAGTGAGTCCTGAGTTCTGGGGAGTTGAGTGAGTTTGGTGAGTCCTGAGTTAGTGAGTTCTGGGGAGTTCAGTGAGTTTGGTGAGTCCTGAGTCTAGTGAGTTCTGGGGAGTTCAGTGAGTTTGGTGAGTCCTGAGTCTAGTGAGTCCTGAGTTAGTGAGTTCTGGGGAGTTCAGTGAGTTTGGTGAGTCCTGAGTCTAGTGAGTTCTGGGGAGTTCAGTGAGTTTGGTGAGTCCTGAGTCTAGTGAGTTCTGGGGAGTTCAGTGAGTTTGGTGAGTCCTGAGTCTAGTGAGTTCTGGGGAGTTCAGTGAGTTTGGTGAGTCCTGAGTCTAGTGAGTTCTGGGGAGTTCAGTGAGTTTGGTGAATCCTTCACTCTTGTTTCTATAGTAACAGGTGGGTATTATTTTTCCCATACCCGCAGGAAGTTGTAAAATTATATTCTACCGTGTAAACTACCTTGTATGTTTGCTACTAACAACAAGGACCAATTGGGTTGGAGAATATAACGTTAGTCTGGGATTTATGGCTTGCAAATACACCCTTCTCCTCAGGCTCTGCCCTCTGAGTTGGGTGGTCATTGATCACAAATCCCAGGCTACCATGCATGATCTATTACATATAGTGTATAGTATATTTTTCCTTTTGCTACAGTAGCTATGTTTATAGGTGCAAAGTGTCTGTATTTAGTTTGTCAAGTATTATTAGTTTGGGACATTGTATCAGGTGGAAATAGACATTTTTGAGGCTTATGTTGAATAAATTGTGTAGAAAAAAGATTAATGAGTGAGTGAGGAATTTAGGATTTGGGCTTTGTGAGTTAAATAAACCTCCAAAACCTTTGATAAAAAATGTGCCCGACTCACTTTGATATACTATGAGCAAAAAGCCTGAAGTAGCCATACAAGGCTTTAGAGTGGTGGCTTCCCAATGCAGAAATAGCCATCTAATTACTAATTACATTTGTACTCTTGACTCATACCAGCTGTTGTCTAGCAACCATACCAAATTAGATCAGGTATTGGTTTGTACATTTATGTGCTATTTTCTTTGTGTACACAGACAAAATTTTGTCACATTAAAGTGTGTCAAATGTAATTGCTACATTCTGTGTTGTGGTCACAGTAGGTATTTCAATCATTCTGTGTTGTGGTCACGGTAGGTATTTCAATCATCAAATTTGTTGCAACCAACAACCATAAGCCATAGATGGCTGGAAGCTTTATTAAATGCTCTCTCTACACAGCTGGAAATATATATGATGATAACTTTGTCTCAAAATTTAAGATTAAAAATATTTGCTAGTAGAGTTTAAGGCAGTGGCACAGCCTAAATTAATTGTAGTCAAAGGTTGTCCATCACCATTGAAGTTCTCTGTTTTTTCAAGTATTTTAGCAAAACCACAATTCCCCTCTGAGATGTCAACATTAGCTACCACACTGCACAGTATATGCGGAAGAAGGGGACATTGTTCTATGGGTCACACATCAGGAAGGGGAAAATCAGCCACTGCCCCCCCCCCCTTTCCTGAAGGTCAACTTCTCACAAAGTTTGGTAAAACAGTCTGGGGCTGGGACAGATATAGTTGTAATGGGTGGAGCAGTTATGACTTAATGGGTGGAGCAGTTATGACTTAATGGGTGGAGCAGTTATGACTTAATGGGTGGAGCAGTTATGACTTAATGGGTGGAGCATAAGGTTAAAATAACATCTTTGCGGCAAACAACATCTCCTACTGTATGTTTAAAATCTGCTTGAAAAAGTTAGGGTCAAAAAATCAGTCAACTGCCTCCAACTATACCACGTACTACTACAGGTGTGGTGTGTGCCTAACCAAGCAGACGCTTTTTGTCAGACACCTCAAACTTCCTTACTCCTTGTTATCTGCAGTGTATAAGCACACGGTTTTGTGGGCATTGTGGCCAAATGGTTTCTGGCATTTGAGGCAAAATGCCTGCCATAATTATGATACCACCGGTATGCTACTGATTGGCATTCAATATTTAATGGGTTTTTAATTGTATGAATGTGGTAGCTACTTCAATGGCATTCGATGTATGGTAATTGCCATATACAATATAGCTGAGTGTCATATTTCCAAGAGTGACATGCACACTCTACATGATTCATGCTTTAACTCTCTATTCCCTCCTAAATCAGTCTGGTGTTGCTCAGCCTACCTGAAAAAAGATACAGCCTTACATAAATGGCAGTGGGCAGTAAAACTTACTAGGACTGTGATTACAACGTGCATAACAGGTGAATAAGGCTGCTCAATGACATAGCAATTTTTCTGCTTGGCGTAAATGTAGCCCATGTATGGAGTACATTAGTATATAGTAGGATAAACAACTGCAATGCATTTTCATATGTGGCTGCAATTCACTGGGGTGGGGGGAGGGGGAAATGGAAAGAGTACAAACAGCAAAATGCATCACGGAAGGTGAGGTCTGGGCTCAAGACGACAAAATACAGACACTTAAAACAGCGAAGCTTGGATGGTGAACTCATGGAGTGCCGTTAACACTGTGGTTGATGAAATTAACCTTGTGTCGTATGTTATTTAGTACTGTATAATCATGCATGGGCAAGGCTTCAGTGCCTGGCAGTGCAGCTGAAGTGTACCAAACATTCCTATAAATAGTATATGTTTGCTTGCAAAAGCATCTGTTGTGCCAGTGAATGGTCTTGCACAGCTAGGAGTATGCAGAATTGCACATGCTCTGCAAGAAAATTTGGAAGAAATGTTACCCACAAAGACTGTGATTTCTATTGTGTGGCTCATTGTTGCTCAGGTGCAGTTTTCTGCAGCCATTGATGGAGCGCTAGGTGAGGAGGGAGTAAATCTTTAACAGTCTGTACGATATGGATAACCAAGTCATTTTCACCATGTAGGTAGGTAACTGCTACTTACTATATCTCAAAGCATTTGACTACAGGCCCTTTACTTTGTTTACAAACTTCTAGGAGATCTTGTTTCTGAAGTCGTGCATTTTCATGGTAAAGTAAGCTAAGATGTAATATGGCCACCTTGAGGTAGCTGATGAGGCTTCCTAAATACATATACTTCCTGCACAACAAGGTGACTTGTGATGTCTAAAAGCTGTCCTTTAGCCAAGTAAAGTGTTCAATTGTTTATACCATACACTATGCATGCAGTGAGTGGAGAATATAAGTGCAAGCTTAGACAACAAGATCATCAACCACATGGTCATCCCAGTGCAGCTGATAAAGCGTCTATGCAGTAGGAGATGCAGTTCTTTGCCTGTTCAAGTATGACTTCAGAATTAGGATGCATAAATACAAGAAAAGAGTCCTCTGATGGCAAAGGCTGTACAGATGTTTCTCAAATACCTGGGTATAGAAGTTAGCAGTCATCAAACCTAGCCTTGTTCTCTCACTTCGATCCCCCATTTTCCTTTTCTGTCTGTGTTAACAATATTGTACACAAGTGGAAACAGTAAAAACGTTCTTCCACTTCAATGTATTATTGCAAACACAAATGGAAGTGAGGAGGCCTGGGAACAAGGCTACATCAAACTTTGGGCAAGTACGATTGCCAGCCAAAATATGTAGTGAGTGGATTAAACATGAGACGTTTATTCGTATTCAGGTGTATAGCAGATACATACTACAAACTTTATTAGTAGTATTAGTAAAAATGTAAATTAAAATTAAAAGTTAGTTTGTTATAATTGTTTGTTACTACATTACATAATGCTTATGCTTCTCAGAGATACGTTTTCCAAGTCGTACCATTGTTGGTACAGAAGGACAGCAACTGGAGGTGTGTATTGAATTGGAAACAACTCTGGCAGGAGGAATTGCTAATAATCTCACAGTCACCCTTGCAACCAATGTAGCATCAGGTACTGATTGAGTTTATGAGCATATAAAGCATCAACTTCAAAACTTTTGCACATCTTGTTTATCAGGTACTGCATCAGCAAATGACATTTCAGTGACAGCTCCTGTGCTGATTACATTTTCTGCTGGTGAGGCTCCAACTGGGAGCCCTGTGCAACGGTGCACCACAGATATCATGATAGTGGATGATACAGACCAAGAGCCGGATGAGATATTTCGTGTATTCATATCTGATCCCGATGATTGCCTTGGCAGTCCTGCATTTGCAGATGTTATCATACAGGATGATGATAGTGGTATGTATATATATACTTGGGTACTGACAACTGAAAACAATAGTGGAAGGATTCCACTGACTGATATGCTATGCCTGCACCACTGTTTTGCGAGAGCAGGTAGTCGAAACTTAGTCCATTTTATCAGTGGTATCTCATTAACTTGCTTATTAGTGAGGACTGCAGTTTATTGAGGAAGGTTATCCACACTTGTGATGCTGCTTGTTGTGTAGATTTCATAGGCATAGCAGTGCTATGATTGTACTGCATTATTGTGGTGTGATTTTTGAGCACTTTTATTAGGGGTTGAAGCAACGCTGAACGTGAGTGAGTGAGTTGCAGAAGTGAGGGGGGGGGACAGGCCATCCAAGTCTGCCACTATGTTAGCTCCCCCTAGCAAATAAACTCACTAAGACACAGTATTGGTTTGATCGCACATTATTATGCACAGTGATCAGGGGATCAAGCTATTACTACTGACTACCATACTTCTTCATTCCAGATCCAAGGATCAGTTTAGATATGACATCCTACAGTGGTACTGAAGATGGAGGTGGTTCTACTGTAACTGTGTGTGCTGTACTTGGGAATGTGGTGGCCATGACAATGGGCGGACCAGAGGTGACCACTAGTGACATCTCTACATCCTTCATGTTGACTGATGGCACCAATGCTAGTAAGAAGAAAATTTAAATTTAATTTTCAAAGCAATTAACCACCGTTCTCTACCATGTACTTACACATTTTGGGAATGCCACACTTGTACTTTGGCAGTATTTCAAAGAACATTAGACTATACAGAGTTGCTTTTGGTTGACTTACAGGTTTTTGATTCAAGGTCATTACAATATTGAGCATGACAATCACTTCAGTGGGCATTCAGGAAGTCACTTCAAATCAGCTACCATCGGTAGATCAAATCTAAATGCTTAGATCTCTTGCCTCATGTTGGAATGAAGAGAATTTAGATGTTATGAGGTGAAAATAGAGGAAAGTGAAAAGGCCGGCAGTCGCTGGGAATCGAACCCAGGACACCTGGCTTGTGCAGCCAGTGCTCTGCGACTGAGATACGACAACCGGACAACCACCAGCCCTCACAATCCTCTATGTGTACTGCCGGCCTTTTCACTCTATTTTTGCCTCATAGCATCTAAATTCTCTTTATTCCAACATGAGGCAAGAATTCTAAACACTTAGACTAAGAAAACCACTCAGCATGGGTTCTCTCCTGATGAAGAGAATTTTCCAGTCAACCCCTAACGGAGTTCTGACGGCACATACTGAGTGGCTGCCAGGTGTGCGACCGGGGCATTTCAGTCCAACCTGTGCAGTACATATCAAGGATTGTGAGGGGTGGTGATTGTCCGGTTGTTGTAGCTCAGTGGCAGAGCACTGGCTGCACAAGCCAGGTGTCCTGGGTTTGATTCCTGGCGACTGCCGGCCTTTTCACTTTCCTCTATTTTCGCCTCATAACATCTAAATTCTCTTTAGATCAAATCTAGTGGAAAAAATTCAATTCTTGAAATTTTGCTAATTCAGTTGTGCAAAGGTTGCTGCACTAATTATTTTCCAAAGTAGAGGAAGGGTAGGTACAACAAAGCATAATAATATTGGCAAACAAATAGCGAAGTCACTGGCAATGAGAAGCCTTTCAGTGTACCAGGAAGCATGCTTATCAAAACAACACTTGTAAAGTCACTGGCAAAGGCGAAGTAGTTGAAGGAATGAGCGCTGAGGTGCCGAGGCCTCTGTGCATTGCAGTAACAGTTTGACGGTAAGTAGCTATGATCTAAATCATTTTGACACCGCAGTGTAGAGATCTAGCTACGGGATTTAATATAATGCCTGCATAAAGCCTCATAAAATGCACACTTTGCACTTAGGTATTATACAAGGTATTTCTTGGGCTTCTAAATCCCATAGATTCTTATGGTTTGGTGTCTAACCTAAATAAAGAAGTTTGATGTTCAGATGTTTATGACAACTCTTTCGTGGTTCCTTGTGAACAACAAGTTCTATACTTTTTTACTTTACAGACCATGCGTTTTCCCCTCGGCCTCCCCTCCCACCTCTCTTCTCCCTTACTATTCCTAAAAAGAAACAACAGGAACAAATCACAAAAAAGTTTTCTGAACGAAAACAAGTGCATGTAGGGATGGAACCCTCAAAAACCAGGCAAACAAGATGGGAACAACACTTTCACACCATCCCTACATCTTGTGCCATTTTGCCTTGTGTTGTTTTGCCAAGTATGCACACCACAAAACTCTCAACATGTACATTAGCCTATTCAAACCCACTAAATAAACGAACAAGCCACTCACTACTGCTCACTCACCAGCCTTCCTGCATACAAGATATCTGCCACGTTCAGCAGCAATACTACACAACATACACTCTAACATGCCATACAGACTCAGCACTGCTTATACACTCCACAGCTTCTGCATACAAGACTGACCGTATCTACCATGCTCAGTAGCAATTGTGTTGCAGCAACCTACAACACAACTTACTCTCCATGCACATCAATATGCACTACACACCCATGAGCACTACCCCAGCCAGTGCCTTCCACCACCTTCCTATGCACACAAACCAACACAAGGCACAATGGCACAAGATGTAGGGATGGTGTGAAAGTGTTGTGGTGTTGTTCCCATCTTGTTCGCCTGGTTTTTGAGGGTTCCATCCCTACATACGCTTGTTTTCGTTCAGAAAACGTTTTTGTGATTTTTATTCTGATGTCTTGGCCTCAGAGATGCAAGCATGTTAATTACATAAATGTAAATATATAACAGGTTTCTAATTATGTGATGAATGAGCAAATTGCATTTTAGGACTACTCTCAAGTAGGGATGGCAAGAGCAACTTTTTTTGTGCTTCTTCCACTAACTCCTAGAACTGGCTACAAACAAGCTCCAGTGGCTAGCTTCATTTATCCATGTTACAATAAACTGATTTGAAACTTGCCAGGGCTGCATAAACTGCTCATTTCTCTCTAGTTCTGGCTTAAGTACTATATAGTCTAATTGGCTGTTGTTTAGAAGCCATTTGACATTATCACATAGCCAGAATACCATCACCTAGCAAAACAAAAGCCACCTAGTAACGTACACTTACATCATGTTAGAAAAATGTTTTAAACACAACTACAAGAGTATAATTATTACTGTCATGGCCACATATAGCTTCATGTATTTATGGTGCATAGCCACTTGTAGTTACTAATGTTGCTCAACCACCTAATTACATGAGCCGCTCAGCAACATCAAAGACATGACTACAACAATTTCATGGTCTAAGGTATATGTATTTATGGTGAATAGCCACTTACTCTTACTTATGTATTCGTAGGTAACTAGGGTTGCCTGCTATAGGTTAGCCTAGTTTCCAAACCTTGTTCACCACTGTTGCCAGTTTGTATTTGTGAGACTAGTCACCTCTGGGAATATGCTGGAAGGTGTGCATATTGTATATTGACAAGTGCTTACCATTCAGGTAGTTACAAAGTATTGTCTCAATATGTGTTACAGATACATGTGCATTCATGTTTGACTGCTGGATGTGTACATGTATTTGAACTTGCCAAGTGGAGTAATTGGTACAGATTTCCGCCAGTATTACACTTATATGAGGGAATGTGAATTGAATACGAAGAAGAGTGCTTGCATCAGAAGTGGAATAGATTAATACTTCAAAACAATTTCAACGTGCTGTTCAATAAACCTGGGTAATGGGATTGAATTTTTGGTGTAAGTTGTTTTGATTAGGCAGACATGCTTGTCATTTTCTTCCAAACTGAACTACTGAGAATGACTGCTACATGAGTCTGGTATGTATACACCCTCAAAATCCTTTTCAACAGCATGAACTATGAGTTGTGTAGGTCATACAGAAGACGTATAGAATAGTACTTTTAGTATTTGTCTTAGTGTTTAATTTAGCATGGTTCCAGTATTTTTAATCTCGGTTAAATTGTACATTTTGGGTGGATTTGTTTTTTCATTATGTATAGTAGTGATCTTCGAATTAGCCATTTGGATCCCTAACCAGTTTCTGATCACCTGCAGTAACCTTCTAGCATCGTATTGGACTTTGTGTGCCGGAAAACAGTTTATTTTCAGCAAAATTTATGTTGTCTGCTTTAGTTCAAGACTGTGTGATGACTTGTTTACCATGGTTTTTCCCACAGTTGATGGTGAGGACTTCACTGTGACAGATACCACGGAATTAGATGTGTTCTTTGCTGCTGGTAGTATGACTGGAGACACAGACTGCTTGACCATCACCATACTTGATGACGATGCACTGGAAGGAGACCACAGCTTCACAGTTTCCCTCAACCCTTCTGCTGCTCCTGTTACACTTACCAGTCCATCCTCTTCACCAGTGACTATCACCGACAATGAAGGTACCTAAACTATGTTGAGATTTGAAACTTCACTTTCCTAGAATTTACTAATGATATTTGTTCAAGTGTAGCACAGTTGTAAATCAACCAATGCTCCTTATGGTATGTATTCTTAATTGATTGATGAGCAATTGCTTAAAAAAGGCATACTAGTCTACAATGTAACATTTTGTCGGATATGACTTGTATTTATGCATTTCACCACAGTTGAGAGTGTGACTGTTGGATTTGAACAAACTTCCTACACAATAAGTGAGGATGGACCTCTAGTCGGGGAGGTGTGTGTTCAGATAAGCAACCTGATGGGTGAACTTGAATGCGACCTTACAATCAACTTTAATGCACTATCCAATGACAAATCAGGTGAGGTGTAGACAGGAGTGCAATTTCAAACTTGAGTCTGCCTCCAGCAATGTGTTGTATACTTATTTTGTATGGCCCACAGTTCTTGGCGAAGACTTCACATTGGAAACAGGAGATGTATTTCAGGCAACATTTATAGCCATGTCCACATCAGATGGTGATATAGTATGTGATAGTGGCACTATCATTGATGATGATGTTCTGGAAGGGGAGCACTCCTTTGAGATTCAAATTGCTAGCACTAACCCTCAGTTAACCAACATCAGTCCAGCTTCTGCTATGGTGACCATTCAGGATAATGAAAGTATGTACTGTAGTTGTGCCATGCTCCTAAGGTATTGACTTAATAATTTTACACTTACTGCAACTTGCAGATGCAACAATTTCGCTGATAGCTCCAACTGCTCCAGTGAATGAAGATGCTCGAGATATACAAATGTGTTGTGCCCAGTTAACAGGTCTACCCATGGGTGGATTGGGGTGTCCTCTCATTGCTACTCTTACTCTTACTGATGGGCTTAAGGCAGGTGTGTAAGTTGGAAGAGTTTACAGACTTAACTTTTGTTACATCCCTCAGTGGAATAAAAAAGAAGATAGTAAATGGTAGACAAGTACACAGCTGCATTACTTGTGTCAACATAATCTGTATTCAGCATGCAAGCACTGTGTTTACAACAACCTGCGGCTTGACCACTCTGCCTTCTATTCTGTGGCTGTTTGAATGCACAACTGGCTGCTAAAAACTGTAGCTGGTGGATAAGAAAGAAGTAAATCATTATGATGAATTTTGTCAGCGAGATATTGATGGAGTTGATGAGAGATCAATGAGCCAGAGTTTACCACTACTTTAGCCACCACTCTGATCATGCTAATGAGTGGTACCTGATTGGGGGGGGCTTGTGGTTAGATCTGCAAGATCTATGTACGGTTTACATGCCAGTGCCACACACAGTGTCAGTAACTTGATCCTGTCCTAGTTATCACTCTCAAGACTGTGTGTGAAAAGGACATAGCACCTACAATGGCTCCTAGTGTTGCATGTGGTTTCTGTTTAGCATGCAGTCAGTTTAGCAGTGTTGTGGATCTCTGGTTTTGCTGAAGGTATGGTGTGTGGGTGTAAGGATTGCAGTGTTCTGAGATGGAGCCACCACTGCCTGACAGTAAGCTGCTTAGAATGTGGAACAGCTGTCCAAGCAGTAGTGGTACACCATCAAGTAGCAAATTGTATTGATTAGAACAGAGTTATTTCCTGTCTGGAACCAACTTTGGCTGTTCGGCTCCTAGGAACACCAAGTGTGAATCATGATGTTTCATGAGCGATAAGGTACAGGTTTGACAGTTCTGATTGGGATATACAAGTGATAATCCGGACTTGAGTCATAAGCAGAGTCCTGCTGAATGCTCATCATGTAGAAAATTTAGCTTTTCTTTGTCTACTGACCCTACCATGTGTAGTAAACATGTCCACCTTCCACTTTCTGTTTCTATATATTGCTAGTGATGGGTGAAGACTTCTCTGCAGCTGACCCATTGGAGATAGTGTTTGGAGTGAATGAAACAGTGTCATGTGCTATGGTATCTATCATTGATGATGATGCTCTTGAGGGTGACCACTCATTCAGTGTTACACTCACTTCTACTGTACCACCCATAACAATTGACAACACACCAGTTGAAGTAACCATTATGGACAATGAAGGTACTTAGCTACCTCTTTGGCAAATGTATAAAAATTGTATATACTACCTATACTGTGGAGTATAAACACAAATATACTCCATGCAAATATGTTTAGTATATCTGTGCAATTTGTACTACGTTGAGACTATAAACTATAACTCAATTTTGCACAAACTATTCTGGTACCATGCAAACACTTACTGTACAATTTTTATATAACAGGAGTACATTGCACATTATATTCCACTGTTCATCAAATAAAATACATAGAAAGTGATGTCATGTGCTCTAACTAGAAAACAGTATTGGAATCTTTTTCTTTGTATGTACTTATGCAGGTGCTACTGTGACTATTGTGTCCTCTGACTATATGGTGGATGAGAGCCAGAGTTCTGTGGAAGTGTGCACCAGTCTCACTGATATTCCTGATGGTGGTTTGGAGTGTGATGTTGTTGCAACCATAAACACCAACGATGGACCTAAAGCAAGTACGTCACCTTTACGTACATACCAAGTGCATGTCTTTTCTGTAGATATACAGTGGCGGATCTAGGATTTTGAAAAGGGGGGTTCCAGTGTGCACTTGATCGCTATACTTGGCGAAGCGTAATAAAGTGTGCGAAGCGCGCCCGCTAGGGGGTTCTGGGGGCATGCCCCCACCCCCCAGGAAAATTTTTGATTTCCGACCTTCTGAGGAGTGCTGTTTTGGGGTGAATTAGCAAGAGTTGGACGACCTACAGCCAAATCTAGTCATTGTGTTTGAAGCATTTAAGCGCGCGCAGAATTTAAAGGCGTGGCTCTGCTTCGCTCCGCAGAGGCTGCAAAGCAGCCGTGAGGCACGGGGAAAAAAAGAAATTTGAGCTACCAGAAAGCGCTCTCATACTGATAGCATCTCGCCATCCATGCATAGGGAGCACTGTATCCAGTAATTATGACTACCGTACTAGAAATCAGTGTGGGCCGTAGTGTACGTAGTTACGTTTGCGCAGACTTACTAACTATACACATAGGCAGCCCTTCAAAAGGGGGGTTCCATGGAACCCATGGAACCCCCTCTAGATCCGGCGCCACTGATATATAACATGAAAACTGCAGCATGTTGGCATACTCACCTTTCTGCGAGGATATAATTATGTGAAGATCGCTCTTGTGCCATGACGCATGCAGTTACCCATTTCATGATGGTACTCATAGCAGCATGTGCCAAATACAAACTGTTAGCTTTACTACTTGCTTGCACATCAAAGTGTGTGATGTAGCTATAGTGTTTTTTTTAATATTTAGCAGCATGACTGCCATTTGAAAGTCTAAGTTGGCTTTAATTTGTTGGGTCCAATGTGTTAGCATCCCTTGCCTGCATGCTATTTGGAAAGAGGGTGGTAATCTCTGAGTATTGACCAACATCCTCCTCAAATACTATTTTCCTGAGGCTAGCAGCATGAAAGCAGATTGTACTTTCACACAACACTAAATCCATTACACCTTTGTGCATGTAAAAGAGTTCACTGGAATCAATTCGGCGGCAAATCTCTTGTTAACATTGGTACCTAGTGTAATATGTGACTCACCATTATAGTTGTGGCTAAGATTAGTGGGTTAACCAAATGAAATTTGAAACCCCACTGGATTAGCCTATGTAATAGTTATATCCCTTCCTGGGAGGTGGTCACTTTAGGCATTGGTGTTTGGCATATATAGCTAAACAAATATATCCAAGAACAGCCCCAGGTAGGAATGTAAAAGTTATGTCCGGTCACCTGGCCAACACAACTGTAACAGAATGATATGAGCAACATTCTTATTTGTTGACTAGATAATAGGCTGTCACATGTTGTATCAAGTTTACCTGATGACGAGATGTCACTGCAAAACCACTTGGGTTACAAGCTATTTTTAGATTTCCCAAATTGCATCAGTGTGAAAATTAATGCTCACCAAATAGATTATCTTGAAGTCCAATGAGAAACTTTTGTTAAATCAGTCCCCCTTTTTTGTTTTAAAACCTATTTGGGTACATTTCTACCATAACCATGCAACCAAGAAAATCCTCCATGGGGAGGTGTGTAAGATCAAATCCCCCCAGAAATGCTGGTTTACAGAGCTTCTTAAAGAGATACTAATTTAGCGAAGGGAAAGGCTTCTCAACTACTTTAGTGTTAGTTGTAGAGAAGTTATTTTGAAGACATTGCTCCTTGTTATTTACCAGCTAGTAAATGTGTAGTCGAAGAAGCATTTTGAAGGTGTTTTCGGCTTGCAATCTAAAACCATTAAACCCAGCATCTTGTTTATTCCAAGGTTGTACATGTAAATAATACTCAGTTGTGTTTACTTCATTGTGATTAGTATGTGCCACATCTTTCAGTTGCAGGCAGTGACTATGTGGCAGGACCATTGCAGGCCACATTTCCTACAAGCAGTATGGAAGGTGATACCTCATGTGTGGACATAAGCATCCTACAGGACCTGGTTCTTGAAGGTGACCACGAGTTTGGTGTTGAAGTGACCTCAGCCACTCCTTCAGTTGTGATGGTGGGCATGCCTAGTGAAGAGACAGTCACCATTCTGGATGATGAAAGTAGGTGCACATAGAGACAGACTTTATGTGCACATGTAATGCAATTTTATTTACTATTGATATGTTATGGCTGGTTATATATGTTAAAATTGTACCCTAGGAGTACAGCCCATTATTATGTATGTACTTATGCAGGTGCTACTGTGACTATTGTGTCCTCTGACTATATGGTGGATGAGAGCCAGAGTTCTGTGGAAGTGTGCACCAGTCTCACTGATATTCCTGACGGTGGTTTGGAGTGTGATGTTGTTGCAACCATAAACACCAACGATGGACCTAAAGCAAGTACGTCACTTGTACATAGCTACCAAACTAATAAGTGGACATTGATATGTATAGACAGGGCCATAGGAAGCAGTTTTTGAGTGTTCTTGCTGTCTGCTACCATACGAAGTGAGTGTATGCATGCATAAGAACACAACCCTAGTGGTGTCTGGGCGCTTCTCCCAAAGGAAGACTGCTGATGCCATTCTGAGACAATTATGCCGCTGAAAATGATGTAGCAGATATGCCTTTTTCACCTTTCCTTTCATCACTGTAGTCATGAAATAAATCCATTGTCATGGATAACCCTTTGTCGACTCCAGGAAGGTTTGATACTGCCACAAAAAATCTGAAAAGAAGACCGACCCTTCTCTGGCATTATAAGCATTGAAAGGTCTTCTCTGCATGGTGTGCATCACTTTCAGAAGCTGCTCTGCAGAGAAGTCTTCATTTATTGTACTAGATCCATGCTCTGATCCCCGACTCGTCTACTGTAAGCAGTGTAGCTTCTTTCGCGACTCTGTTAGTTGCATGTGTGTGAAATGATCGCGCGACCAAAGAAGTGGTCTGGCCATGGCCTGACTAGCTGGACTGCTTCCTATGGCCTTGATATAAATGAAGCCATGTCCCACTATTCATGGTGCAAGTGTAAACTAGCTGATCACTTACGTAGCCATCCATTGAGTTAATTACCATTATGAAGGCGAGGAAGACTGTTCTCTGCTGCTACCTCACATTAATTGGCATGCATTATGTCTGCAAATCCTTTTAGTTGCAGGCAGTGACTATGTGGCAGGACCATTGCAGGCCACATTTCCCATAAGCAGTATGGAAGGTGATACCTCATGTGTCAACATAAGCATCCTACAGGACCTGGTTCTTGAGGGTGACCACGAGTTTGGTGTTGAAGTGACCTCAGCCACTCCTTCAGTTGTGATGGTGGGCATGCCTAGTGAAGAGACGGTCACAATCCTGGATGATGAAAGTAGGTGCACGGATGGTTGTACAATTTCAGGGAATTAGGAGTTTTATTGAATTGGTTTTTGATCTTAACGTACAGATAGCTTGTAACACTTTTTTTTTTTGCTATTTCACCCAAGGAACACTGTCACATCCAAGAAATATACCCAATGGCAATGAACTTAAGTGTCCCCTTAAAAGAGGGAAGTGGGAATATTTTCGAGAAGTATAATATTTTACTTGAAAGTTCAATAGGTTCACCTCACACGCAATTAGTCTAGCCTGATGTACGCATGCAGTGATTCTCTCTTGTCATGCACCTGCTTATGCAATAGCAGCCAAAGGTGTCTGCTTTCTTCCCACCCCTTTCACAGTACTGCTTCTCCAATGCTACTTGTTTAACATAACCACTTATAACCACAACATGAATAGAAGGGTGTATTTATGTACTTTTGAGAGAGAAAAGCACCCTTTGCTATAACTTTACTCAAAAAAGGTGAGTGAGCTTATTTTTGAAAAAGAAGCTTGCAGTACAGGCTTTTCTCTGATACAGGTGCTACTGTGACTATTGTGTCCTCTGACTATATGGTGGACGAGAGCCAGAGTTCTGTGGAAGTGTGCACCAGTCTCACTGATATTCCTGACGGTGGTTTGGAGTGTGATGTTGTTGCAACCATAAACACCGATGATGGACCTAAAGCAAGTATGTCACTTGTATATTTATATGCCTCTGCTATATGGTTGAAGGTACAGTTGAACTCATGGAAACACAAGTGGTTAGCTCTCACTAGGTGGATTCAAAATGAAATTTGGCTTATCATTTTGTGTAGCTAGGTTGCAGCAGGTGCTAGAATTGGAAATAGCCATGGAACCACTTATAATGCTGAGAGCAATGAAGTTACCTTATAGTGGTTGTTTTCACCAGGGAAAAAATCTTTGGCAAACCTAACAGTGTTGTATTGTAGTAAAATTTCACTGATTTATTTTCACCAAACTTTTATCACCAAACCCTCAACTACCAACTTATTGCACTCTGAACTAAACTATATATCTAAAAGAATTTTGCTGATTCTTAAATACATTTTGCGAATATGGTTGAGCTACATGCTTGCATTTAGCTTGCATTTAGAGTTTAGGAATTTAAGCTGTGTTATGTATTAGTTGTAGTACCATATTCGTTAGGGATGTATCCAGTTTATAAGCACGAGGGACACGGGCATGCAGTGCTTGAGTGCTAAGTGATTATAAAGCAGTTACATCCTGAATGGGCATGATCTAACTGATTTATTGTGCATTGCTAGGTGGTTATACTGGTACAGAGTTGTTCAAGCCAGGAAAATTGAATGCAGCTAGCCAGAGAACATCCATGAAAAGCGTTTAAAGCCAATGAAAGACGCCTACAACAGCTGTTCTTGAACCTGTATCAGGGTTTTATACAGGGTGGGGGGGTGCACTGGGAACCCCCCAAGAAATTGAAAATTGTGATGTCGTAATTGCCTCAACAGCTACAATAAGGTACACAACACAATAAAAACATACAGCATAATTATAGGGTAAATGTACTATAGCTGAATCTGATGATTGAATATGTTCAGAATTTCATTTCAAATCTAGTGGGTGCATCGACGTGCACATGCACCCTTTGCATGGTGAAATAGCTGAAGTTCATACTACCCCTGGCTTGGGTGTTGCAAAGATTCTGCAAAAGCATGTGCCTTGCTGGCTTGTAAGTAGACTGTCTCTTGAGAAACATATACACCTAAAAGTAATAATGATAGCTAGGGGCAACATTGTATATGTAGTGGAGTAAATTTTCTAGGGGGTAGGAAACGAGAATGCCTGTATACTGTAAACCCACAATAATCTGTGAGTTATTGCACTCTCATGTAGTTATTGCACTGGCGGGAACTTGTGAGTTTGTATACTAGATGTATTGTACACAATAATCTTAGCAACCACCTAGCAATGTACAATAAGTTCAGAAGAAACACACACACATAAGCACAATCATTTTTACCAAGTCAGTTTTAGCTACTTGAGATGAACTGGTGAAATAGCTGAAGTTCATACTACCCCTGGCTTGGGTGTTGCAAAGGTTCTGCAAAAGCATGTGCCTTGCTGGCTTGTAAGTAGACAGTCTCTTGAGAAACATATACACCTAAAAGTAACAATGATAGCTAGGGGAAACATTGTATATGCAGTGGAGTTTCTGCATTGTCATGGCCTATCTATTGCATGAGTTAAGACATTGCTCACCAACACACTGGGGATTTAGTGCAGATAGCAAAACCCTCGTGTCTATTTAAACATTACGGGCAATTATTAATGGTTTATTACCTCACTGTACTTGGCATGCACTACATCTACAAATCTTTTAGTTGCAGGCACTGACTATGTGGCAGGACTACTGCAGGCCACATTCGCAACAAACAGTATGGAAGGTGCTACCTCATGTGTCAACATAAGCATCCTGCAGGACCTGGCTCTTGAGGGTGACCATGAGTTTAGTGTTGAAGTGACCTCAGCCACTCCTTCAGTTGTGACGGTGGGCATGCCTAGTGAAGAGACGGTCACAATCCTGGATGATGAAAGTAGGTGCACAGAGGGACATATACTGTCCTTTTGTATACATGGAGACTGTGGAAAATACATCATCGAGAAAGTATCCAGCCCCTTCTCCACAAATGTACTTATGCAGGTGCTACTGTGACTATTGTGTCCTCTGACTATATGGTGGATGAGAGCCAGAGTTCTGTGGAAGTGTGCACCAATCTCACTGATATTCCTGATGGTGGTTTGGAGTGTGATGTTGTTGCAACCATAAACACCAACGATGGACCTAAAGCAAGTATGTCACTTGTACCACAGATTCAACACTAAAGTGTAATATGATTTGACATACATGTGCTGCTTTTCCAAATACCTTCAGTTGCAGGCACTGATTATGTGGCAGGACCACTGCAGGCCACATTTCCTACAAGCAGTATGGAAGGTGATACCTCATGTGTGGACATAAGTATCCTGCAGGACCTGGTTCTTGAAGGTGATCATGATTTTGGTGTCGAAGTGACCTCAACCACTCCTTCAGTTGTGATGGTGGGCATGCCTAGTGAAGAGACGGTCACGATCCTGGATGATGAAAGTACGTATGTGCACAGAGTGCTTCACTCCACAAGCAAATGCATGTTAAAGTTGCCATGTTAAATCTGCCAAGGTAATGCCCAAATGAAAATAAATAAGCAAGCATGCTTGTTTGCTTGTCTGCTTGCAGCAAGCATGCTTGCTTATTTATTTTGATAATAAATGGAATTTTTCTACTGCTTACTACAGATTGTTGCATCAGTAACAAAATGTATGTTTCTAGATACTTTCTGTGAACTGTTAAAAGTTTACACTACATGTTTGAATGTAATATTTTTCTGCAACCACACATCCAATTTGACTTTCCACAGATGCTACAGTTTCTCTCCAGACCATTACCAGTGTGCAAGAAGGTAGTATGCTCAATGTGAGTGTTGAACTCACAACATCTGGAACTCTGGCATGTGAACTAGAAGTAACCTTGATGGTTACTCCTGGCAGTGCAACAGGTGAGAAGTAGAACATTGACTGTCGTCAGATAAACACACTGTCACTCTTCCTTAACAGATGAGGACTATACTCTCCCAATGGGTGATGCCTCTCTATTCAATGTGACATTTCATGTGGGATCTGGTGATGGCACTGTTGAGACTGCCATGATATCAGCGGTGGATGACACTGCAGTGGAAGGTGATCATGACTTTACTGTGTCCATTCAGTCACCAACCAATCCACTGGCTACAGTTGGAATATCCTCTGTGACAGCAAAAATTATGGATAATGATCGTAAGTCAAAGCTGTGATATGACATATCTTTACAATGTTGTTTACAGTCATTCATGAATATACAGTTGGCAGTGTTCTTATTCAAATGGATGTGGCAACTACGTTTGTGGATGAGGATGTTGCAAGTGGGATAGTGAGTATCTGTGTTGAAATTGCTGCCTTGCCAGGAGAACTCCAAACTCACCTTATAGTGGCCTTGTCCACAATCAATGGTTCCAAAGCAGGTTTGTAGTGTAAAATGTAATGCCATATCACTACTGGTACTACTCACTAACAGCAGCTAGCCACAAGAAATAAGAGTGTAAAACTCCCATGTAGTTTTTTGCTGCCATCATCGGAGTAGTAGACATGGTATGTAAAGGTATACTATGTAAACACTGCAGTAGAAGGACAGTGTTCACATGCACACCTTGTAAATATGGTATAAGCTATGTACCACTGCAGTAGAAAGATTTTGCTAGTGTTACTTGCAGCTTTAGGGTTTTGTATTAAGTGCCTGCCAAAAACTATGTTCAGTAGTGTAGCCAGGTCACTGAAGATGCCAGGGCACAGCATGGGCACAGCGTATCTATGAAATTTGTAGGCTAACGCGTTAAGCAACTAGGGTGGTCTTGGGGCATGCTTCCCCAGATAATCTTAAACCTTGAGGCTATTTCTAGGGGATTGGTATCGCTGTTAATATTGCACTTTCGACTGTTAGGTATATGTGTGTGCAGTATAGATAGCAGCAAACTTGCCAACAATGACGTGAAGAGAGCACAGAAGACAGCAAATAATTAGATACAGATAGCTACACTACGATCTTCAGACCATTTACGGATTATTAGCAACTTAATTGTGATTGACAGTTCTATATTTGACATCGTTAATTGACAGGTACAGCTGCACTGATGGGGTGCACACAGTCCCTAGTTGCTGGGGCATGTGCCCCAGTGTGCCGCAGCTTGGCTATGCCACTGCCTGTGTCATATACCGCAGAAATGATGGCAGCAAAATTTGCATGGGAATGGTACACTCTGAATTATGTAGCTAAAATATTGTGCGAAGACTCGGAAAATTTCTGGTGTCATCACACCCTGTGAGCATAAGCACTCTTACTGTATCGGTATAGTTTAATATGGTAACTTGTGAGTATTGAATCATTTTCATCTTATGTTGTAGTGTTGGGAGAGGACTTCACCGAACCATCACCTCTACAAGTGATCTTCATCAGCGGTGATGTGGTCAATGATACTTCCTGTGCTACATTTGGGATAGAGAATGATGACAATCTTGAGTTTGATCATGAGTTCACTGTTACTCTTGGATCGATCACGCCCAATGGACCTGTTGAGTCAGTATCTTCTTCTTCAACTACTGTGTCCATCAGTGATGATGAAGGTATGCACTGCATTGTATACGGTATAATTAAATCATCACTTATTGCATGTTAGTCTCCCATCAGGCTCTTTCTCTCAAGTTCAGTTGGGCAGGTGGCCATTACATTAATCTTCAATGACAAGAACCTCTGACTCCTGGACTCGTGAAACCACACTCCTTGTGAAAGAAGCACTAATTAGCATAAAAAGCTATAGTGATAAAGCTATAGTGCTAATTAGCATAAAAAACTGAGTATTAGTGTTTTGTTCGCTGCAGCTGTATGTACTATATAAGTACGATAATTTATAACAAATATCACTTCTGTTCAATTTTCAGCAGCAAAAGCTCATAGCTTTTTGCATGTAATATCTACTTGCTAAAAGCCAGCTGCACTCTTCCACATTATTTGCAGGGAAAACAGCTGCAATCCAGATGGTAACAGATATGGACAGTGTAAATGAGACAGCAGGATCAGTACAGGTGTGCGCAGAAATTACTGGAGTGAATGGGACATTGGAGTGTGCTGTGATGAATACAGCCATATTTAAAGGAAGTGCCAAAGCAGGTATTGGAATGAAACTAGCTCCTCAGGCTTCCCTTCCATTTTGATGGTTTACTTTAATAAAATCCTACGCTTTCTGCTAGGACAGAACCTCTTTTCAAAACAAATTATGTCAACGTAGCATGCAGTCAAATTCAGATGCATGACACTTGTAAGCATCAATAGCAAGTAAAATATTAGAAGTGAAGTTGTGTTGACTTTGGGCAACACATACTTATACAGTGCTCACTTGGAATACTCAGAAGTACTGAGACCATTTGACTGCAACTGACAGACATCACACTTTTCATAATCATGGCACTATTTGTAGGAATGGGTTGGGGTCACTTTCATAGCTGAAAATGCTACACACTACCACTCCACAATACTTTTGTCCACGTATTCCCCTACTATGAAGCAGTGATACATCTACCGTACTTGCTGTTGCAACCTAGATTCAGTATTACAGTGGTTATTTCACACAATAGTGAATGGAGCCACTAGCACAAAGCTAGAACATTCAGACCACAATAATATTTCAGGTATTTGGTATATTTGTGCTATTGAGCTATATAGTTTTGCCAGTGGTGTAAATTTCTAATGGTCAATACCAACATCTTGGCAATACTGCTGGCAACTTAGCACGTAAACAAATGTGTAAATTTTCATGCTTGGGACAGTGTGGTTGCTTTTGCTTTGTCCTCTTACCTAGGCATCATGCTAATCATGGCGTACGGTAGTACGCCATATGTAGGGATGACCCCGAAAAAAAATGGCGGCCACATTCAAAGTGCACAAATGACACGCTCGAAATGTCCGCGTTAGATAAGTCAACGGCCTCCATGAGCCATATCAGACATTATCAAGTGCTTCCATGGGCAACAGGATCGTTAAATTTGCTGGAAAGCATCGCTAAGTACCTGACAGTCAAGTCGCTAAAAAAGGCAAATCGTCTATCTTCTGACTTCTTCTTCTTCTTTTGCTCACCACGATAGCACGACAACGGCTGAAGCTATTACAACGATTCAAACGCGAAAGATCAGCATAAATTACTGGGTACTTTATATACAGAATTAGTCTATCAAGCCAGACCATCTGACACCCTCTAGGTCTAGCAGATGTTATTAGTATTCATGAATTGCTGACCAATCAGATCTTACTGTTCAAGTTTGAGATAGTAGCAACATTGTGTCTTCAGTATGTAAAACTAATACTGGTGCAGTTTTAAGGTTGCAGATTAAACAAGCTGTGAACAATGAATACTAATATAATAACATCTGCTAGACCCTCTCTCGCTTTTCTGAAGGGTGAGAGATGGTCTGGCTTGATAGGCTAATACGTACAGAATCTACTCACTATATTACTTAACCTAAGTCACTGAAAGCTGTGCTGCTCTGCCTTGAAGTTTTACAGATGTTGCTATACACGACAATGAGTGCCAAATACATATAGAGATGTGCCCATAAACACCAGCTTTACCAAGGTGGTTGCTATATACTGGATATGCATCTGTTTGACAAAATTCATCCATTAAGTATCATAAAACATATAACAGTGGTTAGTTAGTCATAAAGGGTTCTGTCAACTGGCATTAGTTTATGTGGGCCACAGTTCTGATGACAGCAAGTGTCAACATGCATGCCTACTGTCATTCAATTTGCCAATGAAAAGAGGCAAGCATTTCAAACAGTTGACAACTGTGATACAAACAAGCAGTAGATGTTTCGTATATGCTTCTCAAGAGACCATCATCAACAGTAATAGAAGGAAACTCTGCTATTTCCATGTAGCAACCATAAATATACTTCAACATGTACTCATGTACCATATAATCCAGGCTGGTGAGACAAGATGAGGCCCGGTATTGGCTGAAATGCAATGGGTGACATTGCATAATATATATATCTACGCTTGCCTTTTTCAGCGAGATGTGGTTTATTGATTGTTCAAACATAGATGGTATGAGTGTGATTCTTAATTGGTGTAAGCAATGTGGAATCTTTTTGGGCACTGTCATACTCATATTTTTTGGTACAAAAGTCTTTAAAACGTGTTTGTATAATTATTGTGGCTTGTTTTCCAGTGAATGGAACAGACTTTAATTCTACTGCCACATTGTTTAACTTTGAAGTGGGAGAAGTCTCCCAAGCCTGTATTGATGTCGCTATTAATGATGATGATGACCTGGAGGGGGACCACACTTTCACTGTCGAGTTGGGTAGGACAAATACTCCAGCTTTGGGAGGGACAGGCTCCCCTACATCTACCACCATCACCATTCAGGACCCCGAAGGTATATATTTTTTATGTAGATAGCCCTAGTAAGAACAAATTAATTATACACTTTGTATGGATTCAGCAGCAACCATAGAAGATTGCACATTGAAGGCAGAAACATAAACAAATCCCTTTACGCACAACCCAAACTCAATTATCTTATACTTGTAGATGTGTGTGCAGCTAGCCTAGCCTGGAATGGGAATACATAGTTTACACCCAACCGAATACTAAATCGATGCTCGATCGCCTTAGCTTTTTCAAACCTAAGAGACCAAAACTACTTCAAATAGGACAAACTAGGCATCAATCAACTCCACATTCAGAATATCAAATTGGTTTGTAACTCTGGTCTACTCAGTGCTGGACTAGAACGGGAAAATGTAGTTTACACCCTACTGAATATCAACTCGATGGTCAATCGCCTTAGCTTTTTCAAACCTACGAGACCAAAACTACTTCAAATAGGACAAGCTAGGTATCAATCAACTCCACTCTACCTGTACATTCAGAATATCAAATTGTAACTCTGGTCTACTCTGTGCTGGACTGGAACGGGAAAATGTAGTTTACACCAAACCAAATACTAAATCAATGGTCGATCGCTTTAGCTTTTTCAAACCAAGGAGACTTCAAATAGGACAAACTAGGCATCAATCAACTCCACTCTACCAGTACATTCAAACTGGTTTCTAGTCTACTCTGTGCTGGACTAGAACGGGAAGATCTAGTTTACATACAGGTTCTAGTCTGACATCAGTTGCTACTGTGGCTATGGTGCCCATGAAAATGACAACCCTTGTGGGAGGATGCAAGGATGGGAGCATTCAGATTGCATTTGCTAGTGTGTAACTAACCTAGTTTGTAGAACCATGCAAGTTTACCACAATTCCCATCCACCCCTAAGTAGGTACACAGATAAATCCAAATTTTCAACAGAATGTCTCATCAGCTATCGACTCGCCTGCATAAGAAATCTGTCTTGAGATATGGGGATCACTGCTCGAGCTCCATGGCCATGCAGCACATCGATCGATATCATGCAGAATATAACATTTCTTAAACGCATAAATAGATTTTTCTTCCACCGACTCTCTTGACCTTTGACCTAATAAACACCGTTTGCGATAGCACGCAGCGCGGTATGAACTTCACACGCAGCTTCGGTATGACGAACGTCTTCTCACATCCGTGGTATGAACTACGTACCGCAGAAAGTATGAAAGTCATACTCGCTCAATTCATACCATAGGTATGAAACTCGTTGGGATGAACATCATACTCTTTTGGTATGAACTTCATACCGTTGTTTTTGCTGTGTACATCACAGTATTTCTCAGTACTCCCATGGAACTTCAGCAGGCCTATTTGAATCGTTCAAAACAGGTGTTACTTACCACTGACTTAGAGTATTTTGCTATCGCATATACAAATACTTATTGGCAACTGAGATACTTTCCAAATTTTAATACCCTACACTGTACTGAGAGAAGGAATTTTTTAGCACTCTGGCACATCTTTAGGCATTATAGTCACAAAAGTAGCTAGTATAAGCACTTGTTAGACAACCAATAAACCACATTTCAATAATCGCATGATTATCAAATCTGACTCTCTGTAGATGCAACAGTTTCTCTCCAGACACTTACCTGTGTGACTGAAGGCAGTATGTTAACTGTGAGTGCTGAGCTCATGACATCCGGAACTCTGGCATGTGATCTGGTGGTGACCTTCCTGGTTACTCCTGGCAGTGCAACAGGTCAGAACTATACTGCTGTCAGATAACTTACTAGCATGTAGTTGACATGCATTTACTCTTAACAGATGAGGACTATAGTCTTCCAATGGGTGATACCAACTCATTTACTGTGACCTTTGGTAGTGAATCTGGTATTGGATCTGGTATTGGATCTGGTAGTGAATCAGGTGTTGGATCTGGTATTGGATCTGGTATTGGATCTGGTATTGGATCTGGTATTGGATCAGGTGTTGGTTCTGGTAATGACTTTGATATTGAATCGACTAGTGAGACTGCCGTAATATCAGTGGTGGATGATACTGCAGTGGAAAGTGATCACGAGTTCATTGTGTCTATTCTGTCGACAACTCCACGAACCACAATTGAAATCTCATCCATGACAGTAACCATTGTGGATGATGACAGTTAAGTTTATTGAGTGTGATGTGTAATGATATTGTTTATACAGGCATCCCTGTTCATTTTTCAATTCACAGTTTGTGATGTTAGAATTCAAATGGAGGAGGAAATTGTATCTGTAGATGAAAGAAGTGGGACAGTAGATGTCTGTGCTGAAATTACAGCTTTGCCAGGAGAGCTACAAATTGAACTGACAGTGGAATTTTTCACAACTAATGGTTCCAAAGCAGGTTTGAACTTATGTAGCTAAACTGAGTAGTGGTAAACCAGGGAACGTTAGATTCTTTCATAAGGAAACAAAACTATAACAGTGCATACTGCAAACTTTCTTGCAAGGTCTTCATGTCTACACAGCAGCCACTACATTGTTTTCTTCTCCAATTTGCAGAATGCTTGTGTAAGATGTGCATATGTGCATAATATGTATTTTTGACCAGACGGCATTCTCAAATAGTTGTCACCCTTGAGTAGTAGCTATGCAATCAAAAGTTCTGTGCAAAATAAAAGTAGTATCACTGCATCTGATCAAGAAAGAGATCCAGACCTCTACAGCAAACTCATGTATACAGTTATTCCAAAATGAAGAATCAAACTTTTGAGAAGGACTGGTACTAGCAGTTTCCCTAAGCAGTGTAGGCTTCAGTGTAGTTTTTAGTACCATGAAAGCACTCTCCAAGATGCTGTGTTTGATTCTGTTTGTAGTGCTGTTTGTGTTGTACTGCGTACCTGTAATGTAGTTCTTTTGTCCCATAGTGTTGCACTTTTGAAGTAGCATGTATGGGTTCTCTCTTTGCAACATGGTTTCCCCAGAGGCCAGAATGAACTTATTCACTGTCATCTCTAAGAGTGTAGTAATCATTTTGAGGATTGGTTGAGGTGCTGAGCATCGTAGCACACAGCTCCGCACTCCATATTTAACTTCTAGCAGAAACAAGTCAGTGATACAGTGAACAGTATGAGTACAAGGGCTTATTTTTTGGCATAAGTTGTGATTCCTTAATTTCCAATAGTGAAGCAATTAGCAAAAGTAAAGGTAGTCAGCCAACATGCTTAGCTACCATGTGGCTTTACAGTTTACTTCCAGTCATTAAGGATAGCATTCATCAAGTGATCTACCTATTGATGATTTTTGTTAGCCTTAAAGCCAGACTCTTGCCATGTGTGGAAAGAGGAATTGAGTCTGGGTACGACGATATAGACTGTTGTAACTTGTAGGGCACAGTATGGAGTACAACGGACAGTTGGAGTACAGATGTCAGTATTCATACGCCACAGTGCTACTAATTTTGATGTATTTCATGCAGTGGTAGTTTTGGTCCTGTCTGGAGTATTGAACTTGGTAATGTTTCTCTGCTGCAGTGCTGGGAGAGGACTTCACTGAGCCATCACCTCTACAAGTGACCTTCTCCAGTGGTGATGTGGAGGGCAACACTTCATGTGCTACATTTGAGATAGTAGATGATGGAAATCTTGAGTTTGATCATGAGTTCATGGTTAATCTTGAAAGTATCACTCCCAATGGACCGACTGTGCCACGATATTGTCCAACTACTACTACGGTGTTCATCATTGATGATGAAGGTATGCATTGTCTTGTGTTGACAGCATCATTTTTGTCCTATTCAACATAATGATATACAAGTGAACCTACTCCCTAAGGCTGTGAAAACAGCCATGAAAGCCAGACAGCTTCACGCACAGTGGGGAAACATATTGGTAGGTGCAGCAACTGAATTAGGCTGACAAACAAGGTAGATAGCACTCAACATATCTGTGAAGTGACTTATGAAATGTATTGTCAAAATAGCTTGAGAATTTGAAGTCCCTTCCAGAGTTGCTGGATGGTGTAGTTGCATTGTTATTTCAATTAGCCTACTAGAAAATGTATGATTGTTTAGCTAAGTATTGGTTCATGCAGACATAGTGTTGTAGGCTTCTCTTAAGTACAGGCCATAATTTTATGCATAAATTCGCTGCATCTCTGCTAGATAAATAGTTTAGGTGAATTAAGAGTAATGCACATGTTGATGGACACTATAAAATTTGCTAAGTTCATAGCTAAATTTCCCTGGTCAGGTTTACTCCTTCCAGTTTATCCACTGCAGCATTGCTTTCTATTACAGCAATGAATGCTGCAATCCAGATGGTTACAGACATGGATACTGTAAACGAGACTGCAGGATCAGTGCAAGTGTGTGCAGAAATTACTGGAGTGACTGGAATGCTGGAGTGTGCAGTTACAAATACTGCAACATTGAATGGAAATGCCAAAACAAGTAAGCTCTGCATATAGCATCACTTTTCCCGATTACATGCAGCATGTTACTGTAAATCATAAAACTCGCTGGTTGATGATACCCACATATAAAGCTAACAAACAAGCAAACAAAAAAAGGGAAGCTTGTGTTCATATGCCATGCAGTGTAAAAATGTCTACTTAACATAAATGTTAGTCTCAGACTCAGACCTCAATCCAAAGAGGAGGGTCTGGGTGGAGGGGGATCTGGATTGAAGACTACTAAATGGTGTGTCTTCTTTGTACAGTGCTCCAAAGCAAAAGAGCAAAACTTTTGAAATTTTTAAAAATTATATAGTAAAGCCCTCCTATCATCTTATTTACACATATAAACGGTACAAATCATCGTTATTTGCACGTACACTACTTGCCATACTTAAGAAGAGCCGTTGTGACGTCACAGATGTGCACTACGATGCCAACAAACCATCAGCCAGGTAAAATTTATCATATTCGAACCGAGTATTAGCTAGAAGTTCGGTTAACTAGGCTTCGTGGAAAACGTGGCAAGCTCAACTACAACCGGTTCTTCTCAGAGCCAACTCACAACTTCCTTGATCACCCAGCAACCAGGAAGTGAGTCCTGGGAGTCAAACAGTACTGCGCAATGTCAGCAACGTGAGCTCTACCACGAGAAACTGTAAGATTTCATACTCTGCACCTAGAGCCAGTGAACGCAGATCAATGAAGACAGCAGCCATACTGTTCACCTAGCCACGCGTTGTGGTTAATGACATCATGAAAGGAACGCCCGCCCATGATACGTCACTAAAATGGCTGAAAGTTACTATTTCCACGCAAAATCACTCCCATACCTTCCAGGAAGGTTTTTATTCTCTAAGAAAAGTACTTGAAACAAAACTTTAACCTATCTAAAAGCCATCTTTCAAGTAATTCCTGTTAACTCAGAGTTTTGTGGCTATACTATGCTAAACACTTTTGCCCCTCAAAAATCAGTTTTTATAGATTTTCTTAACAATGCTTGGGAGTGAAGCCTGTTGACTACCCTCATAATACACTTCTAAGTAAAGGCTACTTTCACACCGCATCTGCACACTTAACTTCAAGAAGCAGGGCTAAACTATGCTAAACACTTTTTCTGAATGGGCTGACTGTTGGCAGCCATATTGATGAGGAGACATCACGTGACACTTAATTAATTTAGGGGAAGCATAACAAGTGTTGAGCCATTCCTTTTATGTACTTTGTAAACACATTAGATGTTTGTATCAAGCACTGCAGCTAAATGTTTCCAAAATTGAAAGTTTTGCTCTTTTTGCTTCGGAGCACTGTATGTAGAACCAAACTAATTATTTCACTCTTTCATCCACTTTTGTAAGAATGACCCCCTTGCCATGCATTTTCTGTATAGAACTGGAGTATGTATATGTACCATGAAGAAAAGAGTTTGTTATAAAGTAATGGTATCGCAAATGTTCTTTATTTCAGAAGGTAAAGGTGGAGGTGGCAAAGAAGGGGGGAGAGGAAGAGGAGGAGGAGGAGGAAGAGTAGGAGGAGGAGGAGAAGGAAGAGGTGGAGGAGGAGAAGGAAGAGGGGAAGGAAGAGGAGGAGGAGGAGGAGGAGGAAGAGGGGGAGGAGGAGGAGGAAGAGGGGGAGGAGTAAGAGGAGGAGAAAGAGGAGGAGAAGGAGAAGGAGGAAGAGAAGGAGGAAGAGGAGAAGGAGGAGGAGGAGGAGAAGGAGGAAGAGGGGGAGGAAGAGGAGGAGGAGGAGAAGGAAGAGGAGGAGGAGGAGGAGGAGGGAGAGGGGGAGGAAGAGGAGGAGGAGGAGGAGGGAGAGCGGGAGGAAGAGGAGGAGGTGGAGAAGGAGGAAGAGGAGGAGGAGAAGGAAGAGGAAGAGGAGGAGGAGGAGGAGGAGGAGGAAGAGGAGAAGGGGGAGGAAGAGGGGGAGCAGGAGGAGGAGGAGAAGGAGGAGGAGAAGGAGGAGGAGAAGGAGGAGGAGGGAGAGCGGGAGGAAGAGGAGGAGGCGGAGAAGGAGGAAGAGGGGGAGAAGGAAGAGGAAGAGGAGGAGGAGGAAGAGGGGGAGGAAGAGGAGGAGAAGGGGGAGGAGGAGGAGGAGGAGGAGAAGGAAGAGGAGGAGGAGGAGGAGGAGGAGGAGGAGGAGGAGGAAGAGGGGGAGGAAGAGGAGAAGGGGGAGGAAGAGGGGGAGCAGGAGGAGGAGAAGGAAGAGGAGAAGGAGGAGGAGGAGGGAGAGCGGGAGGAAGAGGAGGAGGCGGAGAAGGAGGAAGAGGGGGAGGAGAAGGAAGAGGAAGAGGAGGAGGAGGAGGAGGAAGAGGGGGAGGAAGAGGAGAAGGGGGAGGAAGAGGGGGGGCAGGAGGAGGAGGAGAAGGAAGAGGAGAAGGAGGAGGAGGAGGGAGAGCGGGAGGAAGAGGAGGAGGAGGCGGAGGAGGAAGAGGGGGAGGAGAAGGAAGAGGAAGAGGAGGAGGAGGAGGAGGAGGAAGAGGGGGAGGAAGAGGAGGAGAAGGGGGAGGAAGAGGGGGAGGAGGAGAAGGAAGAGGAAGAGGAGGAGGAGGAGGAGGAGGAGGAAGAGGGGGAGGAAGAGGAGGAGGAGGAGGAGGAAGAGGGGGAGGAGGAGAAGGAAGAGGAGGAGGAAGAGGGGGAGGAGGAGAAGGAGGAGGGGGAGGAAGAGGAGGAGGAGGAGGAGGAGGAGGAAGAGGGGGAGGAAGAGGAGGAGGAGGAGGAAGAGGAGGAGAAGGTGGGAAAGGGGGCAGAGGAGGAGTATGTGGAGGTTGTAGGGGAGGAAGAAGGGGAAGGCACAGAGAAGAAGGTGGATGGGGAGGAGGACTGGGAACAGGATGGGGTGGAGGATGGGGAGGAGGATGGAGAGGAGGATGGGGAGGAGGATGGGGAGGAAGAAGAGGGAAAAGAGGGGGAGAGAGAGGAGGAGGAGCAGGAGGAGGAGGAACAGGAGAAGGGGGAGGAGGAAGGGAAGGAAGAGGAGGAGGAGGAGGAGGACCAGGAGAGAGAGGAGGCGAGGGACGAGGAGAAAGTGAAGGAAGCCAGAGAGAGGAAGAAGAAAGAGACAGAGGAAGGGCGGGTCATCCAAAATATTGGTTTCTTGACTGTCATACGGCATCTTACATTTTAGTGGAGAAAAAGTACTTTTCATCGTTAGGACATGCAACTGGACATCGACATGAACATAAGCACAAATATGCCTCTTATTTGACGTTCAACTTTCAAGTTGGGGAAGCTACCCAAGCCTGTACTAATGTTACTATCATAGATGATGATGACCTGGAGGGGAATCAAACTTTTGATATTATTTTGGATAAAAATCCGGTTTTGGGAGGAGGAACACGAGGATTGGGCTCCCCTACATCCACCACTATCACCATTCAAGACCCTGAAGGTATACTGGTATATATGGTTGTAAAAGTAGTTAATACATGTTAGCATACAGTCAATCAAAGAGTTTATGGGAGGCCTGAGTGACTAAATACAAACAAAGTGAGGGTAAAAGCACTTCACTGTTTGAGGCCTGTTTGCGGTGTAACTAGCTGAGTAGCATTCTGACTGTTTTATGAGTTCAATTGCCCAGCACAAGGCTGACTATGACACTGATTATTTCAGGCAGTGATCATAGTGTATGAGAAATGAAAATACATTTCCGATAATCGTAGTAATCTAAACCACCACAGATGCTACAATTTCTCTCCAGTCAATTACCAGTGTGACCGAAGGCAGCGTATTCAATGTGAGTGTTGAACTCACAACATCTGGAACTCTGGCATGTGACCTTGTGGTTACCTTGTTGGTCATTTCGGGCACTGCAACAGGTAAGAAGCTGAACACTTTCTGTTGTCAGATAAACTAAAGTTCATTTACCTACATATCACCCACTATAATCTTTCCCTCTTAACAGATGAGGACTATATTCTGCCGAGGGGCGATGCCAATCCTTTTACTGTGACCTTTGGTATTGGATCTGGTAGTGGAAGTGGTATTGGATCTGCTGTTGGATCTGGTATTGGATCTGGTATTGGATCTGGTATTGGATCTGGTATTGGATCTGGTATTGGATCTGGTATTGGATCTGGTATTGGATCTGGTATTGGTTTTGTACCCCCTCATAAGAAATCTGGTAGTGAATCTGATACTGGATATGGTGGTGAATCTGGTAGTGGATCTGGTATTGGATTTGGTATTGGATCCGGTATTGGATCGGGTATTGGATTTGGTAGTGGATCTGGTAGTGGCATTGGTAGTGGCATTGGTAGTGGATTTGGTAGTGGCACTGTTGTGACTGCCATGATATCAGCGGTGGAGGACACTGCAGTGGAAGGCGATCATGACTTCACTGTGTCCATTCTGTCAACCAATCCACTAGCCACTGTTGGAATGTCCTCAGTGACAGCAACAATTCTGGATGATGATCGTGAGTGTGATTCAATGTGTGATGGTGTGCACTATTTTGTTCGTAGTGATTCATGTTTTTTCAATTCACAGTTGGTGATGCTGCAGTTGAAATGAAGGAGACAACTTTGTTTGTGAATGAAGATGTTGCTAATGGGACAGTGAGAATTTGTGCTGAAATTGTAGCCTTACCAGGAGATCTGCAAACTGACTTGACTGTGACCTTAACCACAACCAATACTACCAAAGCAGGTTTGCAGTGATAAGCATATTAGCTACTATAGCACTTGTGTGCTATGCAACCTTTCAACTTGGAGCTACATAATTCTGAGATCGCTGAAAACCTCAACTGTGTATATATGTCAGGGTTTTTACATTTGCAAAATGCACCACACTCTCGCATGCATATAAGAGAGTGGGTGTCAGCATATGATTGTCTGGCTGGGATATAAGAAGGTATGTGCATTTCTAAACTACTGCAAATATTTGTTGCAGTGTTGGGGGAGGACTTCACTGAGCCATCACCCCTAGAAGTGACCTTCTCCAGCGGTGATGTGGTCAATGACACTGCCTGTGCTACATTTGGGATAGAGAATGATGACAATCTTGAGTTTGATCATGAGTTCACTGTTACTCTTAGAACCATCACACCCAATGGACCTGTTATATCAGTGCCTACTTCAACTATGGTGTTCATCAGGGATGATGAAGGTATGTGATGTGTTGTATTGAAAATCTTATTATTCTTGATGCACTTCTTGCCTCACATCGGAAATAGACAGATTTGGATGTTTTGAGGCAAAAATAGAGGAAAGCAAAACAGCCAGCAGTTGATGGGAAATCAACTTGTTCTTAAGACTGTTTTTCGTTTTGTGGGTACCATGATATGTTTGGCAGTTGTCACATTGAGCATTACTATTCAGAGGATTATTTACTATGTGCTGCAGTGATAATCACATTATAAGGCCTTCGCTGGGTGGGGAAATTATTTCCAAACACTACCACAATGACTTGACACATCTGTTGGTGTTCTGTAATACTTAAGGGCCAACCATTTTTTTCCCACTTGAAAAAAAAGGTAGCCAAAAATATGCCGTTATGAAAATTAACTGTACAATTAACCCATTATACACAGAGTTCCATTTTCTGGAAGTCTTTCTGAAGCTAATTGATACCTTGTATGACCTGTATTTCAACTTCTGTTTCGAGCTAGCACTGGAAACTTGAGCTAAGGGTTCTTCCTAGTCTCGCAAGCCAGACCCAACCAACCCCAGCGTGGATCACTTTCAGTATCACGCCATTACATTACTGAAAGCGATCCACACTGGGGTTGGTTGGGTCTGGCTTGTGAGACTAGGGTTCTTCCATCAATCCTCTCAAGGTTCATGACCTCTGCCATGCCCACTCATTAGCGAGCTTACAATGGTGAGGGCTCTCCAACCAGTGAACACCTCTCCCGACTGAAAACTGTCTACAGTGCCAAAAATGGAGCCCCTACAAAGGCAGAGGAGCGGTTTCTATGCCCGTTTGTGTAAAAAAGGAGAGAAATGGCCAACCCAGTGCCGACCAAGGCTTTTCTACAGCCAGCCAAGACAGCCACCATGCACTGTCAATGGCCAACCCAGTGCCGACCAAGGCTTTTCTACAGCCAGCCAAGACAGCTGCCATGCACTGTCACCCTCCGGGTGACACCCACCCACCTCCCCATGTCCCACCCTTTCTGCTAGTGCAGAACCTATCTTAAAACGGATTGTGCCAACTGATAACATGCGGTCAAAGTTGCATAACGAGTGTACTCGTCATCAGTTTTTAAAGGGTTAAGAAGATGATGTAAGATCTGTACACTTCCTGCACAAATCGTTAATGTGATCCTGTGATTGTTAATCAAATACGTACATGTTACATTTTGGTTTGATAATCAGATCCCTTGGCTCGTTTTAGCAAAGACTGTTTTATCTTCACTGTAGCTATGAATGCTGAGATCAGAATGCAATCAGCAACAGCCATAATCTCTGAGGGCATGACATCAACAATGGTTTGTGCTGTCATCAGTGGAGTTTCAGGAAACCTGGAAGAAGATGTTGATGCTAATCTGACTCTTACAGGGAGTACAAAAGCAGGTACTTTTGGCATTTTTTCCCAGCATATTACAGCTGCTAACATTGACACTCTTCTGATAAGCTATCTTTAGACAAGTGCCATAAACTCTGCTATGACATTTATTTATATGGTGTGTGGATATCTACTTCATGCATGTTATCCAATGCAATCTTCCCTTCCAGTGATTGGAACTGATTTCAGTACAACAGACCCTGTTGCCACCTTTGCTGTTGGAGCACTGGCACCTGGATGCATTCAAGTTGATATATCACAAGATATGAGTGTGGAGGGAGACCATACCTTCTCTGTCAGCCTAAATCCTGGTCCTATAACCCCCTCCCTCACAGTTGGCACACCAAACACCACTGTGGTCACCATTACAGATGATGCCAATGACAGTACGTGTATTTTATACTGAATGTTTTGACCAGGGTTCTGACTACCATGACATGATTTATCTAGGCACATGGTGATAACTACTTTTAGTACGTATTATGATGGATAGTGCCAAGTATGTTATGACATCATACAAATTCTGACAATTTTTGCAGCTATTACAGTTGACTTTGTGGAAACTTCATACACTGTAAGCGAGGACGAATCATCTTTGGAGCTGTGTGCTGTGATAATGTCTCTCATGGGCAACCTAGACTGTGACCTGGTGGTGACATTTTCAGAACTACCTGGTTCTGCAGGTATGACAATAAGTTACCAGAGAGCATGCTCTTTATACTATAGGAATACTGGAGGTTAGAGTCAATGCACGACGAATAATCTGGCATTTATTTTTGTTCCTTTCATGTGTACTGTATGGAAACATCATGCTGTACCTTGGAAAGTGTTCTTAAACACTGTTTAGTTCATTAAAAATTGCTCATCCCAACAATTGAATGACTTTGGAATAACACAGCCTTGTGAATATGATTACACCTTGGAAGTTCATCACATCTTCTGAATCTCAGTTTGTGGCAAAGCTCTAGCAAACTAGTAGGAAGGCTTTCCCAGGTCTATCATTGTTTTGTGAATATTTACTGCAATACTATGTGCTTATGATAATAATTTACCTGGTGTGGCATGAGTGATCACTAGGTGTAACCAGCATACTCTAGCAGGATGGTTAGTACCTGGTCAAACAGTCTTGCTTTCACTTGGCCCATTGAGTTATAATGTGGACAATTATACCTCTGTAGATGCTGTATTGTCCAATGCTATGTAAATTTGCCTGTATGATGATTTTTTTAATGACCATTTCTGTTTTATACCTTCTGATGCACTTATATTTCTCTATGCCCTCAGTTGAAGGAGATGACTTCACAGTGATGTCTCCAGATGTGTTTGAGGCAACATTCATGTCTGGATCTATGATTGGTGATACAGCATGTGACAATATCACAATTGTGGATGATGGTGATCTGGAAGGAACTCAATCCTTTGCTATCCGCATTAGTGGCAGTACTCCTTCAGGAGACCAGATTATGACTGATGGTGCCTTCACCACAGTTTTCATTGAAGACAATGAAGGTACACATTGCATGCGATCTGTACTAAGTAAGACATATGAGTCAGTGATGGCTCTGTTATGCATGAAAAGTGTGTGTACTTCAAATAAAACAAAAGATATCATAATGGCATCATTGTAACTGTACAAGAGGCTGTTTGGCTTATTACGTGGCACTTGATTTGAACACACAACTTCTTTTTCTCAGTCTGTTTCATGCTTTATAATTAGTTGTGTACAGAAATATACTTACGCCATAGATAATAGGATGCAACTTTTATTTTGAACACACACTCTTCTGTGATTCATGATAATTTGGAAACTTATTATAAGGCAGCTATTAAGAATCTACCTTTAAAAAATTAGGGTCACCCTAATATTAAATTCTGTAAGAAATGTAATAAATATAACAAAGTTTCACCAAGAATTTATTGATGAAATTGTGTAACTGAAATTGAGGACAATAACATCGAGCATGTGCATATTTAAACTACTTCTATACTTGTTTGTTGGTATGTTTGGCTAGATAAACACTTTGTGCTCACTTTGACAGGGTAATCCCTTCAAGTGTACTGAAGATTTTGTCACCAAACAGTCCATTACAATGATTAGAAGTTTCTAGGTGTCAGGCTAGAACTGGAACGTTTATCTTTTGATTGTTTAATTTGTGTTCATTTCAGGTGCTGCTCTTGTGTTTAATGAGACTACATACTCTGCAAGTGAGGCAGGACCACTGGAAGTGGATGTGTGTGTTCAAATCAGTGACCTAACTGGGGAACTCCAATCTGATCTCATTGTGACACTGAATGACATACTGGGTAATGCTACAGGTATGGCACCATTACGACTCCAACCTTTTCTGTGTAACACAGTTTGTGTATCTTCACCTATAGTTTATGCATTTTCATGTGATTTGTACCATATCCTCAGCTGAAGGTGAAGACTACACTGTGACACCTCCGGGTGTATATGAGGCAACTTTTCCAGCTCTGACAACAATGAATGGAGATACTGCATGTGACACTGTCACTATTGTTGATGATAGTGACCTGGAAGGACTACATGATTTTGCATTCTCAATTAGCAGAGCCTCAGTTGGCGACACAACTTTGCCAGGAATTCAGTTCAATGGTCAACTTACTAGTGTGGAAATTGAGGACAATGAAGGTATGAAGCCTTCGACTTATGAATGTGAAATGCTCCTTAATAAGCTCTTGTTTGGTGGTTGCACATTTAGCTATGTGGTCACTTTGGAAACAGATTTCTTCAGGCATGCTGTATAATTTGACAACCAATGTATAGCCCATTGTTATTATCTCAACTCTAACCCATGTGTTTCAAGCTTCAGATTTTGTGTTCATTCCAGGTGCTGCTCTTGCGTTCAATGAAACTACATACTCTACAAGTGAAGCAGGACCACTGGAAGTGGATGTGTGTGTTCAAATCAGTGACCTAACCGGGGAACTCCAATCTAATCTCATCGTGACACTAAGTGACTTACCAGGCACCCTTACCGGTATAATGCTACTGCAATTCTAACTGACACTGCAGTTCCGGTTGGTGAGTTATACATTTTAATATGCCTTTTACTGTATCCTCAGATGAAGGAGAAGACTATATTGTGGATGTATATGAGATAACGTTTCCATCTGTGACAACAATGAATGGAGATACTGCATGTGACACCATCACCATTGTTGATGATGGTGACTTGGAAGGACCGCAAGATTTTGGGTTCTTTATTAGCAGAGTGACTGTGAGTGGCACAACTCTGCCAGGGATTCAGTTTATGGGCCAATTTACCACTGTGGAAATTGAGGACAATGATGGTAAGTAACTTTTTACTTGTGAATGTGAACTGCTTCATGATACACTTATGTTTGGTGGTTGTATGTGCTCACTTTGGAAGCACATTTGTTCAGTATAAATTTACAACCAGTGTGTAGTCCTTCATGATTATTAGCCGTAACTCAACCGTAACTCGTGTGTCTTTTCGTATTAAGGCTTCAAGGTCAGATTTTGTGTTAATTTCAGGTGCTGCTCTTGCGTTCAATGAAACTACATATTCTGCAAGTGAGGCAGGACCACTGGAAGTGGATGTGTGTGTTCAAATCAGTGACCTAACTGGGGAACTCCAATCTAATCTCATTGTGACGCTAAGTGACTTACCAGGCACCCTTACAGGTATAATGCTACTGCAATTCTAACTGACACTGCAGTTCCGGTTGGTGAGTGACACATTTTAATATGCCTTTTACTATATCCTCAGATGAAGGAGAAGACTATATTGTGGATGTATATGAGACAACTTTTCCATCTGTGACAACAATGAATGGAGATACTGCATGTGACACCATCACCATTGTTGATGATGGTAACTTGGAGGGACCACAAGATTTCGGGTTTTTTATTAGCAGAGTGACAGTGAGTGGCACAACTCTGCCAGGGATTCAGTTTATGGGCCAATTTACCACTGTGGAAATTGAGGACAATGATGGTAAGCAACTTTTTACTTGTGAATGTGAACTGCTTCATGATACACTTATGTTTGGTGGTTGTATGTGCTCACTTTGGAAGCACATTTGTTCAGTATAAATTTACAACCAGTGTATAGTCCTTCATGATTATTAGCCGTAACTCAACCGTAACTCGTGTGTCTTTTCGTATTAAGGCTTCAAGGTCAGATTTTGTGTTCATTTCAGGTGCTACTCTTGTGTTTAATGAAACTACATACTCTACACGTGAAGCAGGACCACTGGAAGTGGATGTGTGTGTTCAACTCAGTGACCTAACTGGGGAACTTCAATCTAATCTCATTGTGACACTAAGTGACTTACCAGGCACCCTTACAGGTATAATGCTACTGCAATTCTAACTGTCACTGCAGTTTCGGTTGGTGAGTTTCACATTTTAATATGCCTTTCACTGTATCCTCAGATGAAGGAGAAGACTATATTGTGGATGTATATGAGATAACGTTTCCATCTGTGACAACAATGAATGGAGATACTGCATGTGACACCATCACCATTGTTGATGATGGTGACTTGGAAGGACCGCAAGATTTTGGGTTCTTTATTAGCAGAGTGACAGTGAGTGGCACAACTCTGCCAGGGATTCAGTTTATGGGCCAATTTACCACTGTGGAAATTGAGGACAATGATGGTAAGCAACGTTTTACTTGTGAATGTGAACTGCTTCTTGGTACACTTATGTTTGGTGGTTGTATGTGCTCACTTTGGAAGCACATTTGTTCAGTATAAATTTACAACCAGTGTGTAGTCCTTCATGATTATTAGCCATAACTCAACCGTAACTCGTGTGTCTTTTCGTATTAAGGCTTGAAGGTCAGATTTTGTGTTCATTTCAGGTGCTGCTCTTGTGTTTAATGAAACTACATATTCTACACGTGAAGCAGGGCCACTGGAAGTGGATGTGTGTGTTCAAATCAGTGACCTAACCGGGGAACTCCAATCTAATCTCATTGTGACACTAAGTGACTTACCAGGCACCCTTACCGGTATAATGCTACTGCAATTCTAACTGACACTGCAGTCTGGTTGGTGAGTGACACATTTTAATATGCCTTTTACTGTACCCTCAGATGAAGGAGAAGACTATATTGTGGATGTATATGTGACAACTTTTCCATCTGTGACAACAATGAATGGAGATACTGCATGTGACACCATCACTATTGTTGATGATGGTGACTTGGAAGGACCACAAGATTTTGGGTTCTTTATTAGCAGAGTGACTGTGAGTGGCACAACTCTGCCAGGGATTCAGTTTATGGGCCAATTTACCACTGTGGAAATTGAGGACAATGATGGTGAGCAACTTTTTACTTGTGAATGTGAACTGCTTCATGATACACTTATGTTTGGTGGTTGTATGTGCTCACTTTGGAAGCACATTTGTTCAGTATAAATTTACAACCAGTGTATAATCAGTCCTTCATGATTATTAGCCGTAACTCAACCGTAACTCGTGTGTCTTTTCGTATTAAGGCTTCAAGGTCAGATTTTGTGTTCATTCCAGGTGCTGCTCTTGTGTTTAATGAAACTACATACTCTACAAGTGAAGCAGGACCACTGGAAGTGGATGTGTGTGTTCAAATCAGTGACCTAACTGGGGAACTTCAATCTAATCTCATCGTGACACTAAGTGACTTACCAGGCACCCTTACCGGTATAATGCTACTGCAATTCTAACTGACACTGCAGTTCCGGCTGGTGAGTTTCACATTTTAATATGCCTTTTACTGTACCCTCAGATGAAGGAGAAGACTATATTGTGGATTTATATGAGATAACGTTTCCATCTGTGACAACAATGAATGGAGATACTGCATGTGACACCATCACCATTGTTGATGATGGTGACTTGGAAGGACCGCAAGATTTTGGGTTCTTTATTAGCAGAGTGACTGTGAGTGGCACAACTCTGCCAGGAATTCAGTTTATGGGCCAATTTACCACTGTGGAAATTGAGGACAACGAAGGTAGGAAGCATTGTTGTTGGTAACATTGTGAGCATTCTTATCTAAAACACTGCATGTTACCTAGCCTTCCTCTCCCAACAAAAGATCTGCCACTAGGTGTTCTAGTTGGTTGAGGTACTAAGTATCAGTGTATTGATAATGAGCTTTAATTACCCATTGCAATTACATATAAGCTTTCAATATAAAATGACAATGATATTCCTCATGATACCTTGCAGTTGTCTCAGTTGGGTTCAATCAAAGCACTTTCTCAGTAATGGAAGATGATGGACAAGTGCTTTTGTGTGTTGAGATCACTGATCTCCTGGCTGCTACTGGTGTCAGCCTAACTGTGTCGTTGGAAGGTGTAAGCTCCGACAAAGCAGGTATGAAGAAAGAGGTATTTTCCATGTCGTGTGTTATGTAATTGACAAAAATAGGACCCAAGTAGGTTATGCATTATTTGTGATACAGAAGTATATGAAGAAATTATCATTCATGGAAGTGGTATTCAGTTACAGAGATCAAATGGCTGCTGTGTGTAAGCTTCTTAGCTTTGCTAGTGTTATACTGTATTGTTTGGTGTTATTGCTAGTTGAGAAGTAGATATGTCTGAATCACAAATAAGCCAAAATTGGGAGCTTCCAAGAGCAGAATACAGGAAAAGTGCTTGAGCTGAGCCGTATAGTGGCCTACCTTGGACAGAAGATGTTCTAAACAGCACCAAATTCTAAAGAACTCGCAGTCTAGTGCTGTTAAGAATTCATAGTTGGCCAGAAAAATGGTATGCCTCACTTCTGAAGCGGAAGAGAGCTAATTAGTAGAATTCGTAATTAGTTCAGATTTTGGTAGAGTCTACAACAATTTCTTCAACTTACTCATGATGTGAACATACCATGCCATATTTCCAGTCAGTTGTGAATTCTACATGTTAAGAGCATTTGAGTGGTGCCTGGATTACCAAGTTCCAATTTGGCGCTGCCTTTGCTGAAGTACAGTTCAGATATTGTCAATTACTGCACATTGTTTACTTGAGGGTGGGGCATTTCCATGGAAACCAATTTGTTTGTTTTTATTATCTAACACCGTACAAGAACAGGATGCAAAACGATAACCAGTAGTGCACTTCAAATCTGCAAAAGAAAAGATGACATGAACTTTCTGTAGTCTGACAATGCACCTTCTGAACCAGAGCCTGTCTTAACCCACCTGAGCATCTTGGATTGGATTCGATGTGACCGTTGAATGCCTGCAAAGAAAGTTAATACTTGTACCAGTAATAAACAGACTGCATTCGACACAGGATTTGGCTTTCCACTATTGTTTGACAATAACTGTGGCCAGAGATACTGAAAAAAGAAACTAGTACACTACTGTGAATACATGAGTTAATCATTTCTGTATGTGTTGCCTTGACACATGGACATCATGTCAATGAAACTATTTTCTAACTACTTATATTTACTGTGTACTGATGTTCTGTATGTTTTTTTTTGTTTGTTTTTTTTTGCCAGTTGAAGGGGAGGACTTCACAACCGTCTCTCCAGACATGTTGGAAGTTGTATTCCCAGCTGGGACAACAGATGGAACTGTACTGTGTGACTCACTTAGTATTATCAATGACAACAACTTGGAGGGGACCCACCAGTTTTCAGTTCAGATAATAGGAGTCACAGCTGACCTGATGAACCAAGTCACCACTGACCCAGTAGACGCCACAGTGGAAGTTAGTGACAATGAAGGTGGGTGTTGTAGCCAAATGCAAGAGTGGATCATGTCTATTAACCTTAATTTGACTTGTATGTCACCACAGTTGAGAGTGTGACTGTTGGATTTGAACCAACTTCCTACACTATAAGTGAGGATGGACCCCTAGTCGGGCAGGTGTGTGTTCAGATAAACAACCTGATTGGTGAACTTGAATGCAACCTTGTGGTCACCTTTAATGCTACATCAAATAACAAATCTGGTAAGGGCATACTAAAGTTGCCCAACAATGTGGAGGTATTATCTTGTTGTGTTTATTCGTATGGCCCACAGTTTTTGGCGAAGACTTCACAGTTGAATCTCCAGATGTATTTGAAGCAACCTTTATAGCCATGTCCACATCAGATGGTGATACAGCATGTGATAATGGTACGATCATTGATGATGCTGTTCTGGAGGGAGAGCACTCTTTTGAAATTCAAATTGCTAGCACTAACCCTCAATTAACCAACATCAGTCCAGCTTCTGCTATGGTGACCATTCAGGATAATGAAGGTACTGTTGTTGGCAGTTGCAACACAAATTCTAAATAAGTCAGAATGTTTGATGCGCATGTTATGAAATTATTATTGCAGATGCAACGATCTCGCTGATAGCTCCAATTGCTTCTGTGACTGAAGATGCTGGAGATATACAAATGTGTTGTGCCCAGTTAACAGGTCTACCCATGGGTGGATTGGGGTGCCCTCTCACTGCTACTCTCTCTCTTACTGATGGGCATAAGGCAGGTGTGTAAGCTGGATGCATGAAAACACAAGTAAAAACTTGAGAAGCGATTTACGGTATTATAGTGTACTTAGTTGTTTATCAAGGTTGATGCATGAACATTCAATTAATTATCTCTCTGTTAAAAGGCATGCCTAGATATTATACGTGAAGAGTCACCACTGTGCAAAACACATTTAGCCAATACTAAGCTTCACACTATATCTCATTACACTCAATTATTCAACAACTACAGGACAGATATCAGAGAGATATACCTAGACTGTAACTTCCCACGTGCTTTCGACTCCCATCATCATTTCTTTACAACTACTGTTAGTAGGCTTCCTTATGCAATACTGTACATGTAAGTAAGCAATGACTATACAAAAGACTTTACAATGACAGCAAAGAGTCATGTTAGCACTACACTTGTTGATACATCACAGTATAAATACTCTTTCCCACATTCCCTTACCTTATATTGCTAGTGATGGGTGAAGACTTCTCTGCAGCTGATCCACTGGAGATAGTGTTTGGAGTGAATGAAACAGTGGCATGTGCTATGGTATCTATCATTGATGATGATGCTCTTGAGGGTGACCACTCATTCAGTGTTACACTCACTTCTACTGTACCACCCATAACAATTGACAACACACCTGTTGAAGTGACTATTATGGACAATGAAGGTATACTTAGCAACCTGTTCAAGGAATTTTTGTGAAAAATTAACGATGCACTATAACCATCATGACTCTACCTGACAGGTGCTACCGTGTCTATTGTGTCCTCTGACTATATGGTGGATGAGAGCCAGAGTTCTGTGGAAGTGTGTGCCAATCTCACCAACATTCCCAATGGTGGTTTGGAGTGTGATGTTGTTGCAACCATAAACACCAATGATGGACCTAAAGCAAGTAAGGAAGTAATTGTACATTATGACAAACATGCTATTGAAAAACTGTAATTGGGATGACAGTGCCTATTAGTGCATTCAAGGCCTCCTAAAGTAGGTATTAGTGCATGCCTAAGTTGTGGTAAATGTCACAAATTGCATGTATGAACAATCAACGAACCACATCTCCCTTCTAAGTGTATGACAGTCCTGTGTGTTCTTTATGATTGATTTGCTACAATATTAATCATTGAGACGAAGGGATTACTTGAGTAGCTAATTGTGTCCTGAGTACTGAAAAGTCCTACGAAGAAGGTTATGAAGTTTTCTTTTTAGGCGACTGTAAACAATAGAATCTGATAGCAAGTTTGGGAACAGTCTATGTAACGGTGTTTTGAATGTCTTGCCTTGGCTAGAAATAAAAGCATATGTTTGATGTTACATATGCGGGCAAATAGGGAGGTGGTAGCTTCCAGAAAATTGAACCCAGAGCCCTTGACGTGAGCTGTCAGTGCTCTGACACAGAACTACCAGCCCTCAGAATTCATCTTAATTTCTAGGTAAAGCATGACATGCAGAACATAAAAATCCACTCATGATCAGCTGAGCATGGGTTCTTTCTGGTCAATCTCTAACAGAGGCTGCTATAGATGTGTGACTGAAACATTAATGCCAACTGCATAGTTTATTGAAAGGATTATGAGGGCTGGTTATTGTTTGGTAATCACAGTTCAGTAGTCAGAGCACTGGTGGCTAAACCAGGGGCCCGGCTGGGTTTGATTTCCAGCAACTGCTGGCTTTTACTATTTGATCAAACATGTCTTTAGTATATGTAATTGTGTTCAAAGCATATGGTGTTTAATGTGGTGTTCTGTTCTGACTGTGTGCTGGGACTCACATATAATTTCCAGCTATACTATGAATCCTTTCAGTTGCAGGCAGTGACTACGTGGCAGGACCACTGCAGGCCACATTTCCCTCAAGCAGTATGGAAGGTGCTACCTCATGTGTCAACATAAGCATCCTGCAGGACATGGTTCTTGAGGGTGACCACAGTTTTGGTGTCGAAGTGACCTCAGCCACTCCTTCAGTTGTGATGGTGGGCATGCCTAGTGAAGAGACGGTCACCATCCTGGATGATGAAAGTAGGTGCACTGTAGCGACTATGTACATGCAATAAATCTATATATGAAGACATACTGTGTTCATATCGAGTCTCAGGCCAAAATTACTAGTTAAACACATCTGAAGCTAAACTGTGAGGATGCTATCAGAAGTATTATATACATGTATGGGAACTTCAGTTGCTTCAACTACATTTTTAGGCTGCCTCAGTTGCATCAGTGTGCTAAACTTAGTTAAATCAGTCTCTTCTTTCAGAAAACCTATTTGACTACATTCCTGGCATTTCTATTGTAGCCATGCCACCAAGGATCTCCTTCTTGGGCAGATGTGTAACATCAAAGAAACACTAAACCTCACCAGAAATGCTGAGTTATAAGCCTTCTGAAAGGAGATACTAATTTTAACAAAAGGGAGAACATCTCAACTACACATTGATTCAAATTCTTGAACTTTAGGATGTGTCACGTACACAAAAGGCATGCAACTGAGGTGACCATAATATAGTTGAAGTAACCCCAACACAGACCATGTTCTGTTCAAGCTCCCCTAATTGACAAACCTTCTAAGTATGGAGAGGGTTGGCATGGCACATGCAAAATTAAATGACGATTTTGGGTGATGTATGCGGCTTTCATCTGGTACCTTATACAACCCTTGCAGAAATGACTGCTTGACTACATCTAGACTAATTGTGTGTTGAATGGGCGAATGTTTGAGAAAAATATCATAACTGTTGAAAATACCCCCCCCCCCCCCCCCATCTTGGATAAGCCACTTTAGTTCATTGCCCATTGATGTATTTTTTAAGAATTGCAATAGTGACAACTTTTATTGTGCTTATTGGATTCTTTCATATTTAATGCAGTGGTGTCAGTTGCTCTTGCACAAGACTCATATTCAGCAAGTGAAGGAGTGATGGTGGAGGTATGTGCAATGATCAGTAACATTCCCATTGGTGGATTGGAGTGCCCTGTGGTTGCAAGTTTGGTGGCCTTTGATGGAACAGCATGTGAGTTGAAAATTTGTAATCACTGATGCGCATGCAGCGTAAATGACAAAGCATAATAATGCTTATTCCTATAGTGTGAAGTGGGCCTGACAATATCATAAGAACCACGTGTAGTGTTTGAAATGTTTGGGTACTAACTTGAAAAACTATTTGGTCATTGTCAAGCAAGAATAGATGCACCCAGCCACACAGAACTGTTTCAAGAAGAGCCTGTTTTATTGATAGTGAACCAAGTTACATGGGCACAGGATGGGCACACTCAGTGTGTGTGTGTATGAACACACCTGCTAGGGCCATATCTGATACCTTTTCAGGCAATTAGATGTTCTGTGATCAGTTCTGAGAGGCCATTTTGGATCAAAATTATACCACTGTAATGTATCCTTCAGTCTTACCCATGTAAGTATACATGCATACTTTGAAGATACTGATTAGTAGTGAAACAGTAAAAGCTGCTTCTTCTATGCCATGCATATAACTGCCAATTGCATGTGTTTTAGTTGATCTTTGACCTTAGCTTTCATCATTTCTTACCTGAGCACCAACAAATTTTATGTGGGCACATGACTGGGTATGCCCAAGTGTAGCTATGCCATTGATCATAAAACTAAAAACCTACAGTTTATTATCAATATTAACTGAAGAACGTAGAAGTGTTGTTACCTACAGTGATTGATGTGGCCTACTCATAGAGACAGTTTTTCTGAAAATAAAATCTTGAAGATGTTTTTCTTTGTTTCTCAGTGGGAGTTTTACAATTTTATTCTGTTCACTTGCAGTTGCAGCTGACCCAGATTACATACTTCCTGACCCATTTACTGTGACCTTTGACACCATGTCTGTGAATGGGACATCTGAGTGTGCTAACATTGACATCCCTCAAGACCAAGCTTTGGAGGGAGACCATGATTTCACTGTGCAGCTATCTACATTTAGCCCTGACCTTGTCACTGTAGAATCACCAGAAGCAGCTGATTCAGAAATTATTATTGCTGATGATGATAGTACGTGTGCTATTGTGTGTAGGTGTCTGTATGTAGCACATCTGTGTGCAAGTGTCCTGCTTAAAAATGCCTTTTTACATCATATGTTCTTGTTTACATCACTTCCAAAGATGCAACCCTCACACTGACACCAACTGAGTTTACAGTGGATGAAGGAGCAAACCCTGGTTCAGCAGAACTGTGTGTTGTGATATCCAACTTGGCTATTGGAGGTCTCCAAGGTGTTGTGGTAACTACTTTTACCACTATGGGTGGTACTGCAGGTACAGGCTGTTTATGTAATTGCTAGTAGTGAGTTTTGTCTTTGTTTGGTCTGCAGAATTCCATCTACCGGTTTATTTTGTTTCACTTTGGAGGAGTTTCTTTTTGAACCGGAGAAAAAGGGCCACATTGACCATTATAGGGATCACTGGTCATCAGGATAAATGTAGCACAAATCTTTATGTACATGAGAAACCTTCTGTTCACAGTGGCAGGTGAGGATTTCAATGCAGTTCCTGTTGAAGTAGTAATCCCAGCCTCAACAATGGAAAATGGAAGTGTGTGTGTTAACATATCACTGATGGTGATTGATGATCACATTGTGGAGAGTCCAGAGACCTTCACCATTGAGTTGACTGGGAGCACTCCACCTGTTGAAATTGGATATCCAAGTTCCGCAACTGTGACAATAATTGATAATGACAGTGAGTTAAAAGAGAGAATATGCATTGTATTATCTGCTACATATTCATGATTTCTTCCTTCAGAGGTGACATTTGAATTGGAGATGTGTGAGTACACAGTGACAGAGGGAGAGAGCCAAGATGTTTGTGCCAGTCTGAATGGTTCTTTGCAGCGACCTGTTGATGTTTACCCGAGCATTGGTCCATCTAGTAAGACATAAAGTGATCAACTTTAATTATTATTTGTGAGCAATCTCATAATGCATGGCCAATTGTTTTGCTGACACTAAAGTTGCACGCAAATGTTGATATACCAAACTTATGCAAGGGATCAAACACTGGTGGTTGGAATAGTGGGTAGAAATAACTTGAAGTTGCATGGTCCTTATAAAATATTTGCTGGTTTATGCTCCAAATGTCTGAATGGCAGACTTGCATAATGACATCACGTACGAGAGCTGGGGTAAAACTATGGGGATTTTGTGCTCCTTGTGATAAACAACTTTGTAATTTACTATCAATAGTAGCTGTTGCTGCTGTTTTGCATGCATTGACCACAGCAGAATGTACTCTTGCCTGAATAGTTACTAGGTGCTTCAGACGTCGTGCAATATCTCGGCTAGCATGCAAAGCTATGCACGGCACTCAAGAACATGAATTATAATTGCTACAACTGCCCTTGCAGTTTATCCTTAGTTAGAGTCAGCATCAGAGACAACTTACTTTGCTTGATAGGATTCTGTAGAAGGTACAGAACCCTCTGCCCCGCCCACATAAAATACTCCATAATTTAGCCGTGGTTCAGTTACACTGTGCCATGCCATACTTTAGAAATTGAATAACAAGACTAAAGCTACAGAACGACAGTTTAACAGTGCCGAGACAGAGGTCTTCAGCTGTTTTCCAGAAAGAATATAATGGGAGACATCATCACCTGACCCATCGGTGGCTTTCCAGTCAATTAACACCACATGCTGTATGCCAATACGGACATCGGACTCACTTACGAATACACCACCTTTTCAGGTAGCAATTACCAGTGCATGGAGAAAATTAGTCTTTCCACGTAGCAAACTGATGGATCAACATGTGTTTGAAATTCCACATACATTCTCTATGGACAGCTGCCAAAGTTTACCCCCTAGTATGTGACGTCATTATGCAAGTCGGCCAATGTAGTTGTTTCCACTAATTTTTCACTGCTCAAATTGTGCTACTTGTGAGCCATTTATTGTCAACAATTTTGTGCTGTTTCTTGTGCAGATTTTATTCTTCAGTTTGGTGCAATGGCTACCCCAATGAACACTATTTCAAATGAAACAGTGTGTTTGTCATACACTGCTACTGATGATGATGTCAAGGAAGACAACCAGATGCTCACCATCAGACTTGAGTCAAATGACTCAGCTGTGTGCTTATGCCAGGACTTTGGAATCATTACAGTGTTTGAGGATGCAGTTGATGGTACGTTTATGAATTGGATAAGGTAGGAGGGAGTCCAGTTTTCTTAGTCTTGAAGATCAAAAAAACCCAGATGTCTTGAGTGAATCAGTCAGTTCAGTGCACAAATCTTTATTTCACTAAAGCAAGACTGCACTCTTAGCCTGATCACAGGCTGCCTCATTTTGTGCATGCAGTGTACAGAAAGCATGCAGGACTAAATATATGTGTGCTATGGTGTGTAATGTCAAGTCACATTAGATACATTTTGTTGGTGACATCTTGACATCTCTGTCCAGTGAGTCCTCTTTCTACATAGCCAGGATAACCTGCCATGCAACCCATAGACCATCCCTTTGTGCTTCAGTGTTGTAGTTGCTTGTAGTAACAGGGGCACTGGTTGGATCCATGGTAGATTGTGGTTCCCTCAGCTATAATATGACTTTGAGGAGGTTCAGCAATGACTGGCTTGCTTAGTCCTGCAAACCAGACAGTGGTATAGAAGGATACGTTTTGTCCATGCTACTGAAATAATGCCAGCACCTTAGCTAGCCAGTGACACATCCGCAACAGCCTTAGCATGCGGCTCAAAATTTTGTGGACAAAAATTTTTGTGGGTGAAATTTTCACGGTCTGAGACTAATCTACAAAAACCACTAACATTTTGGCCTGCGAAAACTTCTTGCTGTATGGTAATTTATATTGTTGAACTATTACACTTAATGCATTATGCATCAGCTATTGGTATACTGGCCAGGTACTCATACAAATCACTCCAGTATATACATGCTTGGGGTGACGGTTCCATAAACAACTAGAGCAATTACCTATTTGTTCATGTACAAGCTCCTAAGTTGAAGTCGTCTATACAAAATAGAATATGGGATTGCATGATGTGACTTACTAAACAGCAGAAGCAAGGGAAACAGAAGTGTAACTGTTTAAGCTCACTGAACTGACAATCAAATAAATATGTGCCCAAGGTCATAGTGCAGTGACTCAGAACCAGGTTACAAGTAGAACTGCTAGCAGTGTTTCCAGTTTAACATTACCTTAATTCGAGTGTTTGTCTCATTTTGTTTATGTTGGCAGGGCCAGGTTACGGGCAGTTAACAATTTTTGACAAATAACTATATAATATAGTCTATAGTCTTCTGTTGACAGAGAAAGTGATTAGGAAAGTTAACCTCCTGTAGTAGCATCATATGAGTTAAGTATGATGCTCTTATAATAAATGTGATGACTACACAACGATTTTGTTCCAAAGGTGTGCAGGTTTCATTTGTGGAGGCTTACTACACTGTTGTCGAAGGTGAAGGTGTTCAACGTGTATGTGTAGAATTGACTGGAGCACTAGAGACCAGCATCAGTGTCAGAGTGGACACACAGCCTGGCTCAGCATTAGGTATGCCTACTGTAATGTAAAATTATAGTAGTTGTGTATGTAGAAGTAATACTGATCTTCATATGCAACTATCATTGACATTGTGGTATATATACACATTGGAGATGATATATGGACTAGCCCATTCACCCCTGTAGTTAGTGGCATCATTGTCCCTATGTTTGTTTCCTTTCAGCTGGAGATGATTTTGTTGAGATTTGGCAGACACTAGTATTTGACAACTCAACTAACACCACCCAGTGTCTCTACATTCCCATAATCAATGATGATTGTGTGGAGAGTGAACCAGAGGAGTTTACAGCTACACTTTACACTGATGATGACTGTGTTTCATTTGGTACCAACAGCACAACCATCAGCATCTTTGATGATGACTGTGAGTGTTCTTGTTACTTTTTGGTGTTGGTACCTGCAAAGGAACAGCAGGTTGTCCTTTATATCTGTTGAATATGCATAATGTATTGCCAATGTTTAAGGCATCATGAATTGTACACACAATTAAACATTTAAGTTTCTAAGTTTCCTTCTTGCAGGTGTTACAGTTGATTTGCAGCAAGGTGACATCATAGTGAATGAAGATGTAGGGTCTGTGCAGGTGTGTGTAGCGATAAAGTGTGGCTGTGTCCGACGAGATGTTGGAGTCAACTTGAATGTACTAGATGACACTGGCCAATGTAAGTTGAAGTAAGTATATAGGTACTGTAGGATTGCTAACAGTTAAATTATTATTCACAATCTTGGTCATAGCACACAAGCTTAGCATTTACTGGAACTTTTCCATGTTTGATTAATCTACATGGAGTCCATGTTTGCTGACAATTCGTTGTTGTACTTATGCATTATACACTTTCAAACTGCAGCTGGCATGGACTACATTGCTCCCAATAGCACAATGCTGACTTTTACTATGGATAGTTCTGACCAGCCTCAATGTGTAACACTCAACCTTGTGGATGACAATGCACTTGAGTACACTGAGAACTTCACTGTTAGCTTGGCCACTTTTGATGACAGTGTGAAGTTGTTGTACAATGCATCTACCATTACAATTTTTGACAATGATGGTAAGAAATGCAAAGTGTTGCTACTGGGTAGTGTATAGTCATTTTTTATACACCACTGTCCGTTCTAGCTAATCATATTATATAAACATCATGTGGTAGTCAAGCTAATCTCATTTCTTAATAACAGGTGCAATGTGTGGATTTACTATGGACAACTATATGGTGTCTGAGATAAACAGCAGTGTCTCTGTGTGTGTGTCCCTAATTGGAAGTGTGGAGAGAAGTATTGTTGTAACAGTCTTCACTTTGGGAAGTTCAGCTATAGGTGAGTATATATTCTTGTGACAATGTTTACAGTAGCCATGATCACCTTAAGCTTGTCGAACTTTGCTTGTGTGTAATCTGAGTATATACTGTATAGCTGGAAATTTGGCGGTCTTTAAATTTGGCGGTTTAGCCCCAAACCAAGGGTAAGAAAATATTGGCAGAATTTAAATTTGGCGGTGGCGCCCCGCATCGTATTACATCCTCATAAACATTGCACACGCGTTTATCAGGGAGTGTTACCGTCCTCTCGCTTGAGGTACTTGAACAATGCCATGAGTTCGCAAATTTACAAGAACATAAACATTGCACACGCACTGGTAGCGTGCTAGCATCGAGCTAGCTATATGCACAGCTCGCGTAGAGGGGTGCCGGGCGGGGCCAAGAGTGCTATTACGTCATTACGCATTGTGGGCGATAATAATATTGGTAATTTGGTGGTTTCAACCCCGATCGCCAAACAGTCAAATTTTCCGGCTATACGGTAAATATGTATATACTCTAGTGCCAATTTTTGCATGAGTGCCTAGCTATGCATGTCCACAAGCTGATACTTTCAGACACCATGCATAGTCAAATAATATCTAGGCTGTTCATGTTAGCTGTGGGCTAAAATTGGTGTTATAGTTTGCTACCTAAGTTTTTGCATCATTATCTATGAAGTACATACTCTAAATACTACTTATTATGTGTGAGTATTCACTACTTACAATTTTAAGTATGTCTTTACATCATTTCAACAGCTGTTATGGATTATAATGGCACATCAGAGGTAGTACAGTTCACTACTGCTGGAGTGCAGTGTGTTGACATTCCCATCAACATGGATAGAGTTCTTGAGGAGGAAGAAGAGCAGTTCAGTGTTGTGCTCACCACCACTGATGATGCTATAACAATTGGGAGACAGTCTGCCACTGTTACCATCATAGACAGTGATGGTATGTGCTGCTTTTTGTGTGTTTTATCAGGTGTGTTGTTTACTATTGGGGCCACCCTCAAAACTGCAACAAAATGTCAGACTGGCTGCCTGCTCTCATTCCACGTAGCATTTACTCGAAGAGGTCACCATATACTGCAGGGGGCCATGTGAAATAGCTAACTCAACATTGTACAAAAGTATAGCACATACTGATGTTGTCAGTACTGTATCCCAATTTGAGGAAGTATACAAATAGGATATAAAAATCAAAGGCATTTACTTTTCAGGTTTAACTGCAAAGTGCCACATATTGTTGAGGAGAATATCAGGTTGTACTGATTGAGGTGCTCCTGCACTATTAGCAATTAGTGTATAAACCTGTGTGATGAAGTTTTCTTTGCAAGCACTAGTACATGTGAAGGAACGTTTTATGTACTCATATGCATAAGAATGTTTCCTATTCTTGTGCAGAATCTTGTATTCATTACATTTTAGGTACATGGGTAGGTATTTTCTATATATGCTAAATAATCATTTGTGGGAATGTTTCTTGTACTCAGGGGCGGATTGAGAGATTGAAAAAGTGAGGGGGGGGGGGGCGGGGCATACATATAGAGTGGGGATTGGTGTGGGGCACACAGCGCACATTTGTTTGTATAGCGCACAGCGTTCTAGGGGGTCTGGGGGAGGAAGTGACAGTTCTATTCCCTGGACAGGTGCACCATAGCACTCAACTATGCACATGTCCTCTAGCCTGTCATTTGCATTTATTATGTGAGGCCATTATTGGCATGTATCTTTGCACGGAATGTGTTTGGAACTGTTTGACTTAAAAGGAATTCGTTTAATTTTAGAGCCATTTTGAAAAAGCCATGACCTTATGAGATTATAAACTGTAGTTTGCTTAGGTGGGCCACTTCTACTTCTGTAGTTGAAACTCCATAATTATTGCCTACGTGCTTACGGCATAGATAGAGGATGCAATGTTTGTACTGCACAACTATCTGGGACTGCCATCAGATGTCAGAGTATTCCTAACATACTCAGACATATCCTGGGATGTCCCTGGGACTTCCTGGGATGTCCCCTCTAGTAACAGCTACACTCCTGTAGTCCCAGGTCGTGGAAATCCTGGGATGTCCCTGGGACTTAATTCTTCCCCAAAACTACTTCTCGCAAACATTAATTTATGAATAGTGCCTGTATCTAACAACTCGACAGCACACTATAAGTAGTCTCTATTTGAGTTGTGCACAAGGTAAAATTGTTGGAGGTGTGGTCATAGCTTGCGACCCTGTCGCAAAATTGCGTTCCTGGCAAGATTGTGGGGAGATTTGTGAAAGTTTATATTTGTGAAAATCTCCCACTATGCAGTATATACTGTGTGAGTGTGTGCATGTGTACATGCCTGTGTGTGTTTGTGTGTGTTTACCACTCCTTGTACTCTTCTCTCCTGCTTCTTCTACCTTGTGACTTCCTTCTCCACAATCTAGTTGTGAGGATTGGCTTTGCCCAGATGACGTACAGTGTGATGGAAGAGGATGCATCAGGAAATGGGAACACAGTGATGGTGTGTGTAGATCTGATTGGGGAACTGGACCGTGAAGTAACAGTTGTTCTCACTACCATGACAGGATCTGCAATAGGTGATTTTTTGACATAGTTAACAGGAGTGTATGGCAATGGACATGACCACAGATCATTTGTAACTACAGCTGCCTAGTAACTTGAAACGTTCATGTCTCACCAGTAACGTTTATGCCACTAGGGGACGCATGCACAAGTGCCAACATGTAGCTAAGAAGTGAAATGTGGCCATCATTTCTGAATTTGACTCACTTTAATGGCTAATGTAATAGGATCAGACATATTAGCCATTTCTTTTCTTTGTTCTATTGCATGCACACATGTCCTTAAAAGCAGTCCATATTTTGCTTCCATAAGTCAAAGTGTAATCTCAACATTGGTATCCATAATTAAAAATACTCTCTTATTCTCCCTCCCCTTTAAAGTACACACCAACACAAACATGTTGGACTAGCAAAACAATTATTAGTGTGCATCTTCATTTTTGTTGTTATGATCACTAAATTGTTATTTCTATTTGGCCTGGGACAGTATATACAGCCTTCATATCATGAGCACTGGCAACATATTTCCTACGTACTCGCCATGGAGGTATTCAGCCATGTGAAAGGTCTAGGATCTTGGGAAGAACAGCAAGATTGCTGCATATGTGTACATTGATAGTGCTGAGATAAAGAAAATGGGGATTTGCAATTGTTTATGTTTCATCTACTTGATCGTTATCTTCCCTGCATATGCTTCCAGGTGGAGTGGACTATGTAGACAGCCTTCAACAGCCAGTTTCAGTGGAATTCACTTTTGAAGAGGAACGACGAAGAAAGGTAAGATATAGTTTATACTCATAGTGTGCAAGATGGACTCACATTCTTCTGGTATGTTAATAGTCAGCATTCTGCATTTATAAATATTTCATTCTGTTTGTCTGTACTATTCAAGAGGAGTGTTGCTGCACCTGAGCAGCAGTGCACGACCATTTCCATCATCAGTGATGAGTGTGTAGAGGATGATGAAACCTTCCATCTTCAGTTGAGCACTGCAGACGAAAGTGTCATGCTCAACCCAGCCACAGCTTATGTCAACATTCTCAACAATGATTGTAAGTTTCTTAGACCATCATTGGGCAAAGTACATAAAAATATTAGGAAGACATGCAGAGAAGCTGCAGTCTTACTGCTACCAGGATTTACACTGTAAAACGGTTTAGGTTACTTCAACCATATTTTGGTCACCTCAGTTGCATTCCTTTTGCGTGCGTTGCACATAAAGTTCAAGGACTGCTTACAATTTGAACCATGGTGTAGTTGAGAAGCTTCCCTCTTTTGTTAAATTAGTATCTCCTTTCAGAAAGCCTATAAATCAGCATTTCTGGTGAGTTTTTAAAATTTTTTTTTTATCTTATACATCTGTCCCTGGAGAGTTCCTTGGTTGTGGTAGAAATGCCAGGAATGTAACCAAAAAGGTCTTCTGAAAAAAGAAGACTAGCTAGTGTAACTAAAGAAGAAGCTCCTCAATGAACTTTCAAGAAAAAACCTATTTGGTAGCATTCCTTGGTACCTAAAGGTGTGGTTGAAGTAACCCAAGTGTTTTTGCAGTGTACTCTTAGCATGCTCATGTGACAACTTGTAGCCTAGTAATAGGTATGTACAATGTCAAGAGCGCATAATATAAAAGGAGAGCGTGTTTCTTGAAACAGGCAGAATCTCCCGCCTGTACTAAAAATAGAATATTGATAGTAACTGAAGCATTTCAAAGTTTGCTTTGCATGTCCATTAAGCCCTCTTGCTATAGAAAAAGAGCTTCCTATCACACTTACTTAGTGAAGCCATATGGGCAGGCATATAACAGGAAGCTCTATTTATAGTACAGGCGGGGAGATTCTGCTGTGCACTACAGCAACTACTGGAGTTACATGCTCTTCCTCCCTTCTTTTTTATTATGCACTCTTGACAGTGTAACGAATTTTGAGGCTTTGAATTGTTTTTACCTGAGGAAATAATCTGCTATATTGTATAGCACCGCATACTATGCTTCCAGGAAGCATTTTATCACTTTGATGTGGTAGTGGTGATTTGCATGTCAAATTTTAGTTACGGCAAAACATTATTTCTCATCTAATCATTTTACAATGCCTTTCAATCTTCCAGATGCCAATGTCACTTTGCAGCAAAGTGATTTCACAGTAAGCGAGGCAGATGGATCCATAGAAGTGTGTGCAATACTGACGGCAGGAGTGTTGAAGAGGAATATCACAGTGGACCTGAATGCTGCCGGTGGCACTGCAACTGGTGAGTGAGATAGCGATGATAACAAATACTTTATGCTGAAGTGATCACACATGCACTTTCTGCACTTGATCAAGTACACCTAAGTTCTTTGTTTTGCCAGTTCTACTTTGTGTGATGACCTATCTGTAGTCCAGATATGTTCACCATCATGCAGTGTGGGAGGTTACAAGGGCTATCTTTTTCTAGTGTCTTCTAAGATGAGTTTCAGTTTTGCCTTAACTAGCTGAAATTTTTCTTGGATGACTCCCTCTGGCCTCTTATACTGGCTATATTAGATTGAGTAACCTGAATTGTATCACATGTGATCACAAGAGGGGCTCTCCTATCTCAACCAATTGAAGAGTGTACTAGCAGGCAAGGATTCTCAATATTGTAGTGGTTTTCATATGAGGGTGACTTGCTTACAAATTTATACCACTCCAGGTGGTCAGGACTATGATGAACTATCTGCTGTATCCCTGTGTTTCACTGCTGGGATACTAGTAGGCTCTACTGACTGTGCAGCCATCTTCATCACTAATGACGATATCTTGGAATCTAATGAGTCCTTTAGCTTTTCCCTGAGCTCCAGTGATCCAGTCAACTTTGATAATTCAATGGGCACTGTTTTGATACTTGAAGATGCTGATTGTGAGTTTGTTAGGTTTACTACCTATCTGTTGTTTGTTTCTACCTTAGACTATGTTAACTAGAATGACTATCAGCTTTGACAATGACTAACCACACTTCATGACTGTGTATATAGTAATCTCACTCGGTTCATTGTTTGTGAGTTACACTCATTGACTAATACAATGTACCAATCTTCAGTCTGTAACTAGTGCACAAAAGTAACTGCATGCACTGAGTGAGAAAACCAGCCTTGCACTAGTAACACCTAGTGAAATTTCAGGGATAACTATGATTCCTTTAAATGGAATTAGACACACATTGTAATTATTTACCGCAATTTTTCACATGCAGTTATCAGTGTTAGTCTGGAGTGGCTAGAATGTGCTTAAGTGTTCACTATGCACATCCATAGCATTACTGCTAGCTTAGTGTGCACTGATCTGCATGCATGGCTTAGTAAAATATTCCTTATCATGGCAGCAAAACATTATATAATCTCTTACCACAGTTATCAGAGTGAGCCTGGAGCAATCTGACTTTAATGTAACTGAAGGCACAGATAGCACTCTTCCAGTGAATGTTGTAATCACCAATGGGAGTCTGGAACGAGATGTTTTGGTCACTTTATTTACAAACAATGAAACTGCAACACCAGGTATGCATGCATGTGTGCCATGGACTGAGTACTTGTGTATGAGTGTGGAACTGTTGGAAGTCAAATCTTCATCATAGCTGTTTTCATTTTCTTCTCCCCTATTTGCTGCAGGAAATGATTATGATATGTTACCTATTGTGCTGACCTTTTCCTCTGGACAAAGTGTTGGTGGGGTGCAGACCACCAGTGTTAACATACTAGATGACTCAAGTGTGGAAAATGATGAGGTTTTCACTGTTTCCATAAACTCGATGGATCCTGGAGTTATGCTTGGCATATCCACCGCCTGGGTTACCATCATTGAAGACAGCAGTGATAGTATGTTACCATGTAGTGCTGGATAGTATGTTCATCTAAAAGCCATATACAGGAAGTGAGGAAACCCAATTATGTATGAGGCCATTTTAAAAATTTTTTCCTCACAATATTTACTTATACAATGTACCATATGCCCTTGAATAGTCACTGCCCTCGAATAGTAGCCACACAATCAGAACGTCTGAGCGAAATAAATGCTGCCATTGAATAGTAGCCGTGGCTAGTACATGCGACACAGTATACACATGTGTGAATAACTGCTGACACCAGTCTGCAAGCTAGCTCTAGAACTGTTTGTGTTGTGCGACTCATTTCCACGGCTGACAGCAGGACTGAGAGGCTCCCTGTACTACTGATAGTGTCTAACAGTCGTCACTGTATTGCCCATACATACCTTATCCAGCCATCGTTGATGTCTGCAGGCTTTCCAAAGAAATAAACACCACCTTCATATAGTAGCCGCACAACATATGATGATTAATCTTCTAGTTCGAGCGACGAAAAATATAGTAGCTGCAGTGTACGATCAAAGAAGTACCGTAATGTTATTTGTTGCATCTAGTGTGTCAATCAGGTGTTTCTCACTGAATTTCACCTAATGCACAGATGAACTAGACCTCCTTTTATTTCCTTGGAGGTCTAGGAGTGGTGAACTGTTATACCCTGTCATTGTTCATCTTGCTCTTTGATATAGCTGTCACAGTAGGATTTGAACCGGTTGACTATGTAGTGGATGAGAATAATGGGACTGTGACTGTTCATGAAATCATTATTTCTGGAACTTTGGAACGTGAAATTTGTTTGCAACTTTCTACTGTACCAGGCAATGCAGGTACGTAAAATCTAACTAGAAGATTAATTATCATTGTGGAGCAAAGGTGTGATATTTGTTGGCTGTCTATTGCAAAAGCTGAGTGTCATGAGCTGCACTGCTTGTGCAAGCGTCATGAGCTGCACAGCTTGTGCAAGTGAAGTGTCATGAGCTGCACTGCTTGTGCAAGTGAAGTGTCATGAGCTGCACTGCTTGTGCAAGTGAAGCGTCATGAGCTGCACTGCTTGTGCAAGTGTCATGAGCTGCACTGCTTGTGCAAGTGAAGCGTCATGAGCTGCACTGCTTGTGCAAGTGAAGTGTCGTGAGCTGCACTGCTTGTGCAAGTGAAGTGTCATGAGCTGCACTGCTTGTGCAAGTGTCATGAGCTGCACTGCTTGTGCAAGTGAAGTGTCATGAGCTGCACTGCTTGTGCAAGTGTCATGAGCTGCACTGCTTGTGCAAGTGAAGTGTCATGAGCTGCACTGCTTGTGCAAGTGAAGTGTCATGAGCTGCACTGCTTGTGCAAGTGAAGTGTCATGAGCTGCACTGCTTGTGCAAGTGAAGCGTCATGAGCTGCACTGCTTGTGCAAGTGCCATGAGCTGCACTGCTTGTGCAAGCGTCATGAGCTGCACTGCTTGTGCAAGCATCATGAGCTGCACTGCTTGTGCAAGTGTCATGAGCTGCACTGCTTGTGCAAGTGAAGTGTAATGAGCTGCACTGCTTGTGCAAGTGAAGTGTCATGAGCTGCACTGCTTGTGCAAGTGAAGTGTCATGAGCTGCACTGCTTGTAAGTGTCATGAGCTGCACTGCTAGTGAAGTGTCATGAGCTGCACTGCTTGTAAGTGTCATGAGCTGTACTGCTAGTGCAAGTGAAGTGTCATGAGCTGCACTGCTTGTGCAAGTGAAGTGTCATGAGCTGTACTGCTTGTGCAAGTGAAGTGTCATGAGCTGCACTGCTTGTAAGTGTCATGAGCTGCACTGCTAGTGAAGTGTCATGAGCTGCACTGCTTGTAAGTGTCATGAGCTGCACTGCTAGTGCAAGTGAAGTGTCATGAGCTGCACTGCTTGTGCAAGTGAAGTGTGATGAGCTGTACTGCTTGTGCAAGTGAAGTGTGATGAGCTGTACTGCTTGTGCAAGTGAAGTGTGATGAGCTGCACTGCTTGTGCAAGTGAAGTGTCACGAGCTGCACTGCTTGTGCAAGTGAAGTGTGATGAGCTGTACTGCTTGTGCAAGTGTTTGTCGCTAAAGAAATGTATGTGCTGCTCTATGGATGAATGCGTAAAACTGTTGAAAGAGCTCCCACTCCCTCTTCAGTGAATATTACCACTTACGGTATTGGTAAATATTCCAAAAGTGTGGAAGGAAACTTTTTTTTGACAAAAAAACTTACTACTCTGTGTGAAAAACTTTCCGAGTTTGTCAGTTTTAGTTGTGCATTCTGTGTCTCTATTTCTGAATGATTGACTGACTAGACTCTTCTTCTACCAACAGATGCAAATGATTATGTAGAGATGATATCATTGAAGGTGGTGTTTAATGCTACTGTCACTCAATGGTATACAGAAATTACTATCATCAATGACACATTGCTTGAGGATGATGAAACATTCAGTGTCAGTCTAGAAACTAATGACCCAGCTGTTATTCTGAGGCCTGACACTGCTACAGTCACTATAGTAGATGAAGATGAAGGTTAGTTTTGCAATTTACATTACTGGTACATTTTTGTATGAGGATCATTGTTATGAGTATTGCTTGCTTTGTTCATGCAGTTTGCATCAATTTTGATCAAGCCTCCTACACAGTGTGTGAAGGACGATTGAGTCCCCTACCTTGTCTGATATTGACAGGCAACCTTGGCCGTGATGTTACTGTCACAGTGCAAACAGTGGATGACTCTGCTTTTTGTACGTGTTCTTTAAATTTGTGTGTGAACTGGTATTTGTTTTTTTATTACACAGACTGAATGGGAGGTACTTAATGTACTTTCCTAACATGTTCTCCTCTTATACTTGCCTACAGCCCCTGGAGATTATCAGTCTGTTTCTCAGGAAGTTATCTTCCGACCACAATCTTCAGTGATACAGTGTATCCCGCTCAACATTGCTGATGATACCATGTCTGAACCTTGTGAGAGGTTCTCTGCCATGCTTAGTGGTGTCACACCCCGTGTCAAAACTGGAAACAGTGTTTCAATATTTATCAACGATGATGACTGTAAGTAGCTACCATCTACGAGTATATTTACTTCTGTGAGTTATAGCTAGGGGTGGTTAAGGCTGGAACAAAGTTGATTTGGCTCAATCTTTTGTTTCATCCTTCCTATTTTGAGCTATATATTTGTTGATTGTACCATTGGTGAGTCCAGGTTGTTGATTGTTTACTAGCACATGGCTTTCATGCAAATCAATCCACCATATTTGCTATACATATGAAAGTCACACGTCTTTCTTTCACCTTACAATACAGTGGTCAGTCTTACTGCTATAGCCCATCAAACACACCAAATTTTACCACCAGCACCAACACAAAGTAATGCAAGACAGTTTAATTAATTACCTAAATAAAAATAGCAAAATGTATGCACGTAAATTGCAACACAGCTTCTGTGAATTATGACAATCGCTTTGTAAACTTCTGCGCCATGATTAGTACACCCAGGGGCTGCCTTACCTACCTGCATATCTTGTTTCATTACCTGGATACCACATGATTATATTAGCAAAATGTTTTGCCGTACACTTGGAAAGTCACACCCATGAAAACAGGTCTCAAATAAACTTACATCTGTTAGCAAAAAATGTCTGCTAGCAGCTTCTTAATCAAGCACAGCTGCACTTTGACATCAAAGGTATTGAAGGGTGTGATACCTATTGATTTCCAAGCAAATAACAGTAGTGCATGAACTCTTGTGCATCGTATTTCTGCTAATTTGATTAAGATATTTAGTAATTCAATGTTTTCATTTTAATGTGTAGCTGTTGAGCTTGGCCTCACTGGAGACACTCCAAATGTGACTGGAAACACAGTGGATATCCGGTTCCTTCTGCAAGGGTGTGCTGATGTCAGCTGTTCTGTTACTGGTGGAAACCCAGATAATCTTCCACCAACTCAAGACTGTAAATGTCAATGTTACTTTTACAGGCTTAAACGTTGATTTATAGACTATTGTAGATCACTATAATAGAGTGGTGTTTTGACACTATAATACGTTGAATGCTTGTACACGGTGAACTAAACCACACAGATACTTGGGAAACAAAGACAAAAAGGCCTTTTTATGTTATACGGTGAAAATAGAGGAAAGCGAAAGCGAAAAGCCAGCAGTTGCCAGGAATTGAACCAGGACACTAAGCTTGAACTGCCAGTGCTCTACCACTGAGTTATGACAACCAGAGAAACACCAGCCCCCATAATCCTCTGTATAGTACTGCACAGGTGGTGTGTAGCGCCAGCTTTTTTGCTTTTCTCTATTTCACTTCATATCTTCAAAAAATCTCTTTATTTCCAGCTGAGGCATGATTTTCTAAGCATTTAGAACAAAGGCATGGTTTGCTGTACCTGACAACAGCATCAATTTCCATTGTTTTGTGCTTAATGCAACAATTTGAAACAGTTTTTCTATAGCTGGCTAAGAGCATGTATTTCAAATGACTTTCCCTGTTCCTTTTCTGAAGCAAGTGATTATTGCTGATATTTCTGTACTGATCAATGATGTTACTTTCATTTGTCTGCAGGTACTCCATCACTTGGTTCATCAACTGGGATGGTCACCTTTAGTAACCTGCCTAACCGTAATCTTCCCTTCACTCTTATACTGAATGTGCAACCACGTTGTGGGCAGAATGCTTCTCAGGTGACACGTCAATTTAGAAGAGGTATGAATGCTATTGCATAACCTAAAAGTTCACTAAGATGTGACTCCCCGAACAAAGGTAGTCTTACACTCTGATTAAAGGAGAGTACGTATTTGTGGATATCCACGTACATGCCAACTTTCTCAAGCTGTCAGCCATTTCACTGCATTACCAGCAGAGCTCATCACTTTAAGCTTGTTGCACCTCTTTGCAGCTGTATCCCAGGCTGCAGCACTGTTACTTCAGGCCTCTCTCATAATTTAAGCATGTTAGTTGCATGTCTGTACATTAAACAATGGCAGAACCTCTCAGTGAGTTTACATATTGCACTCTTGTTTATTTTCTAGACAACCCACAGTGTTCAGTGCACCTGATCAACAATGGTGTAACTATTGAGAACAACAATGCTACAATTGAATGGGAGGGAAGTGGATCTTCTGAAGAAAATGTGGTGTCAGAATTCGTATGCCGACTAGATGATGCAGAATTTGTTACATGTAAGTTTGTTAATGAAAGGAAGGGAAAAGGTATATAACTGGCAGAACATACTAGGCACTAATTATGTATAGGAATCAGGCCAAGCGAGCATAAAAACCAAAGAGGCTATTATGCTGTACTTGCCCAAACATTGTTTTGAAATCTGATCAACCAAAGTTATAGCAGCAGGAGCAACAGCTGTAGTAGACAAAAAGGAACATGCAGCTAGTTGCTTTGCATAACATTCCAGGTATTTTATCAGGGTCAGTGCTATGTAAACTAGCTTTCTTAAGCAGCAAACTTGCTCAGGTTTGGTGGAACATTTGAATGAAAATAGGGTGTAGCAGCAAGCATGAGTCTTGGAACACTTGAGAATCACAAAGCAGTTTGAGTTCTTCAAGAATGCTATGTTGGTGGTGCAGTACTTCATAGTACATGCTGTTAATAGCTTTAGCCATTATTGTGGCAACTTGGCTGAGAGAATTTGCCCACTTTTTGTGGTACTTTAGCAATAATCTCTAGCAATGTTAACAGTCATATGGTTCATGAAAACACTCAAAAAGGACTGGTATGGCTCATAAAAGCATTTGACTACATCTGCACAAGGCTCAGAACTTTTAGTAATTGTGTAATTGCATTTCTGAGCCAATTAAGCACACAAATTGTATGAAGCTGTATGATGTGCACTTTTCTTCCTCGTTAATTTTCATACTAACTTTAAAAAAACGAAATTTGTGCACCTCCTCCTGCTTTACCCATCTATTCTAGGTGCAATTTTATTTTCAGGGCCATTTCTAAAAGTACATTTACACCAGAAGCTTCCAATAGCGATGTATGTGGCTTGTTATGGAGTAACTGGTTAAATTTTTGTAATGCCTATCTCTCCAAATGCACACGTTATATGTACGTATAGGTTCTTCCCCCTTTACATTCTCTGATCTTGCACTTGGTGACCACACAGTTAGAATTAGACCCAATCGTGCAATTGCCCGAGCTCCACCTCTGAGTTGCAGATCAGTACAAGACCGTGTGGTGATGTTTAGCATTGAATGAAAATTATAACTAGCTATGTAGAACTCTTATTCTTAGGGGTATATAGAATGGACTACATATAGACTCACAGTATTTTGTAATAGCTATAGAGGAGTATATATAGGCAATTGTACATCCAAGCCCTTTAACATACCCCCTTTTGCACACTACTTTTAGACAAAAGTGGGGAGGGGGCGTTTGCTCGAATATTCAGTTCGTCTCGTGCACATGCCCCCTCCCTCCGTTCTTCGCAGTCTTGAATACGCGCGCAAAGTCGACAATCATGACGACTGCCAGATACAATCAAACACTCCAGCTGACTCAAGAGTATAAGATAGCTATAAATATCAGCATACAACATCATTGATTTGATAACCATCCCCAGGTGGGATGGGAGGGGAGGACATGTTGATCTTGCCTCCGCCCTCCTCGTACAATCTCAAATAGCATTCAGCCACTGATGTGGCCTTAGTCATTTGTCGATTGTACTTCAGGGGGCTCCGGCTCGATCAACATGTCCTGTGCATGTTTGTAGCCAAGAACTGCATCACCAAATCTTTTGGCAGCACAGAATTCTGACTGTGGTCTGAAATATTATCTGCAAAAGGTGTCCAAGCTGGACCAACCTGCTCTGTCCATGATCTCCCGGGTGGACAGCCCAGACAGGGCCGCTGCTGTGGATACTGCTGATCTAGTTGAATGAGCGGAGAATGTTGACTCTAGCCCTGCCCTCTCTAGGGAATTCTTTACCCATCGGGCAATGGTTGAGGAGGAAATCGGCCAGTGTGGAGGGACTACCGCCAGGAATAGCTGCATAGCAGCCTCATCTTTCTTGAACTTTGCAGTGGCTTCCTCGTACACTCGAAGACATGCCACTGGGCACAAAGGCTCCTCCTCGAAGGAGGCAATCACAACTGGCTGTAAAGACTTCTCATTGCCGGGTCTAGTCTGCTTTACTATCCCTTTGCAAAGTAGCGTGACACCCTCTGGGATATAGCTTCTTCCACAGAGTGTCAACCTGACCAGATCTGAAGACCGGTGACCCAAGACCAGGGCCAACAGCATTGCTAACTTCTGTGTTAGCAACTTGAGAGACAGGGTTTCATTACCTCCTAGACTCCTCAAATAAGCTGGCATCTGGGTGACATCCCAAGTTTGGGAGTATCTGGGTTTGGGGGGCCGTTGAATGTAGGCACCCTTCAGTAACTTTACAACTAATGGGTGTTGGCCAACTGGGAAACCTTCAACTGGAAGGTGAGTGGAAGATAAGGCTGAACGATAGCAATTTAAGGAGCAATACTGTCTGCCCTCCTCAAACTGGTCAGCCAAGAAACCTAGGATAGAGGACACGTCTGCTGCAAAGGGATGCATACCTCTCTGCTTGCACCATCCTTCCCATTTCTTCCAGGCAGAGTTATAGTTAGAGATTGTTTTGCTTCTCCAGGAAGACATGAGGAGTTCAATTGCATTGTTTGGAATCTCCTTTGAACGGAAGTGATGCCTGAGACCTTCCATGCGCAGCTGGGGCTGAGTTTTCAACACTGGGCAATCGCAGTTTGGGGAAGGAATGATCAGATCTGGGATGTCTGGTAATAGAATTGGTAGATCCGCCAGCATGCTCAGGAGGGAAGGGAACCAAGGTTGGGTCCTCCACAGCGGAGCGACCAGAATGACCATTGCTTCTTCCCTCTGAACCTTCATCAGTACCTTTGCGATTAGGCACCATGGTGGGTGTGCAAATCCCTGTATCGTGGAGTAATTCTGAGAAAAGGCGTCTGTTGCTTCTGCCTCGGGATCTGCCCTCCAACTCCTTAGCTGAGCAGACAACCAAGTTGCAAATAGGTCCACCTGTAGTGGACCCCAGGTGAGATTGATGGCTCTGAAAATGTTGGCATTGAGGACCCAGTCTGTTCTGTCTCTCAAATGCCTGCATGGAAGAAATCTGCTGTGATGTTCGCTTTCCCTGGGAGATGTTGAGCTTGCAACTTGATCTGCCTCTGCAAACACCAAGCAAACATTCTCTTTGTCACTTCCACTAGCCTTTGAGATCTCATCCCCCCAACTTTGTTGATATGGGCTACTACCGACATGTTGTCTGATAGGATCAGGACTGAGACTCCTTCTCTGGCCTTCAGGAACGCTTTTAAAGCAAACCTAGCAACTCCAGAACATTGATATGCAGGTTCTGTTCTTCGCTGTTCCAGCATCCTCCTGTTGCTTCTCCTTGGCAAAATGCTCCCCATCCACTTGAAGATGCATCTGTTTCTACTGTCAACTCTGGGCTGGCCCTTATCATTGTACGACCATCCATTCCCTCAAATTGTTGGCCCACCAAAGGAGATCTTCCCTTGCAGCTGGAGATACTCTTATGGTTCCATCGTATCTGGTTGCTGCTAGCGCCTTGTGTTTGAGTGCCTGAAGGCTCCTGTAGTGAAGTGGGGCTGGATAAACCGCCAGAATGGCCGCTGACATTTTGCCGATCAGCTGAGCGAGCTCTCTTGCTGAGACCAGGTCCTGGCCCATCAGGCGAATTGCCTCTGATCTGATCTGAACCACCTTCTCCTTTGGAAGACTGAGCTCCCCTGTCGAGGAGTTGATCATAAATCCTAGGTATTCGATTCTTAGAGATGGTTGCAGATGAGACTCGGAATAGTTCACCAGGAATCCCAGAGCTTCCAACAAGTTCAGGGTCAGAGCTGTCTGCTCTATCAGAGCATGAGCAGAAAATCGTCGATGTATACCACACACCACACTCCCTTGCTCCTGATGAACCCCACAACCGGCTTTATCACCTTTGTGAAGACACAAGGCGCTACAGCCAAACCAAATGGGAGGCACGTGAACTCGTAAGTCTGGCCTCTCCAGCAAAAACGCAGGTACTTGCGATGCTGGGTGCTTATTGGTATTGCGAGATACGCATCCTTTAAATCTATCCTGACCATGTAAGAGGTCCTTGACTGTGTGAATTCCTTCCATTTTGAAATGCCTGTACCGGATGCACCTGTTCAGCGGACGAAGGTTCACAACTGGCCTGAATTTTCCGCCTTTTTTGGGGACAAGGAAGATACGGGAAAAGAAACCTTCTGTTGGGTCTTGTTGAATGCATTATATGGCCTTCTTGTGCAACATAGCTTCGACCTCTTCCGAAATCAGGTCTGCAGACTTCTTGTCTGTCTCTGAAGACGGTATGTGCGACTGCTCCGGCTGGCTTGTCAGCTCTAACCTGTACCCCTGAACTGCTTCCATCGGTCAGCAGTGATTTTCCTCCAATTTTGTAGGTGGAAACAAGTTCTCCCCGCCAGTAATTCTGGGGGGGGCCATGGGAGGAGGCCAAGCACTTTGAGAGCTCGGGAGACTGGAGGAAGAGCTAGAGAGCTTGGATGGGTGATTGCTGCTGTCCATGATTTTACTGCCAAAGACTGAGAAGCGGGCGCACTTGAGGGCCTGTCCAAGACTAGGCATTTCCCTTGAACCCTTGCTTGGGAGGTCTGAATGATTTCCTGTTCGGATAACAGCTGAATGACTGAGCAGGTTTGTCCAGTCTGTTGAGGACTGACTTCAGTAGTAACTCAAGTGTGAGTGAGCCTCACACTCGTAATTTTTAATGTGAATGAGCTTCACACTGTGAGTGAGCCTCGCAGATAACACAGAGCAGCCCCAACCCAGCCCTAGCCCTAGCCTCGTCCCCAGGCTCTCTCCTCAAAAACGGGGGGGGAGGAGAGAGCCTGGTAACATTCGCGAGAAAAGCTGTCGACTTCCGGCGCGTCATCATTCATGTGATCAACGTAGGACGCTCCCACTTTAGTAATAATTGTCATGTGATTTAATAAGCTGTCATGCAATATCGGTACTATACCTGGTAGCAGCACAAGCTATTTACAATTTCGCTTCTCGTCTTCGAGGTATCCGCAGCTCTGTTGAGTTCCGTGACGCGCTCTGTACATATAAACTCGGAGCTGCGAAGTATGGTGAGCGAGTCGGTCCCGCAAACCAACTACAGCGAACTTCGATCTTGGACTCTCTGGACTTGCGCCCCTTCCGCACATCCGGAAACTGTTTTTCACCAACCTTCGAGGTGTAGTCTACGCTTATAAGTTCATTTTCGAGTTGACAATTTTTGCTGAGTGGACAAAATGTCACGTGTATACGTGGTTTCGTTCTGCAATCTGATTGGTACCGCCAGAGCAAGGCGCCGGAAGTCGACAATTTTTCCCGCGGATGTTACCAGGCTCTCTCCTCCCCCCCGTTTTTGAGGAGAGAGCCTGGGGACGAGGCTACCCTAGCCCTAGCTCAGCCTTATGGAACCGACTACACCCCTAGGCGTACCGTTACTATAGTAAAACACACGCCATAACTAGCGTAACAATGCCGTTACTAAGAGAAGCACGCTCCCATTTAAAGCCCGTCGACCGAGTATCACACACAAACAACTAATAATACTCACCGTGAGATGGTCGCCGCAGTACAGACCCAAATTATCTTCGGTACAGGAGCGCCTACCAGCGAAGAACAAGCCTCCCAGACGTTCCACCAAGACGACACGATAGCGAGCCAGAATCCCGAACGTTAACCGTTCGCCCATCCCCCTAGTTATTATAAATTAATACAAGACTTAAAAAATATTAAAAATGTAAAAAGATGTAGGGATGGCATGCCAAAAAGTATGCAAACAAGGTAGGGATAATGCAGGAAAGCAAAGGTCAACATATTGGCAAAGCCCCATCCCTACATCTTTTTCACACTACAGTTAGACAGTGCATGGGGGTCTTCTTAAAATGTTCACAACCTTTACTGGCAGTTCATGGCTGTAGCCTTGTTCTCAGGCCACTTCCTTCTCCCACGTGGCCTGGGAACAAGGCTAGTATGACCCTATTGGTAGCATTATGTTATACGGAACCTCTTCAACAACTTAAGCAGTGAGTTAGAGTAGACTGCAGATTTATGATATGTGTCGTTAAAGTACATGGCATGGTTTTAGCCTCGTCCCCAGGCCACTTTCCTTCTCCCACATGCCGGCTCAGGAACAAGGCTATAAATATGATCTAGCAGCATTGCATCAGCTGTAGTGTGAAAAAGATGTAGGGATGGGGCTTTGCCAATATGTTGACCTTTGCTTTCCTGCATTATCCCTACCTTGTTTGCATACTTTTTGGCATGCCATCCCTACATCTTTTTACATTTTTAATGTTTTTTAAGTCTTGTTTCTGTACTTTTTTGATGTTAATCTCAGTTACAGTTAGACCTAAGCCAAAGAAGAATATTTCAAGTGTAACCACAACACCAGAACTTGTAATGGCGTTGACAGTTTTAATAGTAGTGGTTACAGGCATGTAATAATATAGCCAGCTAGAACCTGCTGAAGGGCCAACCACTCTCCGTACCAAACTTTGTGAAACCAATTTCATGATTCAGTTGTCAATCACATGACGACTGACCAGCTGCAGCACAGAAAACTATCATACTGACAACTGACCATCCTAGCTTTACAGTTCGCTAAAGCTGTGAGTAGGCTATTTTTAGTGTAGCTGCAAGTAGGCAGCTGAATGCAGCGCCTTACCTACGTGGTGTTCATAAGCCTTGCCCAATGCCGCGGGGGGGAAAGACCGTGCCAGTCATGCCCGCTCGCTTGTGTACTCTCGCTTCCAGACCAATGACCGTGGTCTTTGGTCTGGGAACGAGACTTCGTGTGCGCATGCGTACAAAATTAGAAAATGGCGTCCTAAGCAACGGACAGCAGCCTCAGAGTGTTGTGAATGGCTTTTATTGACCAGGGTGAATTTGAAGCTATGAAGACGCTGAGTGGTCGTAGAGCTCCACGTTGTGATAAGTATCAGTTTCGTGCTAAAATGACGGTGAGTACTTAAACAGTTTGCGAGATATCGTTGTTTGAACAAAAGTCGTAACAAGAAAGAAAGAAAGAATACGAAAAATGGCACTTTTGCTATCGCACACTTTTGAGTTTAGCTGTCTTCCGCGTGGCTTTTGGCCACTTATATGAGTCTTGCTGATCACAAAGGCACTCAAAGAGGAGGCCTGGGCGCTTAAACAAGCTTTTAGCGTGTTTGTGGTGAAGTTGTACGCTTAAGTATTGCATATATTGCGCGTCGGCGCCATCCCTACATAGAGAGTCTACCGACTCTCCGATAACTCCACCCATTGAGCCCCACCCCCAATTTGTTTAGTAATTTGAATATTTATAGCACTGTGAATGCCCATAGCACTATGTGCCAACCAAAAGCTGGGCTCCTCAAAGCAAACCTTAGGCGGGGAGTGGTCATAAATGCAACACCCATTTAAGCCATAAATGCCCCACCCATTTAAGCCATAAAATGCCCCACCATCTAAGCCATAAATGCCCCATCCCTATCTCCCTTTATGTTTTAACTTCACACTTTATGTATGTGTGAAATTTTGAACATCGATGTGCCAGCGGTGTTGGTGCTCCCCCACTCGACACACAACCATGAGGCGACGTGCCACTTCTGGCGGCGACTCTGGGGCATACTTCTGTTTGAGCCGCTGCTCCCGGAAAAATGGTTACTCTTTGCCTGGATGCCCTTTAGTGCTCTAGCATCCTCTGCAGCTGCCTTGGCTCTTCTTCCAAAATCTTCTCCAAAGAGGTATGGGCCTCTGTCTGGAAATTCTGCTTCTGCTAAGTGCTTTATGTCGGCATTGAGATGCTTCATAATAGCCTTCCTCCTCTCCACATTGAAGTGGGCTGAGGCATTACCCAGCAAGCTCATGCTAGAGTGAATTGCATTTCTAATATCCTCCTCAGAAACGCTCCCTTGATGCATCTTGTCACACAACCAAGTGAGAGGCCCCATGGCATCCATGGTGAAGCTCTGGAGCCTGCTGAGATACTTGTCAAACGATTTGGCTGACTTTGGAGTGAGCCAGGCAATAAACTCATTTAGCTTTGGAGGATGGGCTGCATCACAAGCAGGTATGGGAAGCTTGTCCACGACCTTTCTCCAACGATCGTTTTTCAGCAGCTTAGAGGAAGCTGAGCTCAGAAACCTGAGTGTCTCTTCCCCTGGGGTAAACCGTTTCTTTGGAACCGGCTCCATTTCATTTTCGCTTTCAGAGTACTCCCCACCCAGAAGCTCATTCCTCTCCCCCTCTGAAACATGAGGGTTTAACTCAGCCTCTGATGAACCAGAAGGGGATGGTGGTGTAGGAGGACGAGGCCATTTGCGGAAGCTTGGCCCCAAGGTCTGGGAAGGATTGCTCCCCGACGTACTAGGACCTGCTTCGGGACACCCAGAAGACCCACCCCACTGAGGGGGGCATGGGTAGCTCATGCAATGGCTGCTCTGCCAAAGGCCTGGGTAAGGGAAGAAGCCCGGGATCCCATAGGGGGGGAATTCTGGGCTTGAGCACCTTGGTGATGCTTTGCCTGGTTGCTGGGAAACCAGACTGGGAACCCCTGGGGGGGTGAGGGAAGATACATTGGCAATGTGGAGTCCATGGCCTGGCTGCCGGACCCTCCAGTGGCTTCATTGCCAGATATTGAATTCCTGGCTTCATTGCCGGATATTGAATTCCTGGCTTCATTGCCGGATATTGAATTCCTGGCTTCATTGACAAGGCCACTCCAAATGAGACTATAGTTTCCCGTCCTTCGCCCGCCCCCTCCGGAGTCTACCGCGCCATTTGACCATTATGTCCATTATTAACTGCAGCGCCGTCCAACGTACTACGCGCGCACTAGTACGCAGTACAGTAGCAAACGTAGACTCGTGTAAAAGCATTGCGCCAAAGTTGGCAGATTCGGTGGAACGATAGTAGTGTGAATGGGTTCGACAGCTCCAGGATGCGCACATTCCGACACAGTTAGATTTTATTTCGGACGAATTTATAATGAGATTCATAGTAATGGTTAATGGTAATAGACCGCCCGCCCGCATGTAAAATCACAGAAGTCAGGACGGGAAACTAAAGTCTCATTTGGAGTGGCCTAATGAATCTCCGGCTTCATAGCCCGATCTCGATCTACCATTGGCACCGGAACCGGAACCCGGCCAACACCTCCCCCAGGACCCCCCCACATCAGAAGCACTGAGACTGACCTGCTCTCCTGACGTGCCTGCGCTCCTCCCTTCACGGTGCGCGCGGGGCTCCTCAGAACGTAGCCATGCTTGGTTCCTCTCGGCGATGTGCTCCAGGTTGCTTATCAGCGCTGGCATCAGCGCGTCAGACAGGTCTTTGATGGCCTGGGGGCACCTTGCGATCGATTCCAGCAGGGATAATATATTACGTGTACGTGGATTGGAAACGCGTTAGTATACGGATTAGTCCACCAATATTCGACCCCGCAATCATCGTTACCGTTTGTGGGGTAAACTTTGTGTCAGGTAATCTCGGTAACAGAAAGAGCTATGCTGTAAAGCTGAAGGTTTTGTAAAAGTAGAAGTTTGGGTGCACTGGGTGAAGTGTATAAGAACGAGGTCAGTAACAGCTGTGCCATTCAAAAGAGCTGAATCGGCTTTTTGGACAGGTAAACTTTGTGCCGGGTAAACTAGGTAACAGAACTAGCTATAATGGAAAGCTGTAGATTTTATAAAAGTGGAAACCCATGTGCACTGGGTGAGATATATAAGAAGGGAGTCAGTAGCAGCTGTGCTATTCAAGACGACTTTGAAGTTGCTGAATCGGCTTTTCGAGCGGCCATTTTGTGAAAAATTGCGATAAGCGTGCGTACCAGTTGTGGTTCTCAGACCTCTTGTACCTCGGACAGACCGACTCCAGCTTTCTGTTGTGATTCTCCCAGTTTGAAAATGATTTTAGTTTACTCTGCACATAGCAAAAAGGCTTAGTACTGTTTGGTTGCCGAGATTTGCCAGCACAACAGGGCATAACGATGATTGTTTTATGCACTTAAGTAGTATCCGGAGCCGTTTCCAATCCACGTACACGTAATATATTATCCCTGATTCCAGCAACCTAGACTGGGACTCGTCGCCCTGAGAGGCATTCGAGAGAGAGTCAGAATCAGACGACGACATCTTGAAAAGAGCTGTTGAAAGGACTGAAGGCGGGCTTGTGGTTAATATGCGCGCGCATGCGCAGATTTAGGGAAGAGACTAACAGCTGATTGAGAGGACAATGCACAGGACATGTTGATCGAGCCGGAGCCCCCTGATATACAATCACTGGACTGGACTACTGGAATGGACTACTGGACTGAGGTTCCCTTACCGGTAAAGCTGCATCCTGTTTTAGAGCAATCAGTAATAGTATCATCTATCTCACTGCACGGAACCACACATATTTAAAATAAGCTAACAACAGATGAAGTTATTGTTACTGCTACAAGAGAAGACAGTCTGTGTCCAACTCGTGTGAAGGTTCTAGCATGGATAGCTTGGTACCCTTGGGAGGGGGAAAAGTCGTGAGTACAAGGCTATAGCATAGACAGTAGAGTAGTGCAACATAGGTTTATTCTGGTTCTAGGAATCAAAGATCCCAGTTTGCAGGATGCAGTCTGTGTAGTAGCTGCCTACATATTCATCTGTCATTTCAAGTATCGTCAAGCATACATGACTGTGGTACCTACTAGCAGTGAGCATGATCACTGTTCTCAAGCAGGAGCTTCACCAGCTTATGTGCTACTGTCTCAAGCGACCAAGTAAGACAGTAATCTGTATCTGCACTACGAATGCTTGCAGTCGTTGAGCTGGCTGTATTGCACTTGCTGCAGAAATACATTGTTATTTACATAGTCGAAAACCACAAGATGTAGCAAGGTAGGCGGAGGCCATGTCAGAAACCTTCTATATAGGCCATAAAAATGAATTTTAGTGCAAAAAGGTCAGTCCAGTAGTCCATTCCAGTAGTCCAGTCCAGTGATTATAGACAGCCCAACTGACCAGCCCAGAAACTGTACCGAGAGAGCATAAACTAATGCGCGTAATTATAGCAAAGGCCACGTGGTAGAATTAGGGGCGTGTACTAATATGACGATCAACGGTTCACGTGAATAGCATAAACCCCGTCACAAAAATACCTCAGCTTTTGTTCTTAAGACGCTATAAACATCGCTGCTACATGCTCTGCCCAGTTTTATACTGTCGGATACAAAGAGAAATGTCTGGTAGGCAGTGGTAGGAATCGACTTACCGGAAACGGTGGATAACCTCGGTAAACGCACTCGTTGGAGGCAACCTGTCCTTTCTTGAGCTTTATCTCGAGGTACCTAGCTACCAGAAGGCCTAGAACAGCGCGATATGAAACTCACTCGAACAGAACATCAACTGGTACATCAACGCGGCGAGTTTATGACGCCACCAGTATACGAACGTACACGTACGAACACGGTCGCCACGGAATTCCGTGGCGATTAAGCGCATGCGCAAACAGTGTGTACCAGGCGCTCTTTCTCCCCCTCCTCCGCGCCTGGGAACGAGGCTAGGTGTGAGCATACATATACATACATTGATGAAGCAGGTAATAAAAATTAATGAAGCCAAAATCTGAGGCTCACTATACTATAAATCCCTAGCTTGTTGGCAAAAACTTACATGGTGAATGTAACCCAGATTGAACCATGGCTTCCTCTCGGCCAATTCATTCATTCATTCATTCATTCATTCATTCATTCATTCATCCATTCATTCATTCTCATTCACTCATTAATTCATTCGTTCATCCATTCATTCATTTCTTCATCCATCCATCCATCCATCCATCCAACCACCCACCCATCCATTCATCCATCCATCCATCCATCCTAGGGCTCTCAATTGTGCGTGAGACAGCATGTCTCACACATAGCCTCATTCCCAGGCTCTCCCCGCGCGCGAACGAAAAATCGAAAGGAAAGGGGAGAGCCTGGTAAAATTTATCACATGAGAAACGTCATAGGTAGAGAGAACTTAATTACATGTGGGCGAACGAATGAACTCGCCCACGCTTTATGGACAGAATACATTCGTTCAGTTGCGATAGCTTTATGGCCGACAGAATGGGACTAGACGGCACTATGCTACATTACCTGGCAGTACGGAAAGCTGTGGTGAGCTTACACAGACCCGTACATTCGAAAATCACGCTAACCTACTCGCTTACCTGGCAAACTGACCGCTGTACACCCCGGAGAATGGCTTTCAAGGCGCTATTAAACGCCAAGGCGGCCCTTTACTAGGCTTTGCTCAAGTTTTCTCTGCGCTTATTGTTCGAAAAAAACTGCCAGAACGGGCTCCTACTAAAAAACAGCTTGTGTACTGTCGATTATCGATCAACTACGTGCGTGGGCACATCGACGATCCGCCTACGCTCAATTAAGTCCTCTCTACCCTTCTCTCTACCCCTACGTCACTCACGTGATGAATTATTCCAGGCCCTCTACCTCACACATATTTATAGCAATCTTACTCATTCTGCCCCAGGTTCTCACTCATTTTCGGTCCAAGAGTAAGAGGTTGAGATTTCTGCCATTCACTCATCCATTCTCACTCACTCACTCACTCACTCACTCACTCACTCACTCACTCACTCACTCACTCACTCACTCACTCACTCACTCACTCACTCACTCACTCACTCACTCACTCACTCACTCACTCACTCACTCACTCACTCACTCACTCACTCACTCACTCACTCACTCACTCACTCACTCACTCACTCACTCACTCACTCACTCACTCACTCACTCACTCACTCACTCACTCACTCACTCACTCACTCACTCACTCACTCACTCACTCACTCACTCACTCACTCACTCACTCACTCACTCACTCACTCACTCACTCACTCACTCACTCACTCACTCACTCACTCACTCACTCACTCACTCACTCACTCACTCACTCACTCACTCACTCACTCACTCACTCACTCACTCACTCACTCACTCACTCACTCACTCACTCACTCACTCACTCACTCACTCACTCACTCACTCACTCACTCACTCACTCACTCACTCACTCACTCACTCACTCACTCACTCACTCACTCACTCACTCACTCACTCACTCACTCACTCACTCACTCACTCACTCACTCACTCACTCACTCACTCACTCACTCACTCACTCACTCACTCACTCACTCACTCACTCACTCACTCACTCACTCACTCACTCACTCACTCACTCACTCACTCACTCACTCACTCACTCACTCACTCACTCACTCACTCACTCACTCACTCACTCACTCACTCACTCACTCACTCACTCACTCACTCACTCACTCACTCACTCACTCACTCACACATTCATTCATTGATTCACACTGTCAATCATTAGGTCCTTGTCACACATCTTGTGGTGTAATTTGCGATGTCTGGTGGAACCTTTGAGTGGTGGTCGGAATTCTGAAGATAATCATTTTTTTTCCTTTTATAGTGTGGGCTTGATCTTAGGGTGAGGCTTGGGAGACTAAGTTTGATGTGAGTTTGTAGGTTCTGAGTAATGGTACACCTTAACGTAACAGTACTGTGGGTCTTCAGAACTTGGCTGGCCTAGAATCTGCTCCTAATTCTTGTGACACATGAATTGTTTGGAGCTAGGAATGTATGCTTTCACTCATGAATGAGCTCCTCCCATAAATTAATATTAATTCAATTTTGGATGGTCAAACTTGTCTATTTCAAGAGCAATGGAGAATCTTAGCGTAGTCCGAGTCTTGTAGCAGTTCAGGGCACTTGGAAGCATGCAATGATTTACATACAGGGCCGTAGCCATCAAATTTGGAGTGGTCAGGTAAGTGGTGCGTGCGTAAGCACGCAACAGCTAGGGGGGTCTGGAGGCATGCCCCCCAGAAAATTTTTGGAATTTAGAGTCTATGAGGTTGCTTCTGAGACCATTTTTGGGCCAAAACGATGCTTCTCGGAGGCCAGACAACAGAGTTTTACACGCATGATCATCTACCCTTTCTGCCCGTTGCACCATATAGCACTGCATGGTTTCGGCTTTCCGATCGTTCGCTAATCTCACAAGCCACACCCTTCGCAGATCGTTCGGTTGGAAGAACGGAAAATTGTTGGAAGACTCGGTCTTCACACTGTTCGCAGCCATCTCGTATTATGTTGCAACATGTCACCACGCTGTGTGCGTGCCATGGACGTTTGCCGAGCATTGGCCCTATTTGGCGACGCCAAACAAGCCATGGGTGAGGGAAAAAGTGGTCCGGTTGAAACCGGACTAACCGGACCGGTGGCTACGGCCCTGACATATTAGGACACTGCTAAAGTGACCTGATTGGATATCCAAGAGCTGGGTTTATCTGTGTATATCATGAACTGAATACATTGCTGAAGCTTAGCAGAGTTCTAGTTGGATATGAGGTTTGAAGATGCATGCAATGCAGTCATAAATTTACTTGGTACTTCTATCACAAAGATGCAAGGTACACCAAGGATGCCAGAGTAGCTACTTAAGACACACACTTTCGTCCATCCTATAAGTTCTACAAATCATAAAAGAGCCACCCTTACTGTACAAGTGGGTTTCTTTCACAGAAGAAAACTTTCCATCATTTGCAACTGCCATGTGCTAAGATGCCAAAAGACATGAAATAGCTATCACAACTACAAAGGCAGTATTGTGCTGCTCAGGCTGTCCGTGTGGTCCTACAACAGGGTGTTGGCAGTGCTGTCTAAGGTATCAAATGTCCAGATAAAGTGTACTGCAAGATGACATACAAAGCCCACATGCACTGTGGCTACTAAATGTCTCCAGCAAAAGAGTGTGAAGAACCATGTGGATGTATACTCATAATGATTATATGCTCTTATGTGTTTTACAAAGCTAAAAATCTCCAGCAAAACAATATGAGAAACAACATAGATGTATACTTATATGATCCTACATATCTATAACAATCTGCACTACATTTATAGTCACACATTACAAACAACTATAGTTCCAATGTCTTGCATGATAATACTTCTCACACAATGCCAAACGTCACCACACGATCTCGTGTTGATCTGCAACTCAGAGGTGGAGCTCGGGCAATTGCACGATTGACCCTAATTCTAACTGTGTGGTCACCAGGTGCAAGATCAGAGAATGTGACTGGAGAAGAACCTGTGTACAAAAATTTCAGAATGTATGCATTTAATGGAATGAGGGATAAAATATTCTGATAAACATCTCAATGCACAGGCTTTCAGTGTATACAAGCTCCTGAGTTTTGTCATTTTAATGCTTTCTGACACCAATTGTTGGTGTTAATAATCACCATAAAGAATTAAGCTACTGACACTGACCATAAATAATAAAGCATTCATGCGTGGACTATGAAGACCACTAAGTCAACAGTGCACCATGGTGTATTGAAAAAGGCACCAGTCTCTGGGACTGGGCTTTGTAGGTCCTCAACGCTTTAATTCCTTTCTTTCCTTCCAACTGCTTTTATGCAAGCTTTAAGCAATTATAGGTTAGGGATAATTGTGGTAGGCTGTTTAGGTGAGATCAGTGTCAATATTTGATGACGTGATAGATAATTGTGGTAGGGTTTGGATCTGTTCAGGTGAGATCAGTGTCAACAGCCAATTTGTGGCAGTTGTTGACACTGACAATTGATGTCAATAGCATTGGCTTTCGTGACTTGATATAAAATTCTTACATGTAAAGAAAATTCCATCATCCAGTCGGCATACAAATTGTGACACCACATTTCCTTCAGAAGATCCAGTTCCCTCAAATTCAATGATGGCATTGTTGTTCTCAATAGTTACACCCTTGTTGATCAGGTGCAGTGAACACTGTGGGTTGTCTAGACAATAAACAAGAGTGCCCACATGTAAAACAATAGAAGTCCACACACAGCTTGCGCATTAATTTTCCCAATGTACAGAAAAGAATGCATGATATAAGATGAACCTGAGCATTGCAGTACTTAGGTATACTTGTACTTCCTTGGAAAGCTGCACTAACATTTTATAGGCAAGGTTTATTGTCAAGGGCTATTACAGCCACTGTAGTTGGTAAAAGACAAACAACTCACATACCTAGCAATGCAAACAGCAAATTCAAATGTGACTAGAGGATATACTAATTATGTGAAATGAAATTCAGTGAAATAGCACACAGCAAGCCATGCTGCACAATTAAGATGCCTCAGACAAGAGGAACTGAGAAAACATGATGGTGTTGGAGAGTGTAGCACACCATCCAAGTATAATTAGCTAGCAGTATTAATATCCACATTCATCCCATGTGCAGCAGACATTGCTCACAGGCGAATATTTGAATCTGGCTGTTCAAAGAGTTATATGCCCACTACCCAAACCTGGGTGGGGGGCTGGGGTTGAGGCTTGTACAGAGGTGGACGTTAAACACATCCCTTATTCAAGATTTGGGCATGTGTACATACCACTGTAACAACTATCTTTCATGTGGGGAACTTGCACTCAGGCTCACATCCCAGTAAACCATTCAGTCAAGCAGTATGGTGTATATTCAGTAGCATTCATACCTCGTCTAAATTGACGTGTCACCTGAGAAGCAGTCTGCCCACAACGTGGTTGCACATTCAGTCTAAGAGTGAAGGCAAGATTGCGGTTAGGCAGATTGCTAAAGGTGGCCATCCCAGTTGATGAACCAAGTGGTGGAGTACCTGCAGACAAACGAAAGTACCACTCTTCACAGCAACATATCTTACAATGACATACTTCAACAGCATGATTGATGACTGAAGATATATTCAACAAAGACATAAAGTATCTTCCCCCAGATACAGTGCATAAGACAAGGGGGGATCTAGATCTGCAGTATACCACACACTTCAAATTAAAGCCATGAATATTTGTCACAAAATATCAATGGCTTTAATTTTCACAACTCACATTAGTGCAGGCATGTATCATGTACTGACGCATGCAGTTCATGTAATTTTAGCGAGTACTGACCAACTCACAAAGTACGAGAAATATATTCACTGTGAAAATTTCAACATATACAGTCATAAAAAACTCAAAAGTGATATGTACTGTATATTACACTTTCAGCAGCTTTTTGAGTTTGCTTTGTGTCTACTTCGAGTGTACCACAACAATAATCAAGTGGGAGCCAATGACAGCATCAATGTAAATGACTTACAGTCTTGTGATGGTGGAACATTAGCACCACCAGTAACTGAACAGCTGACACCAGCACACCCTTGCAGGAGGAATTGGATATCTACCGTGTTTCCAGTCACATTTGGAGTATTTCCAGTAAAGCAGAGTTCAACAGCTACAAATAAAAGTCACAGAAAAATCAGATCACATCATCAAAATGCAAAACCACCAAAGGTGGTAGAATAGGTTGGGCAAGGGAGGTTTGAGCCACTGACTAGCATCCCGAATGGCAGAAAAAAGACATGCACAGTATGTTTTGAACTCATGCATATGTCATATACTTATGGGAAAACGAACAATACAACTTGATGATATCACCATTAAGTTACAAGGTATACACATGCATAGAGTGTGCAGAGTGCACAAGCATCACAGGAAGTAGATACATGAAGTGTACACTGTTGCAAGCAACCACTAGACAAGCTTGCCAAAAAGAAGTCAAATGCAACACCCATTGATCTACCATTGATTGGCCTGCAGTCCATTTTCATGAAGGATTGCCATGTACTGCCTTGGTCCACTTACCACATTGCTTGCTACTCATCCCTATTAAGTGAAACGATTCCAGGAGTGGGTAGTGGCTGCACTTTAGCTCACTGTGCTTTGCACAAGTCAAATTGTTTCCTTGCTCTTTTCCAATCACACGTTGGCCAAAACAAAAATGCTACCTGTGTTGCTCTGCACTCACACTCAACTGGAAGCACTAAATTGCATGCATTCCCAATATAACCAACTGCATACAGCCAACACTGTGAGATTAGCAGCCTCGACTAAGGGGCTCAATGATCATCTCAATAATCATGCTTTGATGATAGAGAATCTTCAATTTATGCGGCTTTTTTGAAGCTTGGAACATTAAACATGTGGACCTCAAGCAGGTACATGTAACTCAGAGAGTTGAGTGGATTTTATGATAAGTCAAATATAATGTTCCAAGGGGACAACAAGTACTATTGTTATGTAACAGATGCTCAACAGAGTAGAGGAAAGCAACAGACAGGTTTATCTTATTCCCATGATTCCTGGCTCCCTCATGCAATAAATATACACAGACACAATAGCTACTTACGGTCATCATCGTTGATGATTACTGAAGCACTGTTTCCAGTTTTGACACGGGGAATTGAACTACTCAGCATGGCAGAGAACCTCTCACAAGGTTCAGACATGGCATCATCAGCAATGTTGAGCGGGATACACTGTATCACTGAAGATTGTGGTCGGAAAGTAACTTCCTGAGAAACAGACTGATAATCTCCAGGGGCTGTAGGCAAGTATAGGAGGGGAACATGTTAGGAAAGTAATACATTAAGTAGCATTCCAGTATCAAAAGAAAGTTGCTCACACAACTACACATAACACGTACAAAGAGCAGAGTCATCCATTGTCTGAAATGTGACAGTTACATCACGGCCAAGGTCACCCGTCAACATCAGACATGGTTGAGTATTCATCTGTCCTTCACAGACTGTGTAGGAGGGTTCTTCAAAGTCGATGCACACTGTACAAACAAGACGTAACAGTCAAGTCATCAGAACACAACACCTGATATTGTTATGGAGTGAACAATGCACACTGTAATCATCAGAACACATAATTATGATATTCATTATGTAATGAACAGTCCAAATATATGTAGTGTACCTACAGTCCAAAGCTAACCTTCATCTTCATCTACTATAGTGACTATAGCAGTGTCGGGACTCAGAATAACAGCTGGGTCATTTGTTTCTAGATTGACACTGAATGTTTCATCATCCTCAAGCAATGCGTCATTGTTGATAGTAATTTGTGTATACCATCGAGTGACAGTAGCACTAAACACCACTTTCAATGATATCACCTCTACATAATCATCATTTGCATCTGTTGGTAGGAAAAGGGTCTAGTCAGTCAATCACTCAGCGACAAAATGCACAACTGGACAACACAGGAATTAAAATATGGTACAATGTCCATTTTTACTAGGTAAAATTTTTCATGACTGAATGTGAACTATTGTGGCAATGATTGACACCTAGCTGGAAACGAGGTAGTTACACATACAAACTACATATTGGAACCTCTCTAAGGTGGATGCCATAGGGATTACTGCTGCATGTCTGCTGTTGGGAGGCGTTCATATTTGGTGGCTTCAAGTACATATTTCAGTAGACACGGCAATGCATGCTCAGGAAGCACCGTGAGGTTAGAGCTCTCACTTACACTATGGCACATACACTAACAAGAGGGTATTTCTAAGTCGGTATTTCAACAGCAATGGCAGACAATTTTGTAGAAGGTGTAGACAACTGTTCACCAAACAGAGATTAGTATTAATCATGCAGAATTGGGACAGTGTTTAATGTCTGTTATACAGAATATGGAGATGTCCACGTTTTGGAGAGCTGTAAAGTATTCCACACGGCAAAATTAACTTGGTTTCCACTATAGAGAATCTCCGTCAAGTGATTTGATATGAGTTGAGAAGGAATACATTCCAAGGTATCAAGCAAACAACTGATAATGTTTGCCCATTTTGCATTTGGCAATAAACAATCCATTCACCAATTTCCTCTTTGACAGTGTAAAGGTTGACTTGCTTGCCACTTGATAAAATGGGGGCAAAATCATAGCTTCTCCCAGTATATCTGCACCCATGGGTGGAGCACCTAAAGTCTGCCAAAGAGGGGGGTGGGCCCTCTTTCAAGTATTTCCGCATTTAACCACAAAAACAGAGCGAGTAGATGACCTTGAATGAACAATCAATGCCCTTGTTTAGAGCAAGTCAATGCCCTTGAAGCAAATAAATAAACAATCATGTTCAATGAAGCTACCAGCCTTCAAAGTTAAGTCCACAACACTCTGAATGCCAACATGTCACAATGAGCATGGTGTAGCTAGCAGAGCTTGAATGCACTAACTACACCTGTCTACACAAAGCAACATTTTAATAACCTACGGTCAAGTATACTACGAAGTTTACTACCTCAGATACGTATGCACAGCACTTGAAGCTGCGCTTCACAAAACCTGCTTTATTAGCCACGCAAAGCTCGCTTCAGGGTGGGCACTTGTTTGAGTCAACTTTGACTCTATACGGTGGGTGCTTTTTCGCGAGACTACTGTATATGTACATATATATATGTATATGTGTATGAATATATGTTATCTGTCATACATCATTCTGCATGATTTGGATACTGTACAATAGCAGTGAGCTGCATGTGGACATGTAGCCAGCTAGCTCCTAACCCTAGATGAGCTTGAATGAAGGAAGGTCAGCTGAAGTGTACACACCAATTGTACAATGGATAGTGGTTGTGTGCAACACATTCGCAGCATCTACTGTATGTATGGAAGGCAGTGGTTGTGTAGACAGGCTGCTTCAGATTCTGTTTGAAGCATCAGAACTCCCCTCTACTATTTCTCTAAGCTGTCTTGGATAAGGATGGCAAGCCAGGCTGTGTTCAGACTTTGCATACGTATGCATGTAACAGTTAGCTGTCCACCAGGTAGAAAACATGGCCCCATTCATGACAAGCAACAACTTATCCAAGTTAATAGCTAAGCACTTTTGTAGACAGTAGAGTGACAAACCTCATTCAGTTAACATGCCACAGCCTGTGTCCTGTGATCTGATACTTTGCTGGTAAAGGCTTAGCTACAGATAACAGTTCTACACCACAGTGCATTGCTTGCTCCCCACAATGTTCCACATTCCCCTAGTATTACAAATGTGACAAGCCCCTCACTACATGCATTCTATTTTTGCATACATGCATGTATGTCCTGGATGAAATGTCATGCCTACTGGATTTTTAGTTGCATGAAATGGTGGGAAACTTGCTCATGCACACCAGCACAATGATGATTAATTTTCTAGTTAGATTTACAAATACATGGGACCATACCTGCAGTGCCTGGTACAGTAGAAAATTGCAAACAAATTTCACGTTCCAAAGTTCCAGTAATAATGATTTCATGAACAGTCACAGTCCCATTATTCTCATCCACCACATAGTCAACAGGTTCAAATCCTACTGTGACAGCTAGATGAAAGAGAAACTAATGTGAACAATGACAGGATATAACAGTTCACTCCTAGACCTCCAAGGAAATAAGAGGTGATCTGGTTCATCTGTGCATTAGGTGAACTTCAGATTGACAGACTAGGCACGATAACATCACAAAATGTGTAAGTACATACATATTGTGAGGAAGCAAGTAAAACTCCGCCTCACATCAAGTTCCATAGGAACTTGATGTGAGGCCAGAGCTTTGTATCAGCACTACATGTTAACATACTATCATTGTTGTCTTCAATGATGGTAACCCAGGCAGTGGATATGCCAAGCATAACTCCAGGATCCATCGAGTTTATGGAAACAGTGAAATCCTCATCATTTTCAACACTTGAATCATCTAGTATGGTAACACTGGTGGACTGCACACCACCAACACTTTGTCCAGAGGAGAAGGTCAGCACAATAGATAACATATCATAATCATTTCCTGCAGCAAATAGGGGAGAAGAAACAAGAGATAGCATATAGTAACTTATTAACTGGACATACCAGAATACTACAAAATCCTGCAGCTCACAGCCTCACACTCAAAATCATGCTAAATAAACTCATCGTTTCCCAAGATGTGAATTGAAGGGTTCCCAGAAATAATATACAGCCGGAGGAAGAAAAGCATGGACATCCAATATCTAAATGCATGTTGGTTGTTGCTATGGTGCACCTACCCTGTGAATGAAACTCTCATTATCAACAAGTATGGGAAAGTGCATGGCAAGGACCCTTAATGTATTATACACCTAACAGTTTACTTAATGATTTTCTTAAAGGTACATGAATGAAGGCTTTAGTCAATCTGAAAGTGAAAACACTGTCCTGGACATAGGAAAGCACTGTCAATACACCTACTGTCTCGATCAGTGAAGTAGTAGAAGACACAGCTACTGTTTGCAGAGAATACTTACACAAATTGAAATATCACTGTCGCTCACTCTTTGATGCAAGAGTTCCACATATACTACAGCACTCATAGTAGTAAGTACTACACCAAAGGTCGATCTTCTAGATGAAGTGTCTAATTGGTAGCTTTGTTCCCAAGACACAGTCAAGGAAGTCTCATATTGATTCAACTTTACCACGGCACTACATTATATTTGCACAGTTTAGATCTACATCACCAACAATTCACTTCCCTATTTTGGCTCTTTAGAAAATGCTGTAATTTTATCTGCTGTAGGATATGAAAAATTCCATTCTTCTATTTGAGAATTTGTCATAACATCCACACACACTAGTTTAAACGTTGCCAATGCCTTCAAATTACCAACGCCTTCAAATTACCAACATACTAAAAATAAAAACACACGCTCACTTAACCCACTTCCACACATGCATACCTGATGTTGCAGTTCCGTCATTAGTTAATAATGTGACCAAAACGTCTCGTTCCAGGCTCCCATCGGTGATTACAACATTCACTGGAAGAACAGTGTCTGTGCCTTCAGTTACATTGAAGTCAGATTGCTCCAGGCTCACTCTGATAACTGTGGTAAGAGATTATATAATGACTTTCATGCACTACAATGATAAAGAATGAAATCATCACTAAAAATTTACCAAGTCATAGCTAATAGAGTCAAGGTCAATGTACACTAACCTATTATACTGAAGCCTGCACATGGCTAATGAGAATACTTAGAGATTCATGAAGTGTGGTTAGTCATTGTTAAAGCTGACAGTTCATAGTAGTCATGCAACATAGGTAGTACAGCAGATTGCAAAAGTCTTGCACCGAGCAAGCTGAACAATGGAAAACCACAATTGATTTACCATGTATGAATCTAATTATCTTTCCCCCTTCCTCTTGGTTCAAACATGGTAAATCAATTGTGGTTTTCCACTGTTCAGCTTGCTTGTTGCAAGACTTTTGCAATCTGCTGTAAACCTAACAAACTCACAATCAGCATCTTCAAGTATCAAAACAGTGCCCATGGAATCATCAAAGTTGACTGGATCACTGGAGCCCAGGGAAAGGCTAAAGGACTCATCAGATTCCAAGATATCATCATTAGTGATGGAGATGGTTGCACAGTCAGTAGAACCTACTAGTGTCCCAGCAGTGAAATACAGGGATACAGCTGATAGTTCATCATAGTCCTGATCACCTGGAATGGTATAAATTGTTGGCAAGTCACCCTCATCTGAATAGAAATTTATAGTTAGCTGGAAGGGACACACACAAGTTTTGAAATCACTGCATGGCATCATAACTGTGAACTTGTAACTTTAAATTAGTAATCTTTCCGCATAAGCTGTTACCAAAGTGATTGCTACAAAGTGAATGTGGGATTTGAACAGAGCCCTTTATGGACATCAGGAGGCTTTTATGATCCTACGGAATGGTAAGTATAACAAACATTAAACACAGCAGTTTCCACGTCTTATGAAAGGAAGAATATAGGCAAAAAGTATGCAAAAAGTACTTGCAGATGTTGAAAAATACTTGCAAGCTGTCTAATGTATTCAACACTACACTTCCAAGAGTGGAGATGGAGATAAGATTTTAATGCTTTCACAGGCACTGTCATACAACCACAACTATAAAATCTGCCTCTACTCTCTGTCAGCACATGCTATAATAGCAATTAATGGCAAAATGTACTATCATCTGAAGAAGTGTACTAGCTGAACATATTTCACATGCGATACAGTGTCACATTGTTTCTAAGATGCTATGTGCTGGCTTGGTCAATGGTTCAATCAACAATTGGTAGTGTAAATTTTGCCATGGGCAATGATTTAATTACAGCTCAAAGTTCTCACCAGTTGCAGTGCCACTGGCAGTGTTCAGGTCCACTGTGATGTTCCTCTTCAACACTCCTGCCGTCAGTACTGCACACACTTCTATGGATCCACTTGCCTCACTTACTGTGAAATCACTTTGTTGCAAAGTAACATTGGCATCTGGAAGGTTCAGAAGAGATTCAATTCATGAAACTATAACACTGGCCAATGTGTCATCTAGTGAGCTACCACTATTACACCATGACATAATAAAATGCTAAGATGCTCCTACAGAAGGATTATAAGGATTGTTCTTAAATGCACAATGCTATGCGTGTGTGAGGTAATCCCAGCAACAGGCTTGTAAGTTCTCAGTATATACTTGCTGCCTTTTTCTAATGACAGATAGACAAAGATAAAAAAAACAACACTTACAATCATTGTTGAAAATGGTGACATAAGCTGTGGCTGGGTTGAGCATGACACTTTCGTCTGCAGTGCTCAACTGAAGATGGAAGGTTTCATCATCCTCTACACACTCATCACTGATGATGGAGATGGTCGTGCACTGCTGCTCAGGTGCAGCAACACTCCTCTTGAATAGTACAGACAAACAGAATGAAAACACTCATAAATAATGGGAAGCCCTTTTGAGCCCCACACTAGCAAGTTGAATATAATATTATATTGTATCAAGCTATTGTTGTTGATGTCCTGATCAATGCAGTTAGCACAAGCAGTTAGAGTGAAGATGGCTACGAGAGACACTTAGTAGGAGCAAATGAAGTGTGAGCATCAACTGTACGAGGGCTTGAACTTGTATAGACAGATCTGGCTACTTACAGAATGCAGTAGACAGCAGAGCCTAAGTTGAATAGCTGTGGGTTTAGAAATGCGTAGCAACTTTCGACACCCCTTCTATCTGTGTAACAACTATGCGTAACAAATCTAGCAGTGTTTCCAGAGTTAACAGATGTCAGCAGAAAGCCAGACCTAAGCTTAATCCCTGCTAGCTACAGACATGCATGATATGTGGACTGTAAACTGCTGGTGTAGCCTTAGTTAGCCAAACACTGCTCCTTGCTCACCCCACATTGTGTTCTACATTTGCATTAGTATTGACTATTGAAGTGCCAATACATGGGGAACATGACCCTTGTATACTACAACTATGAGCTTTATCGTACCTTGCGTCGTCCTTCCTCTTCAAAAGTGAATTCCACTGAAACTGACTGTTGAAGGATCTCCACATAGTCTACTCCACCTAGAACCAGATGCAGAGAAAGGCATCAACACATAGTTATTTATAAATCTCCACCTTCTTTAATCATGTACACACAGGTATGCTGTTCCTCCTAAAAACAACATAGCATGTTTGCAAGTCTGGTCACACCTAACCTGAGGCACTCTAGTCATTGAGGCTGTCAGCCACTTCAGGTTTGATATGACATTATATCGCTACCAACAGGAATTAGCTTACACTAGTGGTAGAGGCTGGATTTGTTGTTGTTGTTTTGTTTTGATGCGGCAAGATAGAGTGCCTTCAATGTAAAAATGTTTAGGTTACTTTAACTACATTTTGGTCACCTTAGTTACATTCGTTTTGTGTGAGTGACACATAAAGTTCAAGGAATGCTTACAATTTGAACCAGAGTGCAGTTGATAAGATTCCCTCTTTTGTTAATTAGTGTCTCCTTTCAGAAAGCCTATAAATCAGCATTTCTGGTGAGGTTTGTTGTTTTTATGATCTTACACATCTGCCCCTCGAGGAGTTCCTTGGTTGCATGGTTGTGGTAGTGATGCCAGGAATGTAGCCAAATAGGTCTTCTGAAAAAACAGACGAGCTAATGTAACTAAGGAAAAAGTTCCTCAATGAACCTTCAAGAAAACCTATTTGGTAGCCTTCCTTGATCACTCTGATGCGATTGAGACAACCTAAAAATGTGGTTGAAGTAACCAAAGTGTTTTTGCAGTGTTTACGAAGACTTAATTCATACATAAAGTAGACCCTTTAACATGTGCCAAAATACACTTTCTAGAATGTAACCAACCGTTACAGTACAGTTTCTTTACCAAGCAAGTACGAAATTGAGAGTTCACCTGTTGCAGATCCTGACATGGTAGTGAGAACAACTGTCACTTCACGATCCAGTTCCCCAATCAGATCCACGCACACCATCACTGTGTTCCCATTTCCTGATGCATCCTCTTCCATCACACTGTACATCATCTGGGCAAAGCCAATCCTCACAACTGAAGGAAGTCACAAGGTGGAAAGTGTAGAAGAGGAGTGGAGGGAGTGGTATATGTATACAAGTTGTACTCTGTGCTACACAACATAGTAAATGTGAAGATTCAATCCTATGAACAAAGGTCTTTTCATAACATAACTAATTGTGAGTCGATTGACTCCTTACAGGGAAAAGAACAACAAAGTAGAAGGAACGTACAAACATGCAACCACCATTGTTTGCTAGCTATATGTACAAAGCAGAATGTACTAGTCAGCTAACAACACAGGCTCAATTCTCATCCTGTGTGTGCAACATGATTATAAGATAGTATCCTTGAAATCTTCCATGATGGCCAACCTTGTGCGTAACGTAGAGTGTAACATTCTCAAACATGGCATTCACAAGCAGCACATACCTTCACTGTCTACGATGGTAACAGTGGCAAACTGTCTCCCAATTGTTATAGCATCATCAGTGGTGGTGAGCACAACACTGAACTGCTCTTCTTCCTCCTCAAGAACTCTATCCATGTTGATGGGAATGTCAACACACTGCACTCCAGCAGCAGTGAACTGTACCACCTCAGATGTGACATTATAATCCATAACAGCTATGAAGGTAGTGTGAAGTTGTAATGAAATACATAATGCATATACTGAAAACCATTTGGAAAATTAATTCCATCATGCTAAATATATAATTATTACTTTGTAGGAATTCCCAACAGTGCAGAATTCAAAAATGATAATAGTGCACGGAACTTTTAGGAATACTACTTGTTCTCAGTCTCCATGACTTAAGTAAGCACATGGCATTCACTATTCCTAACACAAGAAAATACTGAATAAGGTGATCACGGCCTCTGAAAGTATTTGCATTGTGTACTCAAGGAATAGCTAGAAATCGATGCACTCCTGTAAAACATACTCACCTACAGCTGAACCTCCCAAAGTGAAGACAGTTACCACAACACTCCTCTCCACATTTCCAGTTAGAGACACACACACAGAGACACTGCCGTTTATCTCAGACACCATATAGTTGTCCATAGTAAATCCACACATTGCACCTGTTAGAAAAAAAAAGAAACTAGCTTACTACCTATCACATTACACCACTCTCACAAGCTATATTATGAAGTTGGTAATGTAACTACTAACAACATTAGAAGTGTATGCTTATCACAATACTATCACTACTAGCAACTCGTGCATTTCTTACCATCGTTGTCACGAATAGTAATAGTAGATTCGTTGTACAACAACTTCACATCCTCATCCAAGGTAGCCAGGCTAATAATGAAATTTTCAGTGTACTCAAGGTAATTATCATCAGTTATGTTGACTGTCACACATTGAGGCTGATCAGAATTATCGATGGAGAAGGTCAGTGTTGTGCTATTGGGAGCAATGTAGTCCATGCCAGCTGCATATACACAAAGTTCATAAAAACATTATGATGACAATTTCAATCACCATACTGTAGACGCTTGGTTGTTAAGTGCAGTTCTTTATTAAGTGTATAATATAAAGTGGGCAGGCTAAGGAGTTTCAATATAAGCTGTGCAAAGTGAAAAGAGAGCATAACTTTGATGCAAAATTGAACAGAAACAGACATAAAATGACCAAGTTACACACAGTGCATAACACTGTCTCATTTTTTTTTTACCACAAGTCCTCAGTTTTATATACAACTGGAGAATATGCAACACACTCTTCCTCTATGATTTAGTAAAAAACTAATACATTGCAGTAGGTTAAGCATTTACTGTTGCCCATTTCAACAACCAGTACCTACGGTAGCGTGTAGTTACCCCCAATTGAAAAACGAAACAGTTTTCATGACATGTAATCAGGTTGAATGTACAGAATTTTCTATAGTCCAACTTGGCTGATAATGACCTACTTTGTCTACTGTGTGTTTCATCTACTACCATTTCGTCTTCATCTACTGTCCTTTGTCTACTCAATACATTTTGCTTAGATTTGCAGTATGAGTTATCAACGTTTGGTTTACCACAATTTACGTTTTGATGTTTTTACTTCAAAGTGCTTGAGGTATAATTAAGGTAATAACCATGGCAGTAATACTATAGTCTCATACAAACACAACATACATTGGGCACTGTTTGGTAGTATGTTCAACTCGACTTCAACATCTCGTCGGACACAGCCACACTTTATCACCGCACACACCTGCACATATCCTACATCTTCATTCACTATGATGTCACCTTGCTGTAAACCAATTGTAACACCTGCAAAAGGAAACTTGGAAACTTAAATGTGTGGCTTTGAATATCCTATGTGCAATGTTTGTACAAATTATCATTGCAATCTATACACAGCTAGTGTGCAATGTGACCACAATTTTGTGACTAAGTAACAAGAACACTCACAGTCATCATCAAAGATGCTGATGGTTGTGCTGTTGGTACCAAATGAAACACAGTCATCATCAGTGTAAAGTGTAGCTGTGAACTCCTCTGGTTCACTCTCCACACAATCATCATTGATTATGGGAATGTAGAGACACTGGGTGGTGTTAGTTGAGTTGTCAAACACTAGTGTCTGCCAAATCTCAACAAAGTCTTCTCGATCTGTTGAAAGAAACATACACCAGGTAGGCACACTAATGATATATACTCTTTGGTAGTTAGATAACAACCTGGCAATGTAAACATCTCACATCAAACTGCATGCCTACCTAATGCTGAGCCAGGCTGTGTGTCCACTCTGACACTGATGCTGGTCTCCAGTGCTCCAGTCAGTTCCACACATACACGTTGAACACCTTCACCTTCAACAACAGTGTAGTAAGCTTCCACAAATGAAATCTGCACACCTTTGGAGCAAAATCATTGTGTAGTCATAGGCATTCAACGTACATAAATATAATACATAAGCTACACATATGAATGTTACTCATATTTTGCTTGTACAGTGGTGTTGGCTAGCTATAGGCAACAAGGCACATAATATATCTTGGGGGGTGGTCTGTTCACGATGCTGTTGGGCTGAAGGTGCCAAACACTAATGTGTACTGAACAGAAGGTACAAACACAAACAGCACAGTAAATAATACTGTCCCTGAGTCTCAACCAACAGTAATTGCCTAGCTATATTGCTGGGGAGTTATCCTAAGCATACCATAAGCAAATAGAATGCTAATTTGTAGTCTTATTGTCATTGAACAGTAGAAATATTGTACTTTCATCAAAACTAGGTTATAGCATTTCCATCTAAAACTGCTTCCCCCAAATCTTAGTACCATCAGTTTGCAGACCTCTCTTGTTATGCTGATAACTGTGAACACAATTCTTTACGATTTAGTCATATACCTTTTTTGGCTGACAATATTTGTGACCTTGGTCATTATTACACGAACAAGGTGTTGGCACGAGTGATATCTAGTGCAATTTCACCTCACTAAATTCTTACTACTTGGGTATTATACTACAGACAGTCATAGTCACAATATACTTTTGACCTAAGGGGAACACCTACCCCAAACTGAAGTACAGTTGGCAATCAATTACTAGTACATAATGAACAGAGAATCAGGTGACAAACATTCCCCAATAAAGCCTCCCATTATTGCAGCCAGTCACAGTGACTCAAAACATACCCCAAACTGAGCAAGAACATACACACTATGGTTTACAATATATGCTTCCAAAGTAAGGTTAACAATCATGTACTAGTACGGCTACTAGAAAATGTAGAACATTGTGGGGGTGAGCCTGAGCAAGCTGACACAGGATATTATGTCACTGATGAGTGATGTAAGTCAATCATCCTCCTACATGCACATCCATTTACCATTCACACGAGGCTTTGAAAGTGCTTTTGCTTGCTGATTTACTAATTTGTCAGCAGGATTTGTCACTATAGCCAAATTTCAAAACACCACCGAGTGGCTAAGTGCTCACCCGAGATAGCCAAGTATCACATATGCCAGCCATTTCTCCAGCCAGGGTAGCTAATGTAGCTACACATGCATGGACTAAGCTTTACAATGAAATCATGAGCTGGATTTCTGGCGTTTATGAGTGCCGTTCATGCCATGCATGACTGGCTCTACCTGAAGCAGCCTCAACCTGCCGTTGATGGTCGATAGAAGCACAAACCAGAAGTAAGTTGCTATGCGTGCTTTAACTTCGCTCCGGATCACCGACACTGCACTCGGGCAGTAGCCCTCATAACATGCTTCGTGCACGAGATCGATCTTCGTGAAATATGCGCTCATTTAAAATTTACGGTATATGGCCACAAGCAAGCAAGCACATAAACACACTTCCGCAATGCAGTCCCGCTAGTGTGGGGCTCACTCAGGCTCGCCCCAATGAACAGCCAATAAAGCTTCTCATACAGCAGGTATGTGAAACTACATCTGTAATGACAGTACTGGACAACACAAACAGCTAGGTACACGATATGCTCTATAGTTACAATGCAGTATACGTACCATCAACTGCATCCTCGTAAACTGAAATGATGCCAAAATCACGGCAAAAGCACACGGCTGAATCATTTGACTTAAGTCTGAGGGTAAACTGCTCAATGTCCTCCTTGACATCATCATCAGTAGCAGTGTATGACAAACACACTGTTTCATCCATAACAGAGTTGAATGGAGTAGCCATTGCACCAAACTGAAGTAAGAGAGCTGCACAAAAAAATATTTACAACCATTTGCAATTCAGAATGAGTGACTTATTATGCAGTACAAACCATCACAATTGATAATGCTAAGATACCAAGAGTAAAACCATGACTTAGTTTATGTATAAGTAGTATCATCAAGTGGTTGTGCACCACTTCAGTGATAACATGTACCAAAAAGACTTGCAAGTAGATCTAGGTACAGGGCCGTAGCAAGCACCTGGAAACTGGTCCAGTCATGGATGTGGTTAAGTCACACCACCTAATTAATTAAATAATGTCACATCCTTTAGCCCCACGCTTAACCATGTAGTGTATCAATTGCCACTGGCTAAAACCAAGCAGGTTGGAAGAAACAGGACAAAGTGCTTTCCTCTGCCCAAATGTGTGCTTGGGAAACTTATAGTTCACTTGCTGGTGTGGCTTTTTGGGGATATCATCCTGTGCAGTGGAATAGGTGATACTTAGCCTCGTTCCCAGGCCTTCGCGCGTTCGTCGCTTGCAGTACGAAATAATTCGCTCAGAAGGCCTGGTCCATTTCATCACGTGATGTGTGCCACAGCTACGTCACGACCATTCTACTGGAATCAATGATGTCATAGATGAGCTAGAGCCCAGTTTAGCGTTGAAAGAGGCCCCCAGAGATCACAGTAATGGTTCGTGTACGAACTTACCTAAGTGCTAAAAGTCTCGTCAGCGAAAGAGCACAAGCTGCCATGTTTAGCTGGATAGTAGACGTCTATATTCAGATACCTTGGCCACATCGTGTTACTAGGTCGAACCTGGATTTCGACTCCTCGTCTTCTTCAGCTCGAGTTTACTATTGTAGTCTATCGTACGTGCGTGACCTGTTTCAGGTTCTTCCAACTCCATTTGTGGTTATCTCTACAACCAATGCTGCAACACGGCGCGGCCATATCTGGTGTGACGTAAAATTACGGCTGCGGCACACATCACGTGATGAAATGGACCAGGCCTTCTGAGCAAATTATTTCGTACTGCAAGCGACGAACGCGCGAAGGCCTGGGAACGAGGCTAGGTGATACTGCCAGTTGGTGTGGCTATGGCGAGGTATGAGCGCAAGTTATATAGCTTGGTGCAGCTGCACAAATGCAAAATAAATGTGTTAATTGTTACGTACGTGGACATGATGTAAGAAAAAAACATTGTGGCCCAAAATTATTCATTAGTTTGCGCATGCACAGTTTCAAAAATGACCGGGAAAACTGGTCCGGCCAAAACCAGACCAGCCGGACTGCTTGCTATGACCAAGGCTGGTTAGCTTACATATTTGACAACAGAAACAGTATACGTTTCATTTCAAGAGCACATAGACTTACTGGAGGGACCGATGCAAAGGTAAACATCAACAGGCCGTTGCAGCCATCCATCCAGACTGGCACAAACATCTTGGCTCTCTCCCTCTGTCACTGTGTATTCACATGTCTCCAATCCAATTGTCACCTCTGAACAAAACAAAAAATTACATTGATGAATGTGTCATAGGTCAAGCAACTCCTTTCTTTAAACTCACTGTCATTATCAATTATGGTCACAGTTGCGGAACTCGGATATCCAATTTCAACAGGTGGAGTGCTGCCAGTCAACTCAATGGTGAAGGTCTCTGGACTCTCAACAATGTGATCATCAATCACCATCAGTGATATGTTAACACACCACACACTTCCATTTTCCATTGTTAAGGCTGGGATTACTACTTCAACAGGAGCTGCATTGAAATCCTCACCTGCCACTATAGAAAGGTGATAAAAAAAACATGGATAACATCTCTTTGCTACCCAAGTGGAATTGTCCACTTGGGTATATCTTCATTTCATTTGGAGGTGTGGTTACCACTTAAGCAAGACCATACCTCGTCTGAAACAGTGGACATTGGTTACTTATACCGTACATGTGCATTGTGATTCACAGTGTTAGCTATACACAAACACAATCCACAATTTACCTGCAGTACCACCCATGGGAGTCAGAGTAGCCACAAGGTTACACTGGAGCCCTCCAGCTGGCAGGTTTGATATCACAACACAGAGTTCTGCTGAATCAGGGTTTGGTCCTTCATCCACTGTAAACTCAGTTGGTGTCAGGGTAAGGGTTGCATCTTTGGAAGTGGTGTAAGCACATAATACAACGTCATGTGGCTCATGTGTAAGAATAACAGCACAGGACTCTTCTACACCACTTGCATAGAAGAGCCATGTAAGTACACTAACTATACACTTACTATCACCATCTGCAATGATAATTTCAGCTGCTTCTGGTGAGTCTATTGTGACAAGGTCAGGACTTAGTGTAGATAGCTGGACAGTGAAATCATGGTCTCCCTCTAAAGCTTGGTCTTGAGGGATGTCAATGTTGGCACACTCAGATGTCCCATTCACAGACATTGTATCAAAGGTCACAGTGAATGGGTCAGGAAGTATGAAGTCTGGATCACTAGCAACTACAAGTGAATAGAATAAAATTCCCAGTTAAAAAAATCCAATTCAATTCAATTCAATTTTTAAAAACTTGCACAATTTTGTTCAGGAAAACCTCACATCAATCACAATGTTTCTAATATGAAATCCACTCACCTGCTTTTCCATCAACGGCCAGCAAACTTGCCACCACAGGGCACTCCAATCCATCAGAGGGAAGATTGTCAATCACTGCACATACCTCCACCATCATTCCTTCACTTGCTGGATATGAGTCTTGCACAAGGGCAACAGAAGCCACTGCATTGAAAATATATCAAAACCACACCCACATCACTGTATGAATCTCTTACTGTGAATTCAGGCCCATAGGCAGGGAGGGTTCGAGGGGGACATTAAGTTGCTACAACTAAGTGAGATGAAACAGGATAGCTACAACATTTTAACCAAATTGAGAGAATTACAATACGTGGTCAACAACAAGCAACAAAAACAATAACAATGGCACTACCACATACACATTCAGAATGAACTGATCAAACTGCCTCCCTATTTACCCAGGTAAAATGTATGTTAGCTACCACTTAGTGTTTAGCTTCAAATATGTTCACTACTGGTTAGAATCCAAACAATACATCTCTTCTTCACGAGTTTATAGCATAGGTATAGTTATGTAAGTATTAAAGATTGTAGTCCCTTTGTCAAATGTGTGAAGAAAATTAAAACTATCAATCTGTGCACATACGTACTTTCAATAAAACTTTCCTAATTCCCTGAAATTATACAACCATCTGTGCACATACGTACTTTCATCATCCAGGATGGTGACCGTCTCTTCACTAGGCATGCCCACCATCACAACTGAAGGAGTGGCTGAGGTCACTTCAATACCAAAACTGTGGTCACCCTCAAGAACCAGGTCCTGCAGGATGCTTATGTCCACACATGAGGTATCACCTTCCATACTGCTTGTAGGAAATGTGGCCTGCAGTGGTCCTGCCACATAGTCAGTGCCTGCAACTGAAAGTATTTACAGTATAGGTGTAAATCATCATGTTTGGTCAGCACCTGGTTTTTGATAATAGTTACAGGAGGATGTATACAACAATCTAGTGTCCTGAGCACCAGATACCATGGGTTGAGGCATCTAAAACATATTGTGTAACTGTAAACCACTGATGAAAAAACGTTAAACAATTGATGCAGCCGGATCCAAAACTGCATCCTGGCTGTGTTTAGGTGGCTATTACCCTCACGCATACAAGAATTCATCTGTCCTAGTTAGCCAGTATATGCAGACACAAATAACTGTAATGTAGAATGGTAGGGGTATAGCTGTATGTATTGCAAATGCAAAATCTGCACTGCAATAAGCTATATGGCCACCTAAATCACAGCCAGAGTATGAGCATCTATGGTTTGCACTTGCACAATACTCAGGACAAATCAACCAATCAGAGGCAATAGACATATAGTGGTGTCCTCATACACTTTGGACATATACGTACCTCAGAGCCTTCAGGCTTCCAATCACATAGTTTCTTTGGTGACAAGTGCAAACCAATCACAAGCAACAATTACTGTGAGTTTATCTCAAGGGCAGTCCACACACATGACCACACTACAAATATTTTATAGAGAAATTGAAAGTGCTACTTGAGTGAGGACTGCCCTTTCAAACTTCTTGGCTTATTGCAGACTGCCAGGTGTACACCATTGGATAAATTTACTTGCTGGTATTTGGGATACACATATGTGTATGTGAACTTTATGACATACTTGCTTTAGGTCCATCAGTGGTGTTTATTGTTACAATAACTTCACACTCCAAACCACCATCAGGAATATTGGTGAGATTGGCACACACTTCCACAGAACTCTGGCTCTCATCCACCATATAGTCAGAGGACACAATAGTCACAGTAGCACCTGTCAGAAACAAAAGCACCACAAATTGTACACCATTATTTAGTGTACTGGTATCTGCTTAGATGCAATAACATTCCTTGTACAAATCAGTACCTTCATTGTCCGTAATGGTCACTTCAACATGTGTGTTGTCAATTGTTATGGGTGGTACAGTAGAAGCGAGTGTAACACTGAATGAGTGGTCACCCTCAAGAGCATCATCATCAATGATAGATATCATAGCACATGCCATTGTTTCATTCACTCCAAACACTATCTCCAGTGGATCAGCTGCAGAGAAGTCTTCACCCATCACTGTTCAAGGGGAAGTGAGAGGTAGACATGTTTACATAAGATGCACATGACAGTGTACACGACTATCACAAAATGTATAGAGATTGCAGACTAAGGATTCTAAAGATGTCGACAATTAATTTCCTGGAAAATTGTAAGAAGTGCTGGATCATGGGGCATGGTCCACACAGGAAACTATGTCTACCGGATCTTCTGTTATTAAATCCTTGGTTTTCTTTTACATACAACTAGCTTAGTTACAGCACAAAATCTTGTGGGAGATGGCTGAGGCTAGCTTACAACTACACAAGTAAATTGTTAGAGGACATGAAAGTAATAACCTAATTAAAGTAGTATGTTAGTTACCAGTCTCGTTGCCAGACCCTCGGTATGATACATGTACACAAGATCTGGTGAATATAGTACATCATCCTACCATAGGCTAGCATTGATATTGAATTTCACTAAAGCTAAGCCTTTGAAGGTGTTTGCTGGGCTTCAGTAAATTGGAAGTGTGATAAGTAGGTCTGTGAAGGTGTGATGAGTAAAGTGGTCAGGAAGCCCATACATACAAGATAATTGGCCAACGAACCAATCAGATTGTTATCCCCAAAATTCCTTGGTGGTCAAAAATTTTCACCAGACCCTCCTCCCTTCTTACTGGGGGTGTTGCTGAGGGTCTGGGAATGAGACTAGTTAGTCACCTATATTGAACTACTATGTATTTAAATCTCTTTATGTATAAGAGAACTTAAGGAAAAAGTAATTCAGTCAGTAATTTACATGATGTCATTAGACGAGCATGCATCCAGCTTACACACCTGCCTTAAGCCCATCAGTAAGAGAGAGAGTAGCAGTGAGAGGGCACCCCAATCCACCCATGGGTAGACCTGTTAACTGGGCACAACACATTTGTATATCTCCAGCATTTTCATTCACTGGAGCAGTTGGAAGTATCAGCGAGATTGTTGCATCTGCAAGTAACACAATATTCAAATTTGCACATTGTCAAAGTGTACATACAACTTGGGAGTCATCATCACAACAGCACAACTATTATTAAGTCAATACCTTAGGAGCATGGCACAACTACAGTACATACTTTCATTATCCTGAATGGTCACCATAGCAGAAGCTGGACTGATGTTGGTTAACTGAGGGTTAGTGCTAGCAATTTGAATCTCAAAGGAGTGCTCCCCTTCCAGAACATCATCATCAATGATAGTGCCACTATCACATACTATATCACCATCTGATGTGGACATGGCTATAAATGTTGCCTGAAATACATCTCCAGCTTCCAATGTAAAGTCCTCACCAAGAACTGTGTGCCATACAAAATACATAGATAAGAGATACCACATACCTTCACACGGCTAAATGCAAGCACAAGTTCAACACTTCTTTTGTCAATTTACCTGATTTTTCATTGGATAGTGCATTAAAGGTGACCACAAGGTTGCATTCAAGTTCACCAATCAGGTTGCTTATCTGAACACACACCTCCCCGACTAGAGGTCCATCCTCACTTATTGTGTAGGAAGTTGGTTCAAATCCAATGGTCACATTTTCAACTGTGGTGAAATCCATACATACAAGTCACATTAAGGTTAAGTAGACAAAGTGGAATCTCACTTTAGTACAACACCCACCTTCATCGTCAGTAATTTCTACTGTGGCATACATTGGGTTAATTGTGACTTGGTTCATTAGGGCAGCTGTGACTGCTGTTATATGAACTGAAAACTGGTGGGTCCCCTCCAAGTTATCATCATTGATAATACTAAGTGAGTCACACAGTACAGTTCCATCTGTTGTCCCAACTGGGAATACAACTTCCAACATGTCTGGAGAGACGGTTGTGAAGTCCTCTCCTTCAACTGGCAAAAAATAAAATGAACAGAAACAGTACACAGACAATGCATATAAGCATTTAGAAACAAAACTCGCACCAACATAATGCCAATGTGAATCCTGGTTGATATAGCTTAGTGAGCTCTCATTGGTTCATGAATATTTCATGGTATGGTAGCAGTGTATATTGTACTGGCTCTACTGTTACAGGTGCTGTCACAGAGATGCAACAAGTTCATGACGCACATTGTGAAGATGTCACTGAAATCTGAAACATACATCTTCTACAGGAGTACAGTTTCCAAAGATACTGCTAACAGAGACAAAGTCTCCCTTATGCAGAAAGTGAACATAATTAACATGATGCAGTAAATGTGTGTAAGTATTCCAGAATATTGACAAGTCATCATCAAATACCAGACTTCATGCAGTAATGTAAGCCTAGTTTACACAAAACCAACAATGGCGACACATAATCTGTATAGAATGAAAGTGTGTGTAGCCTTGTATGTCAACATTCTTCAGTAATTTATGTTCGTGCATGAGTTGTAGACTGACAGCAGTAGACCACTCATAGCACTATCCCTGACCTATCCATTCATCAGGTTTCACACACAAAAATACTGAAGATGGGTCCCTATTGTCTATGGCAGTTTAACTACAGGTATGGATACAAAGGCATTAATTATAATTAATTATAATTAGTGCACAATGTGGTCAATTTGGAAGCAAGGTTAAGATGAATTTTGTCAACATTAGCACGACTATGAGTTTATCTTTCATACCTGCTTTGTTGGAGCTTACACCTTCCAAAGACACAGTTAGGCTGACTTCAGTAGCAGCCAGGAGACCAGAGATCTCAACACACAAAAGCACTTGTCCATCATCTTCCATTACTGAGAAAATGCTTTGATTGAACCCAACTGTCGCAGCTGCAAGGTATGATCAAATATCAAAATCATTTTACACACATTGAAAGGAAGGTGTATATAATTGAATTGAGTGAAACACATCACAATCATCAGTAGCCAAGATTAGAGCTGCATACTTTCATTGTCCTCAATTTCCACAGAAGCAAATTGACCCATATCAATTCCTGGCAGAGTTGTGCCACCCACTGAGGCTCCACCAATGACGAATCCAAAATCATGTAGTCCTTCCAAAGCACTATCATCAACAATAGTGATAGTGTCACACGCTGTACTCCCAATCTGGGATCCAGATGTGAATGTTGCTTCATATTCACGCAGAGGTGTCCCACTGTAGTCCTCACCTTCAGCTGAGGGTATGGTATGCAAGGATTCAATACATGAATAAACATACAAAGGTTTGAATCTCAGTATCATCTTACCTGTAACACCACCTGGTAAGTCATTCAGTGTCACGATGAGATTAGATTGGAGTTCCCCAGTTAGGTCACTGATTCGAACACACACGTCTACTTCTAGTGGTCCTGCTTCACTTGCAGAATACAAGGTCTCATTAAACACAAGAGTAACACCTGAAATGAACAATCATGAGATCAATGTTAGCACGAGGACTATATATAGAAGTAATTTTGTGGAGTTTGTGTGCAATAATCAGAAATTGGGTACTAGAGTACTATGTTAATCACACAATCTTTTCAACTCAAGATAATCCTTTAATCGTACATGTAGTGAAAGAGTGACGCAAATGATATTATTGTCAACACAAGATTATGAGCAACCAGAAACATGTAAAGAAGATAAGTACATTTGAAAACGTTTTTAGGGTGAAGGAACCGTTTAATAGTCAAGCACGTGCTTTAGATCAGAGGACAGAGTTTAATTACCATTATATGAGCATAATCCAGGAATTTCTGGCATAGCATAATTTTAAGCATGAATCGCTACTGCCATCCAGGCACTTAACAAACTATGAAGGGTTACTAACTATAACGTTTGGCACCTTTTCCCACAGTCAGATCTCACCTGACCCATCACTGACATAATTTACAAATGTCATGCAAAGTATACCTTCATTGTCTTCAATAAGAACTGTGGTGAAGGCATTAGCAGTCATAATCTGATCTCCTGAAGGAGTACTGCCACTAATTTGGATAGCAAAGGATTGAGTTCCTTCGAGATCACTGTCATCAACAATTGTGATACTGTCACATGCTGTATCACCAATCTTAGATCCAGACATGAATGTTGCCTCAAACACATCTGAAGACATCACTGTGTAGTCATCCCCTTCAACTGAGGGCATAGAGTAATAGTATACATAACTACACATGGAGGACAAATACTGTAACATTATCATACGTCTAACTCACACTAATGTATGGGGTCAATGAGGAAGCCTTGCAGCTGCACGCAGTTTATAAAAAGTCGTATTTTTTACTACAAGTCACGCGAGAATCCGTATCAGTACGAGCTTTCCCGAAGTACTTTTCAAAGCTCTAACCCTATTGGTCAATACATTATACACATTTATATGCGCATATGCGCCATTGCCCTAACAACACCCTAAATTAACCCTAACCCAACCCTAATAACCCCTAACCCAACCAATCAGATTAGAGCTTTGAAACGCACTTCGGTACTGAAGATCGTACTACAATTAAGTCACACGAGAATCCGTATCAGGTACTACGAGTCACATGCATGCGTCTGAATGTGGAATGAAATCGAAGGTTCGTATGATAAAATCATTATCACCATAGTACCAAGCTATACTGGAAAAAAATATCACTCGTTTGTTGCCGTTGGCATTGTTACTTGTGCTGTGCACTCGTAACAATACAGACGGCAACAAACTCGTGGTATAGCTTTGTACTATGGTGATACTTATATATTATAAATCACTGAATTAGAGATAGAAAGAGGGAAACATGACTAGTAATAGTGGCCACACTATGTAGAGTACATAAAGCTTGAGGCAGGTAATGCTAAACTATACACATAGCATGCTACAGCAGCTACATTCTTTACAAGCATATATTACACATCATGGTGATGCCAAATTTAAGCTTTTCCATTATTTCACTAAAAGAAAATGGGGATAATGAGTGATTTTGAAAAACATAAAACCATCACCTTTCTTAAGACATGCAAGAACATACCGTAGATCGGGAAATGTTCACGTTCAAAATAATTAGCGTGAAAAATTTTGTGTTGTTCATTGCCACGTAAGTTTTGTTTTCGCGTGTTAAATTTTCGCGGTTGGTCTCGACTGTGAGAATACTTTAACAGCGAAATTTTTCCGATCTATGGTAAACATAATACATGCACACATAAAACAATTTGAAAGGAAACACATATGAAACTTGATTTTTAAGTTTAGTTTTGTGATCATGACTCAAACCTTTGATACACCCCTCACAGGCTACAGTCTGATGGGTGACAATGCTCAGATGAGTTAAATTGTAATACTCAGATTCCCAAAAGACTTGGCTGTAATTATGGCGTATGCACTAGTATTGCACTGATGGCAATTCTTGTATTAAAATGCAGTTAGCTGCGGGCATATGGAAAAGCAGGAAATGGAAATGAAATGGAAATTGGAAATGGAAATTGAAAATGGAATGGAAACAAAAAACATACCAATCACGGGTGTAGTGTTTTCTTCGTAGACTCGTGAGTAGTGTGCTTTCTCATTGCATCTTGTATTCTACTTAGCAATGGTTATATGACTGGCTTATGAGCCATGTGCTTTGCCTTTACTCTCTTGCTGTGCTTTGTGATTACATATTCAGTGTAATTGACTAGCACTCTTGTGGCAAGCAATGTTACAATCTAGTCTGGTTAACATGTGAGAGGGTCTGGGCACAAGACAGACCATATGAGAGTAATTTCACTTGGTTTCGGAACGAGGCCAGTGTTCCTACTCTCACAGCCTCGTTCCTAGACCTTTCAGTTTTGATTGCTTGCAGTATGCAAAGCAAATGATGGCTTCACACCCAGGCCCTATTTAACACAAGCGCCTGGGTACAATGGCCTTGTTCCCAACCATAGCTGCCGCCATTATTTGCCAATACAGAAAAACTGGGGGCAGTAAAGGCTTGGGGACGAGGCTAGACTAGCAAAGCAAGCGATCAAAAACTGGAGGAGGGAAAAGCTCTGGGATGCCTAGGAACAAAAACCAACAACACGCAAATCTTGCCAGGACTACAACAGCTAAGAGGTTGCATTTCCATTTCCTACTTTTCCAAATGCCCACGCTAACGCTGCAATTGCCAGGCTATACGTGTGGGTAACACATAGTGTTCAACACCTTGCCAACACTTCAAAATACATACCTCTCATATATACATTTCAGCTCATTCTGAACCATCATATAGTAACAAAATCTTATTGATTGTCATACCTGCAGTATTAGGTAGCTCTGAAAATGTCACCACCAGGTCACAGTCTAGGTTGCCCATGAGAGATGCTATCACAGCACACACCTCCAAAGGTGCATCACCCTCAGTTACAGTGTATGAAGTTTCATTAAAAACAATAGTAACAGCTGCAAAAATAGAAATTTGTTAGTTACTGAACTAACTACATGTACTGTAAAAATTCAACAAATAAGAACAAACAATAACATGTTCATCACTATATTCTGTTTCATCACAAAGCATGACAGATAATATCTTTGGGACCAGTGATCTTGAACTCATGATCTTATCTAAGGTAGTAGCCAGAATCTTGGACATCATGGTCAAAAATTAGCCTCGTACCCAGGCTGTTCGTAATTAATAACGGCCTGAGTACAAGGCTAGGTCAAAATACTATAAATATACGTACTGTCATTGGCATCATCTGTAATGGTGACCACAGTGGTATCAGGTGTGCCAACTGTGAGGGAGGGGGTTATAGGACCAGGATTTAGGCTGACTGAGAAGGTATGGTCTCCCTCCACACTCATATCCTGTGATATATCAACTTGAATGCATCCAGGTGCCAGTGCTCCAACAGCAAAGGTGGCAACAGGGTCTGTTGTACTGAAATCAGTTCCAATCACTAGAGGGGTACATTGAACAAGGTACATGATAATAGCTGAACACAATGTATATACATAACTCTGGCTACGTACATGGTGGCACTTGTCTAGCAACTGTGCCACACATAACATACAAAACTAGTGGCTTTAGATTCAATGTGTACAGTAACTACGTACTGTATTGAACATGCAAAAGTACCTGCTTTTGTATTCCCTGTAAGGGTCAGAGTAGCATCAACAGCTTCTTCCAGGTTTCCTGAAACTCCACTGATGATAGCACAAACCATTGTTGATGTCATGCCCTCAGAGACCATGGCCATTGCTGACTGCATTCTGATCTCAGCATTCATAGCTACAGTGGGAATAAAATGTCATAACAAAATGAACAAGATTTGATTATCAAATCAGACAGTAAGTACATGAACATAACGTGTGTGTGTGTGTACGTCCAGACTAGATGTGGGCACAGACATCTTAACACAGTGGCACAAAGCAGTGGAAGAATGTAGAATTACAGATATTAAAGTCAACATCTTTAAGCTGACTGTCTAGATGTTGAATGTTGTCCTCCATTTGCTTGCTAAATATCACATCATTTTCATCTGGTAAACACTGATGTAGACCTGTCTTTGTTCAAGTGGAAAGAGACTGCAAAAATACCAATGGATTCCAAATCTGGCATCAGTGGCGGCAATCAGGCTTTTCTAGCACTCTTGTTTATCCAATCAGATGCACACATGTTTCAAAATGAATGCAATTTTTTTTGTGTATGAATTACAATCAGCCTTAGCAACAATAATTTGAATATGGCTGGCAATTAACTGGCTGTTGCTGTAAAGGGGCAAAATAGTAGAAGCAAGTACCAAATGTGAAGAAAACCTCAAAACCCAGGCTTTCTGTTCAAGATTCTGTTTCACAGCTTTGATCACACCAAACATACTCTCTGCTTCTTACACTTACACTGAGTCTTTTTTCGTAAAATTTAATTTAAGGGGAGGGCGGGGAGAATTGCTCATGTAGAGAGCAAAGTTGAGAAAAGCACTCATCTGGCTGTGTGGCTACATGTCAGTCATGTAGGAGGGAATTTTTTTTTTTTTTTGGAAGAGGGGGAGGAGGGAGGGGAAGTGACATTTTTGGGGCCACAAAAAGGCCCTGGGAATAACAAAAAACACTGCTTACATCTAACTGACACAATGGACATGACAGCAGTAATAAAACTGTCAATACAACACAATACAGTGTATACCTTCATCATCACTGATGGACACAGTAGTTGTAGGATTTAATGTAGTACATGGTGCTGTGGTTCCAGTGGCAGTAATATCTCCAAGAGTAACATTGAACTCATGACCAAACTCAAGGTTGCCATCATTCAATATCCCAAATGTAGCACATGAAGTGTTGCCCTCCACATCACCACTGGAGAAGGTCAGCTGTAGAGGTGATGGCTCAGTGAAGTCCTCTCCCAGCACTGCAACAACATATGGATATGACACAAGTATTTCAATGTCCAACAACAAAATCCTATGGCCGAGGCTATTGCCACCGAAAATCAGTGGCAGCATGAGCCGCTAAGATGCTATTGACACCGACCGGTGGCGACTGCAGCTTGAAGTTTGCTATTACCACCGACCATAGTAACCACGCCCCGTATAAGTATATGCAAATGAAGTGCTGGCAGTATAGTATCGCTATAGCGCGCCCATAGACCATAATATTATGCTATCATGGCACAAGATAATTGTGCGTTTGTGTATCTTGTGTACCCAGATGTGCACGCAACAGCAGACTGATAGATCCATTTGTGGACTTTTTGCACTCGCATTTGCACATACCCTTTGTGGAGACTCTCTCCGTTCCAATTCTTTTGATGTGTCTTGAAAAGGAGGACATTACAATCATCTTTTGAGAGTGGGCAAAGTCTATATACAGCCCTGGCCCATTCGTGAAATCTTGATTCAAAATTGTGTAGATTGCCTGATTCTGGTGACAATATGGATTTGTGCTCAAATTGTAAATAGTGGTATCACTATATATGCCTACATGTGTTGGAATCTTCCCTGGAATGGTCACTGGAGTTGTAGTCATTGCTGAATTTATAATATCAATAAAATAGTTATGAAATTCAGGTAGAGTGCTAGGCAAATTCTATGACTTCAAAGCGGCGAGGTATCCGTATTATATTCAGTTGCCTTGTTCTCAGGCCTTGCCCGCCTCCAATTTTTGCAAGCGATCACTGGAGGCGGGGAAGGCCTGGGAACGAGGTGACATCGGTGAATGTCCAGAGACTCGAGAAAGCCTGGGCAAAAGGCAAGTGTGTGTTTGGTGGCAATAGTCAGTCCATGGCTGGCCTGTGTGCCATCGGTCGGTGGTAATAGTCGTTTAGTGGCCGTTATCGCCACCGATTTTTTTTAGTGTCAATAGCCACCGCGAAATCCTATACAGTAAAATATCAACAGTTAATTTCAATATTACAATACTCACATCTATTAAAACACTTACTATTCTCTAGCATTACATTAGAAAATTTCCCAGGTGCCACACAACTAAATTGAACTGAACCTTGAACTATTACCAATTTGAAAGGCAGAATGGTACAGTGAGTGAAAATTGTATTTGACTGGGACAGGGATCCAGAAACCCCAACTGACACAGCACCATGTGAACATAAGCCCACACACATGTAGTCTAGTCTCAGGCTGGATGGGAGGCAAACTTTCCTCCTCTACATGGTACTGTATGTGTGTAGGCCTTGTGTGGATGTCTTCCAAGAAATGTTGCAAATTGGCGATACCAAGCAAGCCATGAGTGAGGGGAAAAAGTGGTCCAGTTGAAACTGGACTAACCAAACTGGTGGCTACCGCCCTGATGGTTTATATAAGTTAGTAAGTGCCTATATTCAAAGACTGCTTACATCACCATTAGTGACACCACACACTACGAACCTGCTTTGGAACCATTGGTTGTGGACAGATCCACTGTCAGGTCAGTTTGTAGATCTCCAGGCAGTTGTATAATTTCAGCGCAGACATCTACTGATCCACCAGTTTCGTCCACAGACACAGTTGTCTCAACCATTCCAATCATAACATCACTGACTGTGAATGGAAACAACAGGAGAACAGTGGAATAACCCATTCTCCTAAACAACACACAAAAGTGCTACTGTTACCACTCTTTTCTTGTACTGAACAGGTTAAATTTATATCCCTCCCTGAGGGTTGGCCACTCTTGATAATAATAACCATCCATTTACACCTCTGATCATAATCAAACTTACGATCATCATCCATGATTGTTGCAGTCATAGAGCTTGTTCCAAGTGTAGCTGGTGGACTGGTCGACTGAATGGATACAGTGAACTCGTGATCACCTTCAACGTCCATGTCATTCACTGCAGTTATCATGGCATTCTCAACAGTGCCATTACCAGATCCCATAGCAAACATCACGGTGAGTGGACCATCAGGATTATAGTCAACATCTGCAACCACAGAGAGAGTAAAATGGGTATGTATTTACATGCTACTAAAAGGAATGTGCTGCTATGAGTTTATCTGACACTGATATGTTATGCTTCTCACCTGTCGCAGTGCCAGGAATAAGCATCAAGGTCACATTCAAGTCACATGCCAGAGTTCCAGATGTTGTGAGTTCAACATTCACAATGAACATATTCATCATACTTCCTTCCATCACACTGGTAATGGTCTGGAGAGAAACTATAGCATCTGTGGAAGTGGGTTAAATTGCATATTTAGTTGTCTCACATCTGTGGAGGAGGGATAACTTATATTTGGATATTTAGCTGTCGGTTGTTTTATGAAAGTTAGCACTGTTTGTTGAATTTGTCATATGCCTACACTGATATTATACAGAGAGACAGATTTACTGGCAGAAATCTGTCCGATTTATACAGATTGGTAAGCATGAACAATCAATATCAATAAACCACATCTCTAAGACAGGCTTAGATACAAGTCACTCACTGCACAGGACACATTTTGGCCAAAACAGGCCTCATCAGCTGCATTGAGTTGACCAGATAATGGAGACTGCTATCCTTTATGAAAGAAAGGCACTCAGATGACCGGACTTATCAATCTTTTTCCAAAACCACAGCTCTCTACTTTATGTCACAATTGTATGTAGCTACTCTAGCTATGTGAGCTGGAGCTAGGTCTCTAAACTATAAAGCAATTTTAAATTGTCCCCAAAGTTTCACCACTAAGTAACAGATAGTAGGAAAGAGAACTGTTATATGATTAAGTGGAAGAGTCCATGTGCTTGATAATACAAAATACCTTGCAAAGAGGAATATGAGAGACAATTGGAAAAATTACTGGCCTTAAAAACAGAGGGAACACCGAAGAACTGTCTGTAATGGAGACCTAAACACCTAACCAGTTACAGAGCACAGTTCAGCAGCCAGAAATGTGCAAAGTTTGTTGTCGGTGACAAGCATTGAACTCCAGCCGCTGTGTCAACATTTAGCTTGAACTTGGCTCACCCATTCCATTGACAGATAAAGTCCTATCATTAACTCTCCTTTCTCCACCCACAACTGACTGCTACTGTGGACACACAGGTGGGACAGGGAAGATGGGTGAGTTCATGTAGCCATGAGATACAAAACGCATCTCTGCTGCTGTCCGTAGCATGCTTGTATTGTGGTTCTTATCAAGATCTAACTTTTATAGGTTTTGGGGTCTTAACATGTGTTTGCTGGCTGCAAAGTTGCAGTGTTGTGTAGGGGGCACCAACACTGACTAATGTGCACATTATTCCCATTTATGGAGGTGAGACTGGTGCAAATATGTACCACGTATCTCCCCCTAGTGTGTGGGAATCACTGGAGAGGAGAAGGGTTAGGCCATTTGTCCTGTGTAATGCTAGTAGTTGGTGTAGGCTAGGTAGGTCAGGGATGTCAGCTGGTCATGCAGGAGGCTAGTATTAGGGCCAGGGATTGGGTTTGGAGCAGGACTATACAGTTGAAGATGGGGGTTGGAGGAGGGGGGGGGGGGGGGGGGGGTGGCAGCTGGTTCTGGAGGGAGCCAAAGATAGGGGGGTGAGCTGGGGTGGAAATAGAATGGGAGTAAGAGGGGACTAAACAGTAGAGGAGAGGGGCTCAGTCTGACTACTTTTACACTGTTAGTTAGGCATGCAATTATTATGCTCATAATACATTATGATTTTATTTAGTCAGTTCACTGCTCACCATATTTTATGTTTGTATTGATGGCAGTAGTGTAAGAGTTGGTTTGAATAAGCTAGAAATGCCTCAAAACATGCATGTGGCATGGCTGGAAGAAGCAAATTTTCATTGCTTCAGCCATACAGTGCACATGTGCTTGCCACCATACCTGTACACAGTAACTAGTCAATCAGATCTCAGAAAGCCACATGGTAGTAAAAAATTATTGTGGACCCACCCATTTGAGGGCGGGCTTGATGGTTCACTGATGTCAAGCTTCTAAAACATTGGTCTGCCATGCCCATGACCTGAGTGGCCAGAGCACTACCCCCGGTCCTGTGTGTAGAATTGTATCTGTAAGGTATGTAGGCCTCTAGATCTATGAAGTGATTCATGTAGCACAATTACCACACTTCACTTAGCTTACACACAAACGTTGAACACAAACTTGTCTGCCTCATGTCTACTTTTCACACATGGCATTTAATAATTTTCTGCCACATTTTTATTAGTTTAAGCAATCACTCTTAGTGCCTCTGGTGCCTCTGGTGCACTTCCGCATGCACACGCATGCATGCACATTAACAACATGTGACGATTACAGTCACTCGTATTGTAGCAACAATCTTCATAGGACTGCTGCACGAAGAGATGCTACATTCAAGGAGTTTCTACCTACTCTGTATAGATATATAAGACCAGCCACCTGGCAACATCTCCCAGTAACCTCAGTGCAGCTCATGAGATCTGGTATATATTGGTTAAAACACGTCCTGCGCAGTGGGTAACTTTGCATAACATTGATATCTGGGTCTGCATTTTTTGCAGGGAGATATGGTTTATTGAACTGTAAGTATTGAAATGATGTGGGAAAGTCTGTGCAGAGCTATGACTTCAAAACGATTTGCATTGATTTTTTTTTTCCAACTATGTCACAAGCATACCGTCAGAGTCTTGAATGGTGATAGTTGTGGTTGAGGGTGTGCCTAATCCTCCTCCCAGAGCTGGAGTACTTGTTGCATCCAACTCAACAATGAAGGTGTGGTTCCCCTCCAGGTCGTCATCATCATTGATTGCAATATCAATACAGGCTGGTGACAGAGCTCCCACTTGAAATTGGAATGGTGGGGCAGTGTCCATAATGTCTATTCCAGATCCAAATTCAGATCCAGCCACTGGAAAACAAGAGACCATACAGATCCAATTAGAGTACCACAAACATGTTCATACATATTTGAAAGTACATACCATATGCCAATACAAGGAGTTAAAACATAAATTTGTTTACAAATAATACCAATTGAGAAGGGGCTCGACGTCCCAAAAACTAATTACAGGTATACCAAACTACCACTACAGGATGTTATGTTTTACAGGTAAAGCTACCAGTGGCGGATCTAGAAATTTAGAAAGGGGGGTTTAGTCACCGTTCGCGCGCCGGAAAATTTTTTGGTTGCCACGCCCACTTTCGGTCACGTGAACGTAGCTGGAAGGCCGAACCGAGGGGTCCGTCACAAAATAAATCTCGTACACCGTCCGACAGTGTTGTTTTAGTTAACTATAACTTTAACTAAATACATTTTAGTACGGCCTTTTTAAAATTTAGTACTAAAATTTTTTGCTAAGCTGGGAACTATAACTAAAATATCCAAGAACATACAAGAAGAAACCTGTCAGTAGAAATCCAAACTGAAATCCAGAAATCCACTGTGAAATCCAGAAATCCACTCTGAAATCCGAAACCCACGTGAAATCCAGTGGATTTCGAAATCTCGTACGCCGAGGCGCGCCGTGGCGGACCCCTCGGGCCGAACTGAATATCTCGAAGCAACTCTAGGCCTAGTCAAACGTCTGGAGATCAGTAAGGAACTGATACGTGAGTGTGTAACTGTGCCTGGTTGTTGTTGCTGCATGCCACTGCTGCATAATCATTTGATGGACTCGTGCAGTTATGTACGCAAAATACATTACTAGCCGCCAAAGGGGGGTGCATTTGCACCCCCCTTACCCCCCCTAAATCCGCCACTGGCTACTCTTAATCTACCTATGTCTCTTTGCTGTCTCTTTGCTCTGGAGACAAAGCTTCTACACCACTGGATTGGATACTTCATGTGCAAGATGTCATGAATTGTATTTCCTAAACCACAAAAAGGTTCCAGAGACAAAGCAACTACACCAAGGAACAGCACATGCATTGAAGAAAATTTCCAACTTCCATCACCAGCTACACCATGCATTCTCACTCCTCACCAGCCACTTGTGACAGAACGTATACGTATGATTAATGCTCCAGATGTTTGTATACAAGATTACTAAGATTGGCCAGCTTGTATGTGAGTTTGATGACAACAAAACGGAATTCTTGTGTGAGAGGTGCTCCCAAGCCTCATACCCAGGACTTCCCCACCTCCAGTATTTGATTTCTTGCAGTATACTAAATGGAGAGTGAAGAGTTAGGGTCGGTTTACTGCAAGTGATCCAAAATTAGAGGCAAGGAAGGCCTGGGTATGAAGCTAGTGCTCCCAGCTATGTTGGGAAGCAGACTAGAGTGTAAGACCTGAAGGGCAATCAATAGCTGCAGGCCCAAGCGGTGTATTCTGATATACTTCCTGTTGTGTGCGAGACATCCTATGAATATCAAACAGCTAGCTATCCTCAATCATACACCATGGCTACTGTTTATTATAGAGCCTTCAGGATACCACCACACTTGACTTTCCTGTCACTATGTAGCACAAACTGAGCATGTTCCATAAACTCCAGTGGCTCCTCTCTCACTATTCACTCCAGGTGCCATTTCTAGCAGGAGATTGTCGCAGAACTCAAGATTGGGAAAAATGTGTCAGAAAATGCCATACTTATTCTAATGGAAAGCATGATATAATCTAGCCCAAGAAATATAATTCCAAAAATTTATGAGTAGCACAAGACATAATTTTGGGTTGATCCACTCAGTTTATTTTGTAACACGGTTTCCTGGCTAGCTAGTCCATAAATACCCTACTTTAAGCTGTGTTTTTTGCTGCAGTTGCTACTATGTAGTAGCTAGCCTTGAACCCAAGCTTTCTGTTCTGGATTTTGTCTCGTAGCCTTGGAGAAATATCAAGACAAAATCCAGATTGGAAAGCCAGCTAACTCAAGTAAGCGATCAGTACTCGGACACCACCGATAATCGGGACACTCGAACACGGAGAATAAGCCACGCAGATAATCGGTTATACCGCGGAAATGAAGGCTGAGTCCACTGAATCTGACAACTGAAAAAATGGCCAGAGCTCGAGCATCAATTCCTGCTTGCGCTAGATGCAATTTAACGTAACAGTCTAAAACATTCGATAATCAGCTACGAATCATGATTTTTTCGGATATCATTTCCTGTTCCTTCTCTAAAGCAACTCTCGGCAAAATTTTTGCACAGTCGGGGAGCAGCAAGACCCTGCTGCTGCACGCCTGATATTTGTCGCCGTAGCTGCCTTGGGTGCTGAAGGGTGTCGCTGAAATGTTGAGTGAGTCACTCCATCACTGACAAGACAGTAAATTTGTGCTGTGGACACCCCAAGCTACACATTAGACCTGCGATACTGGTATCGTTGGAATGTGCAGGTCCTCGCCAATGTAACGGTACAAGTCACGTTTTTATACGTTGCATGGTTCTCGAGATACAATTGTTCTTGATTCATGCATTTCAGAAAGTGGTATGTAGCACCGTGTTTCCGTGAACTAGGCCAGCATAAAAGCAGGAAAAACACCTGTAGCTCAAGAGCCACGCAATGTACAAAAACAAGTGACAAAAAAGATTACACTAAAGCAGCTGTTCAATGTGAACTCACGTATGATAATTCAAAATTACGTATGCCCTCAGAGTATCCCATAAGCTTAAATGATCACTAACTACTGTGATACATACCACTCCAAGTAATGTAGATCTATGGCCAAGCTTACAGAGATAAACCATTCACAAAGCCAAGCATGATTGAGCCTATTCCACAAGCCAGATGCCACCTGTACCACTTTCACAAGCTAAAAACACACTCGTAACGTTTCTAGCCACACAAACAGCTCACTGTTGTCCTGCAGACACTGCTTGCTCAGGCATGCCATCACTGTGTCTAATTCTAATACAAAATATTCCCAGCAGTCAGGTGCTTCATTTGCCATTCAGTTTATACCAAGATACTTACTTACATGCGTACCATCAAATCATGAGTGGCTGAAATTATGGTAATATGTTTAGGTTGATGTACAGGGAAGAGGGGCTGGTATTAGCTTACATTCACATACCTGCTTTGGTACTTCCAGTCAACGTTGGTGTATTTGTAACTGCACACTCCAGCACCCCTGCCACTCCAGTAATTTCTGCACACACTTGTACTGATCCAGCAGTCTCATCAACACTGTCCATATCTGTCATCATCTGGATTGCAGCATTCATTGCTGCAATGAAATTAACAATGCTGTAAATAAACTGTGTAGCCCTAAACATGTCTACGAACATAGTACAGGTTTTATGGTAGCTGGTAGCTGTGTACCTAGCTAGTACAGATGCAGATGAAGGAAATGAAAACTATATTGTCGGTACTGATACACATACGTTTAGCATTATCATTGAATACGTTTAGCCACAATTAGTACACTATCAATGCCTACCTTCATCATCACCGATGGATACAGTAGTACTTGCAAAACTCATTGATATAACAGGTCCATTGGGTGTGATCGATCCAAGACTAACAGTGAACTCATGATCAAACTCAAGATCGCCATCATTAATTATCCCAAATGTAGCACAGGAAGTGTCGCCCATCATATCACCACTGGAGAAGACCACTTCTAAGGGTGATGGCTCAGTGAAGTCCTGATCCAACACTGCATGCAACAACAAATAAATTTGACTGAAGAGTGGCATAGACAGCATTTATTTTCTATTGAGGCTGAGGTCTGAGGCAAAGGTGATTAAACATATCTGCATGAAGCACGACACTTACTTTACCCATTATACCAGTGATCTGGACATGCTCTTGTTTTGTGTTGGCTGGCAATACTGTTTGCAAATTCGCAAGTATACTGTTTTGCGAGTAGTTTTTGAGAATTCAATAAAATTAAATAATGGCGGAATAGCTCTGCATGGTTGTCCCTACTCTTGTCTACTTGTTATAGCAAGTACTTAGTTATTATCTACGTGCTGACTATGCAAAATATTAGACAATGGACCAGACCTTTACTCTTGGGTTGGGTCTGGCCACGCGGGACTAAGTTTGCCCAAGCTTTACTATAGATGTACATACCGTAAAGTACATATTATAAGCACCCATTGTTGGAGGATATTTAGCAAAATAAGGAGTTAACTGTACATTTATGTTTATAAAGTTTCAGAAGAGTTAATCTCACTATATACAACTGGAATGTCACAGACTCAGAGTCAAGAAGCTTCTGACAATGGAGGCTCTCTGTTTTCCTCGATCACAAGCTAGGTGATATCTCACACGCCAGTGGACTTCACTTCTGTACACTACACCAGGTGTTCTCTCAAGTCTGGTAAATGCTACTACATACCTCCAAATGCAACACAGTAGCAACACCATACCCAGAGCAGGCATCTACATTCACATATTGAAATTGATAACTTTTTCCTATTTCACAGTAACGTAAAAGAGAACTGCTGATGATGTCAACACTACAAACCTGCTTTCCCATCAGAATTGCTTGTGGAAAAGGTCACTGTCAGATCAGTTTGGAGGTCTCCTGGCAAGGTACCAATTTCTGCACAGACTTCTACTGTCCCATCAGTCTCACTCACAGAACGAGTTGCCATTTCCATTTGAATTACAACATCAGCAACTGTAAATTGAAACAACAGGAATGCCTGTAAATAGTGGTATCTATTCCAACCTCAAATCAAACTTACGATCGTTATCCATAATTGTTGCAGTCATAGAGCTTGTTCCAAGTGTAGCTGGTGGACTGGTTGGTGACTGAATGGACACAGTGAAATCATGATCACCTTCCACTGCAGTGTCATCCACTGCAGTTATCATGGCCGTCTGAACAGCGCCATTACCGGATCCTGTACTAAATGCCACAGAGAGTGGATCAGCGGCAACATAGTCATCATCTGTAATGACAGAGAGAGTGAGATGGGTATGAATATTTACATACTGCTAATAAGAAAGTTATCTGACACTAGTCAATGTTCTACTTCTCACCTGTTGCAGTGCCAGGAGTAACCATCAAGGTTACTGCTAGCTCACATGCCAGAGTTCCAGTTGTTGTGAGTTCAACATTCACATTGAACATACTGCCTTCAGTCACACTGGCAATGGTCTGCAGAGACACTGTAGCATCTGTAGAAAATCAAATTGGATATGTGATTACCAAGAACTTGTCCATTGCTTGTCTAACAGTTGTACACACTAGTTGTTTTATCCCAAGCCTGGCACAGATTGTTGGAACTGTACATATTTATATGGTACCAAATTACATGAGAGATGCTAGAGACATATGTAGTGCACGTGTCTGCAAAGTTTACAAAAGATAGAAAGATACAATAGTGACTGAGGCAGAGCTGAGGTTACTGTTGTCAACCACAAAGAAACAAAAGATAAAGACTCACGTTGAGCTACAGTTAGTGAAATGGACTCAGTACAAGCTGTTTAAAGTGTAGCATCACTCTACTTCCAGCATGAAACAGTGCACATGTACGTACATAAAATTAAGGATACATAAAATAGCATACAGCTAATTCTAGTGTACAGCTACAAGTAGAAAGTATAGATATAAACACAATCATACATCTGAGTTTCTACAAAATGCTTGAGAAATTTAGTGTCTACTTAGGCTGAACTACAAAAAGTGGTAAATAGTTCCACAACAAATTGTTTGGGGAAAAAGTGACTACATGTTATTATGCCACCTTAGTGATTTTATTCTAATTTCATGTTCTGTTTGCACCTACAGAATACAGCTGTAAAACACACATGCAAACACAATGTATAATGATGTCATATAGGCTATGTAGTGAATATTCCTAGATTACTAAATTTAATTGAAATAAACAATGGGATGGGGAAGTAACTGAAAAGTAAATCTGAAGAATCTAATGGGAGATGATGAACACTATAGTGTTTGGTCTAGTGTTGAGTGTCAGAGCCAGCTGAGAATAATGATCCATTTTTGGAGGAACAATAAACAACACCAGTGGAACAGAACTTGAAAGAAGAAACAAATCCAGAGAAGGACAAAGGAAAAATTATCTGTCTATTTTGTAACTATTAAAGAGCCAAGAATATGATGCCATAAACCAAAAAGAAAGTTATGATCTATGACACCCCCTGCCAAAACTGTGATCAGACCTAAAAAGATGTGCCATTCACGACAACATACATACTGCATACAGTTAGCAAGCGAGTCCAGCCAAGGCACAAAGTTAAATATACTTTAATATAGCACCTGCTTCTTTACCAGGCTCCATTAAAGTGCTTGTATTGTTGATTTTCCAGAACAGAATTCCCACTGACTGTCTGAAGAGGGTAAGCAGTTTGCAAATGCATCCAAATCTTACCATGGATGTATTACTCTTACTGGTGACTGAGAACAAGATGAGTCTGCACTTTGTTTTGCATCAGCCTTGTTCATACTATAGCCAAACTCACAGTTATTCTCACCCCCCATTTGTATAAGTGTTGAGTTTGAACTAAGGTGGGAAAGCCTCAAAATGTGTAGTGTATAGACACTCAGACACTTGGGTCCCTATAAACAATTCACAAGTACAGTCATCAATTTTATGCTCACAAGTATATAGACTACCTTCAGGGTCCTGAATGGTGATGGTAGTGGATGTAGGGGAGCCTGTCCCTCCCAAAGCTGGAAGACTTGTAGCACCCAACTCAACAGTAAAAGTGTGGTCCCCCTCCAGGTCATCATCATCAATGATAGTGACATCAATACAGGCTTGCAAGAGTGGTCCCATTCCAAAGTTAAACATTGGCGCACTAGCAATGAAGTCTGTTCCATCCGCTGAAAAACAAGACACCATACAGAGTGATGTAAACGTGTCCTTGCATACATGTATTTGGATAAACACGTGTAAGGGCACCCATAAAGCAGGTTAAATTTAAGCTTTAGGAGGAACATTTACTTTATATGAGAAGAGATCATACTCACACTATCTATGTCTATGATGTTTAGGATTTTCATCCCCTTTTACATAACACACTTAGACTATGCATGTACCATCCTTTGTAAATGGTGGTGTCCACACTGTCACACTGGAACATGAAAACACCCTGACAGACACACTTCCCTCTTTTTGTATGACTTCGGCATGAGACTTACTTTGTTAAACCAGACTAATGATATCAATAACTAGGTGCTACACACCAAGTTGGTTAACCTAATGGACGAAATTTCTAGTTGATGAATAGGCTTACTGCAGAGATATATACTACATCAGTTATTGGTAATCTCTCACAACCAAAACACTACATATGCTTAGGCCCCAGGTAAGCCTAAACATTCAAGCATTGCCTTTTTGTTGTGGCTAGTAGAAATGGGTAAATATGAGCTTCATTTTACTGCTTAATAGGCTAATAGCAACTACAGGACATAGTGCTAACCAAAAACACAAACTGAAGGGTCCTAACTGTCAAGCTATGCAAAGAAGCAACAATTTTCATGAATTTGGCTGACCACAGATCTAGGTTAACAGTTAGCTTGCCATCAAGTATAGAGCAAACTACCACGCAGTGCAGGAGAAGTCTGCCATCTCAAGCAAAATATACCTATCTTTACTCGAATGCACTACTTGGCTGGTTCAGCACCCCAGTTTCCTGACAAATGTTGCTCCCCAGCTATCTCTGTAAACATGATAGCCAAATCTGTCTCTTAATGGAGCTGGCTGCATAAAGATAACCTTAAAACCCTCTCAGCAGACTTCCCTATTATTTGATACTTTACTAAAAAACAGTCATATATTTAGTAGTTTGAAATCAAGTGTTTGCCATCTGAATTGACAAGTGGAAAGCTTTTTTATTTGATTTTTCTCTAAATAGCTGTTAAATTTTTATACATTAAAATATAGGCAAGTTGCTGGAAATCAAACTTAGGACCGCTGGCTTGAGCTGCTAGTGCTCTTTTCATTGGGCTACTGACTGCCAACTTATCACTTTTCTCCTATTCACCTGATAACATCTTAAAGGCTTTATTTCCAGCTCAGACAAGATGTTCTTTATAGACAACATCAAGTGTACCTTTATTTGCCACCAAGGCTGTAGATGTTCTAAACACATTGGCATGCCCATGATAAGTAAAAATGGACAGAAAAGAGAAACTAGCTTTTATTCACATACTTGCTTTAGTACTTCCAGTCACCATTGGTATGTTTGTCACGTCACACTCCAGCACCCCTGTCACTCCAGTGATTTCTGCACACACCTGCACTGATGCTATTGTTTCAGCTACAGTGTTGTTTGTGCCCACCACCATCTGAATTGCAGCATTCATTGCTGCAATGTAAATGAAAATGCTGTAGATAAACTGGAAAGTGGAAATCTGATAGGTGAATATAGACACAAGTGAACTTCAATGTATTACACGAGGGCATCATTACCACAACTAAAGTATCACTGTGCAAGTTTGTCTCATTATATAGTGAAAGAAGCATCAACCATTCTGTAATCTACCCTAGATATACCTACTGTATGTCACACACTTTTGACTTTTGGGCAGCATGTGGTGCAGCAACAAACAATTGTGGTAGTGTTGACATGACAAGCTACAGAACCCCATGTTTCCAAATTGAGGCTTAGATCAGAAGGACCACTGCATGTCTCCAGCTCTACATCCAGTCAAATAAACTCCATGAAGTATCTACTTTCACGACTTGACCCGTAGAAAGCTCAACTTCATTATGTCCTTTTAGACAGCCAACTTCCTTAATAAACAAGTATTCTCATATTTATATAGACTGTTTGTGCCTTAGCGAGTTAGATGAAAAATCCTAGACTCTTTGACATTTGATACTCAGCATGCTATTTTTTTTAAACTCAAAGGGTTGCTTGCTTCATGCAAAGCTCTGCCTACATACCCTGAACTGATGACAAAAGCAATTCCATTACAAACAACATCCTGATATTAATCTGGCACCTCACTCATAGGTCATTTAACACTGTCAACTTGATATCAAGCTGGATAGGGTATTGACTACAGTGCCAAGGAGCAGGTTGTGAGATAGCCATAGTCCATTTAACTTTACACATATTCCACATGCACATCATTATAACATTGCAGTTCAACCCCTTCTACCACAACCCCACCCTCCAGATGTATTTGCTGTACCTGCATGAGAAACTACTAATTGCCATGGAGAGCTGCATTCTTCTCCAAAGTCTACTACAGCACCAATGATCCTAAACCACTTTCCATACCTACCTACAACCATGCTGCAACAGTGTGCACATGTAGGGTGCTATGAGCTGGTTATCTTGGATATATACATGCAAAACATTATATGTAGTGAATACCACCTGCATACCATAATTGCAAGCAGGATTGCATGTGCTGTCACCAGTATGTGAGGCTAGCTCAAGACAGCTTATATTTTTGTCTGTCTTGGGAAGTATGTTTATTTGTGTATCATTGTATCATTATGCTGGTAACATTATGTCGATACAGCACAATACATACCTTCATCATCATTGATGGAAACAATGGTTGAAGAAGGATTTGATGTAATAGGTCCACTGGGATCAAAACCTGGAATACTAACAGTGAAATCATGATCGGACTCAAGATTGCCATCATTAATTATCCCAAATGTAGCGCAGGAAGTGGTAACCGCCATGACACCGCTGGAGAAGGTCACTTCTAGCAGTGATGGCGCAGTATAGTCCTGATTCAACACTGCAACAACAGAGAAAGGTACTTTAATACAGTAAACACCAACGCTTAGTTGAAGCTACCCAGTTGTTTATTTTCCAAGGGTACTTTCTATGTGTGCTAAGTGTGCTTATTATGGTATCATCAATGACATTATCTAACCTGCTTTTGAACCATCAGTTGTAGACAAGGTTACTGTCAGGTCAGTTTGGAGGCCATCTGCTGGCAAGGCTGCAATTTCAACACAGACATTTACTGTCCCACTTGCAACATCTTCATTCACAGACACATCTGTCTGTTCCATTTGGATTGTAACACCACCAACTGTGATTTCAAAGAACACAAAAGCATGTAAACCCTATAATACAACAACAATCACATCACACTCACTATACCTCTAACTTACGGTCATTATCCAGGATTGTTGCAGTGACAGAGGAAGGTGATCCAACAGTGACTGATGGACTTGCTGAATCTATCATCACAGTGAAGTCATGATCACCCTCTGCTGCCATATCATCAGTGGTGCTTATCATGACAGTCATAGTGTTATCCATCAAGGTTCCAGCAGGAAATATCACAGTGAATGGAGATGGCACAGTGTAGTCCTCAGTTGCTGTAAAATTAAATCAAAACAAAATTTAGTTAGAACTTGTTGCCTCACATTGGAATTTAGATACTATGAGGCGAAACCAAACCCAAGACACCTGGCTTGAGCTGCCAGTGCTCTACCACTGAGGTGCGACAACTGGACAACCACCAGCCCTCACAATCCTCTATATGTGCTGCAGAGGTGGTACTGAATACCTCAGTCGCACACCTGGCAGCCACTCAGTATGTGCCGTCAGTATGTGCCTAAGCATTTAGAGTAAAAAAAAAAAACACTCGGCATGGGTTCTCTCCTGATGGAGAGAACCCATGCCGAGTGGGCTTCCAGTCAACCCCTAACGAAGTATGGATCCTTTCAAAGTATACTGTACTGCCACTCTTGCTAGGATCTAGCACTTGAAACTTCACCAAGGGCACTTTCAACAAATTCAAGACTCTAAACACACAAACTGGACATGACCAACATGCAGAAGATCAATCCAGACTAAAAACTGCCTACTGTGTAGACTGCCTTCATCGAGATTTCACAGTGGGGTTCAGTGGTTTGTGAGTGCACAAGTCTCAGGAGACATGCAGGTGAGCTTAGTCTGTGGAGATCTTGTGCATAATTTGGGGCATCTCCAAATGTTGGGTTGTTCCATTAAATAATTGTGTTCACCCCCTGTGGGCAACAGGCAGGCAACTTCCAACTCCCAGAATGATGTGCAACCCATACACTAAGGAAAAGGAACCAATCTACTTTCAAATGAACATTCCTACTGTCTTTACAACGCCTGTCAGAACTATTTTAAAGTGAGTTGTGCTCTAAATAGATCTTTTGGACACTTAAATCACAGCATAACTTTTGATCCAAGCTACTACTGTATTCCACCTGGGCCAGCGGTTGATTCAATGCCTACCTTCACATTTTCAAGTGAAAATACTTAAGAGCCAAGTACAAACCATCTACCTCACCCAAGTTGTTTTCTAGTGCTCTGAGCTTGCAAACTTGTTCTCAGACTGCAAATAAGCATTAGAATTGGAATTGGATGTTGTACTGCGAACACAATTGGCCAGTTTTCCCATGAACTAGAATCTAGGCAACTCCACACTTCTGGTTAACTACGCATTGGGCATGGTTTAATGCACGCATTGTGTTGCATAGACATGCCTACCCCCAACTCACATAGCTACAATGTAGAGAATATGAATACAAACCAAGAGCTGGACTCCTCATAGTGAGCCTTAGGTGAGAATTGGTCTCGCCCTTTCTGTAGTAGACTACAGATTGGACTGAAACCTATGCAATGATCGGAAAGGGTACTCCCCTGAAGACCAGTGCTTTTTGAGCATATTCAAATAATATTAGTAACCATTTAGCTAAAACTGCTCCACCCATTTAAACATAACCAGGCTCACATCTATAACTTGACTGTGAGTGAGCTTCACACTGGTAATGTAACTATAAGTGACATCATCAAGTTGAAATAGTCATTGGTAGTTAAAGGCATAATGTATTCTCACTTGCTGTTCCAGGTGTTGCTGAGAGAGTAACAGTGAGATCAACTTCCAAACCCTGAGATGGGACACTTGATAGTTCCACAGTGACAACAATGTCAGTTCCCTCCATGACACTCGCTGGTGTCTGAAGAGAAACAGTAGCATCTGTAGGAGAGATGTTCACCATGGCGGATACCAGAACCAATCAATTGCAGTCAAACTATATGCAGCTACTGCCACCACGTGCCAGCTAACTAAGAAAACAAAACAAACATACGGTACTCAACTGCCTTGTTCATCAAGTTAACTCAATGTAGACTCAAATATGGAAGGGTATATAGCAGCCTGACTTGTGAGTTTACTACAGCTATAAGACTGGACTGTTTCAGCTGAGCTAGCTAGCTAGGGTGTTGTTCCTGCATTGAGCGATGTCAGGTTCTATGAGTATCTTGGATTGTAGTTTTGTACAAAGCTTAGGCATTGTCTAGGGACTCGTGAAAGCAAACTTGTTCAGAATGTGACTACCATGGGGTAGAGGGAGAGGACCTTGCCCCTTGTTCAACGGTGCTTACCTTGAAATTATGCAGGAATCATTGTATATCCAACAACCTACAAGCAATATGATAAGTTGTATAGGTTTGCTTCATTTTCCCAATGAACTTATCCAGCTTCTGCTGTAGAGCAATTAGAGCATATTGTCTGGTTCATGCTCTCACATCAGTACGGAGCAATAAAAACACCTTACACATGCTTTAATTGTGCTTGTTCATTTCTGTACATAGGTGAGTACTCCATATAGGTTATCCTTAACCTCCTATACAACCTGATCCTTTTGGATAAAATCAGTTCAGTTCACATTACTGCATACTAACTACAAGAGTAAATCATATTTGTTGCATAGGCCATACAGGGCCCTGTTAATTTCCATACTAGCAATGGGATGGAGGATTATGCAGAAACCGCTCTAGTTGACAGTGTCAATTTATTTTAATTAGGAAACAGCTAGCAAAGACACACACGTCCATTATGCTATATTGTACCATCATTGTCGGTGATAGTTACTGGAGAAGAGGATGGAGTAGTAAGTGTAACAGGAGCAGCAGGAGGGTTGAGGGAGACTGTGAAGCTGTGGTCTCCTTCCAGTGCATCGTCATCAAGTATGGTGATGTTCAAGCAGTCTGTGTCTCCAGTCATACTACCAGCAGCAAAGAACACATCCAATTCTGTGGTATCTGTCACAGTGAAGTCCTCACCATCAACTGTGGGAAAGACAACAATGTAAGTCATCCTATATACAATGGTGCAAGTCATTGCACACACTTCAACCAAACTTTATGATAAAAGGATGGGAGGAATATTATTACCTAGCTAGAACACAATATTCTACTTCATACATGAAGCTAGCAGTTTACTAAGTATAAAGCTAGACTGCCAAATATAGTGGCTTAAGCTAGCATTCAACTGATAAGGAAAAGAAGTGTTACAACTGCAGCATAGTACAGATGAAGCCAAAGAGTACTTCACAGTGCATGTACTATACACAGTGGAACCCCTTTATAATGGACACCATTGGGAACCAACATTTTGTCACGGAACTCGGGGGCTTCCGGTATATTTCTGGTAGGTGTGGTATGCATAATCAGGCTGTTGAGCACAACGTGGCTGCGCTTTCAGAGCTTTCCTTTGCAGTACACTGGCAGGGAAGGCTAAGCAGAGGCTAGAACTATGAGTAACAGTGCTAATCTAATGTAAAGTTGTTAACTACAGCAGCAATGGTGGACAATCTTGCTGAAAAGGTCAAGTGTCCGCCAAATCAAACTGCAAAGAGCAAAATGGCTCAGTAAAGAGAAGTCATTTAAGGTTATAATCGGGAGCTTGGAAGTGAAGTGTCATTGCATACATACTTTAGTTGGCAGAAGTTTTAGCTGTTGATTAACATAAGCACATTGGAATTGCCATTACCAACTTGCCAAGCTGTTTCCAAGGCTAATGGGTTGTTGTATGGAGAACTAGATGAGGGCCAATTACATTTTAGTTACTAGTCAACCTAGTATAGTGCCCTACATGATAGAGCATAGTCTTGTCCTTGGGAAAGGCACTATGAAGATACCACACTAAACAAGCTATGCCCAGTCATCAGGTAGTACAAGGCCAATGGTTAAATAATGCTGAGGCCTACAGCTTCAGACTGGTGTGCAGGTGTATCTGTCATTGCTTGGTGCTTTGAGGTGTCCATGACACCACTGGGAGCTGCTCCACTCATTCAAGTTTGAGCAGTTCTGCACATTTTTGCAAGGTCAACCACTGCACAGTTGGCTATGATTGTCAATTAGTGAAGTCAAAAATTCAGATTTTTGTGGTTAGAATACCATGGTTCCCAGGGGAAAGAGTGGTGGTCTGAAGCCACACTGCTACCATTCCAGGTCTATTTCAAGAATGTAGTGCCAATACACCAAGAATGCATAATAGCTATACCAGGTACTGTGTAGATTGGTGAAACCCATGCATGTCTTGATATATCCATGGCTAAAGTGTACAGTAATGTGGGTAGCCATCGAACAAACTTGACCAGAACCCTTACTGAATTTACAGGCACACGTGGCTAAACTTGAATTTGGAGAGATCCAAACTGAGAAAATTTGTTCTTTGAGAAACCACATGGTAACTGTTAATTAAAGGGAGGGGGAGGGGATGATTATTATAAGAAACCAACTTACTAGCATTGGTGCCATCAGTCAACATGAAAGATGTAGAGATGTCACTAGTGGTCACCTCTGGTCCGCCCATTGTCATGGCCACCACATTCCCAAGTACAGCGCACACAGTTACAGTAGAACCACCTCCATCTTCAGTACCACTGTAGGATGTCATATCTAAACTGATCCTTGGATCTGGATGAAGAAATATTGGCAGTACCAGTGGTAATAACTCTGTGACCAGATTGCTATGCAAGTAGAGTGTTACTGTGACATCTTTACAACAAGTTTCCACAACTTAAATCTAACTTGCAGCCCTGGACAATAAAATGAAGACCACATGATGTTCCTTCTGAACCTTGCCTTGAGAAATCCGGTAGAGTTTAACTGTTTCACTGAAAGCATAGTATAGATATTGCATGTTCGTGGGCATAGCTAGCATTGAGGCGCAGGAGGCAGCTGTCTCCTTGTTTCTACTGTGTATTCATTCAGGATGCACGACGCCGGTTATAAATATCTTGCACGTACGTGGCAAGTTACATCGCTTCATTTGATGACTGTGATATGACGAGGGACACCGCCAGTAACTGCAAATGGTCATTGTCCACAAAGTGGAGTTGACGCTTGGGTTACAATGTCAGTGCGGAATAATACTTGCGGCGCGCTTCGCGCCGGTGTTACAATTCGCGGCGAAGGCCGACAAAGTCGCCAGCGGATTGATTCCGCTAGCGGATCCGATCCGCCCAGATTGGTGACACCGGCGCATCTCATCATATTAAGTCTACACCTAGGTGGAGAGAAAACGCAGATAGTATATATACGGTTCCTGTTAGGTACAGGCCGAATGCCGCATCCGGTGGGTGGAGCTATGGGCGTGACTATGTCATGATGATATGTGAAGGGGATACACCCGATTTGAAACGGTTGCATCACCATTAAATATTCATAAGACATTTAACGCTTCGCGCTGGCTTTTGCATGACTGTTGTACTTTGACCTCGACCGCTGACTTTTGCTTACTTGGCAAGGCACACAGCTAACTATTCTACAGCTCTTCCTAAGGTATTCAGTAGAGATTTACAAGTGTACCAATGCATCAGAACTCATAAGTTGACATAAAACTCAGCAGGAGTCCATTTGGGTTGCATAAATTATGGCCTACACTGGTACATGTACACATAGCTACTGAAGTTCTTGAGACTCTCCATCCTGGGGCAACAGGCCTGTGTTTCATGATAAAGGTTTGGTTGGTGACATTGATAGGATTAACTAGTACTTCCAACTTCTCAGAGATGATAAAAAACGTGCATGCATGTATTCCTGGTCAAGGCAGTAACTAGTGTTACGTCGAGCCATCCAGGCCCCCCAAAGAAGAATGTCTGGTGGCTTGACTCAAATTCCTCGTCAAGCAATGTCCAGCAAATAAGAATGGAGCACCGATGCATACAGTTCAGTGTTTGTCACTATTGACTCTTTGATTTTGTTGGCTATCCGATATTCCAGTTGGGAAGCATCCTACATAGTGACAATAATATTGAATCAAACCACCAGACATCAGAGATTGTGGATAAGCGTAAATCTGGGGACTGACATCACTACTTGTAGCCACATTGCTGAAATTGATGCTCAAGCCTTCTGCTTTCAGTGACAGCTGTAAATCATACCCATTTCTCTGCAATACCTCTAAGAAACATGCAGTCACATGGTTGTTAAGATGCAAACATTACGCCCCAATTCGTTGATTGTGAGTTTTTCATCAGGTGTTTTATCTGCACCCAATGCGGGTGGGCGACCATTATGTATATATCCATAGCCGACAGATATTTCTCACAGAAGAACTCAACAAACATGATGCCAGGAGGATCAACACTCATTATATACGCTGTTGTAGAAGGGTTCTTTTGGATGCTGTGCAGTAGAGAGACATGTTTGTTGGCGTTCCGTTCATCACTACACTTATCTGGTTTGTTCCTACGTCATTAGTATCTTATACGAAAATAAAAATAAATTCTATCTCAGAAATCCATGCGGGTGGGCCAATGAGAAACAACGAATTGGGGCCTTATATGGGCATAACAAGCAGTCAGGCAGGTCAGGTTTAGGCCTGAGCAATTTTATGCAGACCAAACATGCACATGAGCACTTTGATTTAATAATACACGTAGATATAAAAACTAGTAAGAATGAGAATTTCTCCATTATTCGACATAAGACCATTTACTTACTGCCTTGACCAGGAATACATGCATGCACATTTTTTTTTATTATCTATGAGAAGTTGGAAGTACTAAGTGAATTTGTTAATCCTATCAATGTCACCAACCAAACCTTTATCATGAAACACAGGCCTGTCGCCCCAGGATGGACAGTCTCAAGAACTTCAGTAGCTATGTGTACATGTACCAGTGTAGGCCATAATTTATGCAACCCAAATGGACTCCTGCTGAGTTTTATGTCAACTTATGAGTTCTGATGCATTGGTACACTTGTAAAAAATCTCTACTGAATACCTTAGGAAGAGCTGTGCAAAAGTCAGCGGTCGAGGTCAAAGTACAACAGTCATGCAAAAGCCAGCGCGAAGCGTAATGTCTTATGAATATTTAATGGTGATGCAACCGTTTCAAATCGGGTGTATCCCCTTCACATATCATCATGACATAGTCACGCCCATAGCTCCACCCACCGGATGCGGCATTCGGCCTGTACCTAACAGGAACCAATCGCTATTTTGGGCGCTCGAGAGATCACCAGTTGTCTTCCTAGTGATGTCACCCCACCTGCTGTTCTGCCAACCTTAGTACCTTCTCTCTTGGAAATTCGAAGTCAGCTGGCTTAGCAAATGCATACGTGGACGGCCAAAAATTGGATGCAATACTCCGCGAGCCATGTAGCTACTACGGCTCTGCTTCTGTCCCAAAATGGCCTCAGAAGCAATCTCAGAGCATCTAATTTATAAAATTTTCCTGGGGGAGCATGCCCCCAGACCCCCCTAGTCTAAAAATCCTGGCTACGGGCCTGCCTGGTAATGCCCTTTTTGCGCAAAGTTTGTGATAGCTAATCTCAGTAACAGAAGAAAGCTACGGCGAAAAGCTGCAGGATTCATAAAAAGTAATACCAGGATGGTTATGTAAGAGCCGGCTCAGTATTAGCAACGTCGTTCAATAAATGAACTCATTTATTTGAGCGGACGTCTGGATTTTCCGAATTGGCCGCATGTGACGGCAAACTTCAATGTCGTTCAATAGATGTCTGAAGTTTCCAAAAGGGAAAATTTCAGCCCGTAGACCCGTACCCTGGTGTAGTCTCGCAAGCCACACCCTTCCTCTCTCTGCGAAGGGTGTGGCTTGTGTGACTATACCAGATGTTGTTTTCGAGCATCCAAGTCTCGGACTCTAGTCTCGCAAGCCAGACCCCTTGCGAGAATAGTCTAAGACGGACAGGTTGCTGCTTTTCTGTATTTGCTATCCTAGTTGATCAATCATTGTACTTCAGCTGTAGCATGGTGAGAAAACAATGGTGGTGTTCAGCTGTTGAGATCAGCTAACGGAAAACCGTTTCTCGAATTGGCAACGAGAAGTGCTCCGAACTATAATATATTAAAGTATAATTATCTCCTTGCCTCCTCATTGTGAACATCCTAGCTACACCCCTGATGTTTGTGATTGGAGTCCCTCCACTATCCTATTTCTCACCATAAAATTACAAAGTATGGTTATACCTACCACTATCATCATCCTGTATGATAACATCTGCAAATGCAGGACTGCCAAGGCAATCATTGGGATCAGATATGAATACACGAAAATTCTCATCCGGCTCTTGGTCTGGATCATCCACTATCATAATATCTGTGGTGCACCGTTGCATAGTGCTCCCACTAGGAGCATCACCAGCAAGAAACATGATCTGCACAGATGTTGGACCTGAGATGTCATTTGCTGATGCAGTACCTGATAAAAAGGATGAATGAGCAGACTCTTAATAGTATAGTTGCACAGGAATGCTAGCTACAGTAGTGTATAATTGTATCCAGTCATGAGTGTGGTCTGTACCTGATGCTACATTGGTAGCGAGGGTGACTGTGAGATCATTAGCAATTCCGCCAGGCAGAGTTGTTTCCAATACAATGCACACCATCAGTTGTTGTCCTTCTGTACCAGTAATGGTACTACTTGGAAAACGTATCTCTAAGGAACATGTCAAGAACACGTTATAATATGAAGGCAATTTACTACCAATTTTGTTGTTGTTGTTAGGGATATATTGCACACGTCAATATATTATACCCTATAATTCCTATAGCCATAGTACATGATTAAAGAGATGATTTGCCCAGTTGCCCATATCACATACATTGGAACTTCTGTAGATTTATACTCTCCTCACCTGCATTGGTATCTTCAGAAATAGCTGCAGAAAGCTGCACCTGAACAACAGTGAGGCACACAAAAACAATCACAGCTTTCATTAGAGGCATTTTACAACAGCGCCACAGAATTCACAACATGGAGCAACTCTGCTCCTAGACATGCAAGACTCTTCCCTGGCACACCAGAATCTGATGGTTTTGTATGCAGAAGTTGTTGAGAGTAGGTGGAATGTTGAATATATTGCAACACTACCAGGCACTGAAGCCCCATGGTTGCATACCTATTGCCAAGTAACCTTACACTGACAGAGTACCACACAATGTCCTATTAGCACCTTCCTTTCAGCATTTTTGACAATATACACTTCATTTACCTGAGTGCTGCATTTAGACTATACAATATCTCTGATCAGTGTAAGCTTGATGTAGCTAAGAAAATAACATGGTCTTTTTACATGATATAGAAATCTACAGTTACAGACATGTTGCAGTGTATGTATTCAACTTGTATGTAGCCACCCAGATACAAACTTTTCTTGCGCACATGCAGAGTTTTTATTTTAACATATAACCATTTTGCAGTAGCAGCTTTTAACTATGCAGTGCTCTGATGCTTGGGAATGCACGCCAATGTCATTCTGGATGTGAATGCTTGAAAATACACAATCATGCTTTAGTGGTAAATTATTACAACAAAGCGCGTAATCAGAAACTAGTTGCATATAATCTATGCTGAAATAGTATATCTCTGTTGTGGTGCACTCTGACTGGTACCGTTAATTGTCTGGTATGACTAAGTAGTATTGCACCAAATGTGTACCAGTCTGTGAGCTTGTTGGATGGCCATTATTCAACTTGGTATGAAGCCAACCACTCAAAATGACTTGTGGTATGCACACTGCAGTGGGTTCTTCCATTCATACATATTTTACACTTGTTGTAGTTGTGAGATTCGTGAATGGTATATATAGCTGCAATCGTAGTGACCAGTAGAATAGTTGGCCTCTTGTCTCAGCACACATATTTACGACTCACCAGCAACGACATTTTGGTAGTAAACCATAGTGAATACGCACTAAAAATAATCCAGTTCCAAACTTTGTGAGGTTAATCATCACAGTCATATAAGTATACTGTACTTTTTTTCTGGCCCATTCTACAATTCACTAATGATATGCTTCACAAAGCTATATTAAAAATCACCCAATATGCTTCTTTTCATGATTGGATCAAATGGTTTCACAAAAAAAAAATCATTGGCAAAACTACAATCTTGTAAGAGAAAGAGACCTACTGTGAGATAAGGTGATTATGAGAAAAAAATGATTAGGCTTTAACCCATACTTATACATATTTACGTGTGTGGTCTACTCCATCCACACCACTAATATACTAACCACCCAGTATGCATAATTGTCCCTATTATAGTCATAATTATGCCAGCATGATGTTACAGCCTCAGAAGTTGCTTCTGCATGCTAGAAGCCACAGAACTCCTGTCCCAAGTAAAGTATCTTAACTTCAACAAGGTCAATACAGCAAGTACTTTTCCAAAAGCATAAAACAAGAGAATATACATAAAGAACAGAACAGAAGTACAAATGGCTTCCGAAGAGCTAGTACTTCTAACACAATTAAACATAATATCAGTATCCAAACTTTTCATTTAGGTGGGTTCGACCATCACCAGATTGATCTAGGGGGCAGGCATAAATCAATATCAACAGTGAGATTGCAGACTCATGCAACTCCATAATAAACTGACTTGAAGGTGGAATCCATGAAGAATAATTATCATCATCTTCCCACTGCATAGTTTTAGCCTGCATGAATGGAAATTGATGTAACAAACAACTGGACAACATAAGTGCACCACATTATAAGAGCTACTACTACAACAGTGAGGGGCACACAAAGTCTGTCTGTAGTCTCTGCTATTCTCTTCTGTTTGCGGCCAGCCTGGCTTGTCTGTTTTCAAAGTTGTCCTTGAATTCAACGTAGAAAATCTAAGGATAAGTCACCATGAATGCTCAAAATCAGTTCTTTTAGTTAGACAAACAGGCCATAGCAGCTGCCTTCAAGATCACCAACTAAACAACACACACTACATGCCACACTGCCTCTATTACATGCGTCTCGTAACATTTTTCTTTCTGTGTTACAGAATGTAGCCTGGTGAGGACATAATACATTCAGACCTTCTTTGGGGAAGGAGGCGTGACAGATGGTTTTCCTCTGTCCGATGTGGGAACCACAGCACATTCCTCATTAGGAGTGGTATCCTTTATGTGTGGCTTGCTTTCACTCACACTACTACAGCCCACATTGACATCTGGAGGGTTAAGCTGACTTTCAAGTTTCTTGCTGGATCGCTGTCTACGCTTTTGCCTTTTAGTTTCATTTTCATTCTTTTCTTGAGAAGTTACAGCGGGTGTCTCTTGACTGTACTGATGTAGTGGAGACCTTCTGGATGAGCTACAAGGATGATACACAATACAGTGGGCACACCAGGGTATGGAAATATCTTGTACTGGTATATAGCTCAAAAGCTGTTTTGTACAACCACCAATACTCTACTCAATCCTTTTAACCTATGCAAAAATTACTCTATCAAACAGTAGTAAACTTTTCCCTGTCATACAAACACACAGCATTGGTCCACTTTATAAATGCTACATTAAATCCTAGGTGGAAAAACACCAATTATTAGTGATTTTAACCACTACAGTCAAAATCTCTTAGCTTTAAAGAGAATATCACCATTTAGAATCAATATGAAGGTAGTCTTGGGATGCAAAGACAATAGAGTCAATAGAGACACACTCTTTTATGACACACTTCAAGGAGAAGTACAGGACATGTGTGAGCTCTGAATGGCAATACTGGTCATTATGCAGTGCGTGTTTATGAGACTCTACCTAGCTACTCTACTGTGCATCTCTACCTACACATCAGCCAATAGCTTTTGGTTACTATGGTAATCTCACTACATACCTATTGGTAATCTCACTACCCACCTAGTTACTACAGTAATGAGAATCAAAGAAAATTGCTCTGTATACAGACAAACATACTTTTGTCGTTTATTTGCAAACATGAAACATGAGGTTGCCCACAAAAAGACTGTTCATACAGGAAATGCATATATCAAATTAGGGACTATAAATAAGTACACTACAGAGCATGGTACGAACTACCACCTAAGACATTCCAAGGAGCTTTCTGCAGCTGGCAGGGATAGAGAAAGTATGTACTGACTTCATGCTGACAACATATTACACTTGGATGTTTTAGTCACTGACCTGACTCTATGATCCTTATTGTTCCATTTCACCCAGCTGTTGTTCCATTTCATAAATCAAGCATCAAGAAAGCATGATCTATCTGGACTAAGACATAGCTTGGTCTTACAAAGGGTACACTACCACACTGCCATCCACTGTACATACCTGATTACTAGGCGAATGTAGAACATTGTGGGGCAAGCGCGAGCAAGCAATACACTGCGGCATTGAACTGTTATACAGCTAAGGCTTTACCAGTGAAGTATCAGATCACAGCACACAGGCTGTGGCATGTAGCTAAACAAGGTTTGTCGTTCTACTGTCTGCAACAGCTTAGAGAAAAGTGTCATGGTTGCAGAGAATAACTTGTCGTGGAGTGGTAGAATACAATGAAGCCATTTGTCCTATACCTAAGCAGCTACTCTGGCTAACTGTAAGCTAAGTCTGAACACAGCCTGGCGTGTCATGCATAGTCTTTACTTGAGACATCTTAGAGAAATAGCAGATGGGGGTCGTCACGCATCAGCCATGAGCTGCTTTCTGCATTCAGCCTGTCTACACAACTGTTAGCTAACCCTTGTATACAGTAGACACTAACGCCCCAGCTGCATGCCTATCCCGAAGGTTGCTGCCAACACCACTGCTATCCCTTGTACAGTAGGTGCACACACTCCGGCATCCTCCCTGGCCGTCTTTCAAGCTCACCTTGGAGGTAGCTGGCTGCCAAGTTGTATGAAAATCTTACTTGCAGTCTGCACACAGCCCATGGCTATAGCGTTAAATTACAGCGTCAAAAACATACGGAACGATGTACGAGGTACGATACATATATCAGAGAAAATCCGCCATTCCAACCCCACAGAATTCGAGATAATGATGGAATACTTGGGCAAGCCCCATACTAGTGAGTTGGAAGAGTATCTGAGGCTGACCATACCAAAATTGCCATGAAAATGACATGTTATAGGGCTGCAATGGCAATAAGAGTAACACATGCACATTGGCATGTGTATATACCTGCTCACTCCTGGAAGATCCACTGGTTTTGTGATTTCAATCAGTTTCCTCACTCTCTCTTCTTCCTGCACATATAGGTTGGCAATACACAAATCACATGCAGTTCCACATGCACTATGATAAAGTCTTTGTCAGACTATTGCCATCATTGCAACAAGTCATGATTAATGGAGTGAATTGCACCCTAAGATGTTCACAGAACCTACATTTTGTGGTACACCTTCAGTCATGGACAATGTACATGTAATAACCAGCATGGAAATCTGATTCTGAGCAGGTCTTCTGATCACTTAAAGCTTTCAGATGTAGCCTTAGCTAAAGGGCTTACAAATAAAGATGTTCAAGAAGCCCTAAGGAAGAAATACGGTATGTATGGTTTCATCCACTTTACACCCAATATGAATCTAAAGAATGCAAAACAGAGACCATCTTAGGCACATCAGCACACATTCAGCAGCATAGGCAGCATACGTACTTCAGCGTCACTAGATTTGTTAACATCAGGACTGCAATGAGCTTTGGATATAGGTTCTGCACTGGCAAAAAAACAGACAGGATGTTGTTGATGTTGTCACTCTCTGGGTGAAAGCACATGGCAGCTGTTGCACTTGGCCGTAAAAGGCTCCTTGGTTAGAACTGGGCATACCATTCTTCCCCTCATTTGCACAGATGGGCTCAGAAAATGCTCCTCTCATGTAGAGACTCCAATTCTAGCACGGCAGGCAATTTTCCGTCTGAATGGGTGATCACTGGCAGAAAACCTTGACTATTAAAAGTTCCTCCATGAGTTGAAGTCATCCAAACAGCTGACAATTAGAACTAAGGCACACAGAAGTCATTTATAGGCTAAATAGGGCCTTTAGACAAAAAAATAAGGGGTTAATGGGGTTTTGTAACCTAACTGCAAGGGATAACATTATCAACTATTGCACTGTCAAACACAGCGGTAATGGTTAGCCTTGTTCCAGGGTTTTGCAATTTTTTCATTGGGTGGAATGCTTGAGAGTCCACTACACTGGTTTTTGCTATGGTAGCAAATGGATTTAGTGTCATCACAGCCATGCAAGTACATAATGAGGTCTGAGCTACGTATCTGGGCACACTTCTCACATGCAATTAAGTTGTGCCTCTTTGCATACACACTGGACATAACGCATGTGATAAAAATGTTTTGTGCAGGTATGTGTGTTGACACAGTTGGGATCAGCCTTGAATTCGCATATGAACGATCATTGCAAAGCAACAAAAACCTAGAGCATGACTAGCATTGAGTCACCAGTCGACAAAAGTCAGAAGGCTGTGGATCTATACAATACACAAGTAACATGTATAAACACTGGAATTTTTGTAACGGTTGACGGTTACAATATGGACAAGCGCCTGGAGCGTTCCTAGCGTTTAGTCTACTACCAGGTATCGGGAGAGCCAGGTATCACTGGTTGTAAAACTGTGGCTATCAGGAGTAGTCATCTGTCGGACATTTACCTTGAAAGGTGTGGGCATGCACGCATGCTTATTCGTTGATCATCGCCGCATAAATGTTTTTATTTGCGTGTTGAATTTTTGCAACCACGATAGTTCCCTCCCTAACAAAGCTCATGCTGCTTTGACAAAAAGTTGGTGCATTACCATACTGTACCTTCTTGAGATCATGCAGATTGTGCTTTATTTCCAACTTTTTTGTTCCATCAAGTTGATCACCAACGCTTTTCATATAGGCATCCAGGGAATCTACGGTTGTTTCTGTGCACTCAACTACAGGTGTGTGTGTGTGTGCGCATGTGCATGTGCATGCATCGTGCATGTGTGCATATGTGCGTGTGTGTGTGAGTTGTGCGTGTGTGTGTGTGAGTTGTGTGTATGTGTATGTGTATGTGTGTGCGTGTGTGTGTGTGAGAGTTGTGTGTATGTGTGTGTGTGTGTGTGAGTTGTGTGTATGTGTATGTGTGTGTGTGTGTATGTATGTGTGTGTGTGCGTGCGCAAACATGCATGTTTGTGCATGCGTGCGTGTGTGTGTGTGTGTGAGTTGTGTGTATGTGTATGTGTGTGTGTGTGTGTGTATGTATGTGTGTGCGTGCGCAAACATGCATGTTTGTGCATGCGTGTGTGTGTGTGTGTGTGTGTGAGTTGTGTGTATGTGTATGTGTGTGTGTGTGTGTGTATGTATGTGTGTGCGTGCGCAAACATGCATGTTTGTGCATGCGTGTGTGTGTGTGTGTGTGTGTGTGCGCGTGCGTGTATACATGCGTGTTTGTGGGTGCGTGTGAATGTGCATGCGTGCATGTGTGTATGTTGGTGAAGTTGAAAGTTGGTGGGCATTCTGGTTGAACTCTTAACCCTATAAACCACCTAACCTTGTTCCCAGGTAGGGATGAACAATTCACCAGTGTGACAATTATATATCACAACTTTACTCCACTATGATTACAATTAAAGTAGCTTTTACCATTAACGATTATCACTCTCAGCATGCACATTTGTTACAACCACATACTGCTTTCTGTTGTTCAAACTTTGAAGATGACAGCCATGAGCGTGTGTTGACACCAACAGTCGGGAAGACGCAGCACAACAAGTGCCCTGGTTGGCTTCATTTTGAAAGCTCTTGCAGTGATTATCAGTGAGCAGAACAAACCTATTTACAAGGCCGTAGCTAAAGCATTTTTGCAAAACAATGGCATGAAGTAGCACATTCTTGGAGTCAGTGTGCCTTCACAGCATGGCTGGGCATATATCTGACAGGTCTCATTGCTGTTTGCTTCCAAAGAATGTCGACATGCTTATCAAGAAAATTGAATTACATTTCATTGCACAAATCAACAAGTCCTGTTGAAAATTTGTAAAGAATCATGATAAACATACAATCATGGTCCGTTCCTACTCCCATGCCCCTCCCACCAACTTTCGATTGCTTGCAGTACAAAAAAGAAGGGAGGGCCTGAAAGTTGTATCACATGAGTGAGTGATGTCAGAGACAGAAAGGAACATGGCACACCGAGGCTAAACACAAGAGTAACGGTTACCATAAAATAAGCACCCACACAAAATAAGCACCCCGTGAATATAGGCACCCATTTTGATTACAACACCACATCGTGTTTATAAGCACCCATACAAAAATAGGCACCCCACATGAAAAGGCACCCGTTACCGTGCAAACGGAAGTGAATTTGCTAATTCGGCTTTTTCGAACATAACGGCTAATTTTCGCCAGTGTCTATCTCCGATTGTAAACAAGCTATCACCACGGGATACAAACCAAAATTTAGGCAAGGCCTCTTGATAAAACATATCCAGGAATTAGCAAAAACCTCTCGTGGATTCGTTGGTTCCAAGCGCTCTATGTCGGTGGGCGGGGATTGGCAACGATCAATCGATTGCTGACTGTATCTCTGGTTGCAGAAAAGCTATAATATTGGACAGAAATTAGCAGAGAAAGCTCTAGGCCTAAAATATATCACAGCTAATCTGTTCCCAAACAACTACACGCTACCAGAAAATTACATGCGTTTATTAGCACCCCATAAAAATAAGCAACTCTCGAAAATAAGCACCCATTCTGACTGCTAATTTCAAAATAGGCACCAGTGCTTAATATCCGGATTTTACGGTATCAGACAACTTTCCACATGTACCTAGCTAGTGGGGCAACTGTCCTACACACAAAAGTGTTGATCATGTAGTTGGTTAAACAAGGCACTAAACAATACTTTTTCATTCTAAAAATTTTGTATTCATGCTGTTGTAATAAAAGTTCCCTGGCCCTCCCCACTTTTCTATACTGCAAGCAACAGAAAGCTACGTAGGTGGGGGCTGGAAATGAGGCTCCTTATATTAGCCCCTTCAATTATGAAACACAACTAGGGGTCCCCACCCCTCATGCAACTCCCCTGATAATTTATCAATGCACAAAGAGACTAGTGAAGACTAGTATTCCTAGTGACTTTGCATACCTTGATTGGCTCTTGCAAGTCTATTCTCAAGGGAGTGAATTTCTGCCTGTACTTCAGAGAGTTTCGCTTGCTGTATTAGGAAGAATATATATAACAGGTACGTACATATTTACATTTAATGAACAATGCATGTATGCAGTTCTATAACAGCATAGACTAAGTTACCCTGTTTGATGTCATCTTATTAAATATTCATCACACATTGAACACTGCATGGCGTTGGATAACCATTGTACTTTGCACACATTAGACAGTGCAGTGGGTTAGAGTTAGGGTAGAGTTGGGGCCAGGAAATGAATTCCTTTCCTTTTTTTTTGTCCTCGGCTTAAATTAAAATATGACAAACACCTTTACCTTGGTCTAGCCTCGTTCCCAGGCCTTCCCCGGCTCCAGTTCCCTCCGTTTTTGCATACTGCAAGCAATCAAAAACTGGAGCCGGGGAAGGCCTGGGAACGAGGCTAACCTTGGTCTCCTGGAGACCAAGGTAAAGGTGTCATCCTGGTTTATCAGTGTCAATAGGCACTTTGGCAGTTATTATCACACCAACGGAAGATGACATAACTGTTGGTAAACTTAGCCTATGCCGTCCTATATTTCCAAGTAAAGTAAAGCATTGCACAACTACTAGGTAGAGCAAAGAAAACAATTAACAATACCATAAACTCTGGTTATTAGGCACACCTTGCTATTAGGCGCATATTATTTATTAGGCGCATGCTTCCTTCCTGGTACACAGCATCATTTATTAAGCGCATGTGCATTAAATAGAGTACACGATGGCGGCGAGAGATCGAGTGAAAACCATGGTATCAAGAACACGCAGCACACTCGATGGTCATTATGAAGTCAACCAAAGAAGAGATACACAGGCTCTTCAGGCTCTTCCTGCTTCTGGCAAACATAAAGCTTGCAAGCCACATCCTTCGTGGCTTACAAGACTATCGATAGATATGGATAATGCCTTTGTCTGTTACACTTTATACTTGCAGAGTTTTTTCAAGGCTAACCGCACCCCAAGTGGAAAGAAAATGGTGTGGCTTGAATGCAGGTGGCTTGAATGCAGGTGGACAAATCAGCTTGTCCTTCATAAATAAGTCATTAAGCTAACCCACTAGCTACAGTGTGGAAGCCTGGCTAGATTAGGGCCAAAGTGGAACAGGGAACAGGGAATCGGAGTTAGGTGCACAATCCAGCTTCTAACAATAAGCATAGCCACTGCATGTATATAGAAGCTTACTTGCTTGAAGCTTTGAATAGTTATGGCTCTTGACCATTGAAGCACTTGGTATTGTATGAATACTAAATGTCTAATATATGCCTATGATGGGTGCTAATTGAAGCCATGTAGAGGTGAGATGATAAACAAAGGCAGCCAACTTGCTGGGCAGAAGATGGCCATGCCACTATTGTGTATCTGTATCTGAGTTCTGTAAGAGCTAAGAACACCGCGCAAAGCCTATTAAGAGACGTCGGTCGGTGTTGTAAAGTGGTCACTGAATTGTCTTGATCAGAACTCAGGTTAGTAGTGGTTTAACTAATTTTCTCATCTTTAGCAAATCTAAGTACCTTCATGCTAAGATAGCTAGTTTGGCCACTGTAAATCCTGTGTCACCATAAGCCCTAGCCTCATTCCCAGGCTCTTGTGTGTGGGCAGAGAAAAAAGAGCCTGGCACACACTGTTTGCGCATGCGCCGAGTTCCCTTGGTAACCTGCATACTTCTCCACCACACTAAAATTGTGGTCAATTCCTGTTTACCTGCTGAAAGACCACACTGCAAGATTATACTCCCTGTGGGACACATACGGGCGGTTTTGAAGTCAAAAACAATATCGCTTTGACGGTAACGGTCTGCATTGTTTCATTCGAGGCGATCGGTAAACTTCAAAGGGAAAGATAGTGTCAGTCACATGCCGCAGCATTTAACTGGAATTATGCATGTATGGAAAAACGCGTGGACAATTCCTGCATATTAGTGCTACATGAATGATGTAATCATACTGACTGCCATAGATCCCCACAGTGAAAGGTGAACTCGATTTAACACAAAGGGCTTTCATTTGCTTGGGACAACACTCACTCAGTGGATACTGCCAGATGAGCTATAGATCGACCACTATAGCTCTTCCTTATACGCGAAACATTTGAGTGTTTCCTTGGGAATCCCCGCAGAAAATTCTGCATATCATAAAATGCCATAGCAGGCGATCTAGAGCTCACATGGCAGTATCCACTGAGCAAGTTTTGTTCCAAACAACAAGGGCTGTTTGTGTAATTAAAATCAATTTCACTTTTTACTGTGGGCCTCTATGGCAGCTCGTATGATTATGTCATTCACATTGCACTAATTGCTACCCCACGCACATCACTAATTACCAGCTTCCAACCTCCTCTGCACTTCTCCAAAGAAGGGCTATCTTAGATTATTGTACTCCAACATGGCCGCCCACATATTTTCTATGGAGAAGTGGAGACTTTCTGAGGCCTATAACTCATAAATGGTGCCTCTGATATTTTTCATATGCACGCACCTACTATTGATTTACCTACAAATAAAATTTGGTTGCCATAACAATAAGTCGTTCTTCTTCAATAACATCAATCACTGCAACCCCTCTCTAGTTAGTGCAAGCTAAGGTATTGTACTCGAGTGTACAGTATGTTCACACGTTTCTGTAATTATGACCATATCTGCACACATGTAGCTTACAGCAGAGGTCAGCATGAGCACTTCATCATGTAGTATAACCCCTATCCTTGTTCTCAGGGATTCCCAACTAAGGAGGGGGAGAGCCTGATACATTTTACCACGATAATCATATCGAGGACTGCAAAGACAGAGATAACACACTACAGCCATACATATCTAACCAAGAAGAAGACTGTAGTAGTCTTGAGAGCACTTATATGCTTGAACGTGCATGGGTGCTCAGCTTAGTCCACCCTCACGTGATGAAGTCATGTCTACCCTTGACGTCTCACACATGTGATAAAATGCACCAGGCTCTCCCCCTCCTTAGCAGGGAGAGCCTGGGAACAAGGCCAGTATAAGCTCCCGTACATACATACACAGGTAACCCTTACCCCATAAACACATTCCTCTCAGTGTATATACTTGGCACGTGTATCTATACTATTGACATCCATTACCATTTAAGTAGCACATTGGAATGTTGCTCAACAGCTTTCCTCCACTAGAATGTGGTCTGACATACTGGTGAAGGGTACACCGTGGTACGAATCAGATACCTATCAGGAACACCCTCATACACTATCTAGGATGTACCAACATGCAATTCACCAGGCTAGTGTTGACCACCGTACTAGTGAATTTTGGGTGTATCTATGCTATGACTAATGTGAGTTCTCAAATTTCTTTATACCATGACAGCAATTGTTGTATAGATTACCAGAGACTTGTAGCTTTCTGACACCTCCTCCACTTTACCAGCTTTCTTCATTCTTTGTTCACGTTTCTTCTCAACTGAGGGAGAAACAACATAAAATAACTGGGCGTGCAGAGGTTACAGGTTACGCTAACTTACTGCACAAAGCAAGAACACATTCCCACTGAATCAGATTCAAGAAAAGTCATTAACAGCAACCTATCATTCCTGTCCTATAGATCATTCAGGCATTATATACGGGTCCTTCCCAGTACGTAACTCAGAAAATGTCAACTCCAAAATTTGTTTATTTTTTTATTTGACCAATTTGTGTGATAAACTAGTATATGTTCTTTTATATCTGTTGTAGGCCGTAAGACTGGTCATATACAGCAAGTTTTTAAGCTAGCTTTCTTGTCACTTGCAGCATGACAAAGCAGGGAGAGCTCAGAGGAGAGCTTGGTACAATTCCCACCTGATTGACATCAAGGATGGCGAAGGATGTTTCGCTGTCTATACACCATTGGCTGGTTAGATTTTCTCTATAGTTGCACTACTGGGGTCAGTGAGCACCCAAGTTAGCTAGGCCTACATGCAGTCCAAGACTTCCTAAAACTGTGATTGAACACCAAAGATAATATGCATTGGTCAGGAGCATTCTAGCTTTAATTTACTTATGCGCTCCAGTTTGCATACAATGTATGTATACACAAATACACAGCATGATTACAATGCTCACTTAAAATCTTCTTTCTACCATCTTTCTACCATCTTTCTACCCTGGATGTCTCCAATGTGATAAACCTTATCAGCCCCTTTTACCATACTGCAAGAGACAGAAAGCTGGAAGGAGATTAAGAACAAGGCTATGAATGATGTGCTCTGATCTGTTCTGTTTGCTGCTTGTGCAAACACCACACGTATTCACAAATTAATTCCTTATGTTTGCCCACATGTCACAGAACAAAAGAAACAGTACCTGATCCTGTTCTGTCCAGAAAGGTATCATCATCACTGTCATAGTAGTCATTCTCCTCCCAGCTCTTTAGCTTGCGCTTGCGAGCTACAAATACATGTCATTGAGCACACACACACACACACACACAAAACATCAAGTGGGATTCAACTCCAAGGGACTCAGAGTGACAAACACACAAGTTACTATAAGTTGACTGTATACAGTGCACATCACTAAATATCATTTAGCATCAAGCTAGCATGCAACAATATACAGGACATTCATCCACTGGCTACCAGGTCTATCTTTAGCCTTACCCCTAGGATATGCCAGCTACATGCTTTCACATGCTGCGTAAGGCTTGAGTACACACTACAACCAGCCTCTTGGTTTAGTGGTCACCTTGTATGGGGTTCCTGAGCATGCCCTGTGCATCTAGGATCCTGCATGCATTGAGAGCACATTGCAGCACAGCCTCCTTCTTCCTCCCTCTCACTGAAGCCTCTGCATACAATGGCTCACCTGTGGCCATGTCAATAGGCAGCCTGCAAGTGGGGGCAATGTTTGGGAGGTCCAGGTATGAGACTAATACATATGTAGAGACATTTACAAACACGTGTACGTATGTAGTATAATATGTCAATTCGCAGATTTAAATGTAATGGGTAAAAATTCTGTAATCCCTCAATCAACCTTTTCCTCATGAATAGAATTAAGTTATATTTGAGATTGTAATAGAACACATCCTGTGGAAACCCGTAATGGTGATCGTCATGGTGATTGTTTGAAACCCAGTTCAGCTTGTGAAGAAACCTTCCACATACTGTATTTCTTTGATCAGACGTTGTGGCTACTACTTTTTTCACTGCTCGTTTTTGTGCGACTACTATTTGAGGGTGGCATTTATTTCTTCGAAAAAACCCGCAGACATCAATGACGGCTGGATAAGGTACGTACGAGTGGTACAGTGATGCTGTCAGTAGTAAGCACAGCCTCTCAGTCCTGCTGTCAGCCTTGGAAAGGAGTACAACACGAACAGCCCTAGCGCTAGCCCGTTGACCATCATCTTAAATTATTCACATACATGTGCATGTACTGCGTGTACTAGCCGCGGCTACTATTCGAGGGCAGCATGTATTTCTCTCAGAGCTTCAGACTGTGCCACTACTATTCGAGGGTGGCGACTATTGAGGGTGGCATCTATTCAAAGTAATACGGTATGCCAGAGACAACACTCAAAAGATTAACAGAAATACTGCTATCAAGATAAATGAATCAAGGTGGACGACAGCGTCATTTCCAAGCCAGCTACCTGCCTGGAAATGAGGCTAGGTAGACGAATGCTGGACTAGGCAGTGTCAAGTGCCAGGGCAGTGGATGCACATAATAGAATCTAGCAAAAGGACAACCTTCAGTTCAGACCTATGTATGCAATCATAAACCAACAAACTGTACCGATAAAGCAGAATAAATTTATGCAAAGTCACCAAGGTGTGCTCAGATGGTGGCACATATAAGGCCATCTCTGACCAAGCCTGGCTGCATGGAATTTACAAAAAAACAAGTGAATTAAAAAAAACGTACAGGTACATATGTATACAGCACAACATACATGTATTGCACAGACTATCAAACAGACCTCCAAAATCATGTGAATTCACCCATTAATACTTGTACATCAACTTCAATGTTACCCGAGGGCAGCAGCTGACCTCACTTTGACTGTGTAGGTCCTGGAATGCAGTGGGCCTTCTTCCTCTGTCTCATACTCCAACTCTAGACCTACGTAGATAGGTATGCATGTGTGTACATATACATGTGTGCACAGCCTTCTACATGCCAATAATAGCACTTCCAGTGCTTCCCATACACTTGCATGTATACAATACTTCGCATACTTCACATGAAAGGGGGATCTGATTTCACATAGCAATGCAGGGCTTCATTTAGGGGGGAGCAAAGGGGGGCATCTGCCCTGCTTTGCCAGAATCTCGCCCTCCCCCCCTCCCTTGGAATTTACAAGTCAAGACTGCCTTACCAGGACTAGCAAATGTGGTAATCGGTTCCATTCATAGATCATGAAAATTTTTTACTTGAAACAGTGATCTCAGAGTTTCCTGGGGGCAAGCCTAGTTTGTGTAAAGCACAACAAAACAGGGAGTTGCCCTACCCTTGTTCCCAGGCCTCTCAGAGCAGTGACCAAGAGTTAATCACAATTACAATGAACTCAGTACAAAATGTAAGCAGTAAACACTGTGTGGGGTGTGAACAAGGCTAGTGATGCCCCCCCCCAACAACACAGGGGTTGCCCTACCCTTGTTCCCAGGCCTCTCAGAGCAGTACCAAGAGTAATCACAATTGCAATGAACTCAGTACAAAATGTATATAAGCACTAAACACTGTGGGGGGTGTGAATAAGACTAGTGATGCATCCCCCCCCCAACACACACACCCAAAAAAACTTTTAACAGAAAACTCTCTTGATATTTTTTTATGGAAAGACTACAAGTCAACTAATTGCTTTGAGACATTCCTCTTCAATCCCCAAATAAAATGGATAAGGCCAACCATGCAACCAATGCCTTTTGTTGTGACAGTCCCAATCTTCCTGTTACTGCAGCATAGCTGATGAGGGCAGGTAAATAACCTGTGCGCCTTGTGATCATGCCTCTATCAATGCACATGTAACATATCTACTCATTCCCAGACCTCACATAGCAATCTACCCTATTGCGTATTTACTGCCACTATCACAGTCTTGGCTATTGTATCAACGATGGTTCCTGTCGAATACAACGTTTGGTCAAACTCTTACATGCACTTTTCCTATGCGCCAGTTCCCTCGTGACTGAGACAATGGGCTGGAACAGAATTCGAACTTGGTCATTTAATAAGCACCAAACTCATGTCTCTACATTTTGACATAGAACATGTATTTGCTCCAGTGAACATTAAACAGCACTGTAGAGATTTATATCGGTTTCTGAGAAGTTAGCCTATTCTAGTCCTTAGCCCACAGTGGCTTAGTAGTCATTCCGCTATAATTGAAGCTGCATGTCCACACAACTGCCTTAGGTTATGCAACTCTTACACAACAGGTGCTGATGCTGTTGTGAGATTCACTTTTTTGAGTGTATTTGCTGCAACATTTTTAGCGTGTCATGCACATTGTATAAATTGACATACTGCAAAACCCAACACCGCACAGACAATCAGCATCACATTTATGACTTTGTGGGGCATGCTCGCCACAATTACTTCATCCTCAGTTTTCAATAGGCGATGATGTCATCTCGCCATGAAATGTCCAACTACCAAGGGAGATTCAGAGACTTAATGTCGTTTACTGTTGGCGACAGCAGGCATCATGAATATTGATATTATGCTGAGAGAGTAAGAAATAACCTCGGTCAGAGCTACTAGGACACAACTTGGCCTTTAAAGGTTGCAAAGTCCAGCCAGGGTTCCAGTTCAGTCCCGCTCTGAGAGAGTGAGAATCAGTTGAAATTTGGCTGAGGTCTCTAGGCAATGCTGCTTATGTAGCTTGTCTACCGCTCCTCTGCCAGGGGTCAAAGTGGCTTAATGGTAAGAGTGTCTGACTAGTATTCAGAAGGTCTTAGGTTCGAATCCCAGCTGGATCCTGAATTTTTTTTCACAGATTTGATGCATCTTTGCTAACACAATAAACATCTCCCTGGGTATTGATTGATGTTATGCTGAGAGAGTTAGATCATTTTTTACGCACCTTCCCTATCAAAGAATTTTCTCAGTGCCTTCTTGGGGTCCTCCTTGTAGTAGGCTTCCCTCGCTGGGTCAATTTCTATCTCCTCAGATTCTTGAGCATGCAAAGGAATGTCATCCATGACTGGAAAGAAGGAATAATACACACAATATACAATGCACACAATAATACGTATTATCACACACACAATCACATGTGTAGGAAAACAAACAAGCTTTGAAAAGGCATGATCAATCATTGGAGTGGTGAATTAGTGTGTATCATTCATGTCAAGAAAGTTACATGATGATCAGAAAAGTGCTCCTGAAGTGGAGCAAGGTTATATGAAGAATACTTGCTACTGTCGTACATGTACATACATGTATGTGTACATCATGGCAAAGGATGGGACTTGTGGTCACACTTGTGTGAAACAGAGATTGTTTGGTTGTGCACTAGCCTTGTTTCCAGGCTCTCCCGCTCTGGAATGTGAACATTGCAATCATGAGGGCAGAGAGAGCTTGGTATCTTTCTCATGTGAGTGAGGTCAAGGGTAGAAAGGGAGTAGAAATACGTACCTTCATTTGGGAGGCTCAGAACAGAGAGAAGGTACGTACCAGGCAACTTACTACACTTATCTAGCAACTTACTACGCTATCAGGAGACAACTATCATATATACACAAAACATTGAGTGTGTATAGTTGGTTGAACAATGTGCAATATATTGCCTTTCTCTTCTTAGAAATTTAGGCTCTTTGCTGAATACATGTAAGTCATGTTTATGTGAGAAAAGATACCAAGTCATCCCCAAGTTGACAATGTTCACACGCAGGAGAGCCTGGGAATGAGGCTAACTGTTCACAGGTCCTGCTAGCTGAATTCATATTCCTAGCCACCCCCTAGTTCCATTCCATTCCATCATGGTCTATGATCCATACCACTATGTATGTTACTGGACATTCTTTGTTCCTAAAAGTAACCTCCATGCTGGTTCTCAAGGAAAAGAAAAAAAGAGCTGTGACTAGTGGCAGTGGTACACACCGATGCCCCAGGTCGCTCCCATCTCAGCCCTCTCCCTGGCAGCTCTCTCCTCCTCAGCCAAATGCTCTGCTTTTCTCCTCTCAAGCTGTTCTTTTTGTCTCAGAATGTCATGCCGCTCAGCCTCTGCCTCTTGCTCCACTCCTTCCTGTCCTCCGCCACCCTGGTACATGAAACGTATACATGGTATAGATGGTCATGCACATGTATGCAGGTAGAGTGTCATTGTGTTACATGAACAATTGTTTTCTGGTAAATGCAGATACAACAGTTAACCTAATGACAGCCGAGAGGGCCTGGGAACAAAGGTATGTGTAGGTTTAAGGGATCTACATGTACATGAGAATGTACAACACCATGTTCAATATATAGGCTTAGCAGTTCACATACCTCCAAGACAAACAGCCTTGAACTCCCCCCAAACCTGACCATCTGACCCACACGCATACGGTAGTAGCACCGAGGCTGAACCTTCGTCTTGTTCAAGAAAGTCCCATGCGTACTACCAAGATCATAGATGTAAAACCCAGACTCCTGGGGATTGGTTGAAAACAGGGTGTGATGATCTCCAGCATGAGGTGGAGTTTCTCCACTGTGGGGGCGGTACTGTAGAATGGCATGGTGCCGTGATATGGAGGGGTGTTCTAGTGGCACATCACAAGTGGGCAGCCTGCCAAACACATGAAATGCCTTTGTACTGACATCGACTTCCTGAACAACTGTGCCATTCTTGATAACAGTCAGTGTGTGTGGTTCCACAGGCAGACCACTCCACTGTGGCTCATTGTAGGGTACAGCTGGCGAAGGCAAAGTAGTGTCCTTTAACCTCTGTACATGCTCCCTCTCTTGAGTCTGCTCCAAAGTTGTCCCCTTGTCAGGTGCAGCAACTTCCTGAAGAAATTTGTACATGATACCCTCAGATGAATTCAATTAAGTATGTTTGCTAAGGATGTATCAACATAGCAAACTAGACAGAGGAGGTTTTTTACAAAATAAGCCCAATGCTTACTTTGTAGTCAGGACCATTCTTGCTAAGGGTTAAACGTTCAACTTAAAACAGAGATTACAGAGGTCAAAATCTGGCAGCGTCAAGACCCTGGCTAAGAGGTGAAGAGATTCCTTACGACAATGGGATTGAGTTAAAATATTCTGTTGTAGTTTCACAGTGTACTATGCATGTATCTTACATACTGACTTGTTTGTTGCTGTTGATCAATGAAGAAATGTGCATTTGTTGCCTTGTTTGTCAGTTGATGAGCATTTATACACTATATTTTGAAGCCAACCAGTGCTGCTCCAATAGCTCAGTTGGTAGAGCAATGGCTGGTCAAGTGTGCAAAATCCCATTCAAACAGCAGTTTCGGTAAGACTTACCAGATCAGTTACCTTCCACTATAACATACCCTAGAAACATTATCAACAGTATACTGCTATTCCACACTTTGAAATGAAGCCACAATACATGGCATACAAGTGCAACTACAAAAAAATTTCTGGTCACACTAATAAGGCTATTGGTACGCACACGCAAATAGCATGCTCAGTAAACAATGGCTGGTCACACTACTGTTGTTCAGAAGTGATCTCAGCATACATCACATTGTTCAGTTTTGGTAACAGTTACAGACTGGTACTATCTCCTTTACGTGTTTGAAGTGTAATTACTGTTTATCAAATTAGCCCTATTAGGAATGCAGAGGAGAATGCTATGTATGTAACTACAGAGTGGCCCTGCAACTTTTATCCAGGTCTTTCCCACCTCCAGTTTTAAATTCTGCAATTAACGGGATTGTCTCATTTTGTTTACTCTCATTTCGCCTACTCTCATTTTGCCTACTCTCATTTCGCCTACTCTCATTTTGCCTACTAAACACCAATTTGTTGTAATTAGACTTTTGTGCAATTGTTGAGTGCTTCTGCAATTAAATGGTGAGTAGGCGAAATGACACAAATTCCTAGATACAGCACCACACCTGGGGAGAAGTCTAGGTGCAGTTCGTCTGCCTTCTCCTTCAGGAAAGTAAAGGTCCACTAAGCTGGTATAAACTGTGACCCTTGTCAGCACAAGGCAGTATGCGAGTGAAAATTACTTCAGCCTCCAATGTAGTTGCTCCACCACCACAACTCTTGCTCTTTGCCCTCCTACAATGTTAAATTTTTTGATGATTATTCTTCCTACAAGTGACAATTTAGACTTACGTATGACTCAATCATGCACAAAACAATCACAATGTAAATCTTTGCAACTTAGAATGTGTACATGTACATGAAAGTGGTTTTTATAGGGAGCATCTAGGTGTGAGACTGCAAGTGAAACTGGCCACACCCATTCCAGATATACTTGAGATGACAATTAAGTATTACAACTTTCTTTAGTGTCATATAGTCATGACTCTTCTATGTTGGAGTGCAGAAGAATAATGTACACAGGGTAAGTGCTCTACTGGTCTTGGAATTCAGGCCAACCTTCAGGAACATTGAAGAATATGAACATGTAGAGGAATGCATGCACCACTATGCCATTACCCATACACTATTGCTGGCCAATTTTTGTGAAAGTCTATTATGTGCAAAGTACAGTTCTTACCAACACGCTAGAGGCACTAATTGATGCTCGGACACTTAAGAAACGTTGCGCTCTTGTTGCACGCACAGAGGTCCAGCAGACATAAGAACTGAAGAGAAGGTTATCTGTTACCAACTTGAGCTCGGAAAATAACTTGCCAACGTTTCGACTGAATGCTCCAGTCGTCATCAGGGCGACTGGAGCATTCAGTCGAAACGTCAGCAAGTTATTTTCCGAGCTCAAGTTGGTAACAGATAACCTTCTCTTCATTTATGCAGAAGCCAACTGAGAAGCCACTTAAAGACATAAGAACTGTAGGATAGGTGGGCTAATGTTTGATCATCAACATACTTGAAATTCAATTCCAAACAGTCTTCCATCTGGGATTTAGCAAACGAAATAGTATATCTGTTCAAGCACCTATCCTAGCGGACAAGTCTGATAATCATGTATTATATCGCGTCACTAGTCAAATTTGGCTACTGCTGCGGAATGGTATGGGCTCATAGGCAAGGCCAATGGAAGGGTAAGAACTTTAGTCGTTCCTTTTCAGAGGAGGCGGCAAAAAAGTTATGCATTGTTTTACAATGAATTTTCGGACATGGTTTTCCAGCACCGCATACTACAATAGTTTCGGGTATCGAAAACTATCCCAGCGCCAGCATGTCTTGTTGCTCTGATTATCTTGCACAGTTGCTACTGTGCTTAGACCTTTGAAGTCTGTGGTCCGAAAATATATCAGTCCGAGGATAAATTTTTGCCTCTATGTATTATGCCTCAAAGCCAGACTGCTATAGTAAGATGCAATAGTAATCATTACCACCCTCCCACATGTCATCTCCTAGCCTCATTCCCAGGTTGCCGATGAGTCTGGGAATGAGGCTAGTCATCTCCAAACAGTTCTACAGTGAATAGTGTCACCTTGTGACAATGAGGACTACTTGGCAAGTACAAGGTCTCAGCCATTGCCTTACACCAAGCTCGCACATCCCCAGCTCTACAATAAAGTATTCAACTAGACACTGACACCAACAAAAAGCTCAGTATATTGGTACATTAGCCCCGTCCCCAGCTCCGATTTTTTGAACGGGCCTGGGGACGAGGCTAATTGGTACATGTATGAGGGTAGGCCTAGTATTGGCTGGAACTAATAACTCAAGTTAGTAGCTCAGTATTCACACTGTCCATTTCAGACAACTGCAATCCACCAACAGGTGACAGTCTACTGGCAGTATAAAAGCACCTTCATCCCATACAGCAGTAGCTGCTGCAATGTCCAACAACCAGGTTTCACACCATGTTCTCCACTTCTCACTGTGACATTACACAAAATGCCCACAGGAAATTCTGTGCAATGCAGAATGCCATAGCTGTCCATCTAGAGCTCACCTGGCAGTATTCACTGAGCAAGTTTTGCTCCACACAAGGGATGTTCTCATGAATTATGGGCCTCTATGGCAGCCTGTATGATTTATGTAGCACTAATTGCTACATGTACCTCACATGTACTCCTAATTACTTCCAATCTCCTCTGACTGACCTATCATGAAAAATTTGGTCCAAGGCAAAAATTGGTCCAGGCAGACCAAAACCAGCAGCCGAGATTGGTCCCCCTTGCCAAATATGGTCTGCATGCGAGTGCTGCCTTCACAAGTATTGTAGAGGACATCAACATGGTGTAGTATGTGAAAGGAAACAGCGATGTTCTGAACAAAGTCTACATGAGGACCAGAACGAAGGACTTGATTGTTGCACAATTTTAAATAGTGCACACAGGCCCTATTAAGAATCAGTGATCATACTAGCTACGTAGTCTTGTCTTGCTAGACTCTAACACTGCATTGAGAAGAGATGGAGAAATACCTACTGTATGGATTAACGTGTCTGGAAAGTTTCATAGCACAATGAAAAAATTATAGTTACATATACAAATTGTCTTTTTGTCTGTTGTATCATAGATATACTAATGAGCATGTGTGGCTGTACTTCCCATGTAACACTGTTTGTATATACCTACTCAATCTAGTCAGAAAGGGAAACAGGGCCAGTTTTGGCAACCAACACTGGTCCAGGCGACCACTCTTGGCTGCTAAAAAGTGGTCTTCAAGTGGTCCCACTAATGCTAGGACAACTTTTCTTTCAACTAATCTTTGGCGTTATTCAACAATACATTATCTTCCCCTTCCTGAGCCAGAGACCAGAGCTGAGCCTGCAGAGGTCAGTCTTAACCTCTTCTTGTGTTAATAAAAATGTAACACAGACTCTGCACCTTTGCTTCAGTTGTTTCCACATGCCGCTCCCGTTCTGTCACTACTAGATGCTCCTCCCCTCGCTCTCTGGCCTTCAGTATTCCCTCCTGCTTCTTTCTACGGCCCAAAGCAGCTGATGGGACCTTAAACTCGCCCTGTGGCCCTGCTGTCGCCTGAGAATCAGATTCTGACATGATTATTTATTGCAGTCGAGTTCAGAGGTCAAGGTTCACGTACATGTAGTTCCATATAAAGCCCCACACAAACACGTGGGTTACAACCACACAATCGTCTTTCGCCTGGTGCGATGCCGGTTGCCAGTGAAAGCGACCAAAAGGACTGTGAGTGGGTAGTGGAACGATGCAAATCTCACCTGAAGAACAACGACAGGGATAGTGCAAAGGCCTGGATCATCACTGCCAGGTCGCTCTTCCCAGACAACTTTGCAGTGCAGGTATAGCCATGTAATTAACTATACCTAAACGGAGAGGGAGGGGGAGAGTGAGAAAGCCATAGTATGTGTGCATCTTGTTCAAAAGCCAATGGGTTATTTCTGTTAAGTACACATACCCTCAGAAGAGGTTATTTTCTAACCTCCTCACCCACCCAGGACAAAAATTGCCCCTTCCCAGCATAATTGACTTTGTTCTGACCCACCTAGAATAACTTATGTGTCCTATGACAGCTATTTAATTTCGAAACTGATTCACTCCCTGAATAGGCAGATAGACTTGGTGTTTTGACCTCCCTTGGAAAACCCATTCAACTTCTCCAACCCAAACAGACTATTAACTTGATGTTTCACTTTCCTAGGACAAATAGGAACTTATTGAATTTGAATTAAATTTGTCTCCTCCAGTACAGATTAAAACTAGTTCACCCTGAACCAGTTGTTGTTTTGCTCCCCTAGGCCTAATTGAATCCTAGTCTATCAAGCCAGACATCTCTCACCCTCCAGGGAGGAGTGAGGAAAGGTCAATCAGATGTGATTAGTGTTCATGAATAGACAACTTTATTTTAAGACTTCAGGTATTCAATAATTGTACGTGACGTCACATCCGGAGTACATTCCTTGGCCGACTTGGAGTACTTTTCCATTGAAGTTAGTACTTAACATTGGTGAGTTTGAAATTCGCGCGCTGGCTAGCTGTACCGTTTTTTCTAATACAACGATTGCAAATCAGTTAAGCTCACGTGTCTAATCCTTGTTGTGAAAGAACAAAGGTTCTATCTTGCTCGGTTGTGAAGCTGTGGTGTTGCCATTATGCCCGGAGATACGTGCGTTGTTTGCGGGAATACTTGAGCGAAAGACAAAAGCGTGTCTATGTACCACTTTCCTCAAGACGAAGCTAAACGGCAGCAATGGATCGAAGCGCTAGCCCTTCAGGACTTTGTCATCGAGGATCATCATCACATCTGCAGTCGGCATTTTCCCAACGCCGATGTACGAAATGACCCACAACTTACACTTGGTACGCTGTCTTGTAGCACGCTGCCTTGGTCTGCAGACATCATTGGAAGCTGAACTATATCTTTGAGCGGCGAGTTCAGGTGGCAGGTAAGTAAATACGTACCGATAATGCCCAATGCCGTAAACCAACTTCAACCAGCAGGTTCTCCACAACGAAGCAAGATAACACCTTCGTTCTTTCACAAAAAGGGTTACAAAAGGGTTGGACACTTACGCTTAACTGATTTGTAATCGTTTTATTAAAAAATACATCTGCAAATGCCAGGTGGGCCCCCTCATCAAAAGAGCAATCTACTCCCCTGATCTTAAGAAACCGAAAAAGCAGAGTGTGGCTGCTGCCCATAGCATAATGTGATCCTTGCTTATGCCCTGCTGTTCTCACGACTATTTATTTTCAGTAACAGCTCAGGGGTGATGGGAGACGAGGCTGAGCTACCGGCCTATTCTTAGCTTAACCCCTCTCAGTACCTGCTCTAACCGAACCATGTTGCACATCCTGGGATCCCCTTCCCCCTTATCAATATGAAGGTGTCTTATGGCTGACAAATAGCATTTTATGGAACTATGACTGAGGGATTCTGATGCTAAAAAGCTCACAAATTGGCAAAGTTGGTGTTTGGATGCTGGGAGCGGAGAAAACTTGGACTTGCTGCAAAAGGCAGCATAACGTTTCTTTGCTGATACATATGATCTTCGAGTTGATGGGGCTAAACTGTGGTGAAAATAGTGTTCCACAAGGTTGTCCAGACCCTTGATGTCCAATCTGGTTTCTGTATAATCAGAAGGTCCAACAGTGGAGGGGGGATGGGAGTGGGTGCTGGGTTTGCCTGCGGGAGGAGATGTCGAAACAATGATGATTTGTCCCTAGAATATGTACTGCAAACTAGGGCTGCAATGGATGTGGGTTTTCTACATCCAGATATCCTATATGTAAAGCAAACGGACAACTGCAGGATAAACACAGCTCCACCCACCAAGTTTTGATAAAGGAAGCAGTGACCAGCCCAGAATACAGAAGAAACCTACCCATGGGAGTGTTTCTAAAGTACTCAAAGGAGTGACAGTTCTCAAGTTGCACAAGAAAGGCAATACAAAAATGGAATGAAAGGCAATACCAAAATGGAATGCAAAAACGGAACTCACAAAAGCAACCAAAGGTTATTACAAAATAATCAAAGATATCAATCCTTAGGTAGATTCTTGTTTAGAAAAATGAGCATGTCAACATTCGCTGGCTTCAAACAGCTTCTTTGCTGATTGACAATCAGTCCTGCAGTAGAGAAAATTCTTTCAGCAGGAACTGACGTTGCTGGCACACAGAGAAAACATTTAGCTAGTCTTGCTAACGTTGGAAAACGACTCTCATGTCTTTCCCACCACTGTAGAGGGTGATCATCTATATGTAGTGTTGGCTCTTTCCAAAACTCTTTCACCTCTTCTCTCCCAGTGGCAACAGGCACATCATCATCACTGGAGTCTCCACCCATTGCAGTTTCCTTCTTTTTCTTTGCAGGTGGCTCTTGGCAGGGGGTTATCATTTGCATGTATCTGCAAATGTAATTTTTGCACTCGATCTAACGGGGCTTCGTGCACCTGTGTTCGTTCTTCACCACTGATAAATTTCAGTTCCTTGTATCAAGGATCGACAGCTGCTGCCAAAATTGGCACACACTCTGGGTCAAACTGGAAACGGCGGTGCAATTCTCCAGCAACCAACTCTTTGAATCTCTTCACTACTGGTAGGTCATCACAACCAATTACAAGATGTTTCTTTAGCAGCCCATTTACAGATTAGGGAAACTGAGACGTTTTGGTCAAGACACAGAGCTGTCGTTGCAACTTGCAATGGCTTCAATGCAGTAACCATCTGTGATAACAGTTCCCATTGGTCAGGTTTCAGATCAAGACTTACGTATTCTGGGCGGCTCACAAGTTCATCGTGAAGAACAGCATATATCGTCCATCTCTGTTCAGCTAGTCTCTCCATCATAAAGTATGTAGAGTTCCACCTTGTGGACACATCTTGGATTAGTGGACAATGGTAATATGTTCAAAGTATACGTAGCTTCCGCATATTCTTTCATCACTGGGAATATATGGGTGGGGTTCGTAGAAACACCATTTTCCAAGTATTAGTTTCAGATGCACACCCAAGTACTGAAAGTAAGACTTTGATTTGTGCTTATCTTTCTCTGGTAGTGAGTGGATCGTGACTCTAAAGGAAGGGTCTTGTCAGTGTTTTTCTCTTTGTATCACTCCAGTATGAAGCATTCTGTCTGCACCTATGTTGTGGGGAGACCAAGGAAGCAGCCAAGTCACTGGCTGACCTGTACGTTAAATAAATATATGTAGATCACAAAGCAATGTTTTTATGTCATGTCAGTGAATATTTCCACATAAGAAGTAATCACATATGTTGTCAGATTTACCGTAGAGCGCTAAATTTTCGAGGGCCTAAATTTTTGCGAATGGTGGCTTGTGAAGATTTCGTTGAAATAATTTCACGAATTCGCTGTCTAAACCATGCACACGCTGCACACGTAATATAGTATGGGCATGGCATGCAAGCAAGTTCTATCTAATACGCACTGTCACACCCTCATCTGCGCTCGAGCTCGAGGCTGTCATCAGTTACAGAGTTTACTGAGGTCTGCACACAATTCTCGGAAAAACCAGCTATACACTTGCCTAGCTTGCGGAAGCAGGCTTTCGCATTTCCACGTATTATGCAGCATAAGATCTAACTTTACATAAGGAATTCAATTTCTGGATTTTATGATGAATCCAATCCAACGTAAGCTTATGGTACAAGCTCATGAACAACAGATAGTGGACTATAATAATAGCTAACAAACTTTACATTTGGATCACACTTACTCATGTATTTTTTATAGTCCAATTACATGCAAGTTTTTCGTATGTACCAGTTATGAGGTCACAAAGTGTACATGTACATACGTATGCTAAATGCCTGTACACACAGAAATGCAGTGTTTGCTTGTATGATGTAGTAAACAAGCTGCATACATGTATCGCACTGTCTGCAGTTGTTCAAAGTTTCCCCGAGAGCCCAAGCTGAAGGAATACATCTCCGAACTCACAGCAGAGGTTATTGGTAGTCAAAGTGACAGTCAGCCAGAGGAGGGCAATGGTCCACAGGACACTAAAGCCGGACAGATTAAGAAAGGTTTGTATCTTTTCTGCGATTTACCTACCATTAGATGCTGAAGTATATAATTAACCCCCCAGAGTCTAGCCCCTGTAACACCCGAGAGATTAATCCCTAACAATGCATTGTTGGCAAACCTGGACATGTGTATAACACCCCATATACAATGTGCTATAGTGGAACCCCGCTTAACGGACACCCCCAAAGAGTGGACACCCACAAGACAGCGGACAATTCCGAAAGTCCCGACTGTCCTTCCATTCACTCCAATACTAAAGCAACCCCTGAACAGCAGACACCCCACTACTCCATATAACAGACAGTTTTTGTGGTCCTAATTGTACGCAAACAATACCTAACGACCCCAATTTGGTGGACACTCGTCGACCTTTTCAGCAAGATTGTGTCCACCATGGCTGCTGGAGTTAGTTAACAACTTGACATTAGATTAGCGCTGTTACTCGTAGTACTAACCTCTGCTTAGCCTTTTCCGCCAGCGTACAACAAGGGAAAGCTCTGAAAACGTAGCCATGTTGTGCTCAACCGCCCGATTACGCCCACCACGCCTACCGGAAATATACCAGAAGCCCCTGAGTTAGGGACAAAACGTTGGTTGCCAATAGTGTCCACTATAGAGGGGTTCCACTGTACTCCTTAACTGCCTTCCTACCTGAGGACAGATTTATATAGTTTCGAGTGAATCTATGAAGGCCACTGGAACAGTAAGGTAATCCCCCAAAACAAGGAGGCAATTTAACTTCAGTAGGATCTACACGCTGGATGTCCTGCTAAACCATCTGTCAACCTGACTCCACTTGTGGTGTGGTCTGGCATGGAGTCAAGGAAGAGAAGTGTTACCTCATTACATCTATCACCCAAAGTAGCTCAATCCAATCACTGTACTAGCGTGGGAAGACAAGCAACATCTTGTCATTGGAGTAATAACCACACATGACAGTCCCAGGTGGAAATCGAACATTGTCCCGCTGTGCACGTTATCACCTTCAAAATTGTTTACCGTAGAACTTCTGCTAAGGCTGGGGTTCATATATGTTGCATGGACATGTCAGGTATTCACATATTCTTGCAGTTATGCAACCAAAATACGTGTTCTGTTTCTACCTCACCATCACCATCACCATCATCATCATCATCATCATCAAGTTCTGGCGGCACACAACACTCTGAATGGCACCATGGCACTGTGTTTCTCAAACTCCACAAGTACACTTCATTTGGCCATGCAAATCTCGCTCCAGGGCGGGCACTTATTCCAGTAAACTTTGACCCTATACAGGAAATAGGGGCAAAAGTAGAGGCTGGGCGCTCTTTACATGCGTATGTGCATTTACAATACACTTGGAAGATAGTCTCAAAATTTTCACTGTTTTCTAATGAATAAAAAGTTACGGTATGGACAAACCCTTGATCTGATTCATCTATATGACATATGTTTATTCCTGGCAGACTTGTTCACCCTTCTCCCTGCTCCAACCCAAAAGTCTATTCTTCTCCAAGCCTCTGGTGAGAAACTGCCCTGATAATTATCCTCATTCTCAAACCTTCCAAACACCACTGTTCAGCGCTTGCAGTACCAACATAAGTACAAACTGCTTTGCAGTAGTAAACACTGGTAATAGGGAAGGAGCTAGGTACATGTTGCTACATGTACAGTAGGCATCAGTAAAACATTACCGTACCGTAGTCGTACTACAATCGTACTACGCTAGTACGGAATGAAAAGTACGCAGGATGTACGTAATCATTATGTTCCCCAGGGAGTGTAGCACGGTGCGTAGTAGGTAGTACGGTGCATGGTAGCGTCATACAAAACTTTAACGCTGTTAATTTCAGTATCTAAACAGCCATGTGTCGATCAAAGCCTGCAGTGGCTGACATGGAGACGAAGTGTCAATGTAGATTTAGCTTTCTCGAAGCGAATCAGCATTAGAATCATTAAGAGCAGCCCCCATCGAACTCTCAAAGGACCGATAATGACATGCACGATGATCCTAAGAAAGAAGACAGGTCAGAAAACTGGTAGGTATTGTGTGAAAGTGATAGTGTAGGGTTCGCCGTTGTTCTTGCGTGCTGTCAGCAATGATACACAACAGACACTGGCTCTAACTTACTCTCTCTGACAAAACACTCATTGTAACGCTATGCGAGGCATGTCCGTACTACGCTACACATACTACGGTGCGGATTTTTAGTACGAAAATGCTACGGTGCGAATACACTACAGTTAGCATTGTACTATATGCGTAGTACGACTGCGATACGGGATGTTTTATTGACGCCTACTGTATGTAACATTTTCTGCAGAGTCAGCCATTGAACTGACCACAATTTGTAGATTAATTGTGTAGAATCCATGAAAATCATCATTCTTTATACTTGAACTGAAACTTACATCTGGTTTAGCCTCCTCACCAGCCCTTTTCACCTCAGCATCTGTCACTTACAGTGCAGTCAGTGATATACATGGATATTTATTGGAAATCTGGAGACAAAACTAACCCTGGAAAATTTCAAAGTGATCTTTTATTTGGACACTGATCACTCAAGGTTTAACTTGCTTGACACTTGGCAATGTGCCACTCCTCCAGACATTTACCTGACATCCAGGTGCGTCACTGCATTTACTAGGCCGCCCCTGCTTTTAGCCTCATTTTCAGGCTCTATTCTCAAAAGAGAGACCCTGAGAGCTTGAGAATGAGGCTACCCTACATTATAATGGCAAAGGCAACAAACACTGGAAGTGAGGATGGATATGAGGCTATGTACTTACAATCTGCCTAGGTTCATACATGTACAGTCAGACAATGTAGTCATAAATGAATAAATCAGGGTCTACATGTGTGCAATGTATGTGCAACCTGCTTACGGCAAGTCAAGAGTTCGTAACACTATATTGTAGTATTGCTATACTGTCTACATCAGTAAATTGTACGATTTATTTATCCTCTTAGAAGAGTCATCTGAAGTTTTGACCAAATGCCGACTCTGGTTGACAGCAGTGAACCTCTTCCCAGAAACAGTAGCAACACTCGGGGTATGTAAGTTGACCAGATTACTGAGCTGAACACATCTATGCATTTAAACATGCATGTTTGATTGGTCCCTTTTCTGAGTACAATGAGGCGCCAACAGGAAACAATGAGCGGGCGTCATTTTTGGTACACCAGGTACTGCGTACCTCCGCTACAGTCTTGTGGTATCGCCGAATGTTTACGCAGTTTTCCTTCCGCGTTTGAGCGTCCGAATATAGCTGTCGTCCGATAATTGCTAACTTACTCTAGTACATGTGTACTACCCATTAAGAGCTACTAGCAACAGCGCATGTTTGTGCTACTATTTTACATGTAGCTGGGAAGGAAGAACATTGCAGAATTAAGTTTTTCAGCCAAAGAAAGCCTTTTTGATTGGCTCCGCATTAGCATCAATACATTGATGTGTGTGTTACAGCCCAGTTTCAAACTTTTGACATAAGCTGGTCAGCCAAAGCTATCTCAGTTGGTTATACGCACAATCAGAAAGTGGGTCAAGAACCCAGCATGCACAGTCAATAAATCAGCGTTGGGCAGCTTAGCATCTCAGGGTCAACTGTCATATTATGCAATTACCGCCACATTTACCATGTTTTTCAGTCAATCCCTAACAGAGTTCTAGCAGCACATACTAAATGGCTGCTAGGTGTGCGACTGAGTCAGAAGCATTTACATATGTACTACCTCCTGTGCAGTACATGTAGAGGACTGTGAGGTTTGGTGGTTGTCCAATTGTCGTAGCTCAGTGGTAAAGCACTGGCGGCTCAAACCTGAATTAAGTTGATTTCCCACAACTACTGCCTCTTCGCTATCCTCTACTTTTGCCTCATAGCATCAAAATTTATTTTCAGCTGAGACAAGTTGTTCTAAGCTGTGTTTTTTACAAATCAGAATTCATACTTCATGTAGTTAGTGGCACTTCTGAGACCATTTACTTACGGATGAGGCCATACCTACGTACATGTTCCACAGAATGGCACTGGTGTATCTGCATCACACTTCACGCTTCCGTAGCAACCAGTACAAAGCAGTTTCTTTGCAGTTGGTTTCACATCTTTGAAAAGTGGTTTCGGTCACCGTATTGAGCTAGTAGCTGAAGTAAATAACATCTTCATGACCAAGGCCTTCTCCCCATTCTTAGTTTCTTGCAGTATGCCTGACAACACTGGAGTGTTTGTGAAGCCATGGATGCCTCAGTAGCTACCAATAGCAGCTGTAGCAGAATCGCAGTAACACTGGGGGAGGGTGACATTGAAGGAGCTCAACCACTGGAGTCCAATACAATGCACCAGTTATGATGGTGGTTGCTGTGCCATAGCATCTAGCAGTGTGAAGAAAGCTCATCTGATTGAGAAGTAAATCATGATAGCCTTGTTCCCAGACCTTCATTCAGTCAAAGGCTTGTGAACAAGGCGAAAAAAAATACTTAATTCACTTAATTCTCACTTTTGAAATGTAGGGTACAGAATCTTAACAGTAGCAAAAAATTTTCGCCACTTTGTTGGTTAGGGACTCTGCTGGAGTTACGACTAGGGATTGGCATGGTGTGTTTGTGCAGCAAGGAAGAGCACTGGTACAAGATAGGTGTTGACGCTTAGAATTCTAAGCCTCTTTCAGAGATTGACGAGCAAGACCACGCTTAGCTCGAGCTGTGTCTGGGTGCATGGCATCTGTAACTTCACACCAATATGAATTGAGGAAATGTATTTTTACATCATGCACCATCACGAAAGTGCATTGAGGAGACGCGTGACTCAGAAGTTGTATCAAGCCACTTCTTTCTAACCTCTGGTTTCTTGGGGAAGTGATGCAGACTTATCTTGCAATCTGCACTTTTCATTCAACCGCAGATACCTGACATGTCAAACTAACGAAAAATAAGCGACAACAATAATAAAACACACCCCTCTCATTTTATTTCCCTAGTACCCTCACAACTTCCTCCCTCATTCTGTACCATATGAACACAACCCACACCTTTCTAGGCTCATGCCATACGTCGTTCCGTACATTTTATATTCACACTCATGAAAACTGGTACACAGCTCCTACTCCTTACAGCATCGCTGTGCTTATGGTAGTTACCATAATGCTATTATGTTTTGCATGTGAAAAACCTTTGCGATTTTGCCATTTTTAGGCTAATTTAAGTAATTTGCGATCTTATCTTTGCGAATGAGCAGTACCTATCTTAGCCCCTCCCTCAATTTGTACAAGCACGCTCGTAGTAACAATAATAGTCGTGAATATCAAACACACGCTGCACGCCTCCGTTTGCTTCGTGAGTTGCAACCACTCCGATCCCGATGTCCTTGTGGCTGAGAAGTTGCGTAGTCGGACTGAAATACTGGCAAATACCGGTGCTTATCTTGAAAAAAAAAACAGCTTCTGAAGAACAATGGAACTTATTCTGCCACCTTCACTGTTGTTATACTACACAAGGCCAGAAACATCCATTACCGCTGCTTCTCCTGGAACAGCCAGCTATCGTTCATTGGTTCGACGTCAACGTGTCCGTTAACTACACCTACAAGTTTAATTATTGCGATCTTTTCTTTGTGTTGCCATCAGCACTCGCAAAATTCGCAAAAGTAAAGTTCACGCAAAACATTATAGCATTACGGTAGCACACAGCATGCTCCCTCCTCCTCTCAGACTGACGGACTACTTTAGTATGCCATGCTGACAACCCTTAGTAACTCACAGAGACAAGAAGATGCTTAGGGAGACTTTGGGGTAAACCCTGACTGTTTAGTACTAATAAGTCTAGGCCACAACTTTCCACTTACATCACTATAATGCACACATGTCTGCATTTGGTAGTTTTATGCCCAGTCCTCAGCCTCCTCGATGCATTTTGTACAACCAGATTTTTCTTTCCGCTTGGGTTTCAGGGCCTGTACAATGGCATCCAACTTGCTCTCCATCGCATGTAATCCTTCTGCAGTGACTTTATGACCCAGATACTCGACTGGTGCCATCATAAACTTGCACTTGGATTTTTTTTTACACGAATGTTGTGTTTGGTGAGCTGCTGCGAAACGAGCGAAAGATTTTGAAGGTGATCCCGATCACTGACTCCAGTGATGAGTATATCATCAATGTAACAAATAACTCTCAGGGTTCCTTGAAGGATTGAACCCATCAACTTTTGAAAGATGGCTGGTGCAGATATCACACCAAGCGGTAAGCGTGTGTACTGAAACCGCCCACGGTGAGTGTTTACAGTTACCAACTTCCTTGACTTCTCATCCGAGGTGAGTTGCTGATAGGAATGAGAGAAATCAAACTTAGTGAATTTCTTCCCCCCTGCAAGGGTGGAAAAAAGATCCACAGGCTTGGGCAGGGGATACTTATCCACCTCCAGTGCAGAGTTGATGGTTACTTTGAAGTCACCACATACCCTGACCTTCCCATCTGCAATTCCATCTGCGGCAGAACTTTGGCTTTTGTGTGCTCGAAATAATGGACACAGCCGCTCCGGTATCGACTTCCATGGTAAGCTGTCTGCCTTCCACTCTCATGTCAACTGTAATTGGTCGTGATGCTTTCGTTCCAAGGGTAAACAGTTGAAAATCCTCGGGATCGCTTCCCATCTCGTCGGCCTTGGCGACATACTTGGTCTTACGTTCCACAGTTTTCTGACCTCTTCATGTCGGATTCGCTTTCTTTGCCCTGCATACCGGGGCAATATGCCCTTTTTTTTACACAATTGTAGCATGTTGTATCGATGAATTGACAGTTCTTGGGATCCTGGTTGCTACGTCCGCAACGGTAACACGGCTTGCCGGTACACTTAAGGACTGTGCTTTCTTCTTTCGGTCGCAGCATGTACGACAACTTACGGATCTCTGCATCAGGGCTTTTCAAAGCCTTGTAACCCGTTTCGGCAGATTCCAGTCCTTGTGAAATTTCCAAGGTGCACAACAGGGTCAACTTTGCTTCGGATAGCAATCACTTCTGTGCGCTCTCGCTTTTGAGACCACACACCAAACAATCCCTCAGTGCGTCATTGAGTTGGTCTCCAAATTCACAGTACGTTGCTAGTCGTCGCAACTCAGCAACAAATTCAGCAATAGATTCTCCATTGGCTTTGTTGCGTCGGTAGAAGTGGAATCGCTCAGCAGTCAGTGACTTTGGTTCAAAACGCACCTGTAGGATTTCAGATAGCTCTGCATACGATTTGTCTTGCGGTTTGTCCGGTGCGGTGAGGCTGCACAGGAGTGAGTAGGTTTTCGCACTGATAACACTTAGTAGGACTGGCACTTGCTTCGCTGCATCAATACTGTTGGCGGTGAAATATACACTCGTGCGTTTGAGATAGGCGGTTATTGACTCGGCATCATGGTTGGAATTCCTTGAGGCTACCAAACGTGGATCTCACCATGGCCCACAACCCTCGTCGCCAGTGTAATATCTTGACGATAGATATTGCTAATTAGCACTTGACAGCAACTCGTAAACTATTATTATTCTGACTTACAACAAAACGTATATACTCAGACTGGAACAAAGAGACAAGGATACAAGGAAAGACAAAAGGCATTGAAGTCTGGCCGTGGTGCTATAGAGCATATATACAAAGATCAAATATCAAAGAGATTTAAGGGGTGTTTGGAACCCAAGGTGCTATATAAGTATATTGTAATGCTAAGTGCTAAGTAAGTTATATGCATACAACTAAAATTGCAATACACTACACCTGCTGTTTTGCACAGCATATCCTTTAGCATCTTGTTGAACCTTTCGACAAGGCCGTCTGTCTGAGGGTGGTAGGGGCTAGTGCGGAGAGCGTTCACATGCAAAGGACGATACACCTCTGTGAGTAGCTTTGACGTAAAGTTACTTCCCTGATCAGTTAGTATCTCCTTGGGGATGCCCATCTTCGTCATTATTGTGACCAGCTCCTCCGAAATATGTTCGGCGTCGATGGACTTTAGTGGCACTGATACTAATATTATGGAAACTTCAACTTGTTTGGAGACAACACAGTAAGAAATGACAAATTTCACCATTCGATTATTGATCAGATGACTCCTGGTCTGTGTTCAGCCACACCCCCAAGCACTCAAAGCAGCTACCGCGACGAAAACTGATTGCAAATTGGAGAGGTCTTGGGAGATCGTATAGATGCTAAAATCTCCCCGAAAGCAGCTTCAGAGAAGGCACAGACAATGGTGTCTGAAAATAGATACATTTATCCAAGCATTTTTTTTTTTTTTGGACAGCCATTTCATCGCTTCTAGCGTCAACAAGAAACATCGATTCATTTTTGGTACACCAGGTACCACGTACCTCCGCTACAGTCTGGCGGTATCACCGAGTGCTTACGTAGTTTTTTTTAGCGTATGAATGTCCGATTATACCTGTCGTCCGATGATTGCTAACCTACTCTACATATACACGTTTCACTTTAGCACCAAAGCATCTTATAAAGGGGTCATTGTTCACCATGGCATCCACTCAAGAGCAGTTGGAACTATAGCATTCAATAGCGTTATGCTCCAGCAAATTTCAATTCAAAGTTCAGAGTATTGCGCTAGAGTGTTTTTTTTGGCGGAAACTCGAAGAAATGATGTGGGCGTGACTATAAACGTTATTTGGGTGGCCTACCCACATAACAGAATACCAGTATTCCATATGTTCACAGCTCTATTTTGGTTACTCAACCCAAACTTTGCACACCAAAGAGTTTGCTGCATTCCAGAAGGTGAAGAAATCAACATTTTAAACAACAATGATTAGTTTTTAAATACATGTACGCATTTGTGTTTCAAAAAGCTAGGGGATCATCTGGGGATATTGACTTGCTCCATAAATGAGCCTTTGCCTGTGGTAGCTCTTGTTGCATATTGCTTGGCAAACAAGGTGTCGGTACAGTATATGTAAGACCACCTACCGTGGAGGATAACTAATGTTTAGCTTGTAACCTGCTTTGTGCAGACAGAGACTCGGTAAAACCTTCTCTGAAGAAGAAAAGTCTTTTCAAAAGGTGGACAGAGACTCGGTAAAACCTTCTCTGAAGAAGAAAAGTCTTTTCAAAAGGTGGATATTGCATATACTTATATCTCCACACAAGAAGATGAACACCTAACTGTACCATCACTGCAGTGATGTGCATTAAGTTTAGGTTGGATTGAGCTTTATTTAGAATACTGCACCCTCAGTCAAAACTAGAGGCGGCTCAGCACACATGCAACACAGCCTTCTATAATCTCCACATTCTCTGAAAATTTTCCAATTATGTCATGCGCACGTGAGGAAAGATACCAGGTTCTCCCCACCTTTTCGTACTGCAAGCAATGGAAAGCTGTGCAGGCCTGGGAATGAGGCTAAGTAGCACCAAAACCATTAATTTCTTAACAGTGAATATGCACTTATAAGTTAGCCTCGTCCCTGGGCCCCACCCGAAAAATCGGGAAAGGGGCCTGGTAGCACTTTCTGTCGCTAATGTAAACGTCATCAAACGCGTGCTACGGTAGGACACGCCTTACTGCAACCGTTGATGTCAGCTGACTATCATGCAAATGCGTGCAAGATGAAGCAAGATTGAGTTGAACAAGCAATGCTGTAGTATGCTGTAGTATGCTATCTTCCGTGTTTATCTATCCAGTTCGGATGTACACTGTCTATACACAAATTCCGACAGATTGTCTCAGTTGATTGGGATCCAAGTCAGTGTCAACAGACGATCGGGGAGTTTGTCTCGATAACCCGTATGGGTAAACAGTGCTCTCCGATTTCGATCGTCCACCGATCTCACGTAAACGCGACACCACTGCCGCACGTATGTAGGAGACACAGACGACGCCATCACGAGCTACTCTACCATATTGCATAGTCGGCACTTTTGGCCTCGTGCGCATGTGACGGGATCACGTTCCGCGTGGTTTCATTCCGCAATCTGATTGGCTCCTCAAAATTTTGAGAGGTAATAGTCGACAGAAAATACACAGAAACGCTACCAGGCCCCTTTCCCGATTTTTCAGGCGGGGCCTGGGAACGAGGCTACTTATAAGTATGCAGAATGCACTTAACAAGGTGTTAGCACAGTATGTCGGAACAACACAAGTATCAAGCAATATGGCTTTGACACTATCCAGATGTACTGAAATGGCTTGCTATGCCCTAGCCTTGTTCCAAGTGTTTCGTGTATAGGAGAAGAATACAATTTCTTCAGAATTTATAGAAAACGAGTAAGTTATAGTTGATCACTCCGATCTGATCTGATACCAATAACCAGGAAGTACTCAGTGCATTAAGTGACTGATAACACCAGTGACTTTACACATGCACACAAACACAATGTGGATTAGTCTTTCCTTCCTTTCACAAGATCCTGGAACAAGGCTAAGTGTGCCCACTCTTGAATGAATGAAATTCATCATAGATGAATCTCATCACACAGAAAGTGATTACAATCACTTCCTGTTAGTTATTTCCCACATTCCCAAAAGCTTGTATGTGGAATACACTGAGAGACACATAATATTGCTTGATTCCCAATTCCTCCCACATGCAATTTTGAAACACACTCCAGCTTTTCACTTTGGAGTACTGTCCAGGGGGGTAAAAAAGGATGAGCACCTGGTGTTCACTTGCAAATTAATGCACATGGGCAAACAGTGGACACAGGTGCTTCTTTTTCTCCTCCACTGGGCACTGGAAACCAAGCTATTGTTGAAGCAGCAACTGAACATATGATGAATGTAACCAAAGCTCAATGCTAGTGGAATTCTCATATCCCTGAGCCAATGGTACCACTAAACAGCTAATATTACCGCACATACCGTAAATTGGAAAATTTCAAGTTATAATGAAGAGGAAGGCTTCAGTCGTCATCAGGGCGAAAATGATAATCACTGCAGCATTCAGTCAAAACATCTGCAAGTGAGTTTAATTTAGTTCAATAGGCCTACAAAATATTTTAACACCAAGATTTTCATATTTACGGTATGAATTATTGTGTAAGTGAACTTCTTAGATGCAACTCACCCATAGAAGGCGAGAGGTTCTCTGATGGTGCATTTCCTTGTTGAGTAGCCTTCACAACTGCACTTGCTGCTCCAGCAATAAGCTCTACCACACTTTCCTTCTTTGGCTTTGCTGGGACTGGGGCATCCACGTATTAGCTGTATGTCTGGTGGCGTTTTGTAATTATCCTATTGGCCGGCTTGGATCATCTTTCCCCATAATCGAATCTGCAGAAGTGTAAGTTTCGGATTATTTGTTTTAAGTTGATCTACTATTTCCTTCAATTCCTCCTCAGCAGCATCTCTCTTACTACCTGACTTTTCAGTCTTCTCGGGTTTCTCAGATCCTTCAGTCCGCTTCTTCTTCTTCGTAGGGAGCTGGTTTTCTTTTTCTTCACTTCCATCACACCAGAGAGTGACACGCGAACCAGATTCAAATAGGGAATACATCTTATTCAGGTCTCGATCACTTGAGATCCAGCGCTTGGCACTACCCCGGCCTTCAAAGTATCCTATTTGAAAACTGTCCATAGTCTGCACAACTTTGTCACCAAAGCTATCTATGATATGGGCTTTAAGAGCATCAGGTGATTCAAACCTTCTCTCTACTAACATCGTACATCTCATGTACAGTGGCTCTTTTCTTATTGTTAGATGGTATAATCTTCACAAGGTAAGAGTAGGTGGGGTCTTCCTTTGAGCTGCTCCTACAATCTCCAGCACTGGCAGAACTCAGGAACATGCCGTCTTCTTTGCGCTTCCTTGAGCTGCTCTTACAATCTCCAGCAGTGGCAGTAGTTGGACCCTCTTTGTCGCTAACGGACACTGTCGCTGTTAGATCAACGGGATCAAAAAATGGCGGTGACTGATTACCGGTAGACCACGCACTGAGCGACTGAGGCCAGGTAGGATAAGCAATACCTGCCGTACTTCCGGCATAGAGGTCACCATAATATGGATGGCGATAGCCATATGCATACGGAGGATTCTCGTCTGAACCATCAGCCATCTTAACTTTTACACCGTAACACTAGCACTGCAGATGCGCACCAAGCACGTGTTATAGGAACGAAGCCGTACCCAAGCACTTGCTGGACCGCAAATTGAATTAAGGACAAAAAACGCTATACGCTCGGCGCTTTCTTGATGCAAAGATTCAGAAAAACGCTGTATGCAAATTGTATATGTTGATAATTTACCAAGAAATACCACTCAAATCAGCAGTTTGTACTGCAATTGTATACTTTAGGGTGGTGAAACAAAGTGCATGTCTTGTTCTCTCTCTGTCAGCTGAACCTCTATGATGCACTGAGCCAGCAACCTTCTGGAGAGTACTCATTGGTGGCAGACAACCCTTATAGGGAGATGTTGGGTAAGGTAGTTTGTTCAATGTTGTATACCCATGGTCATGCCCAGTGTTGTTGTGTGCATGCTCACACCTACGTACGTACCTGTAACCATGAACGCTTGCGTGTACACAACACAACACAACACACACACACACAACAGTTCGTAAGGTAATCCCATTGTTGGCTGGGTCTCGTGAAGTTCGCATTGAACATCCACTTACACGCACTGGGGGCCACAAGACACTCCTGAAAACCAGCCACCTCTGTCAGTGGCTGGAATCTGCTGCTAGCTACTATGCCACCCTCACAGCACAGTCTTCACTACACAAACAGGGTAAGTAATCAATTGCCAACTGCAAACACATTTGTTAGTACCACAAGGTTACCCCCAAGTGTTCCTACATAGCTATTTCGGCCTACCAGAGCCTGGAGTCATTAGCTAGGACATGGTAATTTAAACATGCAGACGTACAGAATGGCAAAGATTGTGTATGCAGCTGCATGCTATTCTGGGTTATGTGAGGAGGATGGAGGGAGATCAACATGTCTTGTTTATGTATACCGTATTTCTTTGATCAGACGCCATTGCTACTATATTGTTTTTGCTGATTCTTTTTGTGTGGCTACTATTTGAGGGCAGTGTTTATTTCTTTGGAAAGCCCGTGGATATCAACAATGGCTGAATAAGGTACGTACAGGCAATACAGCCAGTTCTAGGGATACGAAGCCATTTGCACCGCTCTGCAGACACTGGGCTTCTCTGCAGCTAACCACCATGCTGTGACTGTTAGACGCTTGCAGTAGTACGCACAGCCTCTCAGTCATGCTGTCAGCCATGGAAATTTGTTGCTTCCATCCCATCAACATATCCAATTGACACGCATTTTTATCCATGAGTTTGTGTGCCACGTATACTTGCGGCTAGTATACGGCTAGTATACAGCTAGTGTGCCACGTATACTTGCGTCAATTTTTACCTCATAACATCTAAATCTCTTTATTTCCCGCATGAAGCAAGATGTTCTGAGCATAAAACTCAGAAGCACAAAAAGGCTGCATTTCTCTGTTCTTCCCTGACTGTGATTCTGCTTAGCCAAGCCCTGGCGAGGTATAGACACCCTGTTGGCTTAATGGTCAGTGCCAGTCTGACAATGTCTGAGGATCTTTGTGTGTTGAGACCCAAGCAAGCAGCAATTAGAATTTTAGGTCAGCAGCAAGAGAGAAAGGGTTTCATCTTTGCCCAGTGTCCTCAGGGGGTTTAAGACTAGGGACACGTCCCATGCGCCAAGTACTTTAACTGTGGAGGTCTGGTGTTAAGTACCCCTTTTAGAAGCCTGGAGACCAGGAGTGTTAACCAATTGGGAATCCTTCCACTGGGAGGTGTGTTGATGACATCTCTGACTAGAAGCCTGGAGACCAGGAGTGTTGACCAATTGGGAATCCTTCCACTGGGAGGTGTGTTGATGACATCTCTGACCGGTAATCATTGGGCAACTGGTACTCTCTCCTTAGTCAGGAAAACTAGCCAGTCATACATAAGTGGCTAAATTATTTGGTAGATAACTATGTATAACACTATCATACGTAATTCTCAACTGCTTGCACATGCCTAAAAACATATTTTGCCAGCACCGATTTACCTCTGTCTGCTCCAATAACACAGCTGTCATGAATGCTTTTGCTAGATACTTGCCTAAAGAAGTGTCATCCACAATTTCACACTGTGGTTGATATGTACCTGGGAGGAGAAAATCAAATCTTGTTTGTTACTGTTTGCACAACATCATCCTACCGCTATCTGACAGTGTTACCTGCTGGTGTGGTGTCGAGTGAAATGAAGAAGTAGTTGTAGGGTTCCTTGGCACCTAGTCCTGCTTAGTCCACTCTGCTGTTAGCTTACATATCTGTATACCAGCAACCATTGCACCAGTTCTGACCAACAATGTACAAAACTTGTAAGTTTTTACCACAGGGGAAACAGCATAACGATATTCCATCCATCGTCGAGTATATCTTCTTCAGAGGGTAGTTGCAGTGTGATGCTATCAGGTTCAAATTCAACTGGTTGGTTTGGTCCAATTGTGGCAAGTCTGTCAGCATACTTCTGTTGAAGTATCTGTGATTATAGGGAAATTAGACTAATTTGCAGCATGCGTATCCAAGTCCTTGGTAATCACAAAGTGAGTCTCATATAGATGCACTCGGCTAATGAAGTCAAACAGTCTTGCATGTTATTTACTTCTCTTAATATTCTTGCCAACCTGCTCAACAGCAGTGGAATCAGTGAAAAGCTATGAAGCTCTATGTACCCATATGCGCTCAGACTCCCTCCTTCCAGCTTCTTAAAAGTGTGGTGTATTTCCAGAGTGAGGGTGTGGGAGAACTTGCATTGCAACTCACTGTAAAGCCAGTAGACTGCACTCATGAGGAATGTGCTGGGGGAGTTCAAACTGACCACCTTGATGACTTCTGCAAACCAGCAGGCAGGGCTCCCTCAGGGATGTGGAGCACTGTTGCTGCTGCTTACATCTGCATGCACTACATGGTCCATCCTGCAATTGCACTCCTTGTTGTGACAGATTCTGTTTCGTTAACCCTCAGGACTGCACAATCTTCCTGTACCATGAAGGACGGCTCTTGATACTCAGGACTGCACAATCTTCCTGTACCATGAAGGACGGCTCTTGACACTCAGGACTGCACAATCTTCCTGTACCATGAAGGACGGCTCTTGACACTCAGGACTGCACAATCTTCCTGTACCATGAAGGACGGCTCTTGACACTCAGGACTGCACAATCTTCCTGTACCATGAAGGACGGCTCTTGACACTCAGGACTGCACAATCTTCCTGTACCCTGAAGGACGGCTCTTGATACTCAGGACTGCACAATCTTCCTGTACCCTGAAGGACGGCTCTTGACACTCAGGACTGCACAATCTTCCTGTACCATGAAGGACGGCTCTTGACACTCAGGACTGCGCAATCTTCCTGTACCCTGAAGGACGGCTCTTGACACTCAGGACTGTGCAATCTTCCTGTACCATGAAGGACGGCTCTTGACACTCAGGACTGCGCAATCGTCCTGTACCCTGAAGGACGGCTCTTGACACTCAGGACTGCACAATCTTCCTGTACCCTATAGGACAGCTCTTCTTCCCAGTGCAACTAGCCCTACACTAGCAAGTCACCTGTTTCCTCTGCCAAATTCTCTGACTATGGTAGATACAAGCACCCTCTGAATATTAGCACCCTTAGGCAGCTGGCTTGCATGCATTAGGTACCATAGAACTAGAGCTTTGTAGAGCACATACTCTGCACACCACATAGCTATGCATGTGCTTCCATGAGAATAGGCATGCATACTGATACCTGGGTGTGGTCAATAGACATGCCTATGGATGCTAACTCACTCAAAACACAGGATTTAAGTGCTTGTAGAATGTATCTAGAAAGCAGCAGCACAAACAAGGCAGTTTTTCACAGTTTTGCACAGTTGGAAGATATTTAGCACTAATAGAACGGTCTGGATCTGGAGAACTGAAGTTTTTGTGCAGACAGACATGCATGATCAATCACTTTAGGTATGTACACACATGGCTTCCTTAATCATCTTACAAGTATCTCTTCACCAAGTGTCAGCCTTGGCCTCTTCGCTTTTGAAAGTAGAATGTGACAATCTTTCCAGTGTGTATATTTATGTCCTGCTCCTTCCTTGTCATGGATGCTTTTAGCAATGGCACCTAAGTTTAACTCTTTAACGACCTTAGGCTATTTACTGGAAGTCTTCTTAAGGCTATGGATACCTTCTTTGGTTCGTATTTTCACTTCTGCTTGGAACTAGCACTGGAAACTTGAGCCAAAGCTTCTTTGACACCTTCTCTGGGGGTTCATGACCTTAATCACACCCACTCATTAGCGCGCTTTCAATGGTCAGGACTCTCCGACCACCGAACGCTCCTCCTGACTGAAAACTGCATACAGTTCCAGAAATGGTGCCCACCAAGGGGAAAGGAGTGGTTTGTATGCCCATTTGTGCTAACAAGGTGAGAACTGGTCAGGCCAGTGCCGACCAAGGCTGTTCTACAGCCAGCCAAGGCAGCTGCCATGTGCACGGCATGTCATGACTATGCCTGCTCACCTCCCCCTATCCCACCTTTTTTGCTAGCACAAAACCTATCCTTAAAACAGTTTATGCCAACTGATAACATATAGCCAAAGTCAGACAACGCCAAGAGGTTGAAGGGTTGCTAGGAGTACACATGCGTATGATGCCTCACGCCACGCCATGCGCCAGTGTGTCTATGTGCATTGCGCATGCAGGTGGGGGGCGCGGAGCAAGTGTCAGAAATTGTGCGCTGCTGGTTTAGTGGGAGCCAAAAGAACAATACCTGGCTTTTGAAGACTCTCCAGTACGTGCTTTCTACTTTTGAACACTTTCTTGTCCTCTTCTTGCTCTCCTGGCTTCTACGGTGGACTCACTGCGTTCAGCACTCATTTCTGCACTTGATTCCGCCAAATACGTACGTTGCGAAGGCCCATCCGCGCTGTCCTCCCCATCCTCCACGCCAAGAAACGGCTCTATTGTAGCTTGGTTATGTGATGGATTAACTTAATGATTTGTATATTGATAGGACAAGCTGGTTTGTCCACCTGCATTCAAGTCACCTTTTTATCTTCACTTGAAGTGCGGTTAGCCTCAAAATAAAACACAAAATGTTTAGACTTATATACACCCTGAAACAGAAAATCTACACCTGTGTAACTATGACAAAAGCTACAAACAACATTGAGATTAATTCTGGGTGTGTAACTGAAAGGAGAGTGGCATTTTTATTGTTACAAACCTTTTCTTACCCTTCTGAGCTATAACATCTGGAAGGTCATATGGCTCATTGAAAAAAGCTCTACCCTTAGCTGTAGTCTTTCATCACAACTTTACAGTTCCAATAGCCAACTTCATTCTTTGTTCCAGCAGTCCCATCAGCCACACCCAACAAACAAGCTCAAGTCACTGTTGCAAACTGTACCCCATCTTCCTGTCACTCCTGTGAATCAGCTCTGGGAATCGGAAAGTCTTCATTCCCACTGTATTAGAGCGTCATAGCCAGCCTTGGGTTATTCTGGGTTGTCTATTTTGATGTTTAGAGGAAAAGCATAGGGAGGTGGGTACCTGTAGGGTAGGAATACACCTTGTCAGGAAAAAGAGACCTACCCTAAGTGAGTCCTAGCCCTGCTCAGGAACACTTAGACCATGCGTGCTATATACGGCTATTCAACTGGCACAACAATGTGGCCATGCATGCATGAAATTATAGACTGTATAGCACAAAAAAAAGCACTACCTTTGAGCAGACTGCAATATCTGTCATGCTTGAGAGAAAACCCTGCTGCTCTCTGCACTCTGTGAACAGCTTAACGTATCAGCTCTATGCACTGCCCTAGCACGTGTACTTGCCCTCATGTGCAATCTGTCGTACTCATTGTTACATGTTATGTCCTTGACATGCTTGTGACTGAAATGGACACGATTGGCCAGTCAGGCAATCGGTCAGTAAATTGGTCAGTCAGTCAGATCATTATTTCCCTGTAGACCATACTAGTGTAGGGCTCACTCAGGCTCATCCAAGAATACTACTTATGGTTGGCATTCAACCAAGCATTGTTTCCTGGGATAACCAAGTGTGCACTGCTGTTTGCCAGTTTAACAGAACACTGAAACCTAGAAATGAGTAATTTGGATGCAGTCTACATCCACTTAGTACTATTATTGTGTTCAATGTTCCTCCAGGCCATACATGTGCAGGCAAGTCAGGTTGGGAGGAGTTACACAAACTGTTCATGTCCACAGCAGAGAAGTGTGGGTGGAGAGACATCCTGCATCACAGCAAGCAGATTGGACCACACCTGTAAGTCAAGAGAAACGTGCTTACGGTGCTGTTCTACTCTTAAGTACGTACATAGTGAATATGGATATGTGGCATTGGATTTCTACATGTAACTGCACAAATAGGTTAAAATAGGGCTGCAACAAATGTGGGGTTTTCTTAGCAAACGAGTATTTGCAGGATAATTTTCTCTCCCATCACAAGCAAGCTATCGACACAGTGTAAAGACCAGCAAATAGCTAGAAGCCTTTTGATAAAACATGTCCAAGAATCAGCTCCACATGTTTACTCCAAGTGCTAGAAGTTAGTTAGCCTCATTCCCAGGCTCTTGTGCGGGGGAGGAAAGAGAGCCTGGTACACACTGTTCGCGCATGCACCAAGTTCCCTTAGTAACCTGTATACTACTCCGCTACACTAAAATTACGGTCACTTTCTGTTTACCTGCTGAAAGGCCATACTGCATGGTTATACTCACTGTGGGACACATACGGGCTGGTTTGAAGTCACAAACAATATTGCTTTGACAGTAACTGTCTGTATTGCTTCGTTCGAGGCAATCGGTAAACTTCAAAGGGGAAGATTGCCTCAGTCACATGCTGCAACGTTTAGCTGGAATGGACAAACGCATGGACAATTCCTGCAAGCAAAGAGCTGAGTACCTTCGTAGCTCCCTCGTCATCGTCCACACAGAGCATGGTCAGTGGCAGGCACCTTTTATACGGGGGAAGTCAGCATGCCTCGCAGAGGCTAGTGTAACGGAGCAGATTTTACGGAAATTTCCAAATTCCCAGAAATTCTGGGGGAACTGAGCATGCACAAACAGTGTGTACCAGGCTCTTTTTTCTCTGCCCACGCACGAGAGCCTGGGAACGAGGCTAGAAGTTAGTGTGTAGGATTTTGGTGACACTCAATTGATTGGCTACTGTATGTCTGGTTGATGAAAAACTACAAACATGGGGAAGGGGTTTGCAGCAAAAGAGAATCTCTACCTAACATAGACTAGGAGTACGCATATGCGTATGATGTCTCGCCCCGCACCATGCACCAGTGCATATGCGCATTGTGCATGTGGGTGGGACGGGCAGGTATCAGAAATTGTGTGCTGCTGGTTTAGTGGGAGCCCAAAGAACAATACCTGGCTTGTGAAGACTCTCCAATACCTGCTTTTGAACTCTTTCTTGGTCTCTTCTTGCTCTTTTTGCTTCTACGGTAGACTGACTTTTTTGCTTTTTTGGTCTCAGAGTCGCCAGCCATCGACTGCGCTCAGCACTCGTTTCTGCACTTGACTCTGCCAAATACGTACGTTGCGAAGGCCCAGCCGCGCTGTCATCCCCCACAACTCCATCCTCCATCGACGTCCTTGTGTAACGCACGTGTCAGTGATGCCCGAGTTCCTGAGCGTGAGCACAAATTGACATTCCGAGCGTGACCGCAAATTGACATTCCTAAGCGTGACCGCCACGTACGTATGTACGTACATACGTACATCCCAAGACATTCAGAGCCTCGCGCTAGGCAATGGGATACAGCTTGCTCAAGTGCTCATGTACAGTTTGCATCATAGAGTTAGCATCACATGGGCTGACATTATAATGGACACCTTCTGTCATACTTCACAGTTATGTGAACATTTCACTCACCCAAACACTTTCTGGTCCCGTGTTTGGATAAGTGACTTCCTACTGTACATAGCTAATCAAACACTTCATGGGTTGTTGGTGCCCTAGTTAAGCCATGGACTGTGAACCAAATGGTACCAGGTTCTTGTCACACTAGTAGCTTGATCACATGCTTCCGAGGAAACTATCAAGTTGTCAGTCCCTGGGAATCCCTTAATGCTATCCTTAATAATACAGTTTAGATCTTCAGATCTCCACATTTAGCACTTGATGAACGCTTTACTAGCAGGTGAAAAGGTTTGTAACTAGACCGTATACCTCTTTCCTTCTGTTCAACAGTCCTGCCAAAATTCGCTGGTTGAATCTGGAGAAGATATCTGGCTACAGCAGCCGCATGCAACCATTTGAGGCTCCCAGAACTGTGGCCATTGCCTGCTTCTACATTTCTGTGTTTCTCTTCTTTGAGATGGCTTGGGAGTACTGCAGGGAAATGCTGTACCCAACAGCAGGTAGGAGTAGTAGGGAGAAGGGACAAACTGGGTGCACCGACTGTGATGTGAACGAGACTATCACAACTATTGACAGGATTGTCTCACCATAAACAATTGTCACTTGTACCAGGGTGCAGAAACTTACACACCACTGTAAGAGCCAGTGCTTTGCCATCTTTATGTTAATGAATAGAGTTCTAATGAGTACAAAATTTAGTAGGTATGTTGATACCGTTATCTCCTGCAGGTGGATTGGTGCCAACTGGCAGCCCAAGGCCTCCCTGGGTACTGATTGAGGAGAAGTTGAGTAAACAACAGGGAGATGAGAAGTAAGCATACTCATCATCTGTAGCTGGATTACAATAGGCTGTTTAACCAATTATGTGGCATAGACGCTTATAAGCATCGTGCACGTAAAACGCGATATTGCACAGGTGTTATTGCACGGGCCCGGAGGCTATATACGTGCGATATCCTAGCAACCAGGGTGTGCTTTAATTAGAACCAGTGCGTTCAAACGGCGAGTTCTTCTGCATGTACTTTGTGTGAAAAGCGACATGACGCTGTTGTGGTAAATACTTTATTACATGAGTTAGCGTACAATATCGCAAGTTATTGCACGAGTGGGCGTGGTATTTTCACGAGCCGAAGGTGAGTGAAAATGCAGCCCACAAGTGAAATAACCACGATATTGCATGCTAACTCACTCGTGTAATAAGGTATATTTATTGTACTTCCTGCTTCACTTGGAGTGCTTCTAATCTGTGAGTGCAATAGACTTTTTTGGGACAAAACGCCACTTCACATTACGCAACATGGTAAGTCATTATAATTCAACGGCGTAGATAATAACAATACTCAGCAATGTATTTCTATGGTTTTAAATGCAATAGCCTGCTGAAGATGGCTAAGAGACACTGCACAATGACAGCAGAGGAAGTTCTGGCAATGATGGAAGTCAGTGATGGTGACATGAGTGAGGCCAGCTCAGATAAGAGATCTGACGATGAGCTGGAGCTGGATGACCCCGACGAACCCATCATGGAGGGCAGTGATGATGACTTCAATGACCTATCATCAGTGGAAAGTGAGGAAGAGGATGAAGGCTTTCCAGATCACTCAAGTCCCTGTACTCAGACCCCTCTTCCTACCAACATCACTATTACTGCTAACAGACCCAATTCTGCCATTCAGCCCACAGCAGTAGCAAACCCTATGTCTCGTTCTACCAACCCCCATAGAACTAATGGTCCTGATTCTACCTCTCAGCCCACCTCACGGTCGTCTACTTTGCATCCTGTCACCATCAACTCCTTCACTTCTCCCATTGGTCCTGCTGTCCCCATTGCTGCATCCCCACTGTACGTCTTCACACTCGCAAAACAGTTTACGGGAGATGAGATGTTCAGCAAATGGAACAGGATGACGGTAGTGGAGTTGAAGGCTTTCTTAGGATTTCACATCCTCATGGCCATGAACCACCTACCATCCCTGGATGACTACTAGAGACGAGATCCATTGCTTCATTATGCCCCGATTGCTGACAGGATCACACGTGATCGCTATCGTGAGCTGTCGCGATACCTTCACTTTTCCGCCAATGATGCTTTGGTATCACGTGGATCTCCAGGTTTACAACCTGCTGGGAAAAGTCCAACCTGTGATCAATCACCTATCGAAGAAGTTTGCAGAGCTATACCAACCACACTGTGAAGTCGCAATCGATGAGGCAATGATGAAGTTTCAGGGACGGTCATGTCTCAACAGTATAACCCCATGAAGCCTATCAAGCGTGGGATAAAGGTGTGGGTACTTGCGGATAGCCACAATGGCTATTTCCAGAAGTTCCAGGTTTACACCGGGAAGGAAGGCAACAGAGTAGAACATGGTCTTGGGGAGAGAGTGGTGAAGACACTTACAGCTGAACTGCATGGAGAACACCACCACGCTTTCTTCGACAATTTCTTCACCAGCGAGAAGCTTCTGCAAGATCTGCTGGCCGATGGTGTGTATGCAAGTGGAACCACAAGAAAGGATCACAGGGGCTTTCCACCAACCCTGAAGCAGGCGAAACTTCCGACAAGGTGAAATATCTGATGAAAATAAAAATCCGGCATGAAGCTTATAAAATTAGCTTTTAGCACACACACATCTGCATATAAACACATACATTTACAAACATGCATATACACATGTACACATAATACACATGTTCACACACACCATAAACCTTAACAGGGGAGACTCACAGGTAGTCCGGAAAGGAGGTGTTAGTGCGTATGCATGGATGGACAGAAAGGTGGTAATGGTGATGTTTACCAATGCCCAACCATCTGTAACAGCATCAGTTCTCCGGCGACAGAAGGACCACACTCACGATCCATCAGCTGTCCTGAGGCAGTTCTGTTGTACAACAAGTACATGGGAGGGGTCGACAGAGGAAACCAGCTGTGTGGGTACTATGCCTGTAGAACCAAGAGTAGGAAGTTCTATAGGTACACATTTACTTTCTCTTCGACGCTGCGATCACATTCTTCAGAAGAGCTTTTGCCCCGAGAATGTCCACAAGAATGTGAAGGAGTTCCGACTACAGTTGGCACGAGAGCTCATGGGTGATTACAGCAGTCGTTGTTGATCCCAGATTACCACACTTCCTTTACGCTACTTTCCAATCAGGATTGCAGATGACTCGCACAGGAAAAATTTCAAGAGAGGAAGGTGTGCTCACTGCAAAGCGAGTCACTGTCATAGAGAACACCACCTGGTTCTGTAGGGAATGTGAGGTGTGGCTGTGTCACAACGGGGATATGCATGGAGACTGCTTCCTACAGTGGCATAATTAAGGGGGGGAACTCTGAGATTTTCACACTGTTATCTTGTCATGTACTTACCCAGCTATATTCACTTCATTCTTTTGTACTAGACTTGAGTAGCAAACTATTATCTTCTGTCATTAACTTGTTTTTGTAAACACTTTCATTCCCTTCTCCCCCAAAGCTTATTTTTTGTTTAACCATCATATGCAGATAACTATGACTTCACCTTGCCTTGGCCCACCAATACATACTATTGCTTTAGTGATAGAAGAAACAGCTAATGGTCGGGTGTTATTACTACCGCGAACAAAAGTAACTCACCTTTAGCGCTACCACCGCCTTCGATGGACGTAGCTTCATGTTCTTGGCACCAGTGGGTAGTCCTGGAAACATGCATCAACTTTGTAATACTTGCCCTCAAGCGATCTTACATCGTTCAGCCGCTACACAGAGTTTTTTGTCACGCAGTTGTGAAACTATTTCCACATTACAATTAATTCCGCTACCGTAATAACACAGCGCACGCTAAATGTTGTGTATAATCGGTTAATTAGCTATCCAAAAGCTACTTGAACATTGACCATAACCTTAAGTGCAGCTGAAATATATAGTGCAGAAGAGACTGTGTCATTCTGTATATACAAATAGCTATACTACGATGTCCAATTTTCCAGCCTTTGCATTTTCAGCGCCCAATAATTGACAAGTGCACATGAACTGGTGGGGCCCATACCGTGTGCCCAAAGGCTATGCCACTGACTTACCCTACAGTAATACACGCGCATATGCAGGTTATACTCGCAGTCTATATATAGCTCAAACTGATCAAGAGCAGAAGAATGGTGTTTGTTTCAGTTTGTATTAATAGCAGCTGTGCAGAGTCACTGACAGGTAGTCAGGCTTTCTCCACTCATAGCACTGTCTATAGTCAGGGCAGCTGATTTCAAAAAGTGGGTATGAAGTAAGAGAAAGCTTGCTCTTCACAACAGTATGAAAACTAACTGTACATGTCAGCACATAAAAGAAAAACCAACACATAGCTGAGTTTGAAACATGACAAAGACAGATGATTCTTTGGTATTCTGAGTGGTTGAGTGTATGCTAACAATTCTCGGGTGGTTTTAGTTTTCATATATGGGCATTCAAGTATTGATTACTTACCTTTACATACATAGGCCCACCAAGAGAAGGAAATTGGATGACCCTCAACACCAAACATTTTTAAACATCCACAGGGGTCAGTTGTTCAGTATAGTTTGTGCCGTGTGTTGGTACCACTTCTAATTATGCTGTGTCTCTATTGTGTAAAACTCAAAAGCATATTCATTAGTGGTATAAACTAAGTAGCATAAAGTATGTCAGGTGATAGTGTATACCTTAGATTTCAGGTAAGGTACACCCTAAACCATACTGCCCACTAACCTGAGAATGTGTACATATAATAAACCTGTTCACTGGCAGCTACGTAGTAGTCGCTTTCGTGAATTTGTGTGATATATACAGTTGTTATCAGCTAGCCAGTACTCTCCTTCCTAGGTTCTCGCAGTGTAGACCAGAGGATGGTTGAGTGTTTTCTGGTGGCCATTGACTGCTGGGACTTCCTACAGTCCAACATTACATATCGAGGAGGTACGCAGATGTGTGTGTGTGTGTGTGTGTGTGTGTGCGTGTGCGTATGATGTGAATAACTTGCCACTACTAATAACTGTTTCCGTACATGTAGAGTTCTCCAGACTGTGCCAGCAGTGGGGTGCCTTTGAGTGGTCTTGGCTGAGCTCTTTCAGAGCTGATATGGCTATTTATAAGGTACTGAAGGTGTTACCATCCTCTACTGTTGTAACGACTTTGTCTGTACCACATTTCTTGCAGAATGCCATGGTGTATATGTACATTTAGCACCAACCATGTATCTAGCTCTCACACCCTCTTAACATTCACAGGGTTGATAAGGCATGTTTTAATGGCACACAATTACAATAGTTGACTACAAGACACTCTTCCTGCTACGTACCATATAGGCAATCGAGGCAACTGTCTCAGTCAAATAGTAGGTGTATTTGTATAAACATTTATCTAAAGGCAATGCAGTAACTATTGACTTTTTAGATCCCTTGGGTAAGATATTATTATGCACATATATAGATTTTGTACATGACAGCTTTTAGCTAGCCAAAAATTTTATGCTTAATGAGTAAACTGACTCAGCTTTTGTGACAGGTCTCATTCACTGTTACTGTTCCTTCTTCACAGCAGTATTGCAAGACACTATATACTACACACCCTAACCTAACCCAAACCTTGTTCCTAGACCATGTAGCCAATGTTTCCAAATTAAGAGATTTAGTGCAACACCAAGCCTGAACCAGGCCCAAATGCTTTACTCATGTTACTGTGCTCATTGTTGAGGTCAAGACAAACCTACAAACAATGACATGTACAATCAAAGATACAAACTCATTGCATGACATACAGTAAGCTGCAAGTGTGATGATAGGTTGGTAGACAGTGCACATACATATACCCGAAAACAGGCAGGCCTGGGTGCTATGCAAAGTCACCTACTGTGTAGGATGTGTTTCAGCCAATACCAGGCCTCATCAGCTGAACTGGGATGACAGGGAAATGGAAACTTTTATCTCATGCAAGAAATGCAGTCAGATGGCTGGCCATATGCTTCATAAGGTCTTTGTGTAGCTGTCCTTCCTATTATTGATACATTAGTCTGAGCTGTCTCTTCTTCATTCTTCCTTGCAGGGAGATAACACCCTTGCTATGCAGATTTTACAGCATGAATGGCACAAGATCAAGGAAGTTGATAGATCCAAGGCAAGCACACCTGGCTTCCAGGCACTTAGAAGTTAGTAATTGTTGATGCAAATCTGAGTGAACCATGTACTATGTGTGGTCTATTTTATGTATGTATGTATGTATGTCTATCTGTAATTCTGTTACAGTAGCAGACCGAGCGTGCACATGATGACACGTGGTCTGAAACTAATGGCACTATATAACAGTCTGTAGAATAGTGTGAACTAAGACAATTAGCTTAACTATACTAAAATGTGACTATCAGGTGAAGTGGCTAAAATGTGAGTGCTTATTATTTGTGAGCTTTGTGCAGTACTGTAAGTTCAGATCAGACAGAGAAGCATGAGACTTCAGAGTTGACAGTGACTCCAGTCACCTTGGTATGCCAAGCTCTGTGACTTTCAATTCTAACCACTTTAGTTATAGTAACAGCAGGCCTCTGAAGCTAGCTGTGTGTGCTTGATGATCATAACAAGCCTTTTTGTACTCTAAAATGCCACACCCACTCAGAGACTTCAACTATAGCCTAACGGCCATTCTTAAAGAGCTCATAGGGTGGTGTATGCACTATCTCTGCATTCACATCAGGTATACATACGCATGTACAAATGAAACCTCACATGGCCCATGTACTACCATGGTTTACACATTGTGTTGGAGAGAGCACACATTGAGGTATAGTGATTGCCAAAATGAAGAAAAGGCTTGTAGGCGGCACATAGAGACAGAGACAAGTCACATAGGAGTCATGTCATCATTTTATGTAATGTGGGACCCAATAATATCAAAGAATCATGCACACCACTTCTGTCTAGTCTCTTGATATATTGCACACCCCTCAATCTTCCTTACTGCCTCTATGTTCCGCTTTCCAGCCCATTCCTTTTCACTTTGACGATCCTTGTACCTCTGTTGATGCGCCAAGTTACCACCTACATTCTGGATCTGATTTAGATGACATTCACTTTGTGTGCTTGCTAATCTGACTGCACATGTATATGCATGGGCATGGCCTGTTTGTATGAGCTAAGTCGCTTGGTAATATATCAGCTATAGAAAGAACTGTGTCATAACTATACTGCACAACAACATAGCCTCGCTCCCAGGCCATTCCCGCCTCCAGTTTTTTACTGCTTGCAGTATGCAAAAACAAATGGGGAAGATTTAGTCCCATGCATGACATCAGAGGGTAGATGTGAGTGGGCGGTTCCCGACTACAAATATGCACTTGCGCACTGTAGAAAAACAAGCTACCCTAGAATAGCGATGCATGGAGCGCTCTTTTACAGACACATACATGGGCATTTTGTATTATAGCACTACACACAATTCACGATAAAACTAGCTCGATGTCCGCTTAACTTATGGACCAGAAGGCCCAAAACGGCACCTGCTCAGGCAGACTACCCTACTAGCTATGCTGCTTCACTGTAACAAGGCGAGTAGTCCTCTCAACTATATCTGCAATAGTAGTGAGCTGACAGGGAAGAATAATGCTACCATAACTCACAGTACATGCAGTGGGAGCAAAGAAAGCAGAATTCCCCGCAACCACCTAGCAATTCAAATAACACCATTTCCTCTTTTTTGCTAAAAATGAACGGCAGCTAGTCAAGAGCACTCCAAGGTCTAGTTCACATGTACAACTGTGCAATACAGCTGTGAAAATTGAGCAAAGTAACATGGAACCAATCGACCCAGCCAGCATTGAATTAGACAGAGCAATGGTAGCTGAAATGGTGTAAAAATAATCTTGTTGTTTCACTCTCAGGCTTCATTCAATGTACCGTGAAACACCAATTGTAATGAGGGGCTTGAAGCCAAAAAGGTTAGATTTTCAGACATCCAGGAGGCACTCAAGGTCCAATTTTCATCGGCAGTCATCAGTATACATCTCATGCCATTCAAAGTGCATTCCCAAATGCACAGAAGAAGCGGTTGGGCAAAGAGCATAATCCGTTCATAGTTGGAGTGGAGCAGTCACTATCACGACAAACCACAGATGCACTTGATGTACCTGAGATGCTAGCAGCTGAACAGTTGAAGAACCAACAGCTTACTGTGAAGGTAAAGAAATTAGAAATGAGGGTTCATGAAATGGAATGCCAGGTAGCAATGGTTCAAAAAGTTGAATGCCAAGGTCATCAACTAGAACACCAGGCAGCTGCTGGAACAAAACAATCTCCGTCACCACCTATTTTTGACAACCTTTTCCAGCAAATGGATAGCTTGCTGCAGAGAGGTGATCAGGTTCTGAATGACACCTGAACACCTCTCGAGTTCTTGCTTTTCAGCATAGCAAGTGATTCAGAATTTCAAGGCCTTGAACCAGATGTATACTCCTTGTTTGAGCAACTTGAATTCTTGCTTTTCAGCGTAGCAAGTGATTCAGAATTTCAAGGCCTTGCACCAGATGTATACTCCTTGTTTGAGCAACTTGAGTTCTTGCTTTTCAGCATAGCAAGTGATTCAGAATTTCAAGGCCTTGAACCAGATGTATACTCCTTGTTTGAGCAACTTGAGTTCTTGCTTTTCAGCATAGCAAGTGATTCAGAATTTCAAGGCCTTGAACCAGATGTATACTCCTTGTTGAGCAACTTGAGTTCTTGCTTTTCAGCATAGCAAGTGATTCAGAATTTCAAGGCCTTGCACCAGATGTATACTCCTTGTTTGAGCAACTTGAGTTCTTGCTTTTCAGCATAGCAAGTGATTCAGAATTTCAAGGCCTTGACACTCGAGCAACACAAAATGGTGACATCGCTCTCCACTCTTCTTAATGCAAGATCACGGCAGGCAAGGGGGCTCCAACTACAAAGTATTTCTTATGTAAATTTCACATTCTTTCTGTACATCATCACTTACATACATGACAACCCTAAACCATGCTGGAATATGCACGTCCTACCGGGCCACATGGGGGTGCCTAAGGCAGCTCGCTGCAAAGGCCAATTACCTAGAAGCAGTCAAAGTTGGATGGTGGCTATGGGTCTATGACAACCTGAACATCCACCAGACTGTACGTCACGAGCGAGAAGGTACAACTATACATAAATCCGTCTTTTTACTTTATCACCAATTACAATCAACTTTTTGAGGGCTGCAGCATCAGCAGCACTTGGAAGAATGTCATTGATGGTGAGGTCATTCACATCATGTGAAGGGGTGCTGTCATTCCAGTCAAAGTCTTCATCTGGTAGGTTTTGAATCGATACTGCTAGCCTGGCAGTCATGTTCAGCATTTTAGAAAGCTTATCTGAAATGTTCATGAGAGCTGTCCACTTCATCATGCATTTCTTGGTGGACGAATTCTAATCTCTCAAAGATCTGAAATCTTTCCTACCACCAGATCAGAGCCCACATCCTGTCAAAAAGTCAACCATTGTGCCCATGAAGATCCTGTTTAAGGTATAAGGCACAAACCATTGAAACACTGACACGACTTATGACAGGTGCAAACCTTACTCAGGTAGGTATATACACATGACAAGTAATGTTTGGGAAAACGTACTATGCAAGTACATTTGCTCAGGTTGTCATTGATGAACAACTGACCTGAAAGTTTACAAGGAGTGCAAAGCGATGGAGAGAGCCAGATCAAATGGTGGAATTCCATTTGTCATGGGCAAATGAGGTGCCCGGTAAATGGTTGCTGACAAAAATTTATTTACCCAGGTTGTAGAAGATGCCCAGTTGCCTGATTAAGGGCCTGGATATGAGGCTAAGGAAGGACATCACTATGGAAGTGCCTACAGGCTGTCTTCCTTATGTTCTGGGGTTCTCCAGTACACATTTGGTCTTGTGCAATCTGTGAGAGAATGTCCAGCAAACAGAAGTGGACAAGGCTGTGAAAGTCTTCAACAGGGGTGATGAATTTCTTGTCCATGCATTTAAAAGTCACCTTCTAGCTGCAATATGCACACAACTTTCAATCCAGTCACCTGATGGTCTCATTGCACATGAACCAAATGAGCTGTGGTTGGAGAGCAAAGTATTACTTCAATGATACTATACCCAACATCAACCAGTGGGAGCTACTTACAGGTTCTTCTCCATTTCTCACATACCATCCCAAAGGCAACAGTTGTTTTGAGACACCTGGTCTTGGGTGTGGTGGACTGAAAGGCTGGTTGCACAAATGTCTTTATGCGGTTCAAACAGGGAAGCATTCCAAATATTTCGAAAACTATTATATACTGCCACACAAAAGATAGTGTGTGTAAGGTTTATAGCTTCCTCAGGAAAGCATCCAATTGATGTACTTGTACCAGGTACAATGCAGTTCTAGCCAGGAAAGACTGAGTTTTGAAGTAGCTAGTAGGCTAAGATGTGCACCAGGTTTGTCTCGGTAGCTAGTAGAGAGGCTAGTCTTCCAAGATCCCTCTGTAGGAGTAATGATGTGCTTCAACAGTCCGACCATTTCAATACCTTTCAACACGCAGACAAGTAACTTGCACTCATGCCAAGGCTCTTGCTTGCTGATAAGAATATGTTTGATCTGTCTAGTGCTTTGAATACATCGACTGGATCTTGCGAATAGAGGGACTGCACAATTACTTGCTGGATGTCAGTTGGAACTGACACTGTTAAAGCTAAAAATAGTGCTTTTGTCAGAGTTCGCAACCTCCCAATCTTGTTGAATGACCACTTCCCCTGCAGAGAAGCAGTAAACTTTATATGTGTGAGGTTTGCTTTGTACTTTGGGGTTGTGAAGATTCCACCCCGAGGTTAGGTGACAGCAGCCAGGAGACGTGAACACTGCGATCAAAGTGAAGTGACATTCACAAGCTTGTAATAATGACTGGCTCTACCTGTAATAAGCACCTACCAAAAACGATATCTTCCAACAATGACATCTGACAGTTTGTCTGGGGCATTGACTCAGTTATGCTGACTCCTATGTCACTCATGACAAATGCTTTACCTACATGCCAACGTTCAGAATATTAATCTCAATATTGATCAAGTTTGTAAACAACTACCTGCTGGTCCATCAAACCATTGAGTGGACTGATCACCATACCTAAGGATCAGGACCAACTGACAAAGGAGCCAGAAAAATGCACATGGACGTCCCTATACCTGTAGCCATACACACAAATGTATCCCTCTCCCATGGAGGACCGGTAGCAAGACATCCAACTGGCCAGGTCGAAAATTGGAATACTTGAAGTAAGTGATGTCACTTCACCGGACTTGAGTTAAAGGAAACAGCATGACGGCCAAGTGGTTATGACAATTCACTAGTCCTTAGCTTTGTGTTGAGGCTTGTCATTTAATCCACGCTATCTAGGTCAACAGCTATGCTCAGGCCCAAGAGTGCTCGTCAGACCCAGTACACACGAAAGTGCGTGATGACTTCCTGGCAAGTTTGTGTGTTGTATGCGTGGGCGCACTGCATATTTGTAGTCGGGCACCGCTCCCCCTGTGTCTGCCCCCTGTCAACCTGACATCATGAACGTGACTAAATCCCCCAGGCCTTCCCCCTCCGTTTTTGCATACTGCAAACACATAATATATTTCCAGTTCATTACAGGCTATTGTTTTGTAAGTTCCTCTCTCCATTCCCATTCCACAGCTAGGATCAGCAGGTGGTAGTACACGTTTGCCAACTCAGTCAGATTCATTTTTCACCATGTCTCACTGTGTATCGTCTCTTCTGTAGCCACATTCATTGCGGTTTGTTCTTCAGTTGGTGAACTGTGCTGCATTTGTAGGTGACACAAAGGTACATGAGGTTAACTTCCACAGTGATAAAGCATTTTGTATTTAATGACAGTAGAAATTACTATAGAATAGTTACTATTTTATGCTTATCTCTTGTGTTCTGTACTAGCCAATGTATGATCCTGGCTACATGTGGTTGTTTAAAGAGCATGTGGTCTTCCTCTGGAAGCTTGGGATATCATCACATGACTGTCTCTTGCACTTAGTCTCGTTCCCAGACCCTCATTCCTAGACCCTCAGCTGAAGGTCTAGGAATGAGACTATCTTGCACTGTGATAAAACTTGGCTTGAATACATGTTATGACACTGTACTATAAACTGCCAGTTGCAGAACAGCCTCCTATTGTTTCATGTACATTTGTGGATATTTCAGATCATTTCTTTGACATACACTATACACTCCTCAGGCTGCGTGCAACTTTGCCTCGGAGATCATTAGCTTTATTCCAGACCCTGAAAGTGGGAAGGTGGACAAAACCTCCCCTACACAACCACCAATTCCTGCTCCGAAAACCAATGCAGGTGAGACAATGGAATTTGTACTACACAATTAGTCATGATCAGACAGGAAACAAGTTAGCTAAGCATGCTACCATAAATTGAGAGATTCAAGAAAAAAAAGATGGGTACAAAAATTTTTTTGCACCCAAATTTTTGCATGAAGCATCATGATTGAAGCAGTGAGTGTGTGCTAGAGATTCAGCTGTAGCTGAGCTATCAATGGCATGGAGCAGGCTTTGCTACATTGAGTATATGTACTGTACCATGCTAATGATCACTCATGAGGGCAGACAAGTAGACAATTCCCCCATTGTTGACCTGCTATTCAGGCAGATTTAACTCACTCATGTGACTACCGCAGAATTGGTGTATTCCCCGCAAAGTAGGATTTGTGCGAACTGAACCACTTGGATTATGCTAGGATTCAGAAACTAAACAACCTGTTTGCGTGACTTCTCCCTTGCTTTTTTGAAGTCCCATGCAATACTCACATGTTCAAACAAAACTGCAATCCGTTGTACTTGTGACTATAATTACTTCACCTTCTTTCACTAGCACGGCAGCTACGACTGTTGAGTTGTACCACTAAGGAAATGCTACCTTACTGCATTGAGGTCATCATACAAACACTGAAGGTATGCCTATTATGTCTGTGTGTGCATGCTTGCCTGTCTGTGTGCTGTGCATGTGTGTGCGCATATGTACATGCTAGTGCGTGTACAGACGCATTTGTGTGGGGCAGAGGTGAGATTGGAGTGACATGTATTGCAGATATGTGGTGGCAAGCCTTTAACCGATTATACGCGATAGACGCATATACGCGTCACCATGGAACAATGCATTATACGCAGTAGATGCGTATACGCGTCACAGCTGCAGTTGAGTTTTATCACAGCCGTAGGCTATTAGCAACAGTTTTGATATCCGGTCTGTGGTTAGGTTGGGGCCTCCCCTAGTAATATGTGGGGTTTGGTCTAGAAGCCTTCAAGGGGCGGAGTGTAGTGAACGCTGGAAGCCATGACAGTCGTCGATCGGCTCGATCGCGCAAGTCGGTTATTAGCCACGTTTTCTTCTCAACTCCTGTAAGCAGAGACACAACGCTACCTACGAAGGTGCAGCAGGCCTTAGGCTTTATACATATCAAAGCAGCTCTGTGATTGCGCCTTGCTGTCAACGGGAAAAGCCAAAGACGCTACTCACAACTATCAACAAGTAAACGTTCTCCGGAAAGCGGTACTGTATGCTTCGTAACAACTTACCTATGTACAAATTAACCGCGTAGAACCTTTCTCCATCTGTATTCCTCCGTCTGTAGAGTTTTGTTTCAGATCTCAGATGCTTAAAATTTTAGATATAAGTTTTTATAATGTTGACCTCACGTGACACCAAAATTACCCGCGTTTGAGGTTAATTGCATTCCAATGAACTTAGCTTGTAATCGGTTAACACACTATCTGCTTCATATCTGCTATGCACACACGACTTTTTAACGATTTTCGTATAATCCCTAGTTCATGCAATTACTATTAGGTACCTCCGGTGCTTCTGCACGCACACACATGTAAATGGTATGTGCATGGGTATTGTAGCAATGATCCTGGAAATACAGTTGCATGATGAGATACTGCATCATATGGTTAAGGCTAGTCATCTGACTGCATTTTGTGCACAAGATAGCAGTCTCCATCATTCTACCAGTCACCTCAGCATAGCTGATGAGGCCTGATATTGGCTGAAACACATCCTACACAGTAGGTGACTTTACACAACACCTAGGCCTGCCTGCCTTTTTTGGGGAGATATGGTTAATCAATAGTTTGTGTACATGGTTGTACAATTATCAGTCTATGAAAGCTAAAAGTAGACATGTTTACCTATTATCAGTGGTGCCTATAACCAACTTTGGAACACTTTCAAGAGGTAGATAGTCTGGAATACAGATCTCTTGGTTCTGTTTCAAAATACAGAAGTGGCATATCATGCAGACTAGGGCTGTCACGATATATCGTATGTCGTTATGTCATGACATAAAGTAGTCTCAACATGATATGACATAAGCCTAGTCTATATTGATATTTTTAAACAGTATGCATTTGCATAATTACTTAGCTGGTGCTGAACACACAATAAGCTGACACAAAACGTAGGAAATTTGAACCAAACACTAGCATACTAAGTTAATGAGTCACTTATGAATTTTTCATGCAATGATAGACTAAAATTAACCTCATGTCACTTCATATCATGACAAAATTACAGACTTATGATATAAAATTTTAGCCATGTCCTGGCAGGCCTAATGCAGACTCAAAGGTGTTGTGTGGCAGGGCATGAAATCTGTGTATTGTGTATACCCAGGTCAAGTATACAATACTGACCAGCCAATAACTGTGCATGCAACTACATTGTACATGTACTCCCCAGGATGTGGCATTCTCGGATCCTAAGAATGAGCAGGCCCTGGGCCAACTTCTGGTACTGCTACAGTACAAATGGCCCAAAGAGGAGGAGATGTTTGCTAGTGTGATCACCACCATTCAAAAGAGGAGAAAATTCAACTTCCCAGAATTCTTCAATTATGTCATAAGTATCCTCTGTATTTTGTACTGTAGCATCCGTGAAGATGAGTCAGTAAAATACTAATGGTACGAATAATCTAAAATGGGTTCAGTACATGTGCCCTGTGTAACTGGTACGCGATTTTTTTTTGGTGCAACATAGCAAACAGCAGATGATGTTTCAACATGGCACAAAATAGTGTATAGATAGAATGCTGGATAGAATTTACGTACTGCGCTCAACTTTCATTAATGGCAGAGTTTGTGCACACTATGTTACAGTAGCTATGTCAATGTCCGACTTGAATATGCAGCACATGAATTGTTCTTCAGCAGATTGTGTGTGTGTGTGTGTGGAGGGGGGAGGGAGGATATAGTACAGTCCATGAATCCACTCTTCCTCCATTGAGCCCAATTTCCCAATGTATTTACCTGAGTTTACAATAGCAATCGACATCCTTGAAGAGATACTCTACCTGTCCAACTGTGACTCCCTTCAAGTTACCTTGCTCCCTCAGGAAAACAGCACAAGGTATATAAGTGTGCATGGCAACACTTCTCATATTAGCATTTGCATGTAAAATACCTAAGTTTCAAAAGGCCCCCATCCATCCTTTCTACACATTTAGCCTCCTCAGCACAAACTGGGCTAAGTATGCATGTGACAAGGACATTGAAAATAGTTAGTGTTGACAGAGAATAGAAGGAGGAAAAGAAACCCACTACCCAAAGATAGAGAGTTGTTTGTGGATTCCACCATTTTATGCATTTCCAGGAGTATTGGTTCTCACTCACATGACAGAAACCATATTGTTTGTACATGTTTACCAATAGTACTGACTGTACTCACCAACGGAAATGTATAAATGTGCACACACTTTTGCCACAACCATAGATCTCGCACAGTAACCCGTGGTGTGAACAGGGGAGCACGGGAGGATCTCATGGCTGCAATGGAGAAGCAAATCAAGAGATGTGACGAACCTATTGAACCTTTACTTAGAACGTTCTTTAAACAGGAAAAGTTATCTTTTAGTCCTGAGTAACAATACAATTGGTTGGAAGCAGATCATTGCAAAGCTACTCACCCTGCCACAGTAGGAAGGTCTATGCAGAAGTTAGATTCATTTATTCTGTTTTTGTCATGTCTTACAGTAGCTACATCTTGCATCTACAGTACTGAGGATAGTCACACATCATGTGCTGTATCATAGGTTGTACAAATTGGTTGTAACAAACACCTAATAAGAAGGGACACAGCTAAGGAACATTACCCATGCTGAGATCTTCTCATCTGGAAGCACTTTTATGTCACATTACCAGCATTGTCAGCATTATTTCATACAGCACACTGCAACTTAGCGGCTAAGTGACACAAGTAGGGTTCATGGTGCATTTAGCTAACACCATGGAATCAAGATGTTGTAGCAGTTCTTTGTGAGTATGGATTTATCATTATTCAGCCATTACCTTGCTCTTCTTAGAAGGCCAAACAACATGCCTTCTTTCTTGAACAAGCATATTAGTGACTGTTGCTTCATTACTCCCAGGCTTTTTATTCCGATTTTGTCTCGTAGCTTTTAGAGTCTAAGGCGAGGATTAGGTGTACACAGATAGCTCAAAAGAGGGGTGTTGTTGTAATATGATGGCGGTATAGGAGAACTGAAAATGGTACAAAACCCTGTCAACTGTATAGTCTCCCTTGGTTTGTGGGAGGAAAAGAGAAGAGCTCAGGGAGCCACCAGATTGTGTCGACCCCAGATACAAAGGAGCATGGTGACCACAGTTGTCACACTGAGAGACATCAGCTTTGAATACCAAATGCAAGAATGATGACACCACACTCACGTTTTTTTTAATAGCATCGATTCCCAAGTGACAGTGACAAATATTCTAGCTGCTTAGTTAAGTTCATTAACCCTCTTGGCGCGGCAGTAATATTACATCACCATTAATTAACCATGACAGCTGTTGCATAATCAGCATTATTTGGCGGCCCTTGTCAAAATTCACAATCACTCACACATTAGTACCGCCCCTTCTGTCTTCTGCGTAGTGATGTAAGTGGAAAGGTGTGGCCTAAACTTACTATCAGTATGATTTCAGTAATCAAAGTCTCAAAGAACAGTGATTGGTATTTACACCAGTGAGCGATAGGCATGTACATGCATAATTGTATATATACTCATCGCGCCCAGAGGGTTAAGTTAGAACAGCATGTTCTTGTTTTCGTTTTGATCCTTACAGGACAGTAGGCAACCAACCTCTCCACTTGATTGGTTGAGTGTGAAATCAGCAATAGATAGTTGGCAAAGGGATGCCCATGCCCAAAAGGTTTGGCTAGATAGGTAGCTACCACTGACTTTTTGGCATTAGAGAGCAGAGTGTCACCGACACAGGCAAAGGTGCACTCAATTCTAACCACAATACCAACCCCAGTGAAAGTCTCAATCTGGAAAATTAGACTTACTGGCCATCCAGACTATCATGGGCTCAGGTCAAGTTATATGATAGGACTAATATGGACTATACTCAGAAAATCTCCAAGTGAAATGAAACCTGCAATGGAAACGACTGGGTAGCTATACAAAAACCATAGTAAGTTGTGGTCAGGAAGTTACTTGTGCCTCAAACATGGGAAGCCTTCCAAAGGTCCACATTAGTCTGTTTGGGGTACTTTTCAAAAGCCAACCATGGAAGTGGAGGACAATACTAGACCTGTCTTTCCCCCATGGTGACCATTTACAATGGTGGAAGATGTGATGGCCTGAGTGGATAGCTACTCAAAGCAAAGTGGGATTACACAACTGGCACATTACCTAGATGGTTTCATTCTCATACTGCCTCCAACTTGGTATAGCATAAATTGATGCCACTTTTCTCCAAGAAAATCAGACAGCTTGATTGTGATGCAAGGTATGATACTGAACTCGATCATCACTCTAGAAGTTGGCTCCAGAGGAGTTATAAACCCTGCTATCCTGCAATTCCTGAAGGCAACCTGCACAACTGTATGCCTTCTGAATGGAGTGGTCTAAGAACGTGTTCTTCACCATATAAGCAAGCCAGTGGTTTCTAAGAATGGTGGTGACATTTTTTTCTAATGCATGATGTTAGTGTAAGTTGGACAGAAAAATAGTTTCATATGTTACAGGAGGCTTCACAATCTGCTTGATGGCTGCCCTCCTGCTGCATGAGTTGGAATGTCTGCAACCAGCAACCAAGAGAGCAGTCTGAATGGATGGACATCTCTTGCAAATGAGGTAGCTGACTTAGTCAAACAGGGAGAGGGACGTAGAGAACTCAGAGCATTTGATGGCCTCAGAAACCTCATCCACTTATAATATCTCATCACTATCAAACTCTGTCCACAGCTGAGAATTGGAGGTGTTGGCATCCATGATCAGGAGACACATACCTGTCACTGCCATTTTAGAGGTTCTCCAAGAAACTGCTTGATGATAGCTAACTCCACCATGCAATGGCACTACAACTGATTGACCTCCCACAGAAAGTGAGACATGAATTCGCCAAAGAGGTGTATACCGTGATGACCCTCGAGACTTTGTTCAATCAGCATGAGCATATAGCTAGTTCCATGCAGTTGTTCTTCTTGCGCTTTGACCCAAGGTATATGAAAGAAGCAGCATAAGAATTCAAGAAGGTCTTCAAACTAATCAGGGAACACAAGAGGTCATCATCAGTCAGCAAGCACTACTCTATATTTATTTGCTTCACATCCATTAATTCTTGCGAAGTTGCAGGAAGGTTTTAGGATGCCCCAAGATTCTGGGAGGTCTCAAGGGATAGTATTCTGGATTGTACGTACAACTTTATATGGCACTTCATGGCTGCTAGTGATTGCCCTCCATTGTTCTGGTGCATGGTTGACGTCCACTATATTTGCCACAAGTTTGGGATGGGGGGGGGGGAATAACTTCAAAGGGGGACAGCTTACTTTGTAGTGAGTTGCCCCCAGGGGACACTATACTTCGGTGGGGAAGTTACTTCGTGACACATGTTAGGCCCTGAAACTAATCAGGTTGATTACTCTGAGAAGTGGACCCCTGGACAGGCTCAGTTATTGAAACATGCTCTAGTCAACTGAGGTAATGAATCATTCACCTCAGTGGCTGAGTTAATATTCAAGTATAGTTAAGACATGTACAATGATACACGGTGCATCATTTGGTGCGAATACCAATCACTGTTTTTTGAGACTTTGACTACTGAAATCATATATAGAGGACAGCAACTGGTACATCAAAAGATGTACCACCTTGTATTATTTGTTGTAAGACTACTACTGTAAGTCCCAATTTTGATAGGTAACTTAGTACAGAAGTCTTTTTAATCATGTAGCTAGCTCCAAATCTGTATGGGCTGTCACCAACAATGTGGACTTCGTCAAAAAGAACAAAGATATGTACCACGTTGGTGTGAGTCCAATCAATACTGTAACTCTTTGCATGATTTCTGAAAACTACCCCTGTCTATACCTATAGCTAAGTAACCGATGACATAGGAAAACTGGATATGTGACTCAGAAAAGGCATTTACCAATGTGCATTGTGTACCAAGGAGGAATCCGGACTATAGCATTCACAACCTCATTTGAATGAACTCCGCTTATCCCTATACATATCCACTTTACCACAAACATCACCCAGTTTACCAATTCCTTTTTCATGGTGATCAGATTATATCACCTCAACAGCATAATTCCCTTAACATTTTAAAGTTTGAGCAGTTATTTCTAGATCAAAACATGCACTATATCAAAGTTTATCCTGGGCTACAAATGATAAAAGAAGACCGTACTGGTCATAACAAAACTTACAATATTAAGGTGAATTAGGAAGAGTCATCTGGAAACGATACTTGGATGAAGCTTCATCTTGCAAATAGGGATACCACATGATGTAATTTGTGCCCCAGATATTGTTGTATATATTGAACGCAAAACCCTTGTTTGTATCAGGCTGTTGCATTGGAGTTGGGAATGGGGTAGGAAACCCTATACAAATGACACTGGTGTCAAGACCTTCAAAACTTAACTGCCTTCCACTATATGATATGCCATAGTCACTAGCATGGAGGTGCTTACTGCCATTTTTCACAACATCAAGTACAGATAGTTGTTCACCCAGTTTGCTCACGACCATACTTGAAGCATTCTGGACAATGGGGTTGAAGTACAGTGATAAAGATTCTGGGATTCTGGTCGCAGTTTTGTCAACAAAATACACAGTATAATTGATATCAAGTGGCTGATTTAACTCTTCCCCAATTATAACTTCAATCCAAATAATTTGTGATCCACCATAGTCTGTGACAACCTCTGGAGGAAAGTATGATTCCAAAAGAAAGCTACATGCTGAGGTGCTTAAGTTTCCTTTGTACCAAAGCGACTTTGGCTTAGGAGACACTGTCATCTTTTCTGTGCCATTTAGTCCTGGTTTCCCTAAGTCAAGATAGATGTAATGCTGGCTAAAATCATACAAATACTCATCCAAAAACTGTTTATAGTCATCACCTGTGTACGTTTGATATATCACTTGTCCCAAAGGATGGTCATGATCAGCGTATAAAACATGAACTGAAAAGCGTTCATCATATAGGTAATCAACTGCCCCAGTTTCTGGTGAGAATTTTATAGTAATGGAACCACACCAAAAAGTTTCAGTTAAATCTGAGGTTTCTATGTATCCATTAGTCGAAATTTCGCCATTAAACTTTAGTGATTCAATACCTTGATGAACTGCAGCTTTCAGTGGGTGGTCAGCTAGGAGTTGGATTGCATAATCAAGCCCCCAGAATCGTTGCTCAACCCAGGAGTTCACCATGTCCTGAAAGCTTGAAGAATTGATCACTGACTGAAATTCGTTGTTCTTCCAGTGGGTTGTGTCATTGAGAAAGGTCTTCACATCTTTTCCCCATGTATGTTCTCCATTTTTGATTAGCATTGCTGAAAAAGCAATGAATCGTGGGTCATCCAGAGAACAGTGACCGGTACTGACACAGTTCGATCGAAGACGCATGACTTCACGAGCTTGAGCAGTTTTCCAGGGATCAGATGAAACACCATGGATCCAAGTGTCACCAATTTCCCCTCTGTAGATTGGAAGCTGTGATTTGAAAGCTGTAAGTTTATTAACAAAAGTGTCATATCCTGATGCAACTACATTTGCTTGTGGAAAGAGCTCCATTAAAGTTGCATAGTTTTGTACAACTTCATTCACAGAAGGTGGACCACTATTGTCTTTTCTTATTGCAAAAGCAAGTGCTTCTTGCATTCCTGGAACAATCACCATGCTGTCCAATGATATTCCGTTCATTCCACCATACCCATGAGGATGCCACATACCAATGATATCTTCACCAGAGTAAGAGTCCTCCCATACAAAAGCAGTTGGAACAGCAGGAGGCATACATGCAGTGTTCACTCCAACTGTGATTGCCTTAACCCCATTTTGTACAAGAATTGGAATTATGGAGCTTGTTGTTCCAGGTACATCTCGCTGGCTCATAGTAACAGTTGGTTCCCTTCCAAACATGCTATCAAGCATGTGAGTAACACTGAATCCAAAATCAGCTAGTGATTCATCATAGAACTCCATTTGAGCATTAAAAGGAAAGGCGTGCCACACAACATCCCCTCTAATAATTGCCTCGGTGAACTCTCCCAGCTGCGTCTCATTTGGACAATGCAATCCTAGCTCTGGATAACAGTTGTAGTAAAGATACACAAGAAAAGGGTGTGTCGTGAAAACCAATCGTTCTTGGCCTTCTCGCTGGCGTAAATCATTTGCAATCTGGATGGTTTCAGGAAAGTACTTGTCAAAGTATTCGTTCACAATGTTCGCAGCTGTGTTTGCGAAACCCACATCCAGATGGCAGGAGGATACCAAGTAAATGGTTTTCACATTTTTGCATTACTACTATCCAGTGACAGTACGGATGAAAAGGCGAAGAAGAATACGAAAATTCGAGTCAACATAATTGTCATCAACCGAACCTGGCTAGCTAGCTCAGGTCAGCTCCACCTACCACATCACGTGATTGGACACATGATCTCGTTACTAAAATGGCGCAGCGGTTGGCAACGTTTGGGACGAAGCTGGTGTCCAAATCTGCCACTACCACGCTAAGTAAGATGAGTGCAAGTGTTTAAATACCACATTGGGAATCCTGTTATACTTTGGCTCGGTAGAAGTTTATGCTGCTTGTACTATGGGACGTGGAGTGCTCCCCCCCGCCCCAACAACTCCACATCCCCTTGGTGTATAGTAGGGGACACGGAGTGGCTCCCACATTCTAGATTCCCTACTATACTATAGATAGGAACATGGAGTACTTTTTCACATCCTCTACATTTACATGGGTGATGGTAATGGTTAATCTCTGGACTGGCCGGCACCAGAAGTTTGGTCCCCCAGACTATTTTTCACTGAAAAATACGGTCTACTGCTTGAAAAATCAGTCTGGGTTGATGACACATTTCAAGCCTTTTTTTTCTCACACAGGAGAATATAACCTAACTGCAAATCAATGAAGGATAAACCTAGGCTGTTCACCAGGATGCCGATTCTGCTATGCTATTGTTCTAATTAAAGTATACCACCCACCTTTTGCATAAGTTAGCAGCTCTAGCAACTTATTTTGCTTACCAAACTATTTCTTCGGGCTTTATAATGTTACCATATAGCATGATATTTTAGTGGGTCTTTTATTGCAGGAATTTCGGCGATTTTTATCTGTTCGAAAAATTATTTCAAGAAAAAATTTTTACACACTAACCACAGTTTTCATACTCTGATGCCCGATGGATCTCCTTAACTTTTTTGTGAGCGTCAATAGCCAAAACCAAGCTGCTAAATCCACAGGAATGCCCTCAAAAGAGATCTTCGCATGTGATATCTGCTGTGAAATACTAAGTGGCTGCATTGCAACAATCTGAAGTGAAGGTAATTTGTCCGAATGTACCTACAATAGTAGGCATTGCTTTGCTGACAGCTACGACCTTAAAGTCTAATATCAATGGCATGTTACAGTGCGTGTTAGATAGAATAAACCACACCGCATGTGGCTAAGTAGTGAACTATGGGCATGGCATACAAAGAGTAGTTAGCACACAGCAAATTTGCGAATTTATTTTTCAACAAAATTTTTAAAAACTGCTATTCACAAATAAATTTAGACCCTCGAAAATTCAGCGTTATACAGCATACAAACACTTGAACATGGAACTGTGGCATTAAATCACTCAGACCAAAGTACCTGCACTTGGACCATTATTCCACCTGCCGACTAGAATTTTACACTCCAGCGAACCAATTTTCCAGGAATTTTGGTCTTCTGGACCAAAATTTTCACCAGACCAAACTTTCCATGACGGAACTATGGACTGAGTTTTGATGTTTGATGTTGCCAATCTGCCAATCTCAGTGTCTACATGTAAAACTGTTGTTAAAGTGCCTTAGGCCTTGGAGTGGCTCTGGGTGTAGCTCAGCCACCAAGGGCCAAGACACATGTCTATGATCATCTACTTACCCAAGAGTATGTCAGCTCTGGTAACATGACTGAATCATCAAGAGCATTTTGAAAGCTAAGTTAAAGATCCTAGGATTGGTCAATTCTTGCAACATGTATTCATTTTAATTGACTGTCATAATCTCTGATGATCTATGTTGATTCTGTGTGCTGATGCTAAGGCTGAACAGTGCATTAAAGTTGCACTAGAGACACAAGTATGACTCCTCTAATGCAGTGAGAAATGCCAGAGGTACATACTTACATGTAGTCATGCAATTTCGTACTACTACCTCTTCAAAGCATTCCTACATGTAGGACTCAGGTAACTAGATGTCAACTACTTTATGCCAATTGCCACATACGTAGAAAGCAGCAAAACCTCTGCTCTAGCCTAGGCAGTGATTCTACGTAAGTAGGAAATAGTCAATAGTTGTGTGGACAAGCCAGGTTGCACACAAATGGTGGTAGGCTTGTCCATCTGCTCCTTCTGTCCATCTGCTCCTTTGAATTCCAAATGCTAACCTAGTAACGAAACCTCTTTACAAACTGCGATCATTTCTGTTTGCACCTCAGTTGTTGCTTTACAGCCTTGCCTTGAGCAACAGCCACAACTGTCTATTGATATATAAGTGGTAGAGTTATACACAAGAGAGTAGAACAGACAACATAACAGTATCTTATATTACACATTGTTTCAGGAACTATTGTTCATGATTAGAAGTACCTAAGTGATAATAACAGAAAGAGCAGAAGGACAAGCCTACCACCATTTGTGTGCAACCTGACTTGTCCACATATTCCCGGCACATAACTGCCCTCAGCTTAGTCCTCCTGCAACAGTTGTTCATCACAGTCACTGGCTACCTGTTGACTTTATACTATACACTGCACACACATGCGTTTCAAATAGATTACCAACTATGCACAATAGCACACTGAATTAACATAGCTTTACACTAATGAGTTTCCTCAGGCTCACTCAAATAAGAGAAGAATATACTCCATGATTGCTATGTGTAAAGTGCAGTTGTAATGGTGTAGAAATTTGGACTTGTTCATGACAAAAAGACTAGTGTGACAATGCAATTGGATATCCTTTGACCCCTACTGCATGTACATCTCTCACTTTCCAGGTGTGGCAAGGGCTGCACAGCCTCACCTCCAGACATTCTGGGGTCATGCAAGGGTAGAACTTGGACCACCCGGCCTGTCTCAGTGGCCACAGATTAAAAAAGGACTATTCCGACTCTGGGAATCCACACTGACTGGACGGTTTCTGGATGTCCCCATGAAAGAGGCTACCAAGAATTCTCTTGTTGCTATTGAAATAGCATGCTGGTTCTTTGTAGGGGAAATGATTGGAAGAAGAAGTATTATCGGATACAAAGTTTGAGAGAAACATACTGTCTTAGAAGTTACATGTAGAAGCAAAACTGGAGTCCAAGTGTTATGCTGTACTACCTCACTGTTAACCTTAATTGTTATGCATTACTTTCTTCTCTGCAGCCTGCAGGTACTGACTCATCTTGTACAAGTTGAATAGTCAGCACCTGCAGGAACTTTGGGGAGGGCCCGAGTATGAAAGTAAAGAAGGCATACCACTGATTGTGCTTCATGTGTACTTTTTCTAATCTGCACAATTTCACCGTTGCGTTCAGAATGGCCTTGGGAAGAACAAGTGGTAACAAGGGTTTGCAAAGCAATAGCCAATACCTCATGTTATGCTTCAAGGAATTTGTATCCAGACAAATGGCTTATGTAGCTATGACTTTGAACTCGGTACAAGCAGTACTATGCTCAAGGCTCATGTCAGGTACAGTCTACAATCACTGGACTGACATTTTTGTGCTCTCTGACTCTCCTGGGTTTAAGTGATTTTTAGTCCAGTCCACCAGTCCCGTGATTGTAGACTACCCTCATGTCAGTAAAGATGTTTGGTAGCCACACACTGAACGTCATATCTTTCAAGCTTGTGTAGAACTTACATCTGACACTTCAAAACAACTGCGCACATGCATGCAAAATCTTCTCAATCATGCAGTTATCATACTGGAATTGTATGATTCATGAACTTGACTACCACAAGAAGAGTTGTGTATATTATAGTTCTCGTCCTTGTTCTGGGGGGACAATATTCACTGAGGGGGGTACATTATTCACCGGTGAATAATATCCTAGGGGGACAATATTCACTAGTAAATATCCGGCGGGGGAAAACGTTTTGCACGTGACCACCCCTCCAGCGTCGATTTTGTCTGTACCTCGGTCTGTACACCTGCCGGTAATGGAAGCGCTGAAGTGTTACTCTGAGTCTTCTGAAGACGAGCACTCATCAGTGTCTGAAACTGGAATTACAAAGAAAGGGGTAAGCTAGATTCATTTGGAGCCTACTTCCCCAAGTGATAGATGATAACTAATTTGTCAAGGGACACAGTGCTACTGTGGTCTGCATGGTGGTAGTAATAAGGGCTTGGAAAGATACGTTTATCATTTAGAAAGTAAACAAATGAATTTTTCATTTTCACCACCATTTTCAAATGTAGCAATGCTTTTTTTTCTCTACACGGTAAAGTAACGTCAACAACGACTATTCACGTTACAACATGTCACTGACCTCGGGTCCTGGCCTTGAGATTTCATGTCCTTTGTGGTAATTGGCACGAGGACGCATGCTTGGCCTTATGTATATAACTTAGAGAGGGACCTGGTGATGGCCCCTCTCTAATGTGAGTTGGGTGGAGTGTTGTACACCTACCTGTGAGATAACCTTTGTTTGTTATCTTCTGCTTTGCTGCTTAGGTTGCTGCAGGCTACCCTTGCTTGGCCTTGCAGAGTTATCTGCAGGCAAACTCCCGTTTAGTGCTGCACAATCCTAAGCAGAAGACCATAATTCAGTGCAAATTTTGGTTTGGGGGACCAAAATTTCAGTGACAGGTCTACAAAGCTAAAAAAGGGTTAGCTTGCAAGCAATCCACAGCAGTGCATTTTTAGTTTTGTAGGCCATCTTAATTTAAGCTGAGAAGCTAGGGAGTACTCTCTGATTCAGCGTCAGCTGGTAGCCAGCTGGCAATCCATGCTTTCAGAACATGGTATAAAGTAATCCACATACACTGCATGAAGGTCTGCTCCGAATGCTGCTAAGCACTTCCTTCACTGCCACGGTATCCATGCTGATGACAAACACATGGTTTCTGACCTGCAAAATCTCCTTGCAACATATTAATTAATCGACACATATGTAAGTGCACCTTCAAGAGGAAAATCGGTCCAAGTTGAAGATGCATGTTTAGACCTTCTTTCTCAAAACAGAAGAATATTACACAACTACATATCAAGTAGGCAACTCTCAACGTGCCTGGAAAGTTCCTGAGTAGAACTAGGCCGTTGCACTGGCATGCCAATTTAGCTGCACTATCATTCTAATTAAAGCACACCATACACTATTTGGATTAGTTAGCAACTCTAGCAACTTAGGCTTTACAATGACACAGGATTATATCATTAAATCACTCGGGCCAAAGCACCTACATGTATACTTAGACCATTGTTCCACGCATGAGCCAAAATTTTCGCCCAACCAAAATTTCCATGACAGACCATCTTGAGTTTTCTTGCTTGGTTCTCCATCTTCTCTGACAACTTGATTCCGATCTTCCTTGGATTACCCCCCATTTACATGTAGTTACCCCACGTGTGCATGCGCAAAGGGGTTAAGCAATTGGTTTTGTCCGTCTGTCAGTCCAGTGTAAATCTGAATATAGACAGGGTTAAACAATTTCTAAAACTGACAGTAGTATTGACATTGTGAAAAAAAGGGACATACCTGTACAAGTGTATGTGTACCTCATAGGGAGCAAAGCGGTTCTACCCTTTGCTTTTCCAGCTGTTTCCTATTGAACGTCGGGATCGTCCGCCATTTTAATACAGTCAATACCTTGGATAAGGTAGAGTCCGGGTATTAGCAGACTCGACGTGTGTCCACAATACTTCTGATACGGTGGAGTCCGGGCATTATTTGTTCATTGTACCGACTGGTAAGTTTGTCCATACCCTGGTCACTGCACACTGGTAGGTAGACAGCCTGACAGGTGAGTAAGTCCATACTAACCAAAGCCAAGATGGGAGATAGAACGTGAGTTTCACGACAGTACAACCACTCCAGAGTGCAGTGAAGACAGAACAGCTGTGCCAAGCATGGTGAAGACGGAAAGTAAGCTTTGTGTATCCACACAACGTGTGTCCACACCCCCCACACACACATTTGAAAGACTGCAAAGCTGAGTGACCATGCAACCAGCAAACACTGAATACACCCCCATGAGTTGAGAAAACTCGAAAGTTTTTTTTTTGCAAATCGCTAGCATAGGACAACAACTTCCACAGCAAAACCCTGCATTACACCAACAGCTTCAAACAATTTTCAGCTTACATTTATTCAACCCCAACCCATGCGCTTACTAGCAATTGATTTTGGGTTGGCGCGCAATGCTCCTCAGCCCTTGATTTGTCCATTTGTGTACCCACCTACATGCACAACACTAGGCCTCACCCGTGCACGCAATAACACAAAACGGGTGAGTGGGGTGGACAGCACAAGCCTTCGAGGGGCCCACCCTGGGGTCCTGAGTGACACACCCACTGAGTGCGTCACCCAGAATGCGAATTGATTGTGCTTACGTCCCACCCCTCCCCAACCTAACACCTGCAGAATTAACGCATACCAGCCCCTCTGAAACAAACACCAGACACCATGCAAACCACACTCTAAGCAGGATACATGAAACCAAACATGATAGATACCCCTTTACTGAAAACTGTAAACAGGGTCACTTTGTACCACAATTATACATGTACCATAAAACAGTGCGGGGTACGTCTTCACTGAAGACTTCTAGTTTACATCAGTAATCGTCTTCCTAGTTATTAGTTAACCAGTGTACATACATGCAGAAAGCAAGAGCGCATAAGAACGGGCGGCTAGAGTAAGAGCGTGTAACTTCATAAAATTCGAAACCGGTCAGAATTTACCATCAGTGCTAAAACTAGTAACACGTACATGTACTGTGCACGCTGCATTGACATAGGCCATTGTTGCTAAGCACGTGACCTAGTGTTCTATTTTTAGTACGGTTCAATAATTTGACCGGACTATAAGCTTCTATTGGAGTTACATGCTCTTACTCAAGCCGCCCCGTTCTTATGCACCATTGAGAAAGCCTCACACAAAACAGAGCCTGGCCACTATAGCGAAGTAACCAATGGCCGACTTGCATAATGACGTCACGTACGAGGGCTGGGGTAAAACTTCGACGGCGTGCCATAGAGAATGTATGGGGATTTTGTACCCCACCTGATAAACACCGTTATAACTTGTGATCAGTAGTAGCTGTTGCCACTCTTTTTGCATGCATTGACCACAGCAGAATGTTCTATCCTCTGAATAGTTCCTATGCGCTTTGGACGTTGCGCAACGTTTCGGCTAGCATGCAAAGCTACGCACGGCGCTCAAGAGTCCCAATTATAATCGCTACAACTGCCCTCACAGCTACCTCAAGTTAGAGTCAGCGTCAGGGATAACTTACTTCACTTGAATAGATCCTGTAGAAGGCGCAGAACCCGCTGCCCCGCCCACATACATGCACACCTACATGATTTAGCCATGGTTCAGCCACATTGTGCCATGTCATATTTTGGAGATAGAATAAGACTAAAATGGTAGTACGTACAGAACAACAGTTTAACACTGATCATTCAAGTTCAGTTGTGCTCCTTCTTGGACAGAAGCAGCTCTTTGAGGATTGTCTCTTGGGTCTGCACACTGCACAGTTCATGGTTGCCTTCGTCGGCATCTAAGGAGAGCATCAATTTATGGCCCTGTGAAAGTGTATGGAGGGGAAGAGGTAAAATGTGTAAATTGAACATCACTCATAGTGATGAGTTTTACCCATGCATGCGTTCTTTTGCCGTGAACAACAACAACAACAACAGACACTAACTACCGAGATCTCTTGACCCTTTTGCCTCCGTCACAAATTCATGTGAAAATCTCCCAGGCCTTCTCCGTGCTGTAAATGATCAAAACGTTGACTTTGAGAAGGTCTGGGAACAAAATGCTACATGTGATACCCTGCTGCAAACCTTCAGCTACACACAGTCTCAGTAGCCTCATTCCCATGCACGCCCCACCCAGCTTTCTGTCCCTTACCACCATACAGTAAGCAACAGAAAGCCAGGTGGGGGCCTGAGAAAGAGGCTACACAGTCTACTTTCTGGTTACTCTCTCCAAGAAAATGTTACATACATTGTACCCACATGAAGTACAAGAGTACCCAGCAGCTGCAACTAATTAAATCATACAGATTCAGCTGTATTAAAATCTGGCTTATTCATGCCTTCGCACCCTCCCCATTGCACAAAACAGAAATATTGTACACAATATATACAAAAAGGTGGCTTACAAATAGTTTCAAGACAGAGGTCTTAGCCGTTTTCCTGAAATAGCATATTGGTAGACATCATCAGCTGAACCATCGGCGACTTTCCAGTCAATTAACGCCGCGCACAGTACGCAATACGGCCATTGGACTCACTTATGAATACACCAACTCTTCGGGTAGCAAATATTAGCGCATGGAGACGATCGCTCTTTCAGCAAAGCAAACTGAAGGATCTTCTCAACATGCGTTTGGAATTCCCCATACATTCTCTATGGCCAGCTGCTGAAGTTTTACCCCAGCCCTTGTACGTGACGTCATTATGCAAGTCGGCCATTGAGGCAGACACTCAGTGACAGACTGCAATACCCGACACTCCTTTAACAGCAGTTGTTGAAAGGCTTTCTACTGCTTAGATTTCCTTCAGCAAGTATGTACAGTTTAGAACTGCTGAGCAATTGAATTCAATTTGCTCCTCTTTGCCTCTGCCTGCCTGCATTGACCCCTTCAATATTTTGGTGATCCTCATATCTCCATTAGGATGGCTTCAAAAGCTACATGTGAACCAGTAATAGTATGTGTGCAGCGCAGGGCCTTACCTGCATGTGTGTAAACTTACATGTAGTTATGTAGTAAGGCAAGCCTCTCAGGCAACTGGATACATCTCTGGGTACATTTAGACTTATAATGCACCAGTTATCTCTAGTTTGATTATGAATTTAGTGCAAGAAAGCACTGTGTACATGTGCATTGCATGTATGTGTACTCTCTTCTTCCAATTGACAAACCCTCAATTTTCTACATTGCAGAATCATTCCCCAACCAGAGACAAAAGAGATACCTCTGACCAGCCATCACATCATGATCAACCTTTGACAGTTGAAAGAGACCAGCCTATTGCTAAGAAGGGGGTTCACCCAGAACAGCAGACTGTTAAGAAAAAGCATTGTCACGCCCAAACTATTGCCAAAGACCAACCACTTGCTCAGAACATAGACCAAACAGATCGAGATGTTGCAAAAGAGGAGGAGCATCCTTTGGATAGCGAAGGAAAGCATGGACACCATATGAAAGGAAGACAGCAATCATCTAGGAGATGTGCTGAAAGTTGTGAAAGGAAGGGATCAACTGAGAGACCCAGAAGGATGTCTGATCATTCTAGCAGGAAACACCAGGAGCTTGGTAAGTGACATCATTGCAGTAAACAGAGGTGAACAAAATTAATGTCTAGGACTGGCACAGGCTGTCCTGTATATATAGAAGGTAGTGTACTGCTTCTGAATATCCCAGGATGTCCTGACTTGTCCCACCTAGGGTAGGTGCAAAACCAGGACTCTGGACTATGGACATACTCTGGGCTATGCACTGGATTATGGACTCAATTTTGGACTTGACTGGACAATAGTAGCCTCGTTCTCAAGCCTTCCCACTGTCCAGTTTTTGATCACTTACAGTTCTTACAGTCTTGTGCCAAGAGATAGTGTTATACAGATTCCTATCATGGCGTACGGTAGTACGCCATATGTAGGGATGACCCCGAAAAAAAATGGCCGCCACATTAAAAGTGCACAAATAACACGCTCGAAATGTCTTCGTTAGATTAGTCAAAGGCCTGTATGAGCCATATCAGGCATTATCGAGTGTTTTCATGAGCAAAGAGACTGTTAAGTTCGCTGGAAAGTATCACTAAGCACCAGACCGGCAAGTCGCCAAAACGGACAAATCGTCTATCTTCTGACTTTCTTTCTTCTTCTTCTTCTTCTTCTTCTTCTGCCTCTCACTGCGATAGCACGATAACGGCTGGAGCTTTTACAACGATTCAAACGCAAAACAACAGGATAAATCACTAGGTATTGCACCTGCCACTTATCGGTCTAAAAGAAAGAACTCAAACTTGTCGGCGATTCTCAGGTAATCTCACACTTACGCTAGCTGCTACACGCCATTTTGCTCGAATTAAATATTACTCATAATTACGTCACCAGGGTTCAACTGAGCACGTGGTTCAGTAGTTTGTAGAGAAGGTGAGAATAAGCCAGTTTCACGTAAGGACTAAGGTATGCAATAATCGCAATAATACATCCGGAGTCCAATCCCGGCGCCATTTTGTGCCCTTAAGTATGGCTATATATGGGATTTCCCGGGTTTTTTGATCGCATCTAACTTCCGCATTCTACCATGTAATCCATTGTAGCGCATATTGTAAGAAAACTGAGTCTTTGTGCTATTGAACGGTGTAAAAACCAAGTCAATCGGACAAAAGATGATCGAGCTACGTGGTCAAGAATATGGACGGTATTTGACAAGAAAACTAGCGAATTCTCAAGCTAGGTAAGCCGAGCAAGGTCCAGCAAGAGTTGGCTAAACGTTTTGTGCGTGGGGCTCAAGTTGAAAGTGGCATGGTGAGTCACATTGCTTAAAAGCCAACGCTAAAATGACAACAAACCTCAGTGCGGGCGTTTATGACTACTCGCACCACTTTCCTCTCCTAGCCATACACGCACATCCACAACAACTGGTTTTTAAGCCTTTCTCGGCCTTACCTAGCTTTAGTTATAGTTAGTTTTTATTTAGAAAATACTTTTGGTTTAGTTTAGTTCTAGTTTCCCGGTTTTACAAAATTTTTAGTTAGTTATAGTTTCAACCACTGAAACTCTAAAACCCCTTACTAAAAGGTATTTAGTTACACTTATTGTTGAAAACAGGCTGTATTCTGTTTTAGTACAGTTACGGTTTCTTCTTGTACGTCCTTGGACGTTTTAGTTACAGCCCCCAAGCTAGCAAGAAATTTAAGTTGCACTTTTGGTTAACTAAATTTTAAAAAGGCCGCACTAAAATATATTTAGTTAAAGTTATAGTTAACTAAAACAACACTGCACACCAGCTACACCCACAAACCAACAAACAACCTTTCTCCCTACAACTAGCTACCTACCCCACAAACCCTTCAAACACACCACCATGTCGTTAACTACGGACCGACCCAGTACTGCTCACACCACAGCCTTCACTTACAAGACAACCCTTACCTGCCATGCCCAGCAGCTATAAAAGCCCACAACATACGCAACCCACTCCAACATGCCACACAGACTCAGCACTGATCTTGCACCCCACAGCTTGTACATATTAAACTAGCTAACCATGCCTGCCACACTCAACCGTAACAAAGTTACAGCCACCCACAACACAACGCACTCTCCATACACAACAACGTGCACTACACACCCAGTACTGCTCGTTCCACAGGCTCCCATGCCCAAGACAACCCTTCTGTGCACACAAGTAACAAACACAATGCATAGTTGGCAAAATGGCACAAGATGTAGGGATGGTGTAAAAGTATTGTGGTGTTGTTCCTATCTTGTTTGGTTGGTTTTTGAGGGTTCCATCCCTACATGTGCTTGTTTTCATTGAGAAAACTTTTTTGTGACTTGTACAATATTTCAACATACATGTAGATGTCAGTGTTTAAGGCAACTACATGTATTTATCACTGTGCATTGGGAGATATGTGCATGTACATGGTGTAATTGAGCTGGAGGTTGGAGTTGTAGATAGTGAGCGTATCTGCTCAGACAGTGTACTCGTACAACCAATCTACCCCAGGCTCACAACCCCATCCGCACGGGATCCCCTAATCCCAGCAGTGGACCCATAGTGTGATAGAAAACAACTGAAACCAGCTGATGCCTCTAGCCTGGCTGTTATAAGTCTGCTTTTCTGCCGTAGGTCCAGTGGCTCAATGGTATATGTGTTCAACTACATGTAGTATTCACAAGGGCCTGGGTTCAATTCCCAGCTGGATCTCAGTCGATTTTCTTTTCCAAAGCTTACATTAACCTAGGCATTATAATGAACTCCCTGCCAACCAGCTGGCCTGGGGAGGCTGTAAGAGCGGAGGGATTGTTAAACCAACAAGCTGGTCTTGCCAAGAGTTGCCCACATTTCCTGTTCCTACTTTTAGGCCAATCCGCTGTTCATTGTGCAACCTCTTTAAACATCATAGCTAGAGCACTCAAGTGTAGATAACTGTACTATTATACTGTCCAGTCCATAATTGAGTCCAAAATCGAGTTCATAATCCAGTCCATGGTCCAGTCCAGAGTCCAGCTTTTGTACGTACCCTCCCAGCTAAGACAATGCCCAAAGTCCCAGGACATAAATGTCCCTTCACATCCCTTGATATCCCGGGATGTCCTAACTTGTCCTACCTCGAACAATGCCCAAAGTCCCAGGTCATAAATGTTTCTTCACATCCCAGCATATCCCGGGATGTCCTGACTTGTCCCACCTAAGACAATAGCCAAAGTTCTAGCTTACAAAGCTCAAAACAAGAGCAACACATGTGAAATGAAAATACTCAGCACATGGAAACATAGTCAACAAAGAGAGCGTTTAGAAGTCTGAAAGCGTGGCTGATAAAAGAGACCATCCCAAATTAGAAGTGAGTCTAGAGATAAACATTCAGAGAGGAGAGTGTCTGCATCGGGTGTTCTCCGTGCGTTCCTTGATAAAGTGGTCAGTCATACTGGCAGCTTGGTAGAATGCATCGTCTGTCTCATACACTGTGGTAGAAAGCAGGTTAAGTACTGTTTGTACCAGTGACACTTTCATCCAACTACTCCTGCAAACTTTGTAAGGTGTGTGACTGATGCATGTTTTTCCACTTGTGCGATTGTGACCTCCTAGTCCTTTACCATTATATCTCTCGATGTATCTCTTAGACTAACCTCTTCACCTGTTAGGCCTGCTGTGACAGTGTCATTTGTGTACAATGTCTGGAAAGGTTTCGCAAGCTGGGAGCACTATTCGACTGCTATAGAGTTTGTATGCCATCAGCAGCAATTGCTCACAGCACCTCTGAACTAAGGCCACCCTCATTTTTGATGGTTCTCTGTAGGAATGCTAGCTTGCAGCAGACAACTCATGCTCTTATTGTAGAGCAAGGAGTGGGGCCATATTTGCAGTTGTTTTGATAGTCTGAGAATCCGTTTGCCAAGCTGGAATTGGAAGGGCTCAGTTCAAAAGCTAGTGAATTAGAATCCAGTTCTCACAACCTAAAAGGAATGCAGGAAACGTACAAGTCTCACGTACAATGTAGGTACCTAGCCTCGTTCCCAGCTGCATCGCCCGTACGTCCCTTTGCATGCCATTGTTGATGTCCACAGGATTTCCAAAAAAATAAATGCCTCCCTCAAATAGTAGCCCCAGCAAAATGAACAGTGAAAAAAGTAGTAGCCGCAACATCTGATCGTGGAAATACAGTATTTTCTTTTAGCTTAGGAATGTGGGTACCATTCTAATCATGAACAAGTTTGAAATCTGAGTACAAAATTAGTCCAGTCCAACAGTCCACAGTCAGGCTTATACACCTGACTTTCACCGGTAGAGTAGTGTTGTTCAATAGTAGAATATGTACATGTGCAACCAACTTTGTGCACTACAGGTCACCATCGTAAGCGATCTGACTCAAGGAGCCCTGAGCATCGCCACTACAGCAGACGTTCCCCACCTCGACGCCACAGCCACCGCAGAAGAAGATCTCGGTCAAGGTCACGATCTCCTCATCATTACAGGTATACTTAAAAAGGATTTTGCTATGAACCTGTAATGTTTTACCACACATCCATGTGCATGTATATATTCTGCGCAATCTGAGAATTTGTGCAATGTCGAGATTGCGTTGCGCATTCTCAGAATCCCGAGATTGCGCTCTAATCTCGAGATTGAGCAGGCAATCTTGAGATTACGTAGCACGTGCGCAATCTCAAGATCGTGTGATTCGCATGCGCAATCTACGAACTTTGAACTTCACCTATACGCCTGACAGTGTCAGAGTGATCTACTGTGTAGCTCATAGACATCCTTGATAAGCAGCGTCTGCCTCCACAGGAGGCATATTGCGATCTGGAAGAGTGAGTAATGCTGTGTATTGATGAGCCACGGAAGAGGAGTAGGTTATGTTCGAAGTTTGCCTGTCGATCGTAGTTGGCCACAGTCAGCTTATATGCCACACATGACTGGTTCAATCGAGTATATACTGTCTAACTGTGTCAGCGACTGTTGAAATGTACCTTCGCTGGAACTGTCAGCCAACTTTTGTTGTGTATTATCAGTCATTTTCAGGTACATAGGCGGGTACCCGCGTTTCCACTGTTGTAGCTTATTCAGACTTTACTAGCGGGTTTCCTGAGTACTTTCTGAGTAAAGCAGGTTTGTTTTCAACCAAGCTAAGTCTAGTCTGAACTCTGCTATTTACAAGACATAACGCAATGAATTAACACTAACACAAAGTCGCCAGTGTGCATGCGTAACTTGCGCAATCTCAAGATTGTGCAACTAGAGTACGCAATCTCGGGATTCTGAGAATGCACAACGCAATCTCGAGATTGTGCAAATTCTCAAATTGCGTGGAACACATATACATGTAGTATCACTTGTACAGACTGTAGATGGAAATACTCTGCATGCATGTAACGAGTTGCAGTGGTTTACATCATCATCTGAGATAGAATTGGAGTATCATATGTTGCCATGTGCTGACGGTGGGAAGCACTTGTTGGTGCTTAAACCACATAATACACATGTAGATTAACCCTTACTGATGACGACTATAGTCGTCATCGGAATTCGGCCGCATGTTATCAGTCGGCACAATCCGTTTTGAAGATAGGTTCTGCGCTAACAGAAAGGGTGGGACAAGGGGAGGTGGGTGGGTGTCACCCTCTGGGTGACAGTGCATGGCGGCTGTTGCAGCTGGCTGTAGAAAAGCCTTGGTCAGTGCCGGGTGGGCCACTTGTCTGCTTTCTTGCACAAACGGGCATAGAAAATGCTCCTTTCACCTTGTAGGGACTCCATTTCAGGCATTGTAGGCAGTTTTTTGTCTGTAGGAGCATTCTCTGGTTGGAGGGCCCTGACTATTGAACACATGGGTGTGGTCAAGGTCATGAACCTGCAAAGGACATCTGAAGCAAGCTTGTTTCAAGTTTCTAGGGCTAACTCCAAGCAGAAGTCGAAATACAGGTGAAAGAATGTGGGACTAGTCTAAAGAAGACCTCTAGCAAATGGAATTTAGTATTTAAAGGGCTATTAGCTAATGGTGGATGAAAGAGCTAGAATATGAGGCCAGAAGTTCCCATGCAAGGACAAGTAGTGGCCAACTCTGTGTTGTAAGCCTTGACTTGACACACTCCAACTGCATCTGTCAGCAGAGCTCTCATGAATATCATTAAATGGCTGTTTTCAGTCAAAAAGATTCTGGCTACACAAGACTTTGATCATCTCGCCACTACAAATGGATCCTTGAAATCAGTTCGCACTTTTTGGCATGACAGTTTTTCCCAGCACAAGCGGTCCACACGTTTTACCTTCATAGGATTCATCTGATATGGATGGAAGTTGTGAGCATACCTATCCTGTTTGAGTTCACTGAGCTCTCTAATAAAAAGTTTAGGCTGCTGTGGGCATCTGATCAAGTGCTTTGAAACAATGTAATACATCCTGGCCAAACAACACATCCCTGGAAAGCTTGGTGGCTAGGGTTGGTGTTTTGCTGATCACTACTAACTTATGGTATTAGCAGAAGCATGTATTCGTGTAACCAGGAACTGTAAGTTCAGGTGGAGTACAGTTGATGTGAGCCATGTTATGAACAATTCCGGTGCACACTCATCAGAACGTGAGGTACATGTACATGTAGACATCTTAAAAGCTTGAAAAATAAAACCTTCGCCTATCTTCCTTATGTCTACTTTTAATTATGTGTACTAATTTTAGCAAATTTAACGATTACACTAAAAATTGCTAAATTAGTGTACAATAAGTACATTAGGAATGAAGGTAAGTCACGTCAACAACCTGTTACTACTCCATGGAAAATAATATACGTACGTAGTTGGTGAACCTAGAGACTTCTCAGGGCAAATTGCTCTCCAAGGAATCCAGGCCACTGCTTCAAAGCAGCAATTGCATATATATCATGAGGATTGTTTCTCTCATTTTTGCAGCTCTTTGTTCAGCTCTGGGCTCCTTATGCTGCAATACTCGCAGTATCGTCGTAGTCCACACAAAAAGCTAAACCCTCAGACGGTCGAGCTACAGTACCAATCTGTCACAGAAACCTTACAATTATTGCTACATGTTTTGTTTTTTTACCACGGCCTATAAGGTATGATTGAGTTCACCACCGAAGGGATATTAATTACTTTTCTGTTAAGAACACTAAACTTAGTACATGCAAAACTAGACTTATTCAAAATCACTAAATTTAGTACACGCAATGTTTGCAGAACATGCAACGAAGGTGCAGCAAACATGCATCAACATCCAACTTCAATGTTCCAACTTGTTTCACTGAGCATAAGGTCAAGGTTAACTCTTTGCACGCAAAGTGCAGATTTATATGCATACGTGATTTATTCAGCCTACGCGAAGTGCGTATATATATGCACACGGGTCACAGTAGCAAAGCCTAACGAGACTTAGGGGTAAATCCCTACCTATTGAGTACTAATAAGTCTAGACCACACCTTTCCACTTACATTGTTATCAGCAAAGGGCAGGAAGGGGCGGTACTACTATACGTCCACCTCGCGTCCACTCACGTGATAAATGCTCCCAGGCCTTCCCCGTTTTTTGTCAAACCAAGCTGGTTTGAATGCTCTCTGTGCTACACTCCTTTTCCTAAAGGAGCATTTTGGGGACCTAAACGCCTTTCGTTAGTGGCCCTTCTCAGAAAAAGCCGATGTTGCTATTTGTGACAGTGTAATAAATGCTTTGAAGATGCTGTAGCACACTTGCAGCACGGTGGGACGAGAACACCTACAGGTACATGTACATGTACTACATAAAACAAAAAGTCATCAGCATTTTGAAAGCCAGCTATTTTATCAGTTCTAGTTCAAGTAGTCAAAAATTGTGTAATTATGGAAAACAGTCATGACGTTCTGGTCGTGCTAATTCCATGTCATATTTAGTGCACTAATATACCTGTACCTTGAAGGAGGGGCATGGTGCTGCTAACCTGTTGGTGAGTGTGACTGGAAGTGATGTTGGAGTAAACATTAGAGGTGTAGCTACAAACAGTGTACGTATGTATATGTTCCGTGCAATCTGAGAATTTGCGCAATCTCGAGGTTGCGTTGCGCATTCTCAGAATCCCGAGATTGTGCGCTATAGTAGCGCGATCTCGAGATTGAGCAATAGATTTGCGTGATCTCGAGATTGCGCAATACATTTGCGCAATCTCAAGATTGTGCAACTGTAGCGCGCAATCTTTTACCCCGACGTGCATGTACAGAAACCATCTCATGGTTCGAGATTGCGCACACGTGTTATGCAATCTGCAGATTGCGCACATGTGTTACGCAATCTCCAGATTGCCTGCGCAATATCGGGATTCTGAGGATGCACAACGCAATCTCGAGATTGCATATATAAGAATGAATTAGTGACCCCACACTATTTTGCCCTATATTACTAGATAGAGAGCATTTAGGGTACCCCTGCACTATTTTGTCCCTACAGGAAGAATTTTAAAATAGTGTAGTTCTATATCCATACCCCTGTCACCACTGAAAGTACATATTGCTTTAATGCCTCTCAGCTTCAAGCGAAATAAACTATCACAAATTTAAACCAACTTCTCACAAGATCAACTCTTGCTTTAGGATTGGGCAAAGCACTATAGTCTTGTTCCAAAGCCATTTTGTTTTACATATGTAATGACCTGGAAATGAGGGCAATACAATGGGAAGCTGGACGGAAGCTTAATGTGTGCCTTCCTTTCCATTACAGGGGTCATTAATGGGTTTAAATTCTTGACTCTTTTTTTAGGTTTCTAAAGGAGTATCTGCAATGCATTTCTTAACCACTCTCTTTGATGGAGTCATTTTTTTTATTGTTAGTACATGTACTTATTTCTTTCCAGCAGCAACACTCAGGTGTTCATTTCAAACCTATTGGAATTTTTTGGTGAACCCTCAGATGTTCATTCAGCTGTTTCTATGTTCCATAATTTGTTATTGTGCACTCCATTTCAATGAGCAGCTGCAAGAGTTAATCTCATGGGAGTTAATTTCATGAGAGTTGATTTCCTGAGAGTTGATTTTGTGGGAGTTGATCTTGCGGCACCAAATCTACAGTGCATTAATTGAAGCTGAAGGTGCCAATATGCTTCAAGTGACCTATGGAGAATATTATTCAGCAGTTAAATACAGTTTCACACTATATGCAGAACAACAATATTTACTCTAGAATACATGTCTATGACAGACAGAATCTGATACTCCAAGGTACAATCGTCTGAGCTTTGTTTATACCACAGGTGCCATCAACAAATATGCCCTAATTATGTGTGCTCTTTTTCTTGCATCTTATGGGATCTAATTTCTTGATTGTTGTTTACAATTGTTATTGCACCTGCCAGCTGCTGTTTCTGTTTTATAGGAAGTCACACTCACCTGTACGTCACCGATCTCCTGTGCACCAACACCATCATTCAAGTAGAAAAACTGATCCATCGCTTGGCAGCAAACAACATGGTCCCCCAGACTTTGAAGAGAAGCAGTCAGCAAAGGCTGAGGATAATGGTAGGTATCGTGTTATATGCGTGAATGTATGATACAGCATAGTCTATCAAGCCAGACCTTCTCTCACCCTCCAGAAAAGTGAGAGAGGGTCTAGCAGATGTTATTAGTATTCATAGTTCACAGCTTGTTTAATCTGCAGCCCTAAAACTGCACCAGTATTAGTCTTATGTACTGAAGCCCAGGTGTTACTACTGTCTCAAAATGGAACAGTAGGATCTGATTGGTCAGCATCTCATGCATACTAATAACATCTGCTAGACCCTCTCTCACTTTTCTGGAGGGTGAGAGATGGGCTGGCTTGATAGACTAGATACAGCAAGAAATAAAAACGTAATAAGATGTAGGGATGGCATGCCAAAAAGTATGCTAACAAGGTAGGGATGATATAAAAGTGAAGGTAAATATACAAGGCCCATCCCTGCATCTGTTTCACACTAGAGCACAACTGTAGGGTGAAGTGTAAACTAGATGGAGGAATGACGAAGTATAACCATAGAGAATGCATAGGAATTTTTTGTTCCTTGCATCAGGTTGAGAGGAGAGACCAGCCGGACTTAACCTAGCAGTATTTATAGCTGGCATTCCAACATATCATTACAAATTTGGCTGCAGAGTTTGAACTTCGATCTTGTTCACATTTGGTTTAATAGGAATCCTAAACACAAAGTCCAGCATTGTCCAGTCACTGTCCTAGTGGTACATCCTACCATGGGCTTTCCAGCAACAACATTACAATGACAATCTACTTATGCTCCTCCATGCTGCAGTAGCAATCTCAATCTGTTTTAATCCTCAACTGCTGAAGGTTTGCCAGATGAAGAGAGAATTTGATCAGATATGAATACCGTAATGCTATAATGTTTTGCGTGAACTTTACTTTTGCGAATTTTGCGAGTGCTGACGGCATCGCAAAGAAAAGATCACAATAATTACACTTGTAGGTGTGGTTAAGGACACGTTGAAGTCAAAACAATGAACGATAGCTGGCTGTTCCAGGAGAAGCAGCGGTAATGGATGTTTCCGGCCTTGTGTAGTATAACAACAGTGAAGGTGGCAGAATAAGTTCCATTGTTCTTCAGAAGCTGTTTTTTTACAAGATGAGTACCGGTATTTCAGTCCGACTACGCGATTTCCCAGCCACAAGGACACTGGGATCGGAGCGGTTGCAACTCGCGAAGCAAATGGAAGCGTGAAGCGTGTGTTTGATATTCATGACTATTATTGTTTACTACGCGCGTGCTTGTAAAAATTGAGGGAGGGGCTAAGATAGGTACTGCTCATTTGCAAAGATAAGATCACAAATTACTTAAAAATGGCAAAATCGCAAAGGTTTCTCACACACACAAAACATAATAGCATTACGGTAAGTACTTCTATAACTGGTACCAAGAGCGTATAAGAACGGGCGGCTAGAGTAAGAGCGTGTAACTCTGTAAAATTTGAAACAGGTCGGAATTTATCTCCAGTACTAGAAAGAGTAGCACGTACTGCACATGCATGCTGCGTATGCATAGACATAAACCATTGTTACTAAGCACATGACCGGGTTTTCTATTTTTAGTACGGTTCAATCATTTTGACCGTACTACAAGCTTCTATTGCAGTTACACGCTCTTACTCAAGCCACCCGTTCTTATGCGCTCTTGCTGGTAGATATTGATGTGAAAGAGAAAGTTGATAGAAGCAAGAGTGGATATATCACAGATTTGGGCAAGTAATGTATCAGCTATGTTGTAGTTTTGTGTTACCAACACCAGCAAAATTGAAAAGCAATTGTAAACAGTGGACCGCTTGACTTCAGAAATTGCCACTTTAATTTATTGCTCTTGTTTGTCAGTAAAGGAGAGTGATCTACGTATGTTTTGGCAATTGGGAAGCTATTAGTGTTTCACTATTACCACTAGGTTCCAAGAATGGGAAAGCACAAGTATCAGATGCTGCAATGCCGTCCAACAAGGAATCTAGTGCTGAGTTGTCTTCTAAATCAGCGGACAACAGTAAGCCAGTGCAATGTGAGCAAAATTAGGAAGCCAGATGCAGTACTCCCAGTCACTGAGCAGCCCAGAATGTATGCTATAGATTGCGAATTTTTGAGATGTGTGGTTTAGGTAATGCACTTTCTGATTGTTTTTTTTTTTACTCACTAGTGATGTGTAATTTACAATGCACTGATGTTGTGTTGTTGTTGTTTAGGTACTCAGTTAACACTAGAACAACAAGTGGAACGTGCAATTGTTGCTGCTCAAGCTCTGGCTCCAAAGCTACCAAACTACATGAATCCTGGGGCCATGAACCCACTGAAGTTTCAAAGCATTCAGGAGAAGAGGAAGCTATTGTGGGGTAGCAAGAAGAAGGTAGGGATGAACTGTTGGCAGCCTAATGCTTTTCCATACTCTAACCTCTCACCGATGTATGAATCAGGTTAGAAGTGTTAGGTGTCTCAAAACTGGGTAATTTCGACTACATTAAATGTAAAAGTGCATGATTTCTGGGTGACTTCCTACTGATTAATGGGAAAGGTTTGCAACTACAAAGACCTGTATATTTGATAGTGCACATTGCAAGGCTTGCAACATGCATTGGTGTTGCGTGCTTGCTATGTAGATAGTGGTTGAACTGTGCGGGAAACACGGAATAACAGAACAGCAGAAAATGTAACACCAGAACAATTGAACAAAATTCCAAGAATAGGCATGTGTACAGTACGCAAGCCATGCCCTTTTGCCGAGACCAGTCCTACATGCAGAGCTTAGACACTGTTGTAAGCTACGGATTCTTGTTGGTGATGATTAACTAGTGAACTAAGCTTCATCAAGGTAAGCTCTCAAGCTTTTAGGATAACAGTGTAACGCTGATTCATCAATGATGCATTTCTAGCTAGCTACATAACTGCCCAGCAAAGCCTACACTACTCGCCTGCACGCTAGTAGCGTTGTTCTATTAAGGTCCTCGACAATTATCGTGTAACAGAAGTGAACAAATCGGAGGTATCCTTTCCCACTACGTGATCCAATTTGCCAGCAAAAATCCGTAGCGTGGTAGCCCAACACAGCATTGGAATTGGATCTGTCAGGCTTTCAGAGCGGCATTAGACTTTAGTGTACTAGTTGGCATAAGTATAGCTCCTCTTTGTGAACCCTCCAAGGCAAACATATGTCATGTACATGCTACCAACTGCCAACCGTAGACCAAAGTCGGTGGAGGGGCGTAGCTTGCTAGGCATGTGCAAGGTATACTCTGCATATGCACAGTCCAGTGTTTTATTCCATTGTTTTGAGCTTAACCGCACCCCAAGTGGAAAGAAAAGGATGACTGGGGTGCAGGCCATAACTGCATCCGAGGTGCAAAGTATCGGGTGTAGGTGGTAGGCCATTTCGTCTTGCGCATTACAGGAGATCCAATAGAGGCACACACTTCCAGGTGGTGAGCAAGCAGCAAGAGCACAAACTTGGACTATAAAAGAAAGGCCGGAGGAGTGTGGTAAGCAAGGGTGAAAGACAGAGGGTTAAATGAAGACATGGTCCTACTGACAACAAAGGCACTGAGGAACAGAAACTTGTGCCAGTCAGTGGTGGTAGAGATGATGGCCTCCTGAGTAGAGCTAAGTGGTCAAAAACCAAATTGAGAGTGAGATAGCAAAGAGTTTGAATGTAAGTGGGCAAACAGTTTAGTGTGAACAATGCGCTACAATAGCTTAGAAGGCAGAGATAGAAGGGAGATAAGACAATAGTTGTTGGCGAAACTGGGGTCACCGGCTTTGTAAACAGGGGGGTTGACAGTTTCCAGGCAGTTGGAACTAAGCTAGTCGACGTCGACAGGGAACGGTTGAAAGAGCAGATAGATGAGGAGCGATGGTACCAGCGGAGATATTCAACATTTGGCTTGAGATCCCATCGGGACCAGCAGCTGTCTTAGATGGCAGCGAGGTGAGGAGTTCGTGGACATCCTCACTGGAGCATCTAATGGAATCAAGACAGGGGACATGTTGTGTAGGGGTAGAGTTGGGGAACACAGGGGGGATAGGAGAAAAGGCTGAGATGAAAAAGGAGTTCAGCAAGTCGCACTTGTTCTGAGCTGATTCAGCAGTGACGGCGGTTAGGTTGAAGAGAGTTGTAGGCAGACCAGAATTGCCTAGGTGCAACAAACAAGGGAGGAGAGATTTCTTTGCTGTTCTCAAGGCGCTTACTGCTTTGTTTCGAACTTTGCGAAAAGAAAGCCAGAGCAGAATTAGGATTTGATGACTTGGCTTTGCGATATAGCTGGTCTCACTTCTGACATAGAGATTTGAGAGTCCTTGGTAAACCATGGCAGGGTCTTCTTCACAATGGTTTGCTTGTGAGGGATGTGTTTGGACATAACAGAGAGAAAGTAAGCTCGCCAGAGAGACCAGAAGGAGTCAATGTTGTTTGAATTAAGGATGGAAGGGGGTAGCTACTCAAGATCTCTGCAGATTGCAGCATGGTCAGCTGCCGCATATCTCCAGAATGTGCGGCGGGTTTTCCTTACTGGGGGATGGGTCCAAACCAAGGACAGCAATAACGAGTTGTGATCTATTGAACCAAGAGGGGGGGAGGTACAGCACGAACTGACCAGGGAGGGGTCTGATGAATACACATGTCAATTAGAGAGGAGCGGCCTCCAACAGATCATGTGGGTTCATTTACAAGTTGAGTGAGATTGTACTTAGAGGCAATCTCAAGTAGAGTTTGGGAGAGAGGACTGTTTTTGTTTGCAGGCTGGAGATTTACATTAAACTCTCCAAGCAATACTACTGGGCAGGTAGGGTGAAGGTCCTGTAGGGCTAGGTCAAGCAGGCGGAGAGAGTTGTTATCAGAAGGTGGCCGGTAGTAAAGGCAAAGAACCAGGGTCCCTTGCTTTAGTTGCAAGTTTACAAACAGAAGTTCCAGTGCGTGGTGAGGGGATGATGACAGGACGCGAATGTCATTCCTCACATAGTGGCAATGTCTATCTCTGCGGATACAGGAGTAACCGGGAATGGAAATTTCATAAGTAGATATTGATGAGTCTAGCCAGCTCTCGACCAAGGCAATGACGCTGGGATTAGATGAGATAGCCTGGACACGGAGGGAGTCAAGCTTAGAGTTTGGAGACAGCATGAGTAGTAAATGGAGCAGTGATGGTTATACTTGGAGGTGGCAACAGGCTGGGGGAGGTTGAAGAGGGGCAAGGGGGGCAAAACATGGTCGAGGTCAAGAGAAGAGTCAGAACAGTTGTGTAAAGGCAGGACCTCAGTTAAACAGGTAGAACAACACCAAGGTTCGTCTGAGTTCTGGAGAACTAAGTATTCAGAGTCTGACATACCAATACATCTCGTGTTGAGCCACCACCAACAGATCTCGCAAAGGATGCCTTTCTGATTGGAGCACACCGACTTAGAACAGACACCACATGGATGCCTCACCCCTCAGGAGCCAGGGTTTATCTCGACGTCACCGGCGAGTAACAACAGCCACATTGACAGTAGCGGGTGGTGCGACACTCTCAAAGTGGATGACAGTCGGCAAAGGGAGCTCGGGTTCGAGGCAGCCACTACCTCGCAGCTGTGAACGGACAAGAGAACGGGATGGTATCTAGGGATTCTTCCGTGAAAGTAGAGCATTGTGGGTCGCCAATAGAAGTGGGAGTTACGTATTCGACAAATGGCAAACAACACCAGCACAGTGCAGAGCAAAAGGTTCCACCTCATCCTGATCACGTGGCTAGTTTTTCTAGCGACTTGATCTGCGAGCCCCTGATGATTCCCACCAGCTGAGTCCCCTACTATTTTTACAACCCATCTCCAAGTAGGTGGGCCAAATTTGTGTGTACTGTAATTTTTTTTAAGCCAGTTGTCCACGATTTCACGAAGGCACCGCTCTGGATCCCGAGCAAATCTTATCCAATTGTCTGACTTCCAACCTCATTGCTGTCCCAATTTGCCTCCACCTTCCGGCCACTAGATTGAGAGCTTTGATTATATCATAATGGTCATCTTCACCCAATGCAGCGTTGTCTACATCTTCAAATTTCCAATGGTTCTCCATCTCCATCAACTCAGATTCTATCTGGGCTTCACGGATCCTTCACTTACTGTTCCGTTATTCCCCTATTCCATTATTCTCTGTATCCTGAACTGCACCTAAAGCATGTGCATTATACCATCATTATGCTAATCCAGAGCTGCCGAAGTGTTCTGTACTGTTACAAATAGCTCCATACAGACTCTCCCATTAGTACCATCATTTTGCTTGCTGGGCGTGTACTGTCAGTACTCATCAGTCAATAGCTAGCTGTCAATCATGTACATGTCGCATGTGCACTGCACTATCTTGGGATTGGGCAATAACCTTGAGTGCAATCCCAAGATTGTGCAAGGTTAATGTGCAATCCTGAGATTGTTTGCACAATATCATTATAAAGATTCCAAAAATGCACTGCACAAATCCAAAATTCCACAATTTTTTTTTTGGAGGAGCAAGTGCACACAAGCATCTAGTTGTTTACTTACTCGCATGTTGTCTAAACTTTCACTGACATATTGCTAGGAGTACTCCTATACCATACTAGTGTACAACACATCTGGCATGTCCACATGTCATTATGTTGCAAGCGGACCATAATCTCTCTGAAATAGCCCCCCTAAAGTCAAGTGTTTACTCTCTGTAATTAACAACAGTACTGGTAGATTTTTCTCCCTAAATTGAGCCAGCATGCAAGGTTGCAATCTTAGTCTGAGTGTTTACTTTTAAAGTGCCAGTTGTTTGTGTAATCCCTGTAGTCTCCAGAGGTTATCGTAAACATTTTGGGATGAGGCAGGACTTCCCTGCTCAAGAGCTGAGCGACACCTTCCACAGTCCTCAGTAGCTATGGTGCCACTTCTTCTTTCACAAGTACCAAGGCAGTCCATGAGGTAGTTTCCTACTGCTTCATCATGCCTTTCAGTGGTTGGAGGCTGTATGTTGTCTAATACACCTTAATCAGCTTGTGATCCAATGAGGCCTTCTCTTAAACTGCCGCAATCATACTATGGAACATTAGTGAACTTTACAGTAATAACCCACTTCTTGGAAGCTGTGGTAGCCACACAGCTATTCTTGGCCCCTACTTTCTCAATCACTTTGGCACCTGATCAAGTATGCTAGAGTTTCATCCATGTTCCCAGTTGTATCTTTAGATATACAATATTTTGTGGTTATAGTCTTGACACGACCGTATTCTGTCTGTTACTACTGTATATATGATGTGTGGACCGTTGGAAAAAATCAAGGCTTTTGATTCCCTGGCTACAAACTTGAATACTAGGAAATGTAGAACATTGTGGGGGCGAGCCTGAGCAAGCACCAAACAGGTTTGGCATACGATTTGTCGTGAACAAGTAGATATCTTGATAATTAAAGTATGGATAAGTCTTCACCAGAGATAGCTAGGTATCACAAATGCCAACAGCCAGGACAGCTACTGTCAGTGTGGCTACATATGCATGGACTAAGCTTGACACTAAAGTCATCAGCTGAATTGCATGGCCCTTACCTGGAACGACCTCAACCACCGTCGTGATCGAAATTTGGGCAGCCTGCCGTTAATGATCTGTAGCGGGAAGGAGTAAGTTGCCATGCTTGCTTCAACTTCAGTCGTCTCCGCTCCGGGTCACCGATGCTTCACTCTGCCAATAGCCCTTCACCTACCCGGCTACCGAGTGCATGCATGAGCTCGGTCTTCGTAGTTTTAAAATTTAACTGCGCTCATTTCAAATTTATGGTATATGGCCACAAGCAAGCAAGCAAGCAAGCAAGCAAACGTAGTTATTAAATTGCACAAGGTAATTGTAGTGAGTATCACTGTTCCTTGCTACATGTGTAGCAGAAGCCTAAAAGGGAAAACAACAGATACGTACTGATTTTCATTTAATGCTCACTGGTTGATAAGTGCATAGGTTGCTAGTGCTATCTGTTTAGCTTACCATTGTGGTTGTAGTTTGCCCATGACTTTGCGGAAATTCAGTCAGACTGGGATCATAGAAGCCTGGAAATGGCAAGGGGTAGTAGTAGCGCCATAAAAATCCTGCCAGATCTCCAGAGGGTGACCCAAACGACATCCCTCACATCCGTCGAACTTAAAATTCAACATACCGTAGTGAAATGAAGCTGCCGACAAATAGAACCTTAAATCTCTGACACAGCACTCTGTCAATTTACTAGCTACCACAGCGCAGGCTGTACCATGCTTGGTCGCTTGCACAAATAAAGCCAACTAATCCAATTAGGAGGCCATAGAAGGTTGCGGTTGCAGCGCTTAGCAGGCTAGCTTATGCAAAGGTAGTGAAATTGTTGTTGCAAAGCAGTATGGCATGGACATATTAAAGTGGAGATTAATTAAACAGAGCAAATAAGATGTGAATGCAATCTAGCCACTTTCCCAAGCATGTTGGTGACCATTAATTTATGAAGTAAGTAAAACATGGCAGTGAAAAATATGTGCTAAGACTGAAGTTTCGTTGCTTCTTCTGGCTGTGTATTGATTATTTCATTATGTCATCACTAAATATGTGTACTTAAATCATCTTGGTGTATAATTTTCAAACCATCCTTCATTATACCCCAAGTGGAAAGATATAGTAATGAATGAATGAAAAGCCATAAAATCAAAAATCAAAGTTATCATTGAAGTATCTACTGTGCAAGCACTAAGGTCAAGAGCTAACCCACAGCTATTGCACGGGGCCATACATTTGCCATCAATGAATTGGACCTACAGTGACACAGGATTTTATAGTGGCCAAACTAGCTATCTTAAATGAAGGTACACATACTTACATTTGCTAAAGATGAGAATATGCAATTTTTTAAGCCACTGCTAACCTGAGTTATGATCAAAAATGTTGACGCTTCAGTGACCACACACACTTCATCCCAACTTGCAGATCTGCAGCCTTGTATAATAACTAAGGTAGGTAGGTACATTGCATTATTAACAAGCTAGATCTATCAGCTACAACTTTCTGGTAGCAGACTACCAATATACACTGTGGCACGGCCACACTGAGCTATAAGTCACTTTGACACTTCAACGAAATGGATACGTAGCTACTGGCGTGCTGCAGTGCAGCGCATCTCGTGCGTTCACATTGCTTCTGATGGCAACAGTGTTTCTTTCGAGCCATCTCAACTACATCCACAAGCTACCAATTTCATGTGATTAACATAGCTTGTTATTGTGTGTATACGTGAAGTGTGAACCAGGCACACTTGTTCGCTTACTGAGCTGGTAAGTATGGCCTCAAACTTAGTGTACCTAACGTGGTGCTGACGTTTTATCTATGTTACTGTTAGGCAGGGTTGTAGTAATTGAAAAACCAAATGTAATGACTATGTAATGATTACAGGTTTTCAAACACAGTAATTTGTAATTGTAATTTCACTTCACAACAACTGATGTAATTTGTAATGCTGAACAAAAGGCATGTAATTGTTTGCAGGGGATAGTAAAATACCAATTACAAGTTCAATGAAAGGCACTGAAGTGCCAAACCCTCGGCGCAGCAGTGCTTGTGATTGTACTTGTGTGTTAACTAGAATCGATCACTGTCTCGTGAACGATAGTATCATGACGTTTGCTCTCAAGTGGATATGGCATGCCTTTCGATATCAATTCATTCGTAGCATCCAAAACCGTAACGATAAATTACAGGTACAGCAGTTTTACACTGCGGGCATACCTTTGTTGGAGGCATACTTACTGCCAATAGCCAATAATCGAACTCGCAAAGAACGTCTCTCCCAAGAACAAAATGGCCGCTAGCCACATGGTCCAGATTCATACGCATGCACGTTTTCCGCGGAGTAAAAAATGGCCGACTTATCATGTAGCCGTACCAACAGGAAACGCTCTAGCTTCGCAACGAAGCATTTTCAGAGAAAATCGCTTCAAATGTTCGACCTTCATCCGCCACTGAGAAGGTTAGTATCGTTTGTGGCACAAATAATCACGTGAAAAGTGAGATGTTGAGTAACAGACACACAGACACACAGACACACACACACACACAGACACACAGACCAAGTACTGTAACCCTCGCTGCACATGCGCACCGAGGGTTAATTACAATACTGGCAAACTCAGCGCACTCAGCTGACCACGTGCTGTTCTAGACATGTGGCAAGAGCATGCTTTGTCAGCACATTTACATTAAAACCAATTCATGACTACTTCGACCTGTAATTTAACAATGTAATTTGTAATTTTGTCATTTTTCTGTAATTGTAATCATTACTTGTAAGCAACCTTGGTAATTGTAATGGGTATTAATTGACGATTCAGGCTCAAGTAATTGTAATCGATAAAACCATGCCAGAATTCAATTACTACAACCCTGCTGTTAGGGTAGATTGGCATGGGCCATCTTCTGCCCAGCCAGTCAACATTACACAGGCAGCGCTATAGCCATATATAGAAGTTGGCTTGTCTATCTCACCTCTACGTGTTAATTACTACCAATTAGCACCCGAGTAGTCGTTCTGGGTACCGTAGATCGGGAAAATTTCGCTGTTAAAGCACTCTGTTCTTCACTTGAAAATATTATTCATCCATTTGTTCATTTCAGGTGCACAATGCATCACATGGATAACAATCCTTTCCTTTGAAGTTCACCCATCACCTCAAACAGGATGGTGCAAAGTGTTGTTTTCAAAGCAATGGCAATTATGACTTTGAAACCTCCTTAACGTACCCTATAGGCAGTATAATTCTGCAGTAGAGCCTTTCAGCAGGTGAAGTGATATAGGGTGTTGTTTTAGTGCAACAAAGTAGTATGCAGGTTACTGAGGGGACTTCGCGCATGCACAAACCGTGTGTACCAGGCGCTCCTTCTCATTTTTCCAAGTGCATGGGAACAATGCTAATGATTCTAGAGCAGATAAATTTTAGGGCTTGGTACATTTGCAAGTGCAGTCTAATATATTGTTAATCCAATATGTACAGAGTTACAGATGTGCAGACAGATGTGCTTAATTTTTTTTTTTGATTAATAGTGTAGTTAACAGTTTCACACACATAATATTCATAGAGTATTTCAGCTATTTTCTGTGAAATAGCACAGTAAATGAACCAATCAGATTGCTCAGATGGCAAAAGTTGTATTACTGATTTGATTGCTCAATGTGCATAAAAGTACACTGACATTGTTTACTTGTAAATTATAGCAGAGTTTATAGCAAACAATGATGTTGTTTACCTGTAAATTATAGGACAGTTTATAGCATATAATATAGTTGATACTATTGATATGTAATAGCACAGTTTACTGTGGAATTTGAGATTAATAGCACTTGCAATGCCCTAAATAGTATTTGACTTCGCCTCATGCTATTTAGGGCATTACTCGTGCTATTAATCCCAAATACCACAGTAAACTGTGCTATTACCTATACAAACTGCACGTAGTATGGGGCTTTCTCCAATGAAATTTGGACAAAGGTGTGTTACATGTGAGTGACAGTACTGGTTGTAAATAATATATTGCTTTTTTGCAAGGGTTTTAATCCCCAATGACTGCATACTACTCAGTGAAATCTTCGGAGTTTTGTCAGTTACATCAGATGTTTATCTTTTTTATTAGGAAGAGCAGTCCAGGAATAAGTGGGAAAGTGTATCATTTGAAGGGGAAGAAGGAGACAAGGCTCAGGCGAAGTTCAGACGGCTGATGGGAATAAGTAAGACACTACACCACTTTTGATGTATAAGTATCCAGTCCTTGGTGTACCTATTCACCTAGCCTTGTACCTTGGCCATTTGGTAGGAGAAAAGCCTGGCAGCATTTGAAAGTTCACAGTGTATCCCATTTGGTAGGAAAAAAAGCCTGGCAGCGTTTAAAAGTTCACAGTGTATCCATTTGCAATGTGATGGAGCTTACATGACATGTTGCCCCTATACATGCAATCAATATTTGCCGATTGCATGTGAGATTTGAATGTGGTCATGTGACTTTTCATATTATACAAGTGTGCTGTGACCAACAAGACTCATCACAAGCTTCTCATTGTACACTGCTTGCAACTCTCAGCAATGTCAATCTGGTCAATTGACCATAGTATTTAAGTACTAATCTCAAAAAGGTTCCTGCTTCTAGAAGTAACCTTTATGTCTGCAGGCTCTACAGTACTTCTACACCAGTTAGCAGAAGATTTATCATCATTTGAAGTGCTAGCCTCGTTCCCAGGCCCAAAGAGGAGGAGAAAGGGCCTGGTTTCAGCCATTTGCACATGTGCATTATCACCGTGGAATTCCATGGCTTCCGCATACTATCGACATACTTCCGTACATTCGTATGCCTAATTTAATACTAAATGTTACACCGTCCGTAGATTTATCATGGTAGCATAATATAGCGTGCAAACAAATCACCTGCTCATGCGCATCCAGCGGCTGACATGGAACTGCAAGCTCCCATGGAGTCGGTTGACAAAAAAAGGAACTACCGTATTTCTTCGAATAGACGCCGCCCTCAAATAATCGCCGCCCTCAAATAGTAGCCACACAGTCCAAAGCTCTTGAACGAAATAAACGCTGCACTCGAATAGTAGCCGCAGCTAATAAACACGGCACATGCACACATGTGCGAATGGTTTCTGACGACAGTCACCACGCTAGCGCTAGGACTGTTTGTGTTGTACGAGTCGTTCCCACGGCTGACAGCAGGACTGAGAGGCTTCGCATACTACTGACAGTGTCTAGCATCCATCACCGTCTCACTCGTACATACCTTATCCAGCCGTGATTGATGACTCTGGGCTTTCCAAAGAAATAAACGCCTGCCTCAAATAGTAACCGCAGCGTCTGACCGAAGAAATATGGTACCTACCAGTAAAGCAATCACAAGAGATAACTCAGGATTTCATTGTAGTTCCGTCTGCCCTTTCTTCTGACGTTCTTCACTGATAAACAACACATAGCTGTTTGCCAAAGGCACCAAGGCAAGACCTACTCAGGATAGCTAGGTAGGCTAGTTTACTATACTACGACTTGATACAGTGAACAGTGACATCATACAATCTACCATATGACTTTGAAGGCGTCATTAGCACCCTCCCACTGAAGGACACATGCTTAAATCAGTGATAACTAGGGGTACATGGCATGCAGCAAGCCTCGTGCAAAGCAGAGCCTGGCGACTACAAACATGCAGTGAATGATATGTAGGAATGAAATTGTCAAATATAAATGAAGTAGCAAATGTAGGTGTTACGGTGTGTTTATTGAAGTTCATGTAATCTTCTTTCTTCTAAAAGTCTCTCATGTAGGCACCGTGTTCGAGAAATTGATTCCAACTGCAATACCCAAGAGTCTTTGAACAGCAGCAGTTGAATGACCTTCATGGAACACCAGTGCATGACTTCCTTTCGGTAGCGTAAATCCCCACAAATAGAGTCCAGAAACTGCTGATAGCTGGAAGTCAAGCTAGATTGCTACGCGGAGCTCGCTCAATACCATTAACCGACCGATAGAAGCTTGACTGGATGTCCACTCGAACTCGTTCGCTTGCTATCGCCATCTAGCCTCGAGGTCAAGAGCGATGGACGTTGAGCTAAAAAATACCTCGCTCGATTGCTTACGTATTTACTCACGCCCAGTAGCAGATGAAGATCACGTGTGCCAAACTTGCGGGGGGCCCCCGGGGGCCAAAACTGTGACATACATTTGACGTTCCCGGGGCCGAGACTGCAACGCGGCTACCAAGTATCACCGTGTGACGTCACCACTGAGGCGTACATCACGATTACCAAGCCTCACGGCGCTCGGCAATTAAGCGCATCCACAAATGGCTGAAACCAGGCCCTTTTCTCCTCTTTCTCTTCGGGCCTGGGAATTACTGGTAGTAATTTACTCTAACCCCATTTTGCCCACCAACTCTTAAAGGAAATCTGTGACCTGTATGCTATAGTTGTAAAGAAGACACTGCTCAATCCCCAAACACATTCTTAGCTAGCCGTTAGTGTTTGTTACTTCGCTGTCTGAATTAACTTCTGACAGTGAAGGGACCTTAGAAGAGGTTGCTGGGTTTGAAAAGTATTGCAAGCGACATGTGTACAGGTTAGACCTTAGATTTTAGGCAGTGGTTCCCCTTCTTTATGAGGTTGGCAAGACCTAATCTATTTTGTAGACTGCCGATTTGCAGACTCACAACTTGCAAACTGGCACTGGAAATATTTACGGCTTCACTGGCCAGACAGGCTGGTCACCTGGCTGGTGCACGGTTTGATACATCAAAGCTTTCACTTGTTATCTCTTCAACGAGGGGCCAGCTGTCTGAACAGTAGGCCATAATACTCTACTAGAAGAATGCAGGACGTTTCAAGAAGCTCTTGATGAGCTGAAAGGTTTTATTGAGTCACAAGTCTATGAAATGCTTGCTGTTGTTTGTGATTGCAGAGTAGACTTTAGTCACACTGACAAATGTCACACTATGATCTATTACAGTTCATTCATTCTAACTCTCTTAGAGCCAAGGATTTGGATTTTCCAGACATACAGTTTACTTACGAGAGTGATCATGGCCTTCGTTGCTCCTGGGTGGATCATGTATGATCTCACTGACTTGTGTACGAAGAATCCAGAAATCACTGTTATCAGTAGTGGTATGAATTTATCTGATCATCGCCCACTCTGTGTCTAGCTGGACTGTGCTCATGCATGCACTAAAACTGGGCATCAATTGTCACCTCAGTCTTCGTCAATCCATGTGGAATGGCACAGAGCTACCCCTACATAAGATACTGAAATGTCAATCTTTGGAATGCTTTGTTTGTTGCTAGCAAAGCACATACACCCTATGGTTCAGTAGTTCAATCTAACAAACCAGGGACTGCTACTGAATTTGTAGAGGTGTAAACATTAGCAAGCCCTGTAAGACACTTCCATAGTTTCCCAGACCCTATAGCTACGAAGCAGATACCATAAATTGGGAAAAGGTCGGTGTGAAAGTATTTTCATTGGTCCAGCCAACAACAAAAATTAAACTCACTAAAATTTTCGACAGTGTAAATTTTTGGTATGAAAATATCATGTGCAATGTGCACACAAAGACAGCCGTTTTGAAAGCTCTGCTCTTGAGTCGGTTCACTGCTGCTCTACTTTGCGATATCAATTCAAAGTTACGAAGGGTGGTCTTCCGGATCCCGAAGGATCGTTATCAACATGTCTGCCAATGCAAGCGGTCACTCTGCAAACTAGGCAGTGGAGAAGGCTATCATGGACAAAGGCCTTGATAAGAAGCACAGTCAGTACTTTTATATTCATAGTAGCCTCGGATGCAGCAAGCTTTTTCGTACTCTTCCATGCCGCTCAAAGCCTTGAGCTTCTAGAATGATGCTACCACATGCACGTGTAGGAAATTTTGGTGGCAAAAAATTTTCATTGCCCAGCTGCTTCTCCAAAAAAAAATTTAACACGAAAATTTATAACATGAAAATTCGCAACATGAATATTTCTGATTTACGGTATGAGTCCACAGTTACTTGAAGTAGTCCACGTATCAACGACAGAGTTGGCATGTAAGGTTGAGCCACGCTCTAGCTAGTCTCGTGTAGCCAGACTGGCCTCAAATCCAGGTTTTTCATTCTAGATGTTGTCTCACGGTTATGGAGAAACTCCTGAACGGAAGCTTGGGTTTGAGGCTGTAGGCAGACTATCCGGAGAGAGTCTGGCTACGCAACTAGACTATGTACTGTTGCCTATACACACAGAGTCTGTGGAAATACAGATGGCTGAGGGCTTTGCCTTAACCCTTGTTCAGTGTTCAGAGAAACACGTTAAAGCCTTGAAACTGGAAAAATTTTTACAGCTGGAATGCTTTGCTCTTTGCCGACAAAGCACGTGCAGCATTTCTCAAACAAACCCGGAACTGCTACTGGAGTTTTAGAGGAGCTGAAACATTAGCAAGCCTCAACAGTTTCCCAAAAACTATAGCTTTGAAGCCGATGTTAGTCCACAGGTGCTGGAAGTAGTCCACATATCAACAACAGAGTTGGCATGTGATGTTGAGTCACACTCTAGCTACTCTCGCATAGCCAGTCACCAAACTTAAAATTCAGGTTTTCGTTTTACATTTTGTTTCACAGTTATGAAAGAAACTCCAGAACTGAAAGCTTGGGTTTTAGGCTGTAGCCAGACTAGCATCTCGATATGTGGCTAGACTAACGTACTCTAGTCTATGGCTATGCACACCGAGTCTGTGAAAACACGTATGGCTAAGGACTTTCAACCAATAAACCCTAGTTCAATGTCCAGAGAAGCTCGTTTAAGCCTTGGGAGTGGGGCTAAACCATAGTGAAATCCACACTTAGCTACTGGCTTACTCCACTGCCACACAATTGTTTCCATGCCTTCAAAGTTGTGCCTGCTAACAGCACTTCTTTACACATCATCAACACACCTCATGTAAGGCTAGCTTGATGTTGTTAGCACCTACACAACTCAAATACAGATGGCAGTAGCAGGCCATCTTGTTTGATAACCATTACACGTGCTGTGTCAGCAAAGAACAAAGCATTCCAGCCATAAAATATTTCTGCCGAAAATCCATGAGTCCATAGTCCACAGATTACATTAGGCCGGTTGGCAATAACATTCATGAGTGGAATACAAAGTCGAATGTCATTGTTGATATTTTTAAAGAAAGAAGTGAAAGAGAGTTTGAATATTTAATATCAATGCTACATGAATACCGAGAAGCAGAATTTTTTAAGGAAAGAGTACTGTTCATTATTTTCTAGTTACTATCTTGGTTTCTTTCTTTAGATCCATCTTCAAAGGCTTTAGTGGAGAGTCAGAAGATGGAAAGCCAACCTGTGGTTCTCAATTCCCTCCAGCAGCAGTATGACACCTCCCGATATTTGACACACATTGCTAGGGGAGCTGGGCTTGGTTATGGTACCGACCTGCAAAGTAGAGAACCAGAACAGCAGTCTGATAAATTATAGCTACTACTAGTATTCTGACATTGCTGTAACGCTGTACTTGTTGTTGAGTTTTAATCACGTAGCAATTTGCTGTGCAGTATTCTAATTTCCACTTCACTAGCACTGGAAAATGGTTTGGACAGATGTAGTGAGTCATTAAACCATTCCAGTATTGTGTGGGAAGCACATGCATAACACGAGACTGTTAGGTGACAAATTGCTCTGTACAGCTCTCTTCTCCCAGTTGTAGATGAACTTCAGTTTAAAGAATACGCCTGTGATCCTCACCAATATTGTAAAAGATGATTAAGTGGTAATATTTGTTATTGGTAACTGGAGCTCTTGTAATCTTGCATTTCCATATGGTGGTGTTGAAGCATCTACTTGTGGGAATACAGTCTAGCTACTACACTTATAAGGCTGTGTTAGGTATGTCCTTGCTTAGAAACACCATGCAATTTATGCACTTCTGAGGACCGTTCTCATGCACATTGGACTGTTTAATGCCTGTCCATGCTAGGAGGTTCCTGTTTATGCACTTCCGAGGTCCGTGAGCGTGCACAGAGGACTGTGTAAGGTATCTCTATGCTAAGAAACACCAGTTTATGCTTTGACGTGTCCATACGCATGGGCACAAGACTGTGTAATGTATGTCCTTGCTTAGAAATACCAGTTTGTGCACTTGCATGGAACGTTCGCATGCACATTGGACTGTTTAATGCTTGTCCACGCTAGGAAGCTGCAGTTTATCCTCTTCTGAGGTCTGTGAGCAGGCACAGAAGACTGTGTAAGGTATGGCTATGCAACGAAACTCCAGTTTATGCTTTGCCGAAGTCTGTACGCATGCCCAGAGGACTGTGTAGTGTATGTCCTTGCTTGGAAATGCCATTTTGTCCAAAAACGAGGTCCGTGTGCATGTGTAAATGGCTGTGTAATGTATGTTCTTGATTGGAAACTCCAGTTTGTGCACAAACGAGGTCCGTGTGCATGTGTACAAGGCTGTGTTATGTCCTTGCTTGCAAACGCCAGTTTGTGCACAATCTATATAGGTGCGTGTGCATGTGTAGTAGGCTGTGTAATGTATGTCCTTGCTTGGAAACACCAGTTTATATGCCCTTGCGAGGACCATTTCCATGCGCAGTGGACTGTTCAATGCTTAATTGTCCACCCTAGGAAGCTCCAGTTTATGAACTTCCGAAGTCCGTGAGCATGTACAGAGTTCTGTGTATTCTATCTCTACGCTAGCAAACAGCAGTTTATGCTTTGACATGCTCCATACCCTTGCGTAAACGACTGTGTAATGCCAGTATGTCCACGCTAGGAAACGCCAGTTTGTAGGCCTACACATACGAAGTCCATGCGTATGCAGAGAGGACCAGTTTAATGTATGTCTACGCTTGGAAACGCCATTTTGCGTTCGACTGAGCTCCGTGTGCACGTGTACAAGGCTGTGTAGTGTACGTCCTTGCTTGGAAACACCAGTTGATGCACTTTGGAGGACCGTTCGCATGCTCAGTGGACTGTTTAATCCTTGACCACGTTAGGAAGCTCCAGTTTATGCACTTCCAAGGTCTGTTAGCATGCACAGAGGACTGTGTAAGGTATGTCAATGCCAGTAAACTCCAGTTTATGCTTTGCTGAGATCGGTACGCATCCACACAAGTCTGTAATGTGTGCCCATGCTAGGAAATGCCATTTTGTTCACGATCGAGATACGTGAGCATGTGTAGAAGGTTGTGTAGTATATATCCTTGCTTTGAAACGCCGGTTTTCGCGACCGAAGTCCATGCACATGCACAGAGGACTGTTTAATATATGTCCACGCTAAGAAATGACATTTTGTGCAGGACCGAGGTCCGTGTGCATGTGTAGCAAGCTGTGTAATGTATGTTGTTCCTTGGAAACGCCAGTTTGTGCACTTCTGAGGACCGTTCGCATGCTCAGTGGACTGTTTAATCCTTGACCACGTTAGGAAGCTCCAGTTTATGCACTTCCAAAGTCTGTTAGCATCCACAGAGGACTGTGTAAGGTATCTCTACGCTGGAAACACCCGTTTATGCTTTGACATTCCCCGTATAGAGGAAGCTATCAATACTCGGACACCAGCGATAATCGGACACTCGTACACGGAGACTAAGCCACGCATATACTCGGTTATGCCACGGAAAGGAAGGCGGAATCTACCGCATCCGGCGACTGAAAAATGGAAGTCGAGCGTCAATCCCCGCTTGCGCTAGGGCGATTAGCGCAACAGTCCGAAACATTCGATAATCGGCTAAAATAATATATTTTCGGACGCCGCTTCCTGTTCCTTTTCTGAAGCAACTCTCGGCAAGATTTCTGCACTGTTGGAGAGCTGCAAGACCCTGCTGCTGCACGCCTGATATTTGTCACCGTAGCTGCCTCGGACGCTCAGGGGTGTTGCCGAAAATCGAGTGAGTCGCTCCATCAATGATCGGACAGTGGATTTTCGTATTTTTTCTCTGTGACCACCCCCAGCTACGCAATAGGCCAACAATACTAGTATCATTGGAATCTACAGGCCCTTGCCAACATAACGGTGCAAGTCTTGTCATTATGCGTTGTGTGGTTCTCCAGATACAATTGTTCTTGATTCATTTACTTCAGAATTTTAGTTTCCTGTAACTAGGCCCGTATGAAGGCGGAAAAACATTTGTATATCGAGAACCACACAACGCACAAAGACAGGACTTACACCGTTATGTTGGCAAGGGCCTGTAGATTCCAATGATACTAGTATTGTTGGCCTATTGCGTAGCTGGGGGTGGCCACAGGGAAAAATCATGGCGTACGGTAGTACGCCATATGTAGGGATGACCCCGAAAAAAAATGGCCGCCACATTAAAAGTGCACAAATAACACGCTCAAAATGTCTTCGTTAGATTAGTCAAAGGCCTGTATGAGCCATATCAGGCATTATCGAGTGTTTTCATGAGCAAAAAGACTGTTAAGTTTGCTGGAAAGTATCACTAAGCACCAGACCGGCAAGTCGCCAAAACGGACAAATCGTCTATCTTCTGACTTTCTTCTTCTTCCTCTCACCGCGATAGCACGATAACGGCTGGAGCTTTTACAACGATTCAAACACAAAACAACAGGATAAATCACTAGGTATTGCACCTGCCACTTATCGGTCTAAAGGAAAGAACTCAAACTTGTCGGCGATTCTCAGGTAATCTCACACTTACGCTAGCTGCTACACGCCATTTTGCTCGAATTAAATATTACTCATAATTACGTTGTCATAGTGTACAGTGTCCCCCCCAAAATTGTCCCCCCGGACATTATTCACTGGTGAATAATGTCCCCCCGGACATTATTCACTAGTGAATATTGTCCCCCTAGGACATTATTCACCGGTGAATAATGTCCCCCCTTAGTGAATATTGTCCCCCCTAGAACTAGGTTGCAAACTGTCATCTGTGGGAATCCAGGCACTAGTAGGGGAAGATGAGTAAGCAAGCAAGTAATTTGGAGTGGCCTCACAATCCACACATGCCTGCAAGACTATGGAGCCATGCGTATACAGCGTTCTTGGCACACACTCAATTTATGCATAGATGTGGAGTGGGATGATTTATGCAGTGTCTCCTACACTCTTACCCTGGACATTCTTACCCCAGCATTGGTCGCGTGCAGGGAAAGAACCCTGAAAGTTAAGCTTCTGTGAATGACAAACCCAAGTCCAGAAGGCCTGGGTACGGGGCTAAGCGTATCTAGTCTCACAGTTGGGTCCGGCCACACGAGACTTTAAAGCGTATCCTTGCGAGCTGTATTTCACCTCCGATTGTGGGTCGCGCTGCTGTTGTCAGGTCCATGCACGTTCCCGCCGCTGCCAGTTGTAATGCTCTCAACTTAGCAAATAAAAATGCCAGACCACCTTCCCCGCAGACCACCTTGAAAGCGCATACACGAGGGGGGACATTATTCACTAGAGGGGACATTATTCACCGGTGAATAATGTCCGGGGGGACAATATTCACTAGTGAATAATGTCCGGGGGGACATTATTCACGGGGGGACATTATTCACTCCGACAACGTCACCAGGGTTCAACTGAGCACGTGGTTCAGTACTTCGTAGACACAGGTGAGAATTGAGCGTTGCAGTTTGCAAATCTGATTTCGTGGATCAGTTGACGTGGTTGTGCTGCACTTTACATCGAACGCAATATGCGTAATGTCCGCAAGAAACGAGCGCAGGACAAGCAGAACTACCTGCGAAACAAAGGGGAAAAAAAGGCAAGCGTCCCGTAATAATTACTGGAAGGACCCGGAGAAACACAGGGCATCTATGGAATACCATTTGTTTCAAAAGTGGTGCTCATTTAGTGGCGATAAAGAGGAGAAAAAGTGGCGCTAGACGGTACATTTCTGGGCGATAAAGCGTCCTCCCATGCCTGTTATTGGAAGGACCCTGAGACGAAAAGGGCGTCCTCCCATGCCTGTTATTGGAAGGACCCTGAGACGAAAAGGGCGTCCTCCCATACCCGTTATTGGGAGGACCCTGAGACCAAAAGGGCATCTTCCAGGGCATCCTCCCATACCCGTTATTGGGAGGACCCTGAGAAAGGAAGGGCAGTTTCCCGCGTATCCTCCCATACCCGCTATTGGGAGGACCCTGAGAAAGGAAGGGCAGCTTCCCGCGTATCCTCCCATAGTAGTTATTGGAGGAACCCTGACAAAAAAAAGGGCAGCAGCTCGTATGACTAATTTGAAGGCTGCAAAAGCCAAGCTCAAGTGGTATAGACGGTATACTATGCCAGCTAGTGTTTTAACCATCAAGTACTTCATATGACTTAGAACACTAGCCACTGATATTCAATTTCAAGTTTGTTCAGCTCCACAGACCCCTATGCGTTCGTTTCAAACCCATTTAGACTATAGCTACTCACCATCAAACAGTTCTGTAATGGGGTCTTACGACTCAATACTCTGGTGACAGTCTATGGAGAGTTTTTCGGTGAACCCATTAGTAGTCCACATGAAATGAGCACAGGATTTATAAGCTTGCATGCAAAGCCTTATTAAACTCATCTGCTTTTCACTTGGTTTTTATGAGGCTTTGCTTGGACTGTACTTCTAAACCCCCCAAAGTTTGATGTTTGGATTGACGATTTCACTTCAAAGCGTTTGAATTTATGACAATTCTTAGCTCTTTCTACTATCATACTGTACACACCATGCATCTTCCCCTCGGCCTACCTTCCCATGTCACTTCTCTCTTACCATTCCTAAACCAAAAAAAAAACGAAGCAAACAAGTCACAAAAAAGTTTTCTCAATGAAAACAAGCACATGTAGGGATGGAACCCTCAAAAACCAACCAAACAAGATAGGAACAACACCACAATACTTTTACACCATCCCTACATCTTGTGCCATTTTGCCAACCACGTACACCACAAAACCCTTCAAATTTAAGTTTTTAGGGTTTGTGCTTTTAGTTTAGTTATAGTTAGTTTTTATTTAGAAAATACTTTTGGTTTAGTTTAGTTCTAGTTTCCCGGTTTTACAAAATTTTTAGTTAGTTATAGTTTCAACCACTGAAACTCTAAAACCCCTTACTAAAAGGTATTTAGTTACACTTATTGTTGAAAACAGGCTGTATTCTGTTTTAGTACAGTTACGGTTTCTTCTTGTACGTCCTTGGACGTTTTAGTTACAGCCCCCAAGTTAGCAAGAAATTTAAGTTGCACTTTTGGTTAACTAAATTTTAAAAAGGCCATACTAAAATATATTTAGTTAAAGTTATAGTTAACTAAAACAACACTGCACACCAGCTACACCCACAAACCAACAAACAACCTTTCTCCCTACAACTAGCTACCTACCCCACAAACCCTTCAAACACACCACCATGTCGTTAACTACGGACCGACCCAGTACTGCTCACACCACAGCCTTCACTTACAAGACAACCCTTACCTGCCATGCCCAGCAGCTACAAAAGCCCACAACATACGCAACCCACTCCAACATGCCACACAGACTCAGCACTGATCTTGCACCCCACAGCTTGTACATATTAAACTAGCTAACCATGCCTACCACACTCAACCGTAACAAAGTTACAGCCACCCACAACACAACGCACTCTCCATACACAACAACGTGCACTACACACCCAGTACTGCTCGTTCCACAGGCTTCCATGCCCAAGACAACCCTTCTGTGCACACAAGTAACAAACACAATGCATAGTCGGCAAAATGGCACAAGATGTAGGGATGGTGTAAAAGTATTGTGGTGTTGTTCCTATCTTGTTTGGTTGGTTTTTGAGGGTTCCATCCCTACATGTGCTTGTTTTCATTGAGAAAACTTTTTTGTGACTTGTATATATACGAAATCCACTGTCCGATCATTGATGGAGCGACTCACTCAATTTTCAGCAACACCCCTCAGTGTCTGAGGCAGCTATACGGTGACAAATATCAGGCGTGCAACAGCAGGGTCTTGCAGCTCTCCAACAGTGCAGAAATCTTGCCGAGAGTTGCTTCAGAAAAGGAACAGGAAGCGGCGTCCAAAAATACATTATTTTAGCCGATTATCGAATGTTTCGGACTGTTGCGCTAATCGCCCTAGCGCAAACGGGGATTGACGCTCGACCTCCATTTTTCAGTCGCCGGATGCGGTAGATTCCGCTTTCCTTTCCGTGGCATAACCGAATATATGCGTGGCTTAGTCTCCGTGTACGAGTGTCCGATTATCGCTGGTGTCCGAGTATTGATAGCTTCCTCTATATACACAGTAAAAACAGAAATGTTGTCATTACCAAAGTATGCATGCTGTTTCAGTTGAATGTTGGACACAAAGATGCTAGTGTGAGTTAGCTACAAATGTTGTTTACGACAACTTCCAAGATATACTAGTCTCCCTGGGAGCTATACAGTGCTCTAGGGAATACAAGAAATTCCAAGAGCATCTCCATACATTTCAACTGTTCATTCATGCAACTAAAACACCAAACCTATAGAGTAACCAATCAATTATCGGACACCCCACCTTATTGGACGGCTGCATAGCACGAATGGGAGTAACAACGGCCCTTGTTTCTGATCCAGTAGGTAGGTTGATGCAACTGCTACGTGCACCCCAAATTTGAGCTTTATAGATCAGTGAATGTGGACGCTATGCCCCAATAAAGGGCGGTGTCCGGTGGTCGCGACCATCGGACGAAACTACCGATCTACGGACGATGAGGTCCTATAAAGCGAGGGAGGCAGCACTGTCCACCAAACTTGGTGTTCAGCTGCAGCTATCCTTGCTCTACCTAACCTCCAATTATCAGCGATTCTGTTGTTGAACGGAGATAAGTGTCGCGTGAAGAAGCGAGTAGGTTCAGCCCGTCAATCATCGGACGAGAATGAGCATGCGTATATGGACATTTTGACAAAGCACGTGAAATTGAAAAGGCTTTTGGAAGGTAAGAATCCTTCAAAAGTAGGCGAATAGCCTGACATAGTATGTACCAGTAGCTAGTAGTAAGTAGGCTACATACGAAGTGTGGAACGTGTGATAAGCTGTGTCATGCTGCAGAGAAGTATGCTATACCACGTTCCATGCACACTTCCAATATACAGGCTGAGGACCGTTCTCATGCTCAGTGGCTGTTTAATCCTTGACCACGCTTAGGAAGCTCCTGTTTATGCACTTCGGAGGTCCGTGAGCATGCACAGGTGGTGTGTAAGGTATGTCTATGGCAGTAAACTCTAGTTTATGCTTTGCTAAGGTCCATACGCATCCGCTCCTGTTTATATACTTCCGAGGTCCGTGAGCATGCACAGAGTACTGTGTAAGGTGTGTCCATGGCAGTAAACTCTAGTTTATGCTTTGCTGAGGTCCGTACACATCCCCACAAGTCTGTGTAATGTGTGTCCACGCTAGGAAATGCCATTTTGTGCACGACCGTGGTCCGTGTGCATGTGTAGTAGGCTGTGTAATGTATGTCCTTCCTTGGAAACGCCAGTTTGTGCACTTCTGAGGACCGTTCCCATGCTTTTTAATCCTTGATCGCGCTAGCAAGCTCCTGTTTATGCACTTCCGAGGTCCGTGAGCATGCACAGAGTACTGTGCAAGGCATGTGTATGGCAGTAACCTCCAGTTTATGCTTTGCTGAGGTCCGTATACATCCGCACAAGTCTGTGTAATGTTTATCCACGCTAGGAAATGCCATTTAGTTGACGATCGAGATTAGTGTGCATGTGTAGAAGGCTGTGTAGTGTATGTCCTTGCTTTGAAATGCCAGTTTTTACACGACCAAAGTCCATCCGCATTCACATAGGACTGTTTAATATATGTCCACACTAGGAAATGCCATTTTGTGCACGACCGAGGTCCGACGGCATGTGTAGTAGGCTGTGTAATGATCTATGTCCTTCCTTGGAAACACCAGTTTATGCACTTCTGAGGACGCTTCGCATGCTCAGTGGACTGTTTAATCCTTGATCACGCTAGGAAGTTCCTGTTTATGCACTTCCAAGGTCCGTGAGCATGAACAGAGTAATGTGTAGGGTATCTTTTACGCTAGGAAACACCAGTTTATGCTTTGACATGGTCTGTACGCATGCGCAGAAGACTGTGTAATGTATGGCCATGCTAGAAAACGCCCAAGAAAGGGTACTCCCCTGAAGACCAGTATTTTTCGAGCATATCTTCCAAAAACCAATAACTTACTTTGCCATAACTGCCCCACCTATTTACGGGCCGTAAATGGGTGGGGCAGAGGACTGTTTAATGTATGTCTACACTTGGAAATGGCATTTTGTGTTCGACTGAGCTCCGTGTACATTTGTACAAGGCTGTGTAGTGTATTTCCTTGCTTGGGAACACCAGTTCATGCACTTCTGAGGACCGTTCGCATGCTCAATGGACTGTTTAAACCTTGACCACACTAGGAAGCTCCTGTTTATGCACTTCCGAGGTCTGTGAGCGTGCACAGAGTACTGTGTAAGGTATGTCTATGGCAGTAAACTCCAGTTTATGCTTTGCTGAGGTCCGTACGCATCCGCACAAGTCTGTGTAATGTGTGTCCGCGCTAGTAAATGCCATTTTGTGCACGACTGAGGTCCGTGTGCATGTGTAGTAGGCTGTGTAATGTGTGTCCTTGCTTGGAAAAGCCAGTTTGTGCACTTCCGAGAACCGTTTTTATGCGTAGTGGAATGTTTACTACTTCCAAGATCTGTGAGCGTGCACAGAGGACTGTGTAAGATATCTCTACGCTAGGAAACACCACTTTATGCTCTGACATGATCCGTATGCATGAGCAAAAGTCTGTGTAATGCGTATCCACGCTAGGAAATGCCATTTAGTTGACAATCGAGATCGGTGTGCGTCTGTAGAAGGCTGTGTAGTGTATGTCCTTGCTTTGAAATGCCAGTTTGTACACGACCAAAGTCCATCCGCATTCACAGAGGACTGTTTAATATATGTCCATGCTGGGAAATACCATTCTGTGACACAACCGAGGTCCGTGTGCAGGCCTGTTTTATAAGGGAGATGTGGTTCGTTGATGGTTCATGTGTAGCAAGGTGTGTAATGTATGTGCTTCTTTGGAAACGCCAGTTTGTGCACCTCTGAGGACCGTTCGCATGCTCAGTGGACTGTTTAAACCTTGACCATGCACGATAGGAAGCTCCTGCTTATACACTTTCCAGGTCCGTGAGCATGCACAGAGTACTGTGTAAGGTATGTCTATGGTTTATGCTTTCTTGAGGTCCGTACGCATCCGCACAAGTCTCCGCTTTATGCACTTCCGAGGTCCGTGAGCATACACAGAATACTGTGAAAGGTATGTCTATGCCAGCAAAGTCCAGTTTATGCTTTGCTGACGTCCGTACGCATCCGCACAAGTCTGTGTAATGTGTGTCCACACTAGGAAATGCCATTTTGTGCACGACCAAGGTCCGCATGCATGAGTAGTAGGCTGTGTAATGTATGTCCTTCCTTGGAAACCCAGTTTACGCACTTCTGAGGACCGTTTGCATGCTGTTTAATCCTTAATCACACTAAGAAGCTCATCTTTATGCACTTCATGCACAGAGTACAGTGTAAGGTTTGTCTATATATGGCAGTAAACTCCAGTTTATGCTTTGCTGACGTCCGTAGGCATCCGCACAAGTCTGTGTAATGTGTGTCCATACTAGGAAATGCCATTTCGTGCAGGAACGAGGTCCGTGTACATGTGTAGTAGGCTGTGTAATGAATGTCCTTGTTTGGAAAAGCCAGTTTGCGCATTTCCGAGGACCGTTTTTATGCGCAGTGGAATGCTTAGTGCTTGTCCACGCTAGGAAGCTCCAGTTTATGCACTTTCAAGATCCGTGACCATGCACAAAGGACTGTGTAAGATATCTCTACGCTAGGAAACACCAGTTTATGCTTTGACATGATTCGTACGCATGCTCAGAAGACGGTGTAATGTATTTTCATGCTAGGAAACGCCAGTTTGTACACGACCAAAGTCCATGCGAGGACTGTTTAATGTCTGTTCACGCTAGGAAGCTCCTGTTTATGCACTTCCGACGTCCGTGAGCATGCACAGAGGAGTGTGTAAGGTATATCTATGCGAGGAAACTCCAGTTTGTGCTTTGCCGAGGTCCGTATGCATGCGCACAAGTCGGTGTAATGTGTGTCCACGCTAACAAATGCCATTTTGTTCACGATCGAGATCCGTGTGCATGTGTAGAAGGCTGTGTAGTGTATGTCCTTGCTTTGAAATGCCAGTTTGTACACGACCAAAGTCCATCCGCATGAACAGAGGACGGTTTAATATATGTTCACCATAGGAAATGCCATTTTGTGCACGACCGAGGTCCGTGTGCATGTGTAGCAGGCTGTGTAATGTATGTCCTTCCTTGGAACCGCCAGTTTGTGCACTTCTGAGGACCGTTCGCATACTCAGTGGACTGTTTAATCCTTGACCACGCCTTCCCTCCACACTATATCATATGCTTTACTTACTTCCATAAAACCCAGCCAGGTACTTCCTCAACTCACATGCACCCCTCAAGATCATAATCTGGTCTGCACACCTCCGTTTTGCCCTGAAACCTCCCTGGGCATCTGTCAATATATTCTCTTCTGCATACTCTCCCAGCTGAACTCTTTGCCCAAACTTTGGCAACGCAGCTTCCCAGTGCAATGCCTCTGTAGTTGCTTGCACTCTCTGGATCGCCATCCTTAAACAGGGGTATGACAAAACTACTCTTCCAATCCTGTGGGTATACTTGGCTTCTCCTCATTACATTGAACATGCACCTCATACTTTCCACCATCCTGCTCCCTCCATAAATTAACATCTCATTTAGAATTTCATCTGAGCAGTAGTTGAAGAAACAGAACAGATTTTGGAGGTGTTGGCTAAACATTGGGAGGAGCTAGGGAAGAGTCATAATAGTTTGGATCCAGAGCAGGAACCAGAAAGTTCAGACCTGTGCCAAGAGATAGGATGGGAGGAAGTGGTGAGGGTTTTGAAGATGCTGAAGAGGGGGAAGGCGCCAGGGCCTGTCCTTCCCTCTCATCCTTGTGATTCTCCGGTTTTTCTTTTTCCCTCGCAAATCTGACCAGAATAACTTGCAACTTGGCCCTCCGATTTTCTGCAACTTGTTCTTCCTATTTTTCTTTTTCTCCTTTCTAATCACCTTCTTCACCTGTCTCCTCTTCTCTCTGTATGTTTTCCAGCATTCATTAACTCCCTTTCCTCTCCTCCTAGCCTGTCTTAGCCGTTTACAAGCTTCCCTTCTTGTTTGGATTGCTTCCTCCACTTCCTTTGACCACCAATCCTTAGACAGCTCTGAAATCCTCTTCTTACCAATCCTTCTTTCCGCTGCTGAGATCACCTTTGTTTTCCATTCTCCCCATACTCTCTCAACTAGTTCTTCTCCTACTTCCCTGATTTCCACGTCTCTCACCCAGGCCTCCCATCCCTGAAATTCCTCCTCAATTGCTTCCTGAAACTCATCCCAGCTGCTTCTCCCATCAACCCTCCACTTGAACCTTTCTTCTCTCCTCATCTCCTTAGGGTTTCCCACCTTAAACACAGCCCAAACAACATTGTGATCTGACCCTGTATCGATAAACCCCCTTGTCTTCTACTATCATTTCCACCAACTCATGCCTATGCTCTTGTGGGAATAACATATAGTCAATCACTGATTTCTTGTCTCCACATTCCCAGGTCCACCTCCCCTTACATACAGGCAGCTCATTACTAATCACCATATTTCAATTAACGAGAAAGCAGCTTTCACCACTGTGGAGGCCCTGTGAAGCTCGTGCAAGCCTGTTTAAGTGCCAGTAAAGATCGAGAAAGCAGTTTTCACCACTGCGGAGGTCCTGTTAAGCTTGTGCAAGCCAGTTTATGTGTGGAAAAGACCCTACAACGCCGTTTAAACCGCCGAGGAGTTGCTGTGAAGGACGTGCAGGGCTGTTTAAGTCTCAGTAAAGATCTAGAAAGCAGTTCTCACCACTGTGGAGGTCCTGTGAAGCACGTGCAAGCTTGTTTATGTGCGCGAAACACCCTACAAAGCAGTTTTAACTGCCAAGGAGGTACGTGCAGGCCAGTTTAAGTGCCAGTAAAGATAGAGAAAGCAGTTTTCACCACTGTGAATGTCCTGTGAAGTTCGTGAAAGCCTGTTTATGTGCGGGAAAGACTTAATAAAGCCGTTTTAACCGCCGAGGAGGTGCTGTGAAGCACGTGCAGGCCTGTTTAAGTACCAGGGAAGGTCGAGCAAGCACTTTTCACCACTGTGGAGGTCCTGTGAACCTCGTGGAAGCCTGTATGTTTTCGTGAAGGACCTGACAAAGCCGTTTTAACCACCGAGGAAGTGCTGTGAAGCAAGTACAGGCCTATTGAACGGCCAGGAAATCTACAGGATGCAGTTTTCACCACGTTGGAGGTCCTGCGAGGCTAGTGCAAGCCTGTTTAAATGCGGGAAAGGTCTGAAAAGGCTGTTTTTTTTAACCGCGGTGCACATGCGGGAAAGGTCTGAAAAAGCTGTTTTTTTTAACCGCGGTGCATATGTGCCAGTGCCAGAAAAGATCGAGAAAGATCGAGAAAGATTTTCACCACTGTGGAGGTCCTGTGAAGCTCGTGCAAGCCTGTTTGTATTCGTGAATGACCTGACAAAGCCGTTTCAACCAAAGTAGAGGTTCCGTGAAGCTCCTGAAAGCTTCTTTAAAAGGAGATATGGTACACTGGCTGTTCATTCAGTATTCAATACTATCCTGGTAGCTACATGTAGTTAATATTAGGTAGCTATACCTTCATATTATGTAAGATATACTCCTTTTCTTTCCACTATGCTACCAGTTCCTAGAATGCAAATATGAAATGTGTAAATGCAGGTTTTTGCATCAACGTAATGTATTTCAATTTTCAGAAACGAGCTACAAAGCAGTTTTCTCCACTGTGGCGGTCCTGTGTGGCTTGTTCAAGCCTGTTTGTGTGCGCGAAAGACCTGAGAAAGTCGTTTTAACCGCCGTGGAGGTACTGTGAAGCTCATGCAAACCTCTTTGTGTGACAGGAAAGATCTAGAAAGCAGTTTTCACCACTGTGCTGTCCCTGTGAAGCCAATATAAGCCTCTTTAAGTGTGGGAAAGGTGTGACATTGCCGTTTTCACCTCCAAGGAGGTGCGCTGAAGCACGTGCAGGCTTGTTTAAGTACCAGGAAAGATTGAGAAAGCAGTTTTGAACGCTGTGGAAGTCCTGTGACGCTCGTGCAAGCCTGTTAAGTGTCAGGAAGGAGCTAGAAGGCAGTTTTCACCACTGTAGAGGTCTTGGGAGGCTCGTGCAAGCCTGTTTACGTGCGGGAAAGACCTGGGAAAGCTGTTTTAACCGCCGAGGAGGTGCTGTGAAGCTCGTGCAAGCTTGTTTAAGTGTCAAGAAAGAGCTCGAAAGCAGTTTTCACCACTGTGGAGGTCTTGTGAGACTCATGCAAACCTGTTTATGTGCGGGAAAGACCTGAGAAAAACGTTTTAACCGCCAAGGAAGTACTCTGATGACCGTGCATGCCTCTTGAAGTGCCAGCAACTCTCGAGAAAGCAGTTTTCACTACTGTGGAGGTCCTGTGAAGCTCGTGCAGGCCTGTTTAAGTGTCAGGAAGGAGCTAGAAGGCAGTTTTCACCACCTATGAGGCTCGTGCAAGCCTGTTTATGTGCGGGAAAGACCTATTAAAGCCGTTTTAACCACTGAGTGGGTGCTGTGAGCAACGTGCAAGCCTGTTTAAGTGTCAAGAAAGATCTAAAAGCAGTTTTCATTATTGTGGAAGTCCTGTGAGGCTTGTGCCAGCCTGTTTAAATGCGGGAAAAAGGTCTGAAACAGCTGTTTTAACCACCGTGTAGGAGCTATGAAGCACGCGTGCAGGTCCGTTTAAGTTTCAGGAAAGAGCTACAAAGCAGTTTTCACCACTGTTGCGGTCCTGTGTGGCTTGTTCAAGCCTGTTTGTGTGCGGAAAAGACCTGAGAAAGTCGTTTTAACCACCGTGGAGGTACTGTGAAGCTCATGCAAACATGTTTGTGTGACAGGAAAGATCTAGAAAGCAGTTTTCACCACTGTGCAGTCTCTGTGAAGCCAATATAAGCCTCTTTAAGTGTGGTAAAGGTGTGACATTCCCGTTTTCACCTCCGAGGAGGTGCGCTGAAGCACGTGCAGGCCTGTTTAAGTACCAGGAAAGATTAAGAAAGCAGTTTTGAACGCTGAGGAGGTCCTGTGAAGCTCGTGCAAGCCTGTTAAGTGTCAGGAAGGAGCTAGAAGGCAGTTTTCACCACTGTGGAGGCTCTGTGAAGCTCATGCAAGCCTGTTTATGTGTGGGAATGACCTGACAAAGCCGTGTTAACCGCCGAGCAGGTGATGTGAAGCACGTGCAGCCCTGTTTAAGTACCAAGTAAGATTGAGAAAGCAGTTTTCAACGCTGTGGAGGTCCTGTCAAACTCGTGCAAGCCTGTTTAAGTGTCAGGAAGGAGCTACAACGCAGTTTTCACCACTGTGGAGGTCCTGTGAGGCTCGTGCAAGCCTGTATATGTGCGGGAAAGACCTGAGAAAGCCGTTTTAACCGCCAAGGAGATGCTCTGATGAACGTTCATGTCTCTTGAAGTGCCAGGAACTCTCGAGAAAGCAGTTTTCACCACTGTGGAGGTCCTGTGAGGCTCGTGCAAGCCTGTTTAAGTGTCAGGAAGGAGCTAGAAGGCAGTTTTCACCACCTGTGAGGCTCGTACAAGCCTGTTTATGTGCGGGAAAGACCTGATAAAGCCGTTTTAACCACTGAGTGGGTGCTGTGAGGAACGTGCAGGCCTGTTTAAGTGTCAAGAAAGATTTAAAAGCAGTTTTCATCATTGTGGAAGTCCTGTGAGGCTTGTGCCAGCTTGTTTAAATGCGGGGAAAAGGTCTGAAACAGCTGTTTTAACCACCATGGAGGAGCTATGAAGCACGTGCAGGCCCGTTTAAGTTTCAGGAAAGAGCTACAAAGCAGTTTTCACCACTGTGGCGGTCCTGTTTGTGTGCGGGAAAGACCTGAGAAAGTCGTTTTAACCGGCGTGAAGGTGCTATGAAGCTCATGCAAGCCTGTCTGTGTGACTGGAAAGATCTAGAAAGCAGTTTTCACCACTGTGCAGTCCATGTGAAGCCCATATAAGCCCCTTTAAGTGTGGCAAAAGGTGTGACATTGCCGTTTTCACCTCCGAGCAGGTGCGCTGAAGCACGTGCAGGCCTGTTTAAGTACGAGGAAAGATTGAGAAAGCGGTTTTGAACGCTGTGGAGGTCCTGTGAAGCTCGTGCAAGCCTGTTAAGTGTCAGGAAGGAGCTAGAAGGCAGTTTTCACCACTGTGGAGATCCTGTGAGGCTCATGCAAGCCTGTTTATGTGCGGGAAAGACCTGATAAAGCCGTTTTAACCACTGAGTGTGTTCTGTGAGGAACGTGCAGGCCTGTTTAAGTGTCAAGAAAGATCTAAAAGCAGTTTTCATCATTGTGGAAGTCCTGTGAGGCTTGTGCCAGCCTGTTTATGTGTGGGAATGACCTGACAAAGCCGTGTTAACCGCCGAGCAGGTGATGTGAAGCACGTGCAGCCCTGTTTAAGTACCAAGAAAGATTGAGAAAGCAGTTTTCAACGCTGTGGAGGTCCTGTGAAACTGGTACAAGCCTGTTTAAGTGTCAGGAAGGAGCTACAACGCAGTTTTCACCACTGTGGAGGTCCTGTGAGGCTCGTGCAAGCCTGTTTATGTGGGGGAAAGACCTGAGAAAGCCGTTTTAACCGCCGAGGAGGTGCTTTGAAGCTCGTGGAAGCTTGTTTAAGTGTCAGGAAAGAGCTCGAAAGCAGTTTTCAACACTGTAGAGGTCTTGTCAGGCATGTGCAAGCCTGTTTATGGCAGTTTTCACCACTGTGGTGGTCCTGTGAAGCTCGTTAATCCTGTTTACGTGCGGGAAAGACCTGAGAAAGCTGTTTTAACCACCGAGGAGGTACTTTGAAGCTCGTGCAAGCATGTTTAAGTGTGAGTAAAGAGCTCGAAAGCAGTTTTCACCACTGTAGAGGTCTTGTGAGGCATGTGAAAGCCTGTTTGTGTGCGGGAAAGACCTGAGAAAGTCGTTTTAACCGCTGTGGAGGTGCTATGAAGCACATGCAAACATGTTTGTGTGACAGGAAAGATCTAGAAAGCAGTTTTAACCACTGTGCAGTCCATTTGAAGCCCATATAAGCCTCTTTAAGTTGGGGAAAGGTGTGACATTCCCGTTTTCACCTCCGAGGAGGTGTGCTGAAGCACGTGCAGGCCTGTTTAAGTACCAGGAAAGATTGAGAAAGCACTTTTGAACGCTGTGGAAGTCCTGTGAAGCTCGTGCAAGCCTGTTAAGTGTCAGGATGGAGCTAGAAGGCAGTTTTCACCACTGTGGAGGCTCTGTGAAGCTCATGCAAGCCTGTTTATGTGTGGGAATGACCTGACAAATCCGTAATAACCGCCGAGCAGGTGATGTGAAGCACGTGCAGCCCTGTTTAAGTACCAAGAAAGATTGAGAAAACAGTTTTCAACGCTGTGGCGGTCCTGTGAAACTCGTGCAAGCCTGTTTAAGTGTCAGGAAGGAGCTACAACGCAGTTTTCAGCACTGTGGAGGTGCTGTGAGTCTCGTGCAAGCCTGTTTATGTGCTGGAAAGCCCTGAGAAAGCTGTTTTCACCGCCAAGGAGGAGCTGTTAAGAAAGTGCAGTCCTGCTGAAGAGCCAGGAAATCTTGAGAAAGCAGTTTTCACCACTGTGGAGGTCCTGTGAGGCTCGTTCAAGCCTGTTCATTTGCGGGAAAGACCTCATAAAGCAGTTTAAACCGCCAAGAAGGTGATGTGAAGCTCGTGCAAACCTGTTTATGGGACAAGAAAGTTCTAGAAAGCAGTTTTCACCACTGTGCAGGTCCTGTGAAGCCCGTATAAGCCTCTTTGAGTGCGGGAAATGTGTGCCATTGCTGTCTTCACTGCCGAGGAGGTACAGTCAAGTACGTGCAGGCCTGTTTAAGTACCAAGAAAGATCGAGAAAGCAGTTTTGAATGCTGTGGAAGTCCTGTGAAGCTCGTGCAAGCCTGTTAAGTGTCAGGAAGGAGATAGAAGGCAGTTTTCACCACTGTGGAGGCTCTGTGAAGCTCATGCAAGCCTGTTTATGTGTGGGAATGACCTGACAAATCCGTGATAACCGCCGAGCAGGTGATGTGAAGCACGTGCAGCCCTGTTTAAGTACAAAGAAAGATTGAGAAAACAGTTTTCAACGCTGTGGCGGTCCTGTGAAACTCGTGCAAGCCTGTTTAAGTGTCAGGAAGGAGCTACAACGCAGTTTTCAGCACTGTGGAGGTGCTGTGAGTCTCGTGCAAGCCTGTTTATGTGCTGGAAAGCCCTGAGAAAGCTGTTTTCCCCGCCAAGGAGGAGCTATGAAGAACGTGCAGGCCTCTTGAAGTGACAGGAAATCTCGAGAAAGCAGTTTTCACCACTGTGGAGGTCCTGTGAAGCTCGTTAATCCTGTTTACGTGCGGGAAAGACCTGAGAAAGCTGTTTTAACCGCCGAGGAGGTGCTTTGAAGCTCGTGGAAGCTTGGTTAAGTGTCAGGAAATAGCTCGAAAGCAGTTTTCACCACTGTAGAGGTCTTGTGAGGCATGTGCAAGGCTGTTTATGTGCGGGAAGGACCTGAGAAAGCCGTTTTAACCGACAAGGAGGTACTGTGAAGCTCGTGCATGTCTCTTGAAGTGCCAGGAACACTCGAGGAAGCAGTTTTCACAACTGTGGAGGTCCTGTGTGGCTTGTTCAAGCCTGTTTGTGTGCGGGAAAGACCTGAGAAAGTCGTTTTAACCACCGTGGAGGTACTGTGAAGCTCATGCAAACCTGTTTGTGTGACAGGAAAGATCTAGAAAGCAGTTTTCACCACTGTGCAGTCCCTGTAAAGCCCATATAAGCCTCTTTAAGTGTGGTAAAGGTGTGACATTCCCGTTTTCACCTCCGAGGAGGTGCGCTGAAGCACGTGCAGGCCTGTTTAAGTACCAGGAAAGATTAAGAAAGCAGTTTTGAACGCTGTGGAGGTCCTGTGAAGCTCGTGCAAGCCTGTTAAGTGTTAGGCTTGTGCCAGCCTGTTTATGTGTGGGAATGACCTGACAAAGCCGTGTTAACCGCCGAGCAGGTGATGTGAAGCACTTGCAGTCCTGTTTAAGTACCAAGAAACATTGAGAAAGCAGTTTTCAACGCTGTGGAGGTCCTGTGAACCTCGTGCAAGCCTGTTTAAGTGTCAGGAAGGAGCTACAACGCAGTTTTCACCACTGTGGAGGTCCTGTGAGGCTCGTGCAAGCCTGTTTATGTGCAGGAAAGACCTGATAAAGCCGTTTTAACCACTGAGTGTGTTCTCTGAGGAACGTGCAGGCCTGTTTAAGTGTCAAGAAAGATCTAAAAGCAGTTTTCATCATTGTGGAAGTCCTGTGAGGCTTGTGCCAGCCTGTTTATGTGTGGGAATGACCTGACAAAGCCGTATTAACCGCCGAGCAGGTGATGTGAAGCACTTGCAGTCCTGTTTAAGTACCAAGAAAGATTGAGAAAGCAGTTTTCAACGCTGTGGAGGTCCTGTGAAACTCGTGCAAGCCTGTTTAAGTGTCAGGAAGGAGCTACAACGCAGTTTTCACCACTGTGGAAGTCCTGTGAGGCTCGTGCAAGCCTGTTTATGTGCGGGAATGACCTGAGAAAGCTGTTTTCACCGCCAAGGAGGAGCTGTGAAGAACGTGCAGGCCTCTTGAAGTGCCAGGAAATCTCGAGAATGCAGTTTTCACCACTGTGGAGGTCCTGTGAAGCTCGTTAATCCTGTTTACTTGCGGGAAAGACCTGAGAAAGCTGTTTTAACCGCCGAGGAGGTGCTTTGAAGCTCGTGGAAGCTTGTTTGTCAGGAAAGAGCTCGAAAGCAGTTTTCACCACTGTGGAGGTCTTGTGAGGCATGTGCAAGCCTGTTTATGTGCGGGAAGGACCTGAGAAAGCCGTTTTAACCGCCAAGGAGGTACTGTGAAGCTCGTGCATGCCTGTTGAAGTGCCAGGAACACTCGAGGAAGCAGTTTTCACAACTGAGGTGGTCCTGTGAGGCTCGTTGTGAAGGATTAAGCCGCGGCGCAACTCGAGATGTCAATTGGAGAGACTCAATTTCTAGTTCAACATCAAACAGCAAAACCCAGCTGACTTAAATAGGTACAAAACTAACATGATCTAGCTGCAATCAGGATGATACAACATCCTATATGGAAAGTACAGGAAACCACAATATAAAATATTAGGGAGCAACTGAAAATCCAGGAAATCAGGTACAGAAACATTAAGTATTCAACCAAAAGAAATGACCTAGGTGACAAAATGATGCAACTGGAAACATTCCACAAATGTGGTAAATATAACTGACCTTGATACAGAACCTAAACCACAAAATATACAAGCAGGAAATTAGGAACCATGACTTAACCTACATGCAGAAATATACACAAATTAATAAATAAGGGCAATAGCTGTCACAGTGAGGTAATCCCTCACACTCCTCCCCCCTTCTCCTGCGACTAACATGTCGCGTTTGTGGGTGACTCTACTCCCCGAGATAGTGCATCGGCATTAGCATTAGCTTTACCAGCCCGATAGTGTACTTGAAACTGATAGGGCTGCAAAGATAGACTCCATCTTGTGAGGCGGGCATTATTCTCCTTAAGCCGGTCCAACCATTCCAACGACCGGTGGTCTGTCTGGATGATGAAGGGCTTTCCCAGCAAGTACACCCGAAAGGTTTGGACTGCTAACTTTATAGCCAGACACTCCTTCTCTATAGTCGAGTATCGTTCCTCTCGCGGAAGGAGTTTTCGACTATAATATGCGATAGGATGATCTGTGCCATCTTCACCCACTTGACTCAACACCGCTCCGACACCTCGGTTTGACGCATCAGTCTGAACAATAAAAGTCCTATCAAAATCTGGACTTCTGAGCACAGGTGTGGAACATAGACAGTTTTTTAACTTCTGAAAGGCTGCTTCACATACTGGAGTCCACTTGACACGATTAGGGCTATTCTTGCGAGTTAGGTCTGTCAGCGGGGCTGCAACTGTGGCATAATCTTCAATGAATTTCCGGTAGTATCCGGTCATCCCCAAGAAGGTCCTCACTTCTTTCTTTGTTACTGGAGTCGGGAACTGCTTCACTGCCTTCACCTTGGACTCCTCCGGCTGTACCATGCCATTCCCCACCACATGACCAAGGTAGACACATTTGGACATGGCGAACTGGCACTTCCTGGGTTTTGCAGTCAGTCCTGCTTCTCGCAATCTCTCAAGTACAGCACGAATCTGACGCAGATGATCCTCCCAGGTTGAACTGTGAATGACCAGATCGTCAAGATAAGCACCAGCAAATGTTTCCATACCACGTATCAACTGGTCCATCATCCGCTGAAAAGTGGCTGGTGCACCCTGTAGACCGAATGGCATCACCCGAAACTGGTACAGACCAAATGGGGTGGTGAATGCCGTTCTCGTGCAGGCACCTTTGGCCATAGGTACCTGCCAGTAGCCACGTGTGAGATCCAGTGTGGTGATGTATTTGGCGGTGCCCAGCCGGTCAATTAGGTCATCCACTCTTGGCATGGGATAGGCATCAGTCCGTGATACACTGTTCAACTTCCGATAGTCTACGCAAAAGCGCATAGTGCCGTCCTTCTTCTGGACAAGAACTACTGGAGAGGCCCATTCACTGACAGAAGGTTCAATCACGCCACTCTCCTCCATCTCATTCAGCTCCTTTCTCACCGTCTCTCGGTAGGCATGTGGCAACCGGTATGGGGGTAGTCGGATCGGGTTAGCTGTCCCAGTCTCAATATTGTGCTCGGCCATACTTGTCCTGCCTGGTGTGGATCGAAGGACATCTGAGAACTCCCCCAGTAGGATTTGTAGCTCGGCATGCTTCTCCGTGTCAAGTTCTTTACTGACCACTGGTTGATCCTCAACCTTGTCACCTCTCCACATCACAACTTCTTCATTCTCTATGTCCATCGCATCATCATCCTCAGCAAAGAAGCTGGTGGCATTTGGAGTGTGCCACTTGCGTAGCATGTTCACATGAAAAATCCGACGGCGTTTCCGGGTATCAAACATGTCGATCTGATAGGTGACAGTACCCACACGACGTAGCACAGGATAAGGACCCTGCCACTGGGCCTGCAGTTTACTGGTTGAAGATGGTAATAACACCAGAACATGTTCACCAGGCTGGAACTCCCGTTGCCGTGCATGACGGTCATACCACCTCTTCTGGTCTTTCTGGGCCTGGGCTAGATTTTCCCGCACCAGTTCAGACATCCGGGCCAGCTTCTCCTGCACTGAGAGAACGTATGAGACAACACTGTCATTACTCCTCTTATCTGTTTCCCAGGTCTCCTTCAAGACATCAAGTGGCCCTCGCACCTGCCGACCATATAACAACTCAAACGGGGAGAAGCCTGTGGAGGCTTGAGGCACCTCCCGGTAGGCGAACAACAGGTATGGCAACAGTTTGTCACAATCCTTGCCCTCTTCGGTGGCTGCCTTGCGCAACATCTGCTTCAAAGTTTGATTGAAGCGTTCGACTAGGCCATCAGTCTGAGGGTGGTAGGGACTCGTCCGGATGGCCTGGACCTTCAGCAAATTGTACACCTCCCGCAACAACTGGGAAGTGAAGTTGGATCCCTGGTCCGTGAGGATCTCTTGAGGCACACCCACCCTGGCAAACACCTTTACCAATTCCTCTGCCACATGCTCTGCGTCAATGCAACGGAGGGGAACGGCTTCTGGATAACGGGTAGCATAATCACACATCACTAATACATACCGATTCCCACTTCGGCTCCTCGGTAATGGCCCCACAATGTCCATGGCCATTCGTCGGAATGGTTCTTCAATGACAGGTAGAGGTATGAGGGGGGCCCGTTGCCTCCGCCCAGGCGCCGCCTTCTGGCACTCTGCACACGTCCGGCAGTATTCGGCCACATCTCGAAACAGGGTGGGCCAGTAGAAACGCTGGCGGACCCGCTGTCCTGTCTTTGTCTTTCCCATGTGTCCTGCCAATGGGATTGTATGTGCCAACTGCATCACTGTTCCCCGGCATTGTCTTGGGAGTACCAGTTGCTCTACTGCCATGTCCTCTCCATCTCTCCCTGGTGGCACCCATCGTCGATAGACCAGGCCCTCCTTCTCAAAGAATCCTGCTCCTGCTGAGCTGGCTTCGCCCCTTGCTGCCTTCCGTACCTCCACTAGTGACTCATCTTCCTGCTGCAATCTCCTCACTTCTGCAGATGTCAGATCCAGTGGGTGACAAGGGTAGGTACTCTCCTCCTCCTTCCCCTGAGAAAATGTTTCCCGGTTGGCTCGCTTCTGACTCCTGGACAACTTCACTCTCTCCTGGCCCCCTGAGAACAGCTCCTCATCAAAGGTGGCCCCCAACATATCTCCATCACTGGTCTCAACAGTGTCTGCTTCCTGGGCTCCAGTCTCCAGGTTTCCCTCCCTGGGTTGGTCCTCCTCCTGGTTCACAGTCATCAGTCCCTCAACCGCCTTGGGATGGGCTCCATCTCTCCTCTCCTCCTCCATCCGGACAGCTTCCTCCTGTTGCTGCTGTCTCTTCCGTGCTCTGGTTGTGACAACCATGGCCTCTCCTGGCTGCATCTCCCCAATGTCCTGGTCCGATTCCTGCAGTAGCACCCCCAGTTCTGGCACATCTCTCCCCAGAAGTACAGACACAGGTAGCTTGTCGGCCACGGCTGCCTCCACTGTGAGACTCCTTCCACCAACCACAATCTCAATCTCAGCTAGTGGGTAGATAACCGTATCCCCGTGTGCACAGCGGATTGATATTTCTTCTGCAGTCATCTTTTCCTCCGGGACGAGGTCACTCCTGACTAGGGTGGTGCTAGCTCCGGTGTCCAGCAGAATGTCACTCACGTTCACTCCTTCCACCACACCTTGTCGGGAGACGTCCCCCTTGTGATCACGGGCCCTCGCAACTGGCCTACGCCTCCTGCAACCACTCTCACAGTACATCGCAGCCCTGCTTGGGCACTTAGCTGCAACATGGCCTATACGATGACAGTTGTAGCATCTCAACACCTGACCCTCTCTTCCCTGCCTCGGAGGTTGCTGCCCCGACACTGCTCCGCCGTATCCGAGCCTGGTATTCCTCGGACATTCCCTCGCTAAGTGACCCGGCTGTCCACACTTATGGCATTTCACCGGCCCTTCAGATGGCCTCTCCGTCTTCCTGCTTGCCTCCCTGTTTACGCTCATTGACTGTCTCCTCGCCTGCAGGTAATCCTCTGCCAACCGTCCCGCTGCAGTACTAGTGGTTGGCTTTCGTTCGCTCACCCAGACCCGTACCTCGTCTGGCAGAGCTCGCAGCAACTGTTCCTTGACGACCGCATCCACGACCTCCTGTACAGTCCCACATTCCTTCAGCCACTTTCCAGCGAGGTCAGTAAGGCGCGTTGCCAATGCCGGTGGCGACTCTCCACTTCCCATCTTGGCCGCCCGGAAGCGTTGGCGATACGTTTCCTCGTTGATATCGTATCGCTGGAGTATAGCAGCCTTTAATGCGGGGTAGTCACCCGCGTCATCCGCGCTCAATGCGGCATAAGCCTGCTGTGCCTTTCCCGTCAGCTGCGGCGCAAGCATGAATGCCCACCGCGACTTCTCCACCTCGTAAGCACCCATCATTCTCTCGAATACGGTCAGGTATGCTTCGATGTCATCCTGCTCCGTTAACTTGGTCAATTTAATGGTATCCGCCCTCTCAGGCTTTCGTGGCTCCTCACGTTTGCTTGTCCCCTCCACGAGCATACGCATCAACTCAAACTGCTCCTGCATCTCCTTGACCCTCTGGTCCGCTTCCCTCGCCCGGCGCTCCTCTTCCTCCATTCTCCGCCGCAACTCATCGGCTCTTTCCTCATCCCGGCGCCTCTGCTCCGCCGCCGTCTCCTCTTCCCGCTTCCGCCGATCCTCCAGCAACAACCGTACCATCTCGGCCATACTAGCGGCTTCCGACTCTCCGTTTTCCGACGACATCTTCCCCGACTTGGTATACCTCCTTCCCGACCTCGTGGTCATCTACTGTCTCAATGGGTCTGCCGAACAACTGTCGCACAGTGATCCCACCGCTGCCACCAAATGTGAAGGATTAAGCCGCGGCGCAACTCGAGATGTCAATTGGAGAGACTCAATTTCTAGTTCAACATCAAACAGCAAAACCCAGCTGACTTAAATAGGTACAAAACTAACATGATCTAGCTGCAATCAGGATGATACAACATCCTATATGGAAAGTACAGGAAACCACAATATAAAATATTAGGGAGCAACTGAAAAGCCAGGAAATCAGGTACAGAAACATTAAGTATTCAACCAAAAGAAATGACCTAGGTGACAAAATGATGCAACTGGAAACATTCCACAAATGTGGTAAATATAACTGACCTTGATACAGAACCTAAACCACAAAATATACAAGCAGGAAATTAGGAACCATGACTTAACCTACATGCAGAAATATACACAAATTAATAAATAAGGGCAATAGCTGTCACAGTGAGGTAATCCCTCACACTCGTGCAAGCCTGTTTATTTTTTTTTTTTTTTTTTCTATAACCATTTTGCAATAGTGCAAGGGTACATAAATAGCAAATTGCTAATATAATAATGCACCCAGAAAGAAAACTAAATAACTAAGTATTAAGTATTAAGTATTAGGTGAGGTATTAAGTGTATGACGTAATACAGTCTGTTTAAAAGAATGCAAAGACTAGCAGTTCTGTGCAGGTGGAGGTAAGCTGTTCCATAGGGCGATTGTATGTGGGAAAAATGATGACTGATGGGCATTCGTGCGTGTTACTGGCCTTTCAAGGGCTAGTGTACTGGTGTTTCTGAGCGATCTGGACAGGTTTCGTGGTACAATGGGTGCCGTAGGGAAATTCAGATGTCCATTGATAACTTGATAGAGGAGGCACAGTTTCAGATAGTGTCTTCTGCTGGCAAGGGTGGGCAGGTTGCATGACTGAAGCAAAGACTCATATCCAGAACTCCAGTTTTTGGTGCACACCTTAAGTGCAAACTTCTGCACTCTCTCCAGAGAGTTGATAAGTCCCTGTTGGTGGGGGTCCCATACAGGCGCTGCATACTCCAGATGTGGACGGATGTAAGCCAGGTACAGTTGCAGGAGTGATGACGTATTTGCTGAGGGATAGAACTTTCGGTATAGTATACCCACTTGTTGCCTTGCTTTCTTGCATATTTCGCTGACTTGCATAGACCAATTCAGGGTGGAAGTAAGCCAGACTCCAAGGTACTTGTAGGAGTGCACCATCTCCATACATGTTTGTTTAATCTTGAGAGGTGTAACGGGGAGGGAGGGTTGCTTTCTTCTGGAGATGATCATATATTTACATTTTCTACCATTAAACTTCAGAAGGTTATCGTCAGACCATACACAGAGGTTGTCAATGTCCATTTGTAACAGATGGTAATCAGTTGCTGAGTAAATAGGGCGATAAAGCATTAAGTCATGGAGGTCCTGTGAGGCTCGTGCAAGCCTGTTTATGTGCGGGAAAGACCTGTGAAAGCCGTTTTCACCACCAAGAATGTGCTCTGATGAACGTTCATGCCTCTTGAAGTGCCAGGAACTCTCGAGAAAGCAGTTTTCACCACTGTGGAGGTCCTGTGAGGCTCGTTCAAGCCTGTTTGTGAGCGGGAAAGACCTGAGAAAGTCGTTTTAACCACCGTGGAGGTGCTGTGAAGCTCATGCAAACATGTTTGTGTGACAGGAAAGATCTAGAAAGCAGTTTTCACCACTGTGCAGTCTCTGTGAAGCCAATATAAGCCTCTTTAAGTGTGGTAAAGGTGTGACATTCCCGTTTTCACCTCCGAGGAGGTGCACTGAAGCACGTGCAGGCCAGTTTATGTGCGGGAAAGACCTGAGAAAGCCGTTTTAACCGCCAAGGAGGTGCTCTGATGAACGTGCATGCCTCTTGAAGTGCCAGGAACTCTCGAGAAAGCAGTTTTCACCACTGTGGAGTTCCTGTGAAGCTCGTGCAGGCCTGTTTAAGTGTCAGGAAGGAGCTAGAAGGCAGTTTTCACCACCTGTGAGGCTCGTGCAAGCCTGTTTATGTGCGGGAAAGACCTGATAAAGCCGTTTTAACCACTGAGTGTGTTCTGTGAGGAACGTGCAGGCCTGTTTAAGTGTCAGGAAAGATCTAAAAGCAGTTTTCATCATTGTGGAAGTCCTGTGGGGCTTGTGCCAGCCTCTTTAAATGCGGGGAAAAGGTCTGAAACAGCTGTTTTAACCACCGTGTAGGAGCTATGAAGCACGCGTGCAGGCCCGTTTAAGTTTCAGGAAAGAGCTACAAAGCAGTTTTCACCACTGTTGCGGTCCTGTGTGGCTTGTTCAAGCCTGTTTGTGTGCGGGAAAGACCTGAGAAAGTCATTTTAACCTCCGTGGAGGTACTGTGAAGCTCATGCAAACATGTTTGTGTGACAGGAAAGATCTAGAAGGCAGTTTTCACCACTGTGCAGTCTCTGTGAAGCCAATATAAGCCCCTTTAAGTGTGGGAAAGGTGTGACATTCCCGTTTTCACCTCCGAGGAGGTGCGCTGAAACACATGCAAGCCTGTTTAAGTACCAGGAAAGATTGAGAAAGCAGTTTTGAACGCTGTGGAGGTCCTGTGAAGCTCGTGCAAGCCTCTTAAGTGTCAGGAAGGAGCTAGAAGGCAGTTTTCACCACGGTGGAGGCCCTGTGAAGGTCCTGCAAGCCTGTTTATGTGTGGGAATGACCTGACAGATCCGTGTTAACCGCCGAGCAGGTGATGTGAAGCACGTGCAGCCCTGTTTAAGTACCAAGAAAGATTGAGAAAGCAGTTTTCACCACTGTGGATGTCCTGTGAAACTCGTGCAGGCCTGTTTAACTGTCAGTAAGGAGCTAGAAGGCAGTTTTCACCACCTGTGAGGCTCGTGCAAGCCTGTTTATGTGCGGGAAAGTCCTGATAAAGCCGTTTTAACCACTGAGTGTGTTCTGTGAGAAACGTGCAGGCCTGTTGAAGTGTCAAGAAAGATCTAAAAGCAGTTTTCATCATTGTGGAAGTCCTGTGAGGCTTGTGCCAGCCTGTTTAAATGCGGGAAAAAGGTCTGAAACAGCTGTTTTAACCACCGTGGGAGAGCTGTGAAGCACGTTCAGGCCCGTTTAAGTTTCAGGGAAGAGCTACAAAGCAGTTTTCACCACTGTGGCGGTCCTGTGTGGCTTGTTCAAGCCTGTTTGTGTTCGGGAAAGACCTGAGAAAGTCGTTTTAAGCCCCTTGGAGGTGCTGTGAATCTCATGCAAACCTGTTTGTGGGACAGGAAAGATCTAGAAAGCAGTTTTTACCACTGTGCAGTCCCTGTGAAGCACATATAAGCCTCTTTAAGTGTGGGAAAGGTGTGACATTCCCGTTTTCTCCTTCGAGGAGGTGCGCTGATGAACGTGCAGGCCTGTTTAAGTATCAGGATATATTGAGAAAGCAGTTCTGAACGCTGTGGAGGACCTGTGAAACTCGTCCAAGCCTGTTTAAGTGTCAGGAAGGAGCTACAAGGCAGTTTTCACTACTGTGGAGGTCCTGTGAGGCTCGTGCAAGCCTGTTTATGCGCGGGATAGACCTAAGAAAGCTGTTTTCACCGCCAAGGAGGAGCTGTGAAGAACGTGCAGGCCTCTTGAAGTGCCAGGAAACCTCGAGAAAGCGGTTTTCACCACTGTGGAGGTCCTGTGAAGCTCGTTGATCCTGTTTACTTGCGGGAAAGCCCTGAGAAAGCTGTTTTAACCCCCGTGGAGCTGCTTTGAAGCTCGTGCAAGCATGTTTAAATGTCAGGAAAGACTTCGAAAACAGTTTTCACCACTATGGAGGTCCTGTGAGGCTCGTGCAAGCCTGTTTATGTGCAGGAAAGACCTGAGAAAGCCGTGTTAACCGCCGAGCAGGTGATGTGAAGCACGTGCAGCCCTGTTTAGGTGTCAAGAAAGATCTAAAAGCAGTTTTCATTGTTGTGGAAGTCTTGTGAGGATTGTTATAGCCTGTTTAAATGCGGGTAAAAGGTGTGAAACAGCTGTTTCAACCACCGTGGAGGAGCGATGAAGCACGTGCAGGCTCGTTTAAGTTTCAGGAAAGAGCTACAAAGCAGTTTTCACCACTGTCGCGGTCCTTTGTGGCTTGTTCAAGCCTGTTTGTGTGCGGGAAAGACCTGAGAAAGTCGTTTTAACCGCCGTGGAGGTGCTCTGATGAACGTACATGCCTCTTGAAGTGCCAGGAACTCTCGAGAAAGCAGTTTTAACCACTGTGGATGTCCTGTGAAACTCGTGCAGGCCTGTTTAAGTGTCAGTAAGGAGCTAGAAGGCAATTTTCACCACCTGTGAGGCTCGTGCAACCCTGTTTATGTGCGGGAAAGACCTGATAAAGCCGTTTTAACCACTGAGTGTGTTCTGTGAGGAACGTGCAGGCCTGTTTAAGTATCAAGAAAGATCTAAAAGCTGTTTTCATCATTGTGGAAGTCCTGTGGGGCTTGTGCCAGCCTGTTTAAATGCGGGAAAAAGGTCTGAAACAGCTGTTTTAACCACCGTGGAAGAGCTGTGAAGCACGTTCAGCCCCGTTTAAGTTTCAGGAAAGAGCTACAAAGCAGTTTTCGCCACTGTGGCGGTCCTGTGTGGTTTGTTCAAGCCTGTTTATGTGCGGGAAAGACCTGAGAAAGCCGTTTTAACCGCCAAGGAGGTGCTCTGATGAACGTACATGCCTCTTGAAGTGCCAGGAACTCTCGAGAAAGCAGTTTTCACCACTGTGGATGTCCTGTGAAACTCGTGCAGGCCTGTTTAAGTGTCAGTAAGGAGCTAGAAGGCAGTTTTCACCATCTGTGAGGCTCGTGCAAGCCTGTTTATGTGCGGGAAAGACCTGATAAAGCCGTTTTAACCACTGAGTGCGTGCTGTGAGGAACGTGCAGGCCTGTTTAAGTGTCAAGAAAGATCTAAAAGCAGTTTTCATCATTGTGGAAGTCCTGTGAGGCTTGTGCCACCCTGTTTAAATGCGGGGTAATGGTCTGAAACAGCAGCTTTAACCACCGTGGAGGAGCTATGAAGCACGTGCAGGCCCGTTTAAGTTTCAGGAAAGAGCTACAAAGCAGTTTTCACCACTGTGGCGGTCATGTGTGGCTGGTTCAAGCCTGTTTGTGTGCGGGAAAGACTTGAGAAAGTCGTTTTAACCGCCGTGGAGGTGCTGTGAAACTCATGCAAAACAGTTTGTGTGACAAGAAAGTTCTAGAAAGCAGTTTTCACCACTGTGCAGTCCCTGTGAAGCCCATATAAGCCTCTTTAGGTGTGGGAAAGGTGTGACATTGCCGTTTTCACTTCCGAGGAGGTGCGCTGAAGCACATGCAGGCCTGTTTAAGTACCAGGAAAGATTGAGAAAGCAGTTTTGAACGCTGTAGAGGTCCTGTGAAGCTCGTGCAAGCCTGTGAAGTGTCAGGAAGGAGCTAGAAGGCAGTTTTCACCTCTGTGGAGACCCTGTGGAGCTCATGCAAGCCTGTTTATGTGTGGGAATGACCTGACAAAGCTCTGTTAACCGCCGAGCAGGCGATGTGAAGCACGTGCAGTCCTGTTTAAGTACCAAGAAAAATTCAGAAAGCAGTTTTGAACGCTGTGGAGGTCCTATGAAGCTGGTGCAAGCCTGTTTAAGTGTGAGGAAGGAGCTAGAAGGCAGTTTTCACCACTGTTGTGGTCCAGTGAAGCTCGTTAATCCTGTTTACGTTCTGGAAAGTCCTGACAAAGCTGTTTTAACCGCCGAGGAGTTGCTTTGAAGCTCGTGCAAGCTTGTTTAAGTGTCAGGAAAGAGCTCGAAAGCAGTTTTCACCACTGTAGAAGTCTTGTGAGGCATGTGTGCGGGAAAGCCCTGAGAAAGCCGTTTCAACCGCAAAGAAGGTGCTTTGATGAACCCGCATGCCTCTTGAAGTGCCAGGAACTCTCGAGAAAGCAGTTTTCACCACTGCGCAGGTCCTGTGAAGTTCGTGCAGGCCTGTTTAAATGTCAGGAAGGAACGAGAAGGCAGTTTTCACCACCTGTGAGGCTCGTGCAAGCCTGTTTATGTGCGGGAAAGACCTGATAAAGCCGTTTTAACCACTGAGTGTGTGCTGTGAGGAACGTGCAGGCCTGTTTAAGTGTCAAGAAAGATCTAAAGCAGTTTTCATCATTGTGGAAGTCCTGTGGGGCTTGTGCCAGCCTCTTTAAATGCGGGGAAAAGGTCTGAAACAGCTGTTTTAACCACCGTGTAGGAGCTATGAAGCACACGTGCAGGCCTGTTTAAGTAACAGGAAAGATTGAGAAAGCAGATTTGAACGCTCTGGAGGTCCTGTGATGCTCGTGCATGCCTGTTTATGTGCGGGAAAACCTGATAAAGCCGTTTTAACCACTGAGTTGGTGCTGTGAGGAACGTGCAGGCCTGTTTAAGTGTAATGGCTTGTTCAAGCCTGTTTGTGTTCGGAAAAGACCTGAGAAAATCGTTTTAACCGCCGTAGAAGTGCTGTGAAGCTCATTCAAACCTGTTTGTGTGACAGGAAAGATCTAGAAAGCTGTTTTCACCACTGTGAAGTCCCTGTGAAGCCCATATAAGCCTCTTTAAGTGTGGGAAAGGTGTGCCATTGCCGTTTGCACCTCTGAGGAGGTGCGCTGAAGCACGTGCAGGCCAGTTTAAGTACCATGAAAGATTGAGAAAGCAGTTTTGAATGCTCTGGAGGTCCTGTGAAGCTCGTGCAAGCCTGTGAAGTGTCAGGAAGGAGCTAGAAGGCAGTTTTCACCACTGTGGTGGCCATGTGACGCTCATGCAAGCCTGTTTAAGTGTGGGAATGACCTCATAAAGCCGTGTTAACCGCCGAGCAGGTGACGTGAAGCATGTGCAGCCCTGTTTAAGTACCAGGAAAGATTGAGAAAGCTGTTTTGAACGCTGTGAAGGTCCTGTTAAGCTGGTGCAACCCTGTTTAAGTGTCAGGAAGGAGCTAGATGCCTGTTTTAACCACTGTGGTGGTCCTGTGAGGCTCGTGCAAGCCTGTTTATGTGCGGGAAAGACCTGAGAAAGCTGTTTTAACCGCCAAGGAGGTGCTCTGATGAACGTGTATGCCTCTTGAAGTGCCCGGAGCTCTCGAGAAAGCAGTTTTCACCACTGTGGAGGTCCTGTGAAGCTCGTGCAGGCCTGTTTAAGTGTCAGGAAGGAGCTAGAAAGCCGTTTTCGCCACTGTGGAGCTCCTGTGAGACTCGTGCTGGCCTGTTTATGTGCGGGAAAGACCTTGGAAAGCCTTTTTAACCACTGAGTGGGTGCTGCAAAGAACGTGAAGGCCTGTTTAAGTGTCATGGCTTGTTCAAGCCTGTTTGTGTGCGGGAAAGACCTGAGAAAGCTGTTTTAACCGCCAAGGAGGAGCTGTGAAGAACGTGCAGACCTCTGAAAGTGCCAGGAAATCTCGAGAAAGCAGTTTTCACCACTGTGGAAGTCCTGTGAAACTCATCCAAGCCTGTTTATGAGTGGGAATGACCTGCCATAGCCGTGCTAACCGCCGAGCAGGTGATGTGAAGCACGTGCAGCCCTGTTTAAGTACCAAGAAAGATTGAGAAAGCAGTTTTGAACGCTGTGGAGGTCCTGTGAAGCTCGTGCAAGCCTGTTTAAGTGTCAGGAAGGAACTAGAAGGCAGTTTTCACCACCTGTGAGGCTCGTGCAAGCCTGTTTATGTGCGGGAAAGACCTGATAAAGCCGTTTTAACCACTGAGTGTGTGCTGTGAGGAACGTGCAGGCCTGTTTAAGTGTCAAGAAAGATCTAAAAGCAGTTTTCATCATTGTGGAAGTCCTGTGAGGCTTGTGCCACCCTGTTTAAATGCGGGGTAATGGTCTGAAACAGCAGCTTTAACCACCGTGGAGGAGCTGTGAAGCATGTGCAGGTCCATTTCAGTTTCAGGAAAGAGCTACAAAGCAGTTTTCACCACTGTTGCGGTCCTGTGTGGCTTGTTCTAGCCTGTTTGTGTGCGGGAAAGACTTGAGAAAGTCGTTTTAACCGCCGTGGAGGTGCTGTGAAGCTCATGCAAAACAGTTTGTGTGACAAGAAAGTTCTAGAAAGCAGTTTTCACCACTGTGCAGTCCCTGTGAAGCCCATATAAGCCTCTTTAGGTGTGGGAAAGGTGTCACATTGCCGTTTTCACCTCCGAGGATGTGCGCTGAAGTACGTGCAGGCCTGTTTAACTGCCAGGTCCTGTGAAGCACGTGCAAGCCTGTTTAAGTGTCAGGAAGGAGCTAGAAGGCAGTTTTCACCACTGTGGAGGTCCTGTGAGGCATGTGCAAGCCTGTTTATGTGCGGGAAAGACCTCGTTTTAACCACTGAGTGGGTGCTGTGAGGAACGTTCAGGCCTGTTTAAGTGTCAAGAAAGATCTAAAAGCAGTTTTCATCATCGTGGAAGTCCTGTGAAGCTTGTTCCAGCCTCTTTAATGCGGGGAAAAGGTCTGAAACAGCTGCTTTAACCACCGTGGAAGAGCTGTGAAGCATGTGCAGGCCCGTTTAAGTTTCAGGAAAGAGCTACAAAGCAGTTTTCACCACTGTGGCGGTCCTGTGTGGCTTGTTCAAGCCTGTTTTGTGTGCGGGAAAGACCTGAGAAAGTCCTTTTAACCGCCGTGGAGGTGCTGTGAAGCTCATGCAAACCTGTTTGTGTGACAGGAAAGTTCTAGAAAGCAGTTTTCACCACTGTGCAGTCCCTGTGAAGCCCATATAAGCCTCTTTAAGTGTAGGAACGGTGTGACATTGCCGTTCCCACCTCCGAGGTGGAGCTGTGAAGGACGTGCAGGCCTCTTGAAGTGCCAGGAAATTTCGAGAGAGTAGTTTTCACCACTCTGGAGGTCCTGTGAAGCTCTTTGGTCCTGTTTACGTGCGGGAAAGACCTGACAAAGCTGTTTTAACCGCCGAGGGGGTGCTTTGAAGCTCGTGCAAGCTTGTTTAAGTGTCAGGAAAGAGCTCGAAAGCAGTTTTCACCACTGTAGAGGTCTTGTGAGGCATGTGCAAGCCTGTTTATGTGCGGGAAAGACCTGAGAAAGCCGTTTTAACCGCCAAGGAGGTGCTCTGGTGAACGTGCATGCCTCTTGAAGTGCCAGGAACTCTCGAGAAAGCAGTTTTCACCACTGTGGAGGTCCTGTGAAGCTCGTGCAGGCCTGTTTAAGTGTCAGGAAGGAGCTAGATGGCAGTTTTTACCACTGTGGTAGTCCAGTGAGGCTCGTGCAAGCCTGTTTATGTGCGGGAAAGACCTGAGAAAGCTGTTTTCACAGCACCCACTCAGTGGTTAAAACGGCTTTATCAGGTCTTTCCCGCACATAAACAAGGCTTGCACGAGCCTCACAGCAGCTCCACAGTGGTGACCACAGCGGTGAAAACTGCTTTCTCGAGATTTCCTGGCACTTCAAGAGGCCTGCACGTTCTTCACAGCTCCTCCTTGGCGGGCCTGTTTAAGTGTCAAGAAAGATCTAAAAGCAGTTTTCATCATTGTGGAAGTCCTGTGAAGCTTGTGCCTGCCTGTTTCAGTTCGGGAAAAAGGTCTGAAACAGCTGTTTTAACCACGGTGGAGGAGCTATGAAGCACGTCCAGGCCCGTTTAAGTTTCAGGAAAGAGCTACAAAGCAGTTTACATCACTGTGGCGGTCCTGTGTGGCTGGTTCAAGCCTGTTTGTGTGCGGGAAAGACTTGAGAAATTCGTTTTAACCGCCGTGGAGGTGCTGTGAAGCTCATGCAAACCTGTTTGTGTGACAGGAAAGATCTAGAAAGCAGTTTTCACCACTGTGCTGTCCCTGTGAAGCCCATATAAGGGTCATTCCATGTCAAATCAACACAAAAAAATCCTTACCCTCACCAATTTGAACGAAACTTGGTTTTTACACAGTGTCTGTTGAGATATTAATCCACAGTGAATTTCAGCATTCTACGTTGTATGGCTTTAGAGTTAGGACCAGACGAAAAATTGATTTTTCGGAAATTTTTAGCTTACCCGTTGTCACAAAATCAACCATAACTTTGACTAAGATTAACTTTAAGACTTACAACTTGCACCACTTGTAGCTCATAAAATTTCCTTTCGTTTGATATAATTAACAAGTATATCCCATAAAGTTTTGGTCAAAGGTCATCATTAGTGCACTTTGACCTTTGCTTTCTCAAAAACGAATATTTCAATTCTGATTAATTTTTTTCCAAATGTTGTTTGGGTCCTTCTCTCCAAGTGGTATTAAAATGGTTTTGGGACTGACATGGGATTGGGAGATACGTGACAGAATGTAATGGCAGTTAGGGGAGATGTACTTCCTATAGTTACCTGATGGTGGTTCATTTTGATTGGTATGGTGGTGGATACCTTTGTAAACATGACACGACAAAATATCCATGATTCCATGGTTGGTATATGATGTCCAAGTGGTGGTTGCTATGGTTACTAGGTCAGTTATCTCCTCTAGAGAGCAGTTCAGTGCTGTTCAACATGTTGAAATGATGACCATTCATTTTGTTACAACTTGCTCAGGCTCTCCCCACAATGTTTGCATTTCACTAATACAATAGGGCTGGAAATTTTGATTTAGCTGTTTGGTAGCTACAGTGATTAAAATAAGATTCAGCTTGGTGGATTTGTAGGTAGCTTACTCAGTGATAATGTCATGGAAAAATTGCAATCACTGCTGCAGGGGTTCTTACTGGTGATAGAAAGCTATATCAGAAGGCAAGATCCTTGCTGAATTCATGGACACTGAGTCTGAGTTGAAACTTGCTCCGAGTGTGAGTTAAAGCTTGGCAAAGTACGCAGCACCTGCATGGAAAAGGTGCCTACACTAGCTGTGATGTGAAGTTGTTCTCACATTACTAGAAAGGCTGGCTGCTTGCTTACTGTTTATGCTTGAATTCTTTGAGAAGTGGCTTTTTGCTGTCAGCAGCAATCACTCTTGTGAAGTGCACATGTTCCCACACGTCTTTGATCATAACTATGTAGTATACGAAAACATGATACAGAGGGGGAAGGTCTGGAAGATCTGACCACATGCATGGCAGCAGGTAGACAGAGGACACACAGTGGGGAGGCAGGGAGAGCGGAGGTGAGGATCTCGAGGCCCTTACCTCTATTGTAATTGGAAGCTGGAGCATTTGCAAAGCAGGATGAATACTGGTTACTGTTAGGCATGAAATATTATGGTCGGGCACTACCCTGTACGTGTTTACCCTCTATCAACCTGATTTCAAAGCACATGACTACCCTTCATAATTGTGTATTGCAAGCAACTAGAAACTTAAGGCAACACAGGCCTGGTATCAAGGCTACACCACCACTCATGAAATTGTGAATCATATATATACTAGCGAGATGATTGATCATCATGGGGCGAGCCTGAGCAAGCAGCAAGCTGCTGATTTACTACTTTGTCATGGCACACAGCAGGATTTGTCATTGTCGACTGTGCCAAACTTAATAACGCATATAAGTAGCAAGGTCCTCACCACAGATAATATATAAGTATCACATATGCCAGCCATTTCTCCAGCCAGGGCAGCTAACGTGGCTGCACATGCATGGACTAAGCTTTTACACCAAAATCATGAGCTAAATTTCTCGGGCTTTTATGAGTGCCGTTTATGCATGGCCCGCTACCTGAAGCGACCCAGTCAAACACCGCCCATATTAAATTTGTACCCCCTGTGAGCGGCCTGCCGTCGTCGGTAGAAGCACAAACCAGTGCCATTCATGCTTCAACTTCAGTCGTCTTTGCTCCGGGTCCCTGACGCTGCACTCTGACAGTAGCCCTCCACTTATCGATCTTCATGAAATATTTGAATCCGCTCATTTAAAATTTATGGTAAGTGGTCTGTCCAAGCAAGCAAACGTACACACGCATGTGCGCAATGAAGTCGCGCTAGTGTGGGGCTCACTCAGGCTCGTGCCATTAATTGATCTTGTTGGTGTGGTCACACGTCTGACATGGTGTTTGAGACATGTCTGGTGTTAGATTATTCCCTGTTCACCCTTCTCCACACAACTGCTCACTAGAGGAGACAACTGACCTAGTAACCATGGAAACCACCACTTGGACATTACATACCAACCATGGAATCATGGATATTTTTTTGTGTCATGTTTACAAAGGTATCCACTACCATACCAATCAAAATGAACCACCATCAGGTAACTATAGGAATGCTTGACAGTACATCTCCCCTAACTGCCATTACATTCTGTCACGTATCTCCCAATCCCATGTCAGTCCCAAAACCATTTTAATACCACTTGGAGAGAAGGACCCAAACAACATTTGGAAAAAAATTAATCAGAATTAAAATATTCGTTTTTGAGAAAGCAAAGGTCAAAGTGCACTAATGATGACCTTTGACCCAAACTTTATGGGGTATACTTGTTAATTATATCAAACGAAAGGAAATTTTATGAGCTACAAGTGGTGTAAGTTGTAAGTCTTAAAGTTAATCTCAGTCAAAGTTATGGTTGATTTTGTGACAACGGGTAAGCTAAAAATTTTCAATTTTTCGTCTGGTCCTAACTCTAAAGCCATACAACGTAGAATGCTGAAATTCACTATGGATTAATATCTCAACAGACACTGTATAAAAACCAAGTTTCGTTCAAATTGGTGAGGGTAAGGATTTTTTTGTGTTGATTTGACATGGAATGACCCATAAGCCTTTTTAATTGTGGGAAAGGTGTGACATTGCCGTTTTCACCTCTGAGGAGGTGCGCTGAAGCACGTGCAGGCCCGTTTAAGTTTCAGGAAAGAGCTGCAAAACAGTTTTCACCACTGTGGCGGTCCTGTGTTGCTGGTTCAAGCCTGTTTGTGTGCGGGAAAGACTTGAGAAAGTCGTTTTAACCGCCGTGGAGGTGCTGTGAAGCTCATTGCAGCTCTTTCCTGAAACTTAAACGGGCCTGCACGTGCTTCAGCGCAACTCCTCAGAGGTGAAAACGGCAACGTCACACCTTTCCCACACTTAAAGAGGCTTATATGGGCTTCACAGGGACTGCACAGTGGTGAAAACTGCTTTCTAGATCTTTCCTGTCACACAAACAGGTTTGCAAGCAGTTTTCACCACTGTGGCAGTCCTGTGTGGCTGGTGCAAGCCTGTTTGTGTGCGGGAAAGACTTGAGAAAGTCGTTTTAACCACCGTGGAGGTGCTGTGAAGCTCATGCAAACCAGTTTGTGTGACAGGAAAGATCTAGAAAGCAGTTTTCACCACTGTGCTGTCCCTGTGAAGCCCATATAAGCCTTTTTAAGTGTGGGAAAGGTGTGACATTGCCGTTTTCACCTCCGAGGAGGTGCGCTGAAGCACGTGCAGGCCTGTTTAAGTACCAGGAAACATTGATAAAGCAGTTTTGAACGCTGTAAAGGTCCTGTGAAGCTCGTGCAAGCCTGTTAAGTGTCATGAAGGAGCTAGAAGGAAGTTTTCACCACTGTGGAGGTCCTGTGAAGCTCGTGCAAGCCGGTTTATGTGTGCGAAAGACCTGAGAAAGCTGTTTTCACCACCAAGGAGGAGCTGTGAAGAACATGCAGGCCTCTTGAAGTGCTAGGAAATCTCGAGAAAGCAGTTTTCACCACTGTGGTCACCACTGTGGAGCTGCTGTGAGGCTCGTGCAAGCCTTCTTTATGTGCGGGAAAGACCTGATAAAGCCGTTTTAACCACTGAGTGGGTGCTGTGAGGAACGTTCAGGCCTGTTTAAGTGTCAAGAAAGATCTAAAAGCAGTTTTCATCATTGTGGAAGTCCTGTGAAGCTTGTGCCTGCCTGTTTCAGTTCGGGAAAAAGGTCTGAAACAGCTGTTTTAACCACCGTGGAGGAGCTATGAAGCACGTCCAGGCCTGTTTAAGTTTCAGGAAAGAGCTACAAAGCAGTTTTCACCACTGTGGCGGTCCTGTGTGGCTTGTTCAAGCCTGTTTGTGTGCGGGAAAGACCTGAGAAAGTCGTTTTAACCGCCGTGGAGGTGCTATGAAGCTCATGCAAACCTGTTTGTGTGACAGGAAAGATCTAGAAAGCAGTTTTCACCACTTTGCAGTCCCTGTGAATCCCATATAAGCCTCTTTAAGTGTGGGAAAGGTGTGACATTGCCGTTTTCACCTCTGAGGAGGTGCGCTGAAGCACGTGCAGGCCCATTTAAGTTTCAGGAAAGAGCTGCAAAGCAGTTTTCACCACTGTGGCGGTCCTGTGTTGCTGGTTCAAGCCTGTTTGTTTGGGGGACAGACTTGAGAAAGTCGTTTTAACCGCCGTGGAGGTGCTGTGAAGCTCATGCAAACCTGTTTGTGTGACAGGAAAGATCTAGAAAGCAGTTTTCACCACTGTGCAGTCCCTGTAAAGCCCATATAAGCCTCTTTAAGTGTGGGAAAGGTGTGACATTGCCGTTTTCACCTCTGAGGAGGTGCGCTGAAGCACGTGCAGGCCCATTTAAGTTTCAGGAAAGAGCTGCAAAGCAGTTTTCACCACTGTGGCGGTCCTGTGTTGCTGGTTCAAGCCTGTTTGTTTGGGGGACAGACTTGAGAAAGTCGTTTTAACCGCCGTGGAGGTGCTGTGAAGCTCATGCAAACCTGTTTGTGTGACAGGAAAGATCTAGAAAGCAGTTTTCACCACTGTGCAGTCCCTGTAAAGCCCATATAAGCCTCTTTAAGTGTGGGAAAGGTGTGACATTGCCGTTTTCACCTCTGAGGAGGTGCGCTGAAGCACGTGCAGGCCCATTTAAGTTTCAGGAAGGAGCTGCAAAGCAGTTTTCACCACTGTGGCGGTCCTGTGTGGCTGGTGCAAGCCGGTTTACGTGCGGGAAGCCCTGAGAAAGTCGTTTTAACCGCCGTGGAGGTGCTGTGAAACTCATGCAAACCTTTTTGTGTGACAGGAAATATCTAGAAAGCAGTTTTCACCACTGTGCAGTCCCTGTCAAGCACATATAACCCTCTTTAAGTGTGGGAAAGATGTGACATTGCCGTTTTCTCCTCGGAGGAGGTGCGCGGAAGCACGTGCAGGCCTGTTTAAGTACCAGGAAAGATTGAGAAAGCAGTTTTGAATGCTGTGGAGGTCCTGTGAAGCTCGTGCAAGCCTGTTAAGTGTCAGGAAGGAGCTAGAAGGCAGTTTTCACCACTGTGGAGGCCCTGTGAAGCTCATGCAAGCCTGTTTATGTGTGGGAATGACCTGACAAAGCCGTGTTAACCGCCGAGCAGTTGATGTGAAGCACATGCTACCCAGTTTAAGTACCAGGAAAGGTTGAGAAAGCAGTTTTGAACGCTGTGGAGGTCCTGTGAAGCTCGTGTAGGCCTGTTTAAGTGTCAGGAAGGAGCTAGAAGACAGTTTACACCACCTGTGAGGTTCCTGCAAGCCTGTTTATATGCGGGAAAGACCTGATAAAGCCGTTTTAACCACTGAGTGGGTGCTGTGAGGAACGTGCAAGCCTGTTTAAGTGTCAAGAAAGATCTAAAAACAGTTTTCATCATTGTGGAAATCCTGTGAGGCTTGTGCCAGCCTGTTTAAATGCGGGAAAAAGGTGTGAAACAGCTGTTTTAACCACCGTGGAGGAGCTATCAAGCACGTGCAGGACCGTTTAAGTTTCAGGAAAGAGCTGCAAAGCAGTTTTCACCACTGTGGCGGTCCTGTGTGGCTTATTCAAGCCTGTTTGGGTGCGTGAAAGACCTGAGAATGTCGTTTTAACCGCCGTGGAGGTGCTGTGAAGCTCATGCAAACCAGTTTGTGTGACAGGAAAGATCTAGAAAGCAGTTTTCACCACTGTGCTGTCCCTGTGAAGCCCATATAAGCCTTTTTAAGTGTGGGAAAGGTGTGACATTGCCGTTTTCACCACCGAGGAGGTGCGCTGAAGCACGTGCAGGCCTGTTTAAGTACCAGGAAAGATTGATAAAGCAGTTTTGAACGCTGTGGAGGTCCTGTAGAGCTCGTGCAAGCCTGTTTAAGTGTCATGAAGGAGCTAGAAGGAAGTTTTCACCACTGTGGAGGTCCTGTGAGGCTCGTGCAAGCTGGTTTATGTGTGCGAAAGACCTGAGCAAGCTGTTTTAACCGTTGAGGAGGTGCTTTGAAGCTCGTGGAAGCTTGTTTACGTGTCAGGAAGAGCTAGAAAGCAGTTTTAACTACTATAGAGGTCTTGTAAAGCATGTGCAAGCCTGTTTATATGCGGGAAAGACCTGATAAAGCCGTTTTAACCACTGAGTGGGTGCTGTGAGGAACGTGCAAGCCTGTTTAAGTGTCAAGAAAGATCTAAAAACAGTTTTCATCATTGTGGAAATCCTGTGAGGCTTGTGCCAGCCTGTTTAAATGCAGGAAAAAGGTGTGAAACAGCTGTTTTAACCACCGTGGAGGAGCTATCAAGCACGTGCAGGACCGTTTAAGTTTCAGGAAAGAGCTGCAAAGCAGTTTTCACCACTGTGGCGGTCCTGTGTGGCTTATTCAAGCCTGTTTGGGTGCGTGAAAGACCTGAGAAAGTCGTTTTAACCGCCGTGGAGGTGCTGTGAAGCTCATGCAAACCAGTTTGTGTGACAGGAAAGATCTAGAAAGCAGTTTTCACCACTGTGCTGTCCCTGTGAAGCCCATATAAGCCTTTTTAAGTGTGGGAAAGGTGTGACATTGCCAATTTCACCACCGAGGAGGTGCGCTGAAGCACGTGCAGGCCTGTTTAAGTACCAGGAAAGATTGATAAAGCAGTTTTGAACGCTGTGGAGGTCCTGTAGAGCTCGTGCAAGCCTGTTTAAGTGTCATGAAGGAGCTAGAAGGAAGTTTTCACCACTGTGGAGGTCCTGTGAGGCTCGTGCAAGCTGGTTTATGTGTGCGAAAGACCTGAGCAAGCTGTTTTAACCGTTGAGGAGGTGCTTTGAAGCTCGTGGAAGCTTGTTTACGTGTCAGGAAGAGCTAGAAAGCAGTTTTCACTACTATAGAGGTCTTGTGAAGCATGTGCAAGCCTGTTTATGTGCGTGAAAGACCTGAGAAATCCGTTTTAACCGCCAAGGAAATGCTCTGATGAACGTGCATGCCTCTTATGTTTGTGTGACAGGAAAGATCTAGAAAGCAGTTTTCACCACTGTGCAGTCCCTGTGAAGCCCATATAAACCTCTTTAGATGTGGGAAAGGTGTTACATTGCCGTTTTCACCTCCGAGGAGGTGTGCTGAAGCACGTGCAGGCCTGTTTAAGTACCAGGAAAGATTGAGAAAGCGGTTTTGAACGCTGTGGAGGTCCTGTGAAGCTCGTGCAAGCCTGTTAAGTGTCAGGAAGGAGCTAGAAGGCAGTTTTCACCACTGTCGTGGTCCTGTGAAGCTCATGCAAGTCTGTTTATGTGTGGGAATGACCTGGCAAAGCCGTGTTAACCGCCGAGCAGGTAGCACGTGCAGCCCTGTTTAAGTACCAATAAAGATTGAGAAAGCAGTTTTTAACGCTGTGGAGGTCCTGTGAAGCTCATGCAAGCCTGTTTAAGTGTCAGGAAGGAGCTAGAAGGCAGTTTTCACCAATATGGAGGTCCTGTGAGGCTCGTGTATGCCTGTTTATGTGCGGGAAAGACCTGAGAGAGCTGTTTTCACCGCCAAGGAGGAGCTGTGAAGAACGTGCAGGCCACTTGAAGTGCCAGGAAATCTCGGGAAATCAGTTTTCACCACTGTGGAGGTGCTGTGAGGCTCGTGCATGTCTGTTTATGTGCGTGAAATATCTGAGATAGCCGTTTTAACCGCCATGGAGGTGCTCTGATGAACGTGTATGCCTCTTGAAGTGCCTGGAATTATCGAGAAAGCAGTTTTCACCAGTGTGGAAGTCTTGTGAAGCTCGTGCAGGCCCGTTTAAGTGTCAGGAAGGAGCTAGATAGCAGTTTTCACCACCTGTGAGGCTCGTGCAAACCTGTGTTTGTGCGGGAAAGACCTGATAAAGCCGTTTTAACCACTGAGTGGGTGCTGTGAGGAACGTGCAGGCCTGTTTAAGTGTCAAGAAAGATCTAAAAGCAGTTTTCATCATTGGGAAAGTCCTGTAAAGCTTGTATCAGCCTGTTTAAATGCGAGAAAAAGGTCTTAAACAGCTGTTTTAGCCTCCGTGGCGGAGATATCAACAACGTGCAGGCCCGTTTGAGTTTCAGGAAAGAGCAACAAAGCAGTTTTTACCACTGTGGCGGTCCTGTGTGGCTTCCTCAAAGCTGTTTGTTGTGGGAAAGACCTGAGAAAGTCGTTTTAACCGCCATGGAGGTGCTGTGAAGCTCATGCAAACCTATTTGTGTGACAATAAAGTTCTAGAAAGCAGTTTTCACCACTGTGCAGTCCCTGTGAAGCCCATATAAGACTCTTTAAGTGTGGGGAAGGTGTGACATTGCCGTTTTCACCTCCGAGGAGGTGCGCTGAAGCACGTGCAGGCCTGTTTAAGTACCAGGAAAGATTGAGAAAGCAGTTTTGAACGCTGTAAAGGTCCTGTGAAGCTCGTGCAAGCCTGTTAAGTGTCAGGAAGGAGCTAGAAGGCAGTTTTCACCACTGTGGAGGACCTATGAAACTCATGCAAGCCTGTTTATGTGTGGGAATGACCTTACAAAGCCGTGTTAACCGCCGAGCAGGTGATGTGAAGCACGTGCAACACTGTTTAAATACCAAGAAAGGTTGAGAAAGCAGTTTTGAAGGCTATGGAAGTCCTGTGAAGCTCAAGCAAGCCTCTTTAAGTGTCAGGAAGGAGAAAGAAGGCAGTTTTCACCACTGTGGTGGTCCTGTGAGGCTCGTGCAAGCTTGTTTATGTGCGGGAAAGACCTGAGAAAGCTGTTTTCACCGCCAAGGAGGAGCTGTGAAGAACGTGCAGGCCTCTTGAAGTGCCAGGAAATCTTGAGAAAGCAGTTTTCACCACTGTGGAGGTCCTGTGAAGCTCGTTAATCCTGTTTACGTGCGGGACAGACCTGAGAAAGCTGTTTTAACCGCCGAGGAGGTGCTTTGAAGCTCGTGCAAGCTTGTTTAAATTTCAGGAAAGAGCTACAAAGCAGTTTTCACCACTGTGGCGGCCCTGTGTGGCTTGTTCAAGGCTGTTTGTGTGTGGGAAAGACCTGAGAAAGTTGTTTTAACCACCGTGAAGGTGCTGTGAAGCTCATGCAAACCTATTTGTGTGACAGGAAAGTTCTAGAAAGCAGTTTTCACCACTGTGCAGTCCCTGTGAAGCCCATATAAGCCTCTTTAGATGTGGGAAAGGTGTTACATTGCCGTTTTCACCTCCGAGGAGGTGTGCTGAAGCACGTGCAGGCCTGTTTAAGTACCAGGAAAGATTGAGAAAGCAGTTTTGAACGCTGTGGAGGTCCTGTGAAGCTCGTGCAAGCCTGTTAAGTGTCAGGAAGGAGCTAGAATGCAGTTTTCACCACTGTGGAGGCCCTATGAAGCTCATGCAAGCCTGTTTATGCGTGGGAATGACCTTACAAAGCCGTGTTAACCGCCGAGCAGGTGATTTGAAGGGCGTGCAACCCTGTTTAAGTACCAAGAAAGGTTGAGAAAGCAGTTTTGAAGGCTGTGGAAGTCCTGTGAAGCTCATGCAAGCCTCTTTAAATGTCAGGAAGGAGCAAGAAGGCAGTTTACGCTGGGGAGTTCCTGTGAAGCTCGTGCAAGCCTGTCAAGTGTCAGGAAGGAGCTAGAATGCAGTTTTCACCACTGTGGAGGCCCTATGAAGCTCATGCAAGCCTGTTTATGTGTGGGAATGACCTTACAAAGCCGTGTTAACCGCCGAGCAGGTGATGTGAAGCACGTGCAACCCTGTTTAAGTACCAAGAAAGGTTGAGAAAGCAGTTTTGAAGGCTGTGGAGGTCCTGTGAAGCTCGTGCAAGCCTGTTTAAGTGTCAGGAAGGAGCTAGAAGGCAGTTTTCACCACCGGTGGGGCTCGTGCAAGCCTGTTTATGTGCGGGAAAGACCGGAGAAATCCGTTTTAACCACTGAGTAGGTGCTGTGAGGAACGTGCAGGCCTGTTTAAGTGTCATGGCTTGTTCAAGCCTGTTTGTGTGTGGGAAAGCTCTGAGATAGTCGTTTTAACCGCCGTGGTGGTGCTGTGAAACTCATGCAAACCTGTTTGTGTGACAGGAATGATCTAGAAACCAGTTTTCACCTCTGTGCAGTCCCTGTGAAGCCCATATAAGACTCTTTAAGTGTGGGAAAGGTGTGACATTGCCGTTTTTACCTCCGAGGAAGTGCGCTGAAGCACGTGCGGGCCTGTTTAAGTACCAGGAAAGATCGAGAAAGCAGTTTTCAAGGTCCAGTGAAGCTCGTGCAAGCATGTTAAGTGTCAGGAAGGAGATAGAAGGCAGTTTTCACCACTGTGGAGGCCTTGTCAAGCTCATGCAAGCCTGTTTATGTGTGGGAATGACGTGACAAAGCCTTGTTAACCGCCGAGCAGGTGATGTGAAGTACGTGCAACCCTATTTAAGTACCAAGAAAGATTGAGAAAGCAGTTTTGAACGCTGTGGAATTCCTGTGAAGCTCGTGCAAGCCTGTTTAAGTGTCATGAAGGAGCTAGAAGGCAGTTTTCACCACTGTGGAAGTCCTATGAGGTTCGTTCAAGCCTGTTTAAGTGCGGGTAAGACCTGTGAAAGCTGTTTTCACCACCAAGGAGGAGCTGTGAAGAGCGAGCAGGCCTTTTGAAGTGCCAGGAAATCTTGAGAAAGCAGTTTTCACCACTGTGGAGGTCCTGTGAAGCTCGTTAATCCTGTTTACAAGCGGGAAAGACCTGAGAAAGCTGTTTGAACCACCGAGGAGGTGCTTTGAAGCTCGTGCAAGCTTGTTTAAGTGTCAGGGAAGAGCTCGAAAGCAGTTTTCACCACTGTAGAGGTCTTGTGAGGCATGTGCAAGCCTGTTTATGTGCGGAAAGACCTGAGAAAGTCGTTTTAACCACCAAGGAGATGCTCTGATGAACGTGCATGCCTCTTGAAGTGCAAGCCTGTTTAAGTGTCAGGAAGGAGCTAGAAGGCAGTTTTCACCACTGTGGAGCTCCTGTGAGGCACGTCGAAGCCTGTTTATTTTCGGGAAAGACCTGAGAAAGCTGTTTTAACCGCCAAGGAATAGCTGTGAAGAGCGTGCATGCATCTTGAAGTACCAGGAACTCTCGAGAAAGCAGTTTTCACCAATGTGGAGGTCCTGTGAAGCTCGTGCAGGCTGATTTAAGTGTCAGGAAGGAGCTAGAAAGCAGTTTTCACCACTGTGGAGCTCCTGTGAGGCTCGTGCAAGCCTATTTATGTGCGGGAAAGACCTGATAAAGCCGTTTTAACCTCTGAGTGGGTGCTGTGAGGAACGTGCAGGCCTGTTTAAGTACCAGGAAAGATTGAGAAAGCTGTTTTGAAGGCTGTGGAGGTCCTTTGAAGCTCGTGCCAGCCTGTTTAAGGAAAGGAGCTAGAAGGCAGTTTTCACCGCTGTGGAGGTCCTGTGTGGCTTGTTCAAGCCTGTTTGTGTGCGGGAAAGACCTGAGAAAGTCATTTTAACCGCCTTGGAGGTGTTGTGAAGCTCGTGCAAACCTGTTTTTGTGACAGGAAAGATCTAGAAAGCAGTTTTCACCACTGTGCAGTCCCTGTGAAGCCCATATACCGCCATTATTCGAATAGAACGGTAGATTCAAAGTAGCGGAAGAAATTCAATTCTTGGAATTTTTATTAATCCAATTATGCGGAAGCCTCTACACTAATTATTTTCTAGTGAATTCAATTTCGCGGAAGAGCCCGTAGCAGTAGACACCACGAAGCGTTCTTAGCAAAACAAAACAAAACAGCGAAGTGACTGGCAGAACTAGTGCACCAGGAAGCGTTCTTATCAAAACAACACTTGTGAAGTCACTGCAGGGGCGTTGTAGTGCACCCAGACCATGTTCTTATCAAAACAAGTACGGATAATAGTTGCTGGCAGACAGAACGATCGTAAACTATGTAAGGCCTAAGGGATACAGCATGTGAAAGGCCTAAAGGGACTTCAAATACAAACAAAAAATAAAAGGGAGATATACTCCAGGGAACCAACCCTGGAGGGACAACAAAACGGGAGCAATGGCAGTAGGTGTAGGGAGGCTATGGGATGATATTTAGTCCGTAGGGTTCTATTGTTCTTAAGGCCTTGATCCAAGCACTTTCTCTCTTCTTCAGACTTCTTTGATCTTCTGTGCTTTCAACTGGCTGGACTTGGATGTCAGAGGGGATGTGGTGGTTCTGTTGGACATGTCTATACAGGCGAGTTTGTACCCAGTTAGCTTGTCTTTTGGTGAACAGTTCTCTCAAATGGTTTCTGAATCTATTGTGTAAGGGTTGTGTGGTCATTCCTGCATATTGGACTTTACATCTAGTGCATGTTATTACATAGATGACATTCCTTGTCCTGATAAAGCCGTTTTAACCACTGAGTGGGTGCTGTGAGGAACATGCATGCCTGGTTAAGTGTCAAGAAATATCTACAAGCAGTTTTCATCATTGTGGAAGTCTTGTGAGGATTGTTCCAGCGTGTTTAAATGCGGGAAAAAGGTCTGAAACAGCTGTTTTAACCACCGTGGAGGAGCTATGAAGCACTTGCAGGCCCGTTTAAGTTTCAGGAAAGAGCTACAAAGCAGTTTATATCACTGTGGCGGTCCTGTGTGACTTGTTCAAGCCTGTTTGTATGCGGGAAAGACCTGAGAAAGTCGTTTTAACCGCCGTGGAGGTGTTGTGAAGCTCATGCAAACCTATTTGTGTGACAGGAAAGATCTCGAATGCAGTTTTCACCTCTGTGCAGTCCCGGTGAAACCCATATAATCCTCTTTAAGTGTGGGAAAGGTGTGACATTGCCGTTTTCACCTCCGAGGAGGTACACTGAAGCACGTGCAGGCCTGTTTAAGTACCAGGAAAGATTGAGAAAGCAGTTTTGAACGCTGTGGAGGTCCTGTGAAGCTTGTGCAAGCCTGTTAAGTGTCAGGAAGGAGCTAGAAGGCAGTTTTCACCACTGTGGAGGACCTATGAAGCTCATGCAAGCCTGTTTATGTGTGGGAATGACCTTACAAAGCCGTGTTAACCGCCAAGCAGGTGATGTGAAGCACGTGCAACCCTGTTTAAGTACCAAGAAAGGTTGAGAAAGCAGTTTTGAAGGCTGTGGAAGTCCTGTGAAGCTCAAGCAAGCCTCTTTAAGTGTCAGGAAGGAGCAAGAAGGCAGTTTTCACCACTGTGAAGGTCCTGTGAGGCTCGTGCAAACTTGTTTATGTGTGGGAACGACCTTACAAAGCCGTGTTAACCGCCGAGCAGGTGATGTGAAGCACGTGCAACCCTGTTTAAGTACCAAGAAAGGTTGAGAAAGCAGTTTTGAAGGCTGTGGAAGTCCTGTGAAGCTCATGCAAGCCTCTTTAAGTGTCAGGAAGGAGCAAGAAGGCAGTTTTCACCACTGTGAAGGTCCTGTGAGGCTCGTGCAAACTTGTTTATGTGTGGGAACGACCTTACAAAGCCGTGTTAACCGCCGAGCAGGTGATGTGAAGCACGTGCAACCCTGTTTAAGTACCAAGAAAGGTTGAGAAAGCAGTTTTGAAGGCTGTGGAAGTCCTGTGAAGCTCATGCAAGCCTCTTTAAGTGTCAGGAAGGAGAAAGAAGACAGTTTTCGCCACTGTGGAGGTGCTGTGAGGCTCGTGCAATCTTGTTTATGTGCGGGAAAGACCTGAGAAAGCTGTTTTCACCGCCAAGGAGGCGCTGTGAAGAACGTGCAGGCCTCTTGAAGTGCCAGGAAATCTTGAGAAAGCAGTTTTCACCACTGTGGAGGTCCTGTGAAGCTCGTTAATCCTGTTTACGTGCGGGACAGACCTGAGAAAGCTGTTTTAACCGCCGAGGAGGTGCTTTGAAGCTCGTACAAGCTTGTTTAAGTTTCAGGAAAGAGCTACAAAGCAGTTTTCTCCACTGTGGCGGTCCTGTGTGGCTTGTTCAAGGCTGTTTGTGTGTGGGAAAGACCTGAGAAAGTCGTTTTAACTGCCGTGGAGGTGCTGTGAAGCTCATGCAAACCTATTTGTGTGACAGGAAAGTTCTAGAAAGCAGTTTTCACCACTGTGCAGTCCCTGTGAAGCCCATATAAGCCTCTTTAGGTGTGGGAAAGGTGTTACATTGCCGTTTTCACCACCGAGGAGGTGCGCTGAAGCACGTGCAGGCCTGTTTAAGTACCAGGAAAGATTGAGAAAGCAGTTTTGAACGCTGTGGAGGTCCTGTGAAGCTCGTGCAAGCCTGTTAAGTGTCAGGAAGGAGCTAGAATGCAGTTTTCACCACTGTGGAGGACCTATGAAGCTCATGCAAGCCTGTTTATGTGTGGGAATGACCTTACAAAGCCGTGTTAACCGCCTAGCAGGTGATGTGAAGCGTGTGCAACCCAGTTTAAGCACCAAGAAAAGTTGAGAAAGCAGTTTTGAAGGCTGTGGAAGTCCTGTGAACCTCATGCAAGCCTCTTTAAATGTCAGGAAGGAGCAAGAAGGCAGTTTACTGTGGAGGTCCTGTGAGACTCGTGCAAGCCTGTTAAGTGTCAGGAAGGAGCTAGAATGCAGTTTTCACCACTGTGGAGGCCCTATGAAGCTCATGCGAGCCTGTTTATGTGGGGGAATGACCTTACAAAGCCGTGTTAACCGCCGAGCAGGTGATGTGAAGCACGTGCAACCCTGTTTAAGTACCAAGAAAGGTTGAGAAAGCAGTTTTGAAGGCTGTGGAGGTCCTGTGAAGCTCGTGCAAGCCTGTTTAAGTGTCAGGAAGGAGCTAGAAGGCAGTTTTCACCACCGGTGGGGCTCGTGCAAGCCTGTTTATGTGCGGGAAAGACCGGAGAAATCCGTTTTAACCACTGAGTAGGTGCTGTGAGGAACGTGCAGGCCTGTTTAAGTGTCATGGCTTGTTCAAGCCTGTTTTGTGTGCGGGAAAGCTCTGAGAAAGTCGTTTTAACCGCCGTGGTGGTGCTGTGAAACTCATGCAAACCTGTTTGTGTGACAGGAAAGATCTAGAAACCAGTTTTCACCTCTGTGCAGTCCCTGTGAAGCCCATATAAGACTCTTTAAGTGTGGGAAAGGTGTGACATTGCCGTTTTCACCTCCGAGGAAGTGCGCTGAAGCATGTGCGGGCCTGTTTAAGTACCAGGAAAGATCGAGAAAGCAGTTTTCAAGGTCCAGTGAAGCTCGTGCAAGCATGTTAAGTGTCAGGAAGGAGCTAGAAGGCAGTTTTCACCACTGTGGAGGCCCTGTCAAGCTCATGCAAGCCTGTTTATGTGTGGGAATGACCTGACAAAGCTGTGTTAACCGCTGAGCAGGTGATGTGAAGTACGTGCAACCCTGTTTAAGTACCAAGAAAGATTGAGAAAGCAGTTTTGAACGCTGGGGAGTTCCTGTGAAGCTCGTGCAAGCCTGTTTAAGTGTCAGGAAGGAGCTAGATTCTAGAAGGCAGTTTTCACCACTGTGGAGGTCCTGTGAGGTTAGTTCAAGCCTGTTTATGTGCGGGAAAGACCTGTGAAAGCTGTTTTCACCACCAAGGAGGAGCTGTGAAGAACGGGCAGGCCTTTTGAAGTGCCAGGAAATCTCGAGAAAGCAGTTTGCACCACTGTGGAGGTCCTGTGAAGCTCGTTAATCCTGTTTACGAGCGGGAAAGACCTGAGAAAGCTGTTTGAACCGCCACGGAGGTGCTTTGAAGCTCGTGCAAGCTTGTTTAAGTGTCAGGGAAGAGCTCGAAAGCAGTTTTCACCACTGTAGAGGTCTTGTGAGGCATGTGCAAGCCTGTTTATGTGCGGGAAAGACCTGAGAAAGTAGTTTTAACCACCAAGGAGGTGCTCTGATGAACGTGCATGCCTCTTGAAGTGCAGGCCTGTTTAAGTGTCAGGAAGTAGCTAGAAGGCAGTTTTCACCACTGTGGAGCTCCTGTGAGGCTCGTGGAAGCCTCTTTATTTTCGGGAAAGACCTGAGAAAGCTGTTTTCACCACCAAGGAATAGCTGTGAAGAACGTGCATGCATCTTGAAGTGCCAGGAACTCTCGAGAAAGCAGTTTTCACCAACGTGGAGGTCCTGTGAAGCTCGTGCAGGCTGGTTTAAGTGTCAGGAAGGAGCTAGAAAGCAGTTTTCACCACTGTGGAGCTCCTGTGAGGCTCGTGCAAGCCTGTTTATGTGCGGAAAGACCTGATAAAGCCGTTTTAACCTCTGAGTGCGTGCTGTGAGGAACGTGCAGGCCTGTTTAAGTACCAGGAAAGATTGAGAAAGCAGTTTTGAAGGCTGTGGAGGTCCTGTGAAGCTCGTGCAAGCCTGTTTAAGGAAAGGAGCTAGAAGGCAGTTTTCACCGCTGTGGAGGTCCTGTGTGGCTTGTTCAAGCCTGTTTGTGTGCGGGAAAGACCTGAGAAAGCAGTTTTCACCACTGTGCAGTCCCTGTGAAGCCCATATACTGGCATTATTCGAATAGAATGGTAGATCCAAAGTAGCGGAAGAAATTCAATTCTTGGAATTTTTATTAATCCAATTATGCGGAAGCCTCTACACTAATTATTTTCTAGTGAATCCAATTTCGCGGAAGAGCCCGTAGCAGTAGACACCACGAAGCGTTCTTAGCAAAACAAAACAAAACAGCAAAGTGACTGGCAGAACTAGTGCACCAGGAAGCGTTCTTATCAAAACACTTGTGAAGTCACTGCAGGGGCGTTGTAGTGCACCCAGACCATGTTCTTATCAAAACAAGTACGGATAATAGTTGCTGGCAGACAGAACGATCGAAGGTCCGGAGCCTATACAAGCCTATGGTAATTTAGTACTGCCCCCTGGGGCGAACAGGCTTCCGTGCGTGGTTAGTGCCTTTCTTGGAAAATGTGCTTCTATTACACCGATGAATCTAATCTAACGGAAGAAATTTGCTTCCTGGAAGTTTTATGAATGTAATGTAGTGGAAGCCAGTTTTGAAATTATTTAATTGTCTACCGTTCTATTCGAATAATGACGGTAAGCCTCTTTAAGTGTGGAAAAGGAGTTACATTGCCGTTTTCACCTCCGAGGAGGTGCGCTGAAGCACGTGCAGGCCTGTTTAAGTACCAGGAAAGATTGAGAAAGCAGTTTTGAACACTGTGGAGGTCCTGTGAAGCTCGTGTAAGCTTGTTTAAGTGTCAGGAAGGAGTTAGAAGGCAGTTTTCACCACTGTGGAGGTCCTGTGAAGCTCGTTTACGTGCTGGAAAGACCTGATAAAGCTGTTTTAACCGCCGAGGAGGTCCTGTGAAGCTCGTGCAAGCCTGTTTAAGAGTCAGGAAGGAGCTAGAAGGCAGTTTTCACCACTGTGGAGGTCCTGTGAGGCTCGTGCAAAACTGTTTATATTGGGAAAAGACCTGAGAAAGCTGTTTTCACCGCCAAGGAGTAGCTGTGAAGAACGTGTAGGCCACTTGCAGTGCCAGGAACTCTCGAGAAAGCAGTTTTAACCACTGTGGAGGTCCTCTGCAGCTCGTGCAGGCCTGTTTAAGTGTCAGGAAGGATCTAGAAGGCAGTTTTCACCACTGTGGAGCTCCTGTGATGCTCGTGCAAGCCTGTTTATGTGCGGGAAAGACCTGATAAAGCCGTTTTAACCACTGAGTGGGTGCTGTGAGGAACGTGCAGGCCTGTTTCAGTGTCAAGAAAGATCTACAAGCAGTTTTCATCGTTGTGGAAGTCTTGTGAGGATTGTTCCAGCCTGTTTAAATGCGGGGAAAAGGTCTGAAACAGCTGTTTTAACCACCGTGGAGGAGCTATCAAGCACGTGCAGGCCCGTTTAAGTTTCAGGAAAGAGCTACAAAGCAGTTTACATCACTGCGGCGGTCCTGTGTGACTGGTTCAAGCCTGTTTGTATGCGGGAAAGACCTGAGAAAGTCGTTTTAACCGCCGTGGAGGTCATGCAAACCTATTTGTGTGACAGGAAAGATCTAGAATGCAGTTTTCACCACTGTGCAGTCCCTGTGAAGCCCATATAATCCTCTTTAAATGTGGGAAAGGTGTGACGCCGTTTTCACCTTCGAGGAGGTGCGCTGAAGCACGTGCAGGCCTGTTTATGTACCAGGAAAGATTGAGAAAGCAGTTTTGAACGCTGTGGAGGTCCTGTGAAGCTCATGCAAGCATGTTAAGTGTCAGGAAAGTGCTAGAAGGCAGTTTCGGGGCCCTGTGAAACTCAAGCAAGCCTGTTTATGTGTGGGAATGACCTGACAAAGCCGTGTTAACCGCCGAGCAGGTGATGTGAAGCACGTTCAGCCCTGTTTAAGTACCACGAAAGATTGAGAAAGCAGTGTTCACCACTGTGGAGTTCCTGTGAAGCTCATTAATCCTGTTTACGAGCAGGAAAGACCTGAGAAAGCTGTTTGAACCGCCGAGGAGGTGCTTTGAAGCTTGTGCAAGCTTGTTTAAGTGTCAGGGGAGAACTCGAAAGCAGTTTTCACCACTGTAGAGGTCTTGTGAGGCATGTGCAAGCTTGTTTACGTGCTGAAAAGACCTGATAAAGCTGTTTTAACCGCCGAGGAGGTCCTGTGAAACTCGTGCAAGCCTGTTTAAGAGTGAGGAAGGAGCTAGAAGGCAGTTTTCACCACTGTGGAGGTCCTGTGAGGCTCGTGCAAAACTGTTTATATTCGGGAAAGACCTGAGGAAGCTGTTTTCACCGCCAAGGAGTAGCTGTGAAGAACGTGTAGGCCACTTGCAGTGCCAGGAACTCTCGAGAAAGCAGTTTTAACCACTGTGGAGGTCCTCTGAAGCTCGTGCAGGCCTGTTTAAGTGTCAGGAAGGATCTAGAAGGCAGTTTTCACCACTGTGGAGCTCCTGTGATGCTCATACAAGCCTGTTTATGTGCGGGAAAGACCAGATAAAGCCGTTTTAACCACTGAGTGGGTGCTGTGAGGAACGTGCAGGCCTGTTTAAGTGTCAAGAAAGGTCTAAAAGCAGTTTTCACCACTGTGCAATCCCTGTGAAGCCCATATAAGCCTCTTTAAGTGTGGAAAAGGTGTGACATTGCCGTTTTCACCTCCGAAGAGGTGCGCTGAAGCACGTGCAGGCCTGTTTAAGTACCAGGAAAGTTTGAGAAAGCAGTTTTGTTCGGTGTGGAGTTCCTGCGATGCTCGTGCAAGCCTGTTAAGTGTCATGAAGGAGCTAGAAGGCAGTTTTGACCACTGTGGAGCCCCTGTGAAGCTCGTTAATCCGGTTTATGCTCGGAAAAGACCAGATAAAGCAGTTTTCACCGCCAATTAGTAGCTGTGAAGAACTTGTAGGCCTCTTGAAGTGCCAGGAACTCTCGAGAAAGCAGTTTTCACCACTGTGGAGCTCCTGTGAGGCTCGTGCAAGCCTGTTTATGTGCGGGAAAGACCTGATAAAGCCGTTTTAACCACTGAGTGGGTGCTGTGAGGAACGTGCATGCCTGTTTAAGTGTCAAGAAATATCTACAAGCAGTTTTCATCATTGTGGAAGTCTTGTGAGGATTGTTCCAGCCTGTTTAAATGCGGGGAAAAGGTCTGAAGCAGCTGTTTTAACCACCGTGGAGGAGCTATGAAGCACGTGCAGGCCCGTTTAAGATTCAGGAAAGAGCTACAAAGCAGTTTACATCACTGTGGCGGTCCTGTGTGTCTTGTTCAAGCCTGTTTGTATGCTGGAAAGACCTGAGAAAGTCGTTTTAACCGCCGTGGAGGTCATGCAAACCTATTTGTGTGACAGGAAAGATCTCGAATGCAGTTTTCACCTCTGTGCAGTCCCTGTGAAGCCCATATAATCCTCTTTAAGTGTGGGAAAGGTGTGACATTGCCGTTTTCACCTCCGAGGAGGTGTGCTGAAGCACGTGCAAGGCCTGTTTAAGTTTCAGGAAGGAGCTGCAAAGCAGTTTTCACCACTGTGGCGGTCCTGTGTGGCTGGTGCAAGCCGGTTTACGTGTGGGAAGCCCTGAGAAAGTCGTTTTAACCGCCGTGGAGGTGCTGTGAAACTCATGCAAACCTTTTTGTGTGACAGGAAATATCTAGAAAGCAGTTTTCACCACTGTGCAGTCCCTGTCAAGCACATATAACCCTCTTTAAGTGTGGGAAAGATGTGACATTGCCGTTTTCTCCTCGGAGGAGGTGCGCGGAAGCACGTGCAGGCCTGTTTAAGTACCAGGAAAGATTGAGAAAGCAGTTTTGAATGCTGTGGAGGTCCTGTGAAGCTCGTGCAAGCCTGTTAAGTGTCAGGAAGGAGCTAGAAGGCAGTTTTCACCACTGTGGAGGCCCTGTGAAGCTCATGCAAGCCTGTTTATGTGTGGGAATGACCTGACAAAGCCGTGTTAACCGCCGAGCAGTTGATGTGAAGCACATGCTACCCAGTTTAAGTACCAGGAAAGGTTGAGAAAGCAGTTTTGAACGCTGTGGAGGTCCTGTGAAGCTCGTGTAGGCCTGTTTAAGTGTCAGGAAGGAGCTAGAAGACAGTTTACACCACCTGTGAGGTTCCTGCAAGCCTGTTTATATGCGGGAAAGACCTGATAAAGCCGTTTTAACCACTGAGTGTGTGCTGTGAGGAACGTGCAAGCCTGTTTAAGTGTCAAGAAAGATCTAAAAACAGTTTTCATCATTGTGGAAATCCTGTGAGGCTTGTGCCAGCCTGTTTAAATGCAGGAAAAAGGTGTGAAACAGCTGTTTTAACCACCGTGGAGGAGCTATCAAGCACGTGCAGGACCGTTTAAGTTTCAGGAAAGAGCTGCAAAGCAGTTTTCACCACTGTGGCGGTCCTGTGTGGCTTATTCAAGCCTGTTTGGGTGCGTGAAAGACCTGAGAAAGTCGTTTTAACCGCCGTGGAGGTGCTGTGAAGCTCATGCAAACCAGTTTGTGTGACAGGAAAGATCTAGAAAGCAGTTTTCACCACTGTGCTGTCCCTGTGAAGCCCATATAAGCCTTTTTAAATGTGGGAAAGGTGTGACATTGCCGTTTTCACCACCGAGGAGGTGCGCTGAAGCACGTGCAGGCCTGTTTAAGTACCAGGAAAGATTGATAAAGCAGTTTTGAACGCTGTGGAGGTCCTGTAGAGCTCGTGCAAGCCTGTTTAAGTGTCATGAAGGAGCTAGAAGGAAGTTTTCACCACTGTGGAGGTCCTGTGAGGCTCGTGCAAGCTGGTTTATGTGTGCGAAAGACCTGAGCAAGCTGTTTTAACCGTTGAGGAGGTGCTTTGAAGCTCGTGGAAGCTTGTTTACGTGTCAGGAAGAGCTAGAAAGCAGTTTTCACTACTATAGAGGTCTTGTGAAGCATGTGCAAGCCTGTTTATGTGCGTGAAAGACCTGAGAAATCCGTTTTAACCGCCAAGGAAATGCTCTGATGAACGTGCATGCCTCTTATGTTTGTGTGACAGGAAAGATCTAGAAAGCAGTTTTCACCACTGTGCAGTCCCTGTGAAGCCCATATAAACCTCTTTAGATGTGGGAAAGGTGTTACATTGCCGTTTTCACCTCCGAGGAGGTGTGCTGAAGCACGTGCAGGCCTGTTTAAGTACCAGGAAAGATTGAGAAAGCGGTTTTGAACGCTGTGGAGGTCCTGTGAAGCTCGTGCAAGCCTGTTAAGTGTCAGGAAGGAGCTAGAAGGCAGTTTTCACCACTGTCGTGGTCCTGTGAAGCTCATGCAAGTCTGTTTATGTGTGGGAATGACCTGGCAAAGCCGTGTTAACCGCCGAGCAGGTAGCACGTGCAGCCCTGTTTAAGTACCAATAAAGATTGAGAAAGCAGTTTTTAACGCTGTGGAGGTCCTGTGAAGCTCATGCAAGCCTGTTTAAGTGTCAGGAAGGAGCTAGAAGGCAGTTTTCACCAATATGGAGGTCCTGTGAGGCTCGTGTATGCCTGTTTATGTGCGGGAAGACCTGAGAGAGCTGTTTTCACCGCCAAGGAGGAGCTGTGAAGAACGTGCAGGCCACTTGAAGTGCCAGGAAATCTCGGGAAATCAGTTTTCACCACTGTGGAGGTGCTGTGAGGCTCGTGCATGTCTGTTTATGTGCGTGAAATATCTGAGATAGCCGTTTTAACCGCCATGGAGGTGCTCTGATGAACGTGTATGCCTCTTGAAGTGCCTGGAATTATCGAGAAAGCAGTTTTCACCAGTGTGGAAGTCTTGTGAAGCTCGTGCAGGCCCGTTTAAGTGTCAGGAAGGAGCTAGATAGCAGTTTTCACCACCTGTGAGGCTCGTGCAAACCTGTGTTTGTGCGGGAAAGACCTGATAAAGCCGTTTTAACCACTGAGTGGGTGCTGTGAGGAACGTGCAGGCCTGTTTAAGTGTCAAGAAAGATCTAAAAGCAGTTTTCATCATTGGGAAAGTCCTGTAAAGCTTGTATCAGCCTGTTTAAATGCGTGAAAAAGGTCTTAAACAGCTGTTTTAGCCTCCGTGGCGGAGATATCAACAACGTGCAGGCCCGTTTGAGTTTCAGGAAAGAGCAACAAAGCAGTTTTTACCACTGTGGCGGTCCTGTGTGGCTTCCTCAAAGCTGTTTGTTGTGGGAAAGACCTGAGAAAGTCGTTTTAACCGCCATGGAGGTACTGTGAAGCTCATGCAAACCTATTTGTGTGACAATAAAGTTCTAGAAAGCAGTTTTCACCACTGTGCAGTCCCTGTGAAGCCCATATAAGCCTCTTTAAGTGTGGGGAAGGTGTGACATTGCCGTTTTCACCTCCGAGGAGGTGCGCTGAAGCACGTGCAGGCCTGTTTAAGTACCAGGAAAGATTGAGAAAGCAGTTTTGAACGCTGTAAAGGTCCTGTGAAGCTCGTGCAAGCCTGTTAAGTGTCAGGAAGGAGCTAGAAGGCAGTTTTCACCACTGTGGAGGACCTATGAAACTCATGCAAGCCTGTTTATGTGTGGGAATGACCTTACAAAGCTGTGTTAACCGCCGAGCAGGTGATGTGAAGCACGTGCAACACTGTTTAAATACCAAGAAAGGTTGAGAAAGCAGTTTTGAAGGCTATGGAAGTCCTGTGAAGCTCAAGCAAGCCTCTTTAAGTGTCAGGAAGGAGAAAGAAGGCAGTTTTCACCACTGTGGTGGTCCTGTGAGGCTCGTGCAAGCTTGTTTATGTGCGGGAAAGACCTGAGAAAGCTGTTTTCACCGCCAAGGAGGAGCTGTGAAGAACGTGCAGGCCTCTTGAACTGCCAGGAAATCTTGAGAAAGCAGTTTTCACCACTGTGGAGGTCCTGTGAAGCTCGTTAATCCTGTTTACGTGCGGGACAGACCTGAGAAAGCTGTTTTAACCGCCGAGGAGGTGCTTTGAAGCTTGTGCAAGCTTGTTTAAATTTCAGGAAAGAGCTACAAAGCAGTTTTCACCACTGTGGCGGTCCTGTGTGGCTTGTTCAAGGCTGTTTGTGTGTGGGAAAGACCTGAGAAAGTTGTTTTAACCGCCGTGGAGGTGCTGTGAAGCTCATGCAAACCTATTTGTGTGACAGGAAAGTTCTAGAAAGCAGTTTTCACCACTGTGCAGTCCCTGTGAAGCCCATATAAGCCTCTTTAGATGTGGGAAAGGTGTTACATTGCCGTTTTCACCTCCGAGGAGGTGTGCTGAAGCACGTGCAGGCCTGTTTAAGTACCAGGAAAGATTGAGAAAGCAGTTTTGAACGCTGTGGAGGTCCTGTGAAGCTCGTGCAAGCCTGTTAAGTGTCAGGAAGGAGCTAGAATGCAGTTGTCACCACTGTGGAGGCCCTATGAAGCTCATGCAAGCCTGTTTATGCGTGGGAATGACCTTACAAAGCCGTGTTAACCGCCGAGCAGGTGATTTGAAGCACGTGCAACCCTGTTTAAGTACCAAGAAAGATTGAGAAAGCAGTTTTGAAGGCTGTGGAGGTCCTGTGAAGCTCGTGCAAGCCTGTTTAAGTGTCAGGAAGGAGCTAGAAGGCAGTTTTCACCACCGGTGGGGCTCGTGCAAGCCTGTTTATGTGCGGGAAAGACCGGAGAAAGCCGTTTTAACCACTGAGTAGGTGCTGTGAGGAACGTGCAGGCCTGTTTAAGTGTCATGGCTTGTTCAAGCCTGTTTGTGTGTGGGAAAGCTCTGAGATAGTCGTTTTAACCGCCGTGGTGGTGCTGTGAAACTCATGCAAACCTGTTTGTGTGACAGGAAAGATCTAGAAACCAGTTTTCACCTCTGTGCAGTCCCTGTGAAGCCCATATAAGACTCTTTAAGTGTGGGAAATGTGTGACATTGCCGTTTTTACCTCCGAGGAAGTGCGCTGAAGCACGTGCGGGCCTGTTTAAGTACCAGGAAAGATCGAGAAAGCAGTTTTCAAGGTCCAGTGAAGCTCGTGCAAGCATGTTAAGTGTCAGGAAGGAGATAGAAGGCAGTTTTCACCACTGTGGAGGCCCTGTCAAGCTCATGCAAGCCTGTTTATGTGTGGGAATGACCTGACAAAGCCTTGTTAACCGCCGAGCAGGTGATGTGAAGTACGTGCAACCCTATTTAAGTACCAAGAAAGATTGAGAAAGCAGTTTTGAACGCTGTGGAATTCCTGTGAAGCTCGTGCAAGCCTGTTTAAGTGTCATGAAGGAGCTAGAAGGCAGTTTTCACCACTGTGGAGGTCCTATGAGGTTCGTTCAAGCCTGTTTAAGTGCGGGTAAGACCTGTGAAAGCTGTTTTCACCACCAAGGAGGAGCTGTGAAGAGCGAGCAGGCCTTTTGAAGTGCCAGGAAATCTTGAGAAAGCAGTTTTCACCACTGTGGAGGTCCTGTGAAGCTCGTTAATCCTGTTTACAAGCGGGAAAGACCTGAGAAAGCTGTTTGAACCACCGAGGAGGTGCTTTGAAGCTCGTGCAAGCTTGTTTAAGTGTCAGGGAAGAGCTCGAAAGCAGTTTTCACCACTGTACAGGTCTTGTGAGGCATGTGCAAGCCTGTTTATGTGTGGAAAGACCTGAGAAAGTCGTTTTAACCGCCAAGGAGATGCTCTGATGAACGTGCATGCCTCTTGAAGTGCAAGCCTGTTTAAGTGTCAGGAAGGAGCTAGAAGGCAGTTTTCACCACTGTGGAGCTCCTGTGAGGCACGTCGAAGCCTGTTTATTTTCGGGAAAGACCTGAGAAAGCTGTTTTCACCGCCAAGGAATAGCTGTGAAGAGCGTGCATGCATCTTGAAGTACCAGGAACTCTCGAGAAAGCAGTTTTCACCAATGTGGAGGTCCTGTGAAGCTCGTGCAGGCTGATTTAAGTGTCAGGAAGGAGCTAGAAAGCAGTTTTCACCACTATGGAGCTCCTGTGAGGCTCGTGCAAGCCTATTTATGTGCGGGAAAGACCTGATAAAGCCGTTTTAACCTCTGAGTGGGTGCTGTGAGGAATGTGCAGGCCTGTTTAAGTACCAGGAAAGATTGAGAAAGCTGTTTTGAAGGCTGTGGAGGTCCTTTGAAGCTCGTGCCAGCCTGTTTAAGGAAAGGAGCTAGAAGGCAGTTTTCACCGCTGTGGAGGTCCTGTGTGGCTTGTTCAAGCCTGTTTGTGTGCGGGAAAGACCTGAGAAAGTCATTTTAACCGCCTTGGAGGTGTTGTGAAGCTCGTGCAAACCTGTTTTTGTGACAGGAAAGATCTAGAAAGCAGTTTTCACCACTGTGCAGTCCCTGTGAAGCCCATATACCGCCATTATTCGAATAGAACGGTAGATTCAAAGTAGCGGAAGAAATTCAATTCTTGGAATTTTTATTAATCCAATTATGCGGAAGCCTCTACACTAATTATTTTCTAGTGAATTCAATTTCGCGGAAGAGCCCGTAGCAGTAGACACCACGAAGCGTTCTTAGCAAAACAAAACAAAACAGCGAAGTGACTGGCAGAACTAGTGCACCAGGAAGCGTTCTTATCAAAACAACACTTGTGAAGTCACTGCAGGGGCGTTGTAGTGCACCCAGACCATGTTCTTATCAAAACAAGTACGGATAATAGTTGCTGGCAGACAGAACGATCGTAAACTATGTAAGGCCTAAGGGATACAGCATGTGAAAGGCCTAAAGGGACTTCAAATACAAACAAAAAATAAAAGGGAGATATACTCCAGGGAACCAACCCTGGAGGGACAACAAAACGGGAGCAATGGCAGTAGGTGTAGGGAGGCTATGGGATGATATTTAGTCCGTAGGGTTCTATTGTTCTTAAGGCCTTGATCCAAGCACTTTCTCTCTTCTTCAGACTTCTTTGATCTTCTGTGCTTTCAACTGGCTGGACTTGGATGTCAGAGGGGATGTGGTGGTTCTGTTGGACATGTCTATACAGGCGAGTTTGTACCCAGTTAGCTTGTCTTTTGGTGAACAGTTCTCTCAAATGGTTTCTGAATCTATTGTGTAAGGGTTGTGTGGTCATTCCTGCATATTGGACTTTACATCTAGTGCATGTTATCACATAGATGACATTCCTTGTCCTGATAAAGCCGTTTTAACCACTGAGTGGGTGCTGTGAGGAACATGCATGCCTGGTTAAGTGTCAAGAAATATCTACAAGCAGTTTTCATCATTGTGGAAGTCTTGTGAGGATTGTTCCAGCGTGTTTAAATGCGGGAAAAAGGTCTGAAACAGCTGTTTTAACCACCGTGGAGGAGCTATGAAGCACTTGCAGGCCCGTTTAAGTTTCAGGAAAGAGCTACAAAGCAGTTTATATCACTGTGGCGGTCCTGTGTGACTTGTTCAAGCCTGTTTGTATGCGGGAAAGACCTGAGAAAGTCGTTTTAACCGCCGTGGAGGTGCTGTGAAGCTCATGCAAACCTATTTGTGTGACAGGAAAGATCTCGAATGCAGTTTTCACCTCTGTGCAGTCCCTGTGAAACCCATATAATCCTCTTTAAGTGTGGGAAAGGTGTGACATTGCCGTTTTCACCTCCGAGGAGGTGCACTGAAGCACGTGCAGGCCTGTTTAAGTACCAGGAAAGATTGAGAAAGCAGTTTTGAACGCTGTGGAGGTCCTGTGAAGCTTGTGCAAGCCTGTTAAGTGTCAGGAAGGAGCTAGAAGGCAGTTTTCACCACTGTGGAGGACCTATGAAGCTCATGCAAGCCTGTTTATGTGTGGGAATGACCTTACAAAGCCGTGTTAACCGCCAAGCAGGTGATGTGAAGCACGTGCAACCCTGTTTAAGTACCAAGAAAGGTTGAGAAAGCAGTTTTGAAGGCTGTGGAAGTCCTGTGAAGCTCAAGCAAGCCTCTTTAAGTGTCAGGAAGGAGCAAGAAGGCAGTTTTCACCACTGTGAAGGTCCTGTGAGGCTCGTGCAAACTTGTTTATGTATGGGAACGACCTTACAAAGCCGTGTTAACCGCCAAGCAGGTGATGTGAAGCACGTGCAACCCTGTTTAAGTACCAAGAAAGGTTGAGAAAGCAGTTTTGAAGGCTGCGGAAGTCCTGTGAAGCTCATGCAAGCCTCTTTAAGTGTCAGGAAGGAGAAAGAAGACAGTTTTCGCCACTGTGGAGGTGCTGTGAGGCTCGTGCAATCTTGTTTATGTGCGGGAAAGACCTGAGAAAGCTGTTTTCACCGCCAAGGAGGAGCTGTGAAGAACGTGCAGGCCTCTTGAAGTGCCAGGAAATCTTGAGAAAGCAGTTTTCACCACTGTGGAGGTCCTGTGAAGCTCGTTAATCCTGTTTACGTGCGGGACAGACCTGAGAAAGCTGTTTTAACCGCCGAGGAGGTGCTTTGAAGCTCGTACAAGCTTGTTTAAGTTTCAGGAAAGAGCTACAAAGCAGTTTTCTCCACTGTGGTGGTCCTGTGTGGCTTGTTCAAGGCTGTTTGTGTGTGGGAAAGACCTGAGAAAGTCGTTTTAACTGCCGTGGAGGTGCTGTGAAGCTCATGCAAACCTATTTGTGTGACAGGAAAGTTCTAGAAAGCAGTTTTCACCACTGTGCAGTCCCTGTGAAGCCCATATAAGCCTCTTTAGGTGTGGGAAAGGTGTGACATTGCCGTTTTCACCACCGAGGAGGTGCGCTGAAGCACGTGCAGGCCTGTTTAAGTACCAGGAAAGATTGAGAAAGCAGTTTTGAACGCTGTGGAGGTCCTGTGAAGCTCGTGCAAGCCTGTTAAGTGTCAGGAAGGAGCTAGAATGCAGTTTTCACCACTGTGGAGGACTTTTGAAGCTCATGCAAGCCTGTTTATGTGTGGGAATGACCTTACAAAGCCGTGTTAACCACCTAGCAGGTGATGTGAAGCGGGTGCAACCCAGTTTAAGCACCAAGAAAAGTTGAGAAAGCAGTTTTGAAGGCTGTGGAAGTCCTGTGAACCTCATGCAAGCCTCTTTAAATGTCAGGAAGGAGCAAGAAGGCAGTTTACTGTGGAGGTCCTGTGAGACTCGTGTAAGCCTGTTAAGTGTCAGGAAGGAGCTAGAATGCAGATTTCACCACTGTGGAGGCCCTATGAAGCTCATGCGAGCCTGTTTATGTGGGGGAATGACCTTACAAAGCCGTGTTAACCGCCGAGCAGGTGATGTGAAGCACGTGCAACCCTGTTTAAGTACCAAGAAAGGTTGAGAAAGCAGTTTTGAAGGCTGTGGAGGTCCTGTGAAGCTCGTGCAAGCCTGTTTAAGTGTCAGGAAGGAGCTAGAAAGCAGTTTTCACCACCGGTGGGGCTCGTGCAAGCCTGTTTATGTGCGGGAAAGACCGGAGAAAGCCGTTTTAACCACTGAGTAGGTGCTGTGAGGAACGTGCAGGCCTGTTTAAGTGTCATGGCTTGTTCAAGCCTGTTTGTGTGTGGGAAAGCTCTGAGAAAGTCGTTTTAACCGCCGTGGTGGTGCTGTGAAACTCATGCAAACCTGTTTGTGTGACAGGAAAGATCTAGAAACCAGTTTTCACCTCTGTGCAGTCCCTGTGAAGCCCATATAAGACTCTTTAAGTGTGGGAAAGGTGTGACATTGCCGTTTTCACCTCCGAGGAAGTGCGCTGAAGCACGTGCGGGCCTGTTTAAGTACCAGGAAAGATCGAGAAAGCAGTTTTCAAGGTCCAGTGAAGCTCGTGCAAGCATGTTAAGTGTCAGGAAGGAGATAGAAGGCAGTTTTCACCACTGTGGAGGCCCTGTCAAGCTCATGCAAGCCTGTTTATGTGTGGGAATGACCTGACAAAGCCGTGTTAACCGCTGAGCAGGTGATGTGAAGTACGTGCAACCCTGTTTAAGTACCAAGAAAGATTGAGAAAGCAGTTTTGAACGCTGGGGAGTTCCTGTGAAGCTCGTGCAAGCCTGTTTAAGTGTCAGGAAGGAGCTAGATTCTAGAAGGCAGTTTTCACCACTGTGGAGGTCCTGTGAGGTTAGTTCAAGCCTGTTTATGTGCGGGAAAGACCTGTGAAAGCTGTTTTCACCACCAAGGAGGAGCTGTGAAGAACGGGCAGGCCTTTTGAAGTGCCAGGAAATCTCGAGAAAGCAGTTTGCACCACTGTGGAGGTCCTGTGAAGCTCGTTAATCCTGTTTACGAGCGGGAAAGACCTGAGAAAGCTGTTTGAACCGCCACGGAGGTGCTTTGAAGCTTGTGCAAGCTTGTTTAAGTGTCAGGGAAGAGCTCGAAAGCAGTTTTTACCACTGTAGAGGTCTTGTGAGGCATGTGCAAGCCTGTTTATGTGCGGGAAAGACCTGAGAAAGTAGTTTTAACCACCAAGGAGGTGCTCTGATGAACGTGCATGCCTCTTGAAGTGCAGGCCTGTTTAAGTGTCAGGAAGTAGCTAGAAGGCAGTTTTCACAACTGTGGAGCTCCTGTGAGGCTTGTGGAAGCCTGTTTATTTTCGGGAAAGACCTGAGAAAGCTGTTTTCACCACCAAGGAATAGCTGTGAAGAACGTGCATGCATCTTGAAGTGCCAGGAACTCTCGAGAAAGCAGTTTTCACCAACGTGGAGGTCCTGTGAAGCTCGTGCAGGCTGGTTTAAGTGTCAGGAAGGAGCTAGAAAGCAGTTTTCACCACTGTGGAGCTCCTGTGAGGCTCGTGCAAGCCTGTTTATGTGCGGAAAGACCTGATAAAGCCGTTTTAACCTCTGAGTGCGTGCTGTGAGGAACGTGCAGGCCTGTTTAAGTACCAGGAAAGATTGAGAAAGCAGTTTTGAAGGCTGTGGAGGTCCTGTGAAGCTCGTGCAAGCCTGTTTAAGGAAAGGAGCTAGAAGGCAGTTTTCACCGCTGTGGAGGTCCTGTGTGGCTTGTTCAAGCCTGTTTGTGTGCGGGAAAGACCTGAGAAAGCAGTTTTCACCACTGTGCAGTCCCTGTGAAGCCCATATACTGGCATTATTCGAATAGAATGGTAGATCCAAAGTAGCGGAAGAAATTCAATTCTTGGAATTTTTATTAATCCAATTATGCGGAAGCCTCTACACTAATTATTTTCTAGTGAATCCAATTTCGCGGAAGAGCCCGTAGCAGTAGACACCACGAAGCGTTCTTAGCAAAACAAAACAAAACAGCGAAGTGACTGGCAGAACTAGTGCACCAGGAAGCGTTCTTATCAAAACAACACTTGTGAAGTCACTGCAGGGGCGTTGTAGTGCACCCAGACCATGTTCTTATCAAAACAAGTACGGATAATAGTTGCTTATCAAAACAAGTACGGATAATAGTTGCTGGCAGACAGAACGATCGAAGGTCCGGAGCCTATACAAGCCTATGGTAATTTAGTACTGCCCCCTGGGGCGAACAGGCTTCCGTGCGTGGTTAGTGCCTTTCTTGGAAAATGTGCTTCTATTACACCGATGAATCTAATCTAACGGAAGAAATTTGCTTCCTGGAAGTTTTATGAATGTAATGTAGTGGAAGCCAGTTTTGAAATTATTTAATTGTCTACCGTTCTATTCGAATAATGACGGTAAGCCTCTTTAAGTGTGGAAAAGGAGTTACATTGCCGTTTTCACCTCCGAGGAGGTGCGCTGAAGCACGTGCAGGCCTGTTTAAGTACCAGGAAAGATTGAGAAAGCAGTTTTGAACACTGTGGAGGTCCTGTGAAGCTCGTGTAAGCTTGTTTAAGTGTCAGGAAGGAGTTAGAAGGCAGTTTTCACCACTGTGGAGGTCCTGTGAAGCTCGTTTACGTGCTGGAAAGCCCTGAGAAAGCTGTTTTAACCGCCGAGGAGGTCCTGTGAAGCTCGTGCAAGCCTGTTTAAGAGTCAGGAAGGAGCTAGAAGGCAGTTTTCACCACTGTGGAGGTCCTGTGAGGCTCGTGCAAAACTGTTTATATTCGGAAAAGACCTGACAAAGCTGTTTTCACCGCCAAGGAGTAGCTGTGAAGAACGTGTAGGCCACTTGCAGTGCCAGGAACTCTCGAGAAAGCAGTTTTAACCACTGTGGAGGTCCTCTGCAGCTCGTGCAGGCCTGTTTAAGTGTCAGGAAGGATCTAGAAGGCAGTTTTCACCACTGTGGAGCTCCTGTGATGCTCGTGCAAGCCTGTTTATGTGCGGGAAAGACCTGATAAAGCCGTTTTAACCACTGAGTGGGTGCTGTGAGGAACGTGCAGGCCTGTTTCAGTGTCAAGAAAGATCTACAAGCAGTTTTCATCGTTGTGGAAGTCTTGTGAGGATTGTTCCAGCCTGTTTAAATGCGGGGAAAAGGTCTGAAACAGCTGTTTTAACCACCGTGGAGGAGCTATCAAGCACGTGCAGGCCCGTTTAAGTTTCAGGAAAGAGCTACAAAGCAGTTTACATCACTGCGGCGGTCCTGTGTGACTGGTTCAAGCCTGTTTGTATGCGGGAAAGACCTGAGAAAGTCGTTTTAACCGCCGTGGAGGTCATGCAAACCTATTTGTGTGACAGGAAAGATCTAGAATGCAGTTTTCACCACTGTGCAGTCCCTGTGAAGCCCATATAATCCTCTTTAAATGTGGGAAAGGTGTGACGCCGTTTTCACCTTCGAGGAGGTGCGCTGAAGCACGTGCAGGCCTGTTTATGTACCAGGAAAGATTGAGAAAGCAGTTTTGAACGCTGTGGAGGTCCTGTGAAGCTCATGCAAGCATGTTAAGTGTCAGGAAAGTGCTAGAAGGCAGTTTCGGGGCCCTGTGAAACTCAAGCAAGCCTGTTTATGTGTGGGAATGACCTGACAAAGCCGTGTTAACCGCCGAGCAGGTGATGTGAAGCACGTTCAGCCCTGTTTAAGTACCACGAAAGATTGAGAAAGCAGTTTTCACCACTGTGGAGTTCCTGTGAAGCTCATTAATCCTGTTTACGAGCAGGAAAGACCTGAGAAAGCTGTTTGAACCGCCGAGGAGGTGCTTTGAAGCTTGTGCAAGCTTGTTTAAGTGTCAGGGGAGAACTCGAAAGCAGTTTTCACCACTGTAGAGGTCTTGTGAGGCATGTGCAAGCTTGTTTACGTGCTGAAAAGACCTGATAAAGCTGTTTTAACCGCCGAGGAGGTCCTGTGAAACTCGTGCAAGCCTGTTTAAGAGTGAGGAAGGAGCTAGAAGGCAGTTTTCACCACTGTGGAGGTCCTGTGAGGCTCGTGCAAAACTGTTTATATTCGGGAAAGACCTGAGGAAGCTGTTTTCACCGCCAAGGAGTAGCTGTGAAGAACGTGTAGGCCACTTGCAGTGCCAGGAACTCTCGAGAAAGCAGTTTTAACCACTGTGGAGGTCCTCTGAAGCTCGTGCAGGCCTGTTTAAGTGTCAGGAAGGATCTAGAAGGCAGTTTTCACCACTGTGGAGCTCCTGTGATGCTCATACAAGCCTGTTTATGTGCGGGAAAGACCAGATAAAGCCGTTTTAACCACTGAGTGGGTGCTGTGAGGAACGTGCAGGCCTGTTTAAGTGTCAAGAAAGGTCTAAAAGCAGTTTTCACCACTGTGCAATCCCTGTGAAGCCCATATAAGCCTCTTTAAGTGTGGAAAAGGTGTGACATTGCCGTTTTCACCTCCGAAGAGGTGCGCTGAAGCATGTGCAGGCCTGTTTAAGTACCAGGAAAGTTTGAGAAAGCAGTTTTGTTCGGTGTGGAGTTCCTGCGATGCTCGTGCAAGCCTGTTAAGTGTCATGAAGGAGCTAGAAGGCAGTTTTGACCACTGTGGAGCCCCTGTGAAGCTCGTTAATCCGGTTTATGCTCGGAAAAGACCAGATAAAGCAGTTTTCACCGCCAATTAGTAGCTGTGAAGAACTTGTAGGCCTCTTGAAGTGCCAGGAACTCTCGAGAAAGCAGTTTTCACCACTGTGGAGCTCCTGTGAGGCTCGTGCAAGCCTGTTTATGTGCGGGAAAGACCTGATAAAGCCGTTTTAACCACTGAGTGGGTGCTGTGAGGAACGTGCATGCCTGTTTAAGTGTCAAGAAATATCTACAAGCAGTTTTCATCATTGTGGAAGTCTTGTGAGGATTGTTCCAGCCTGTTTAAATGCGGGGAAAAGGTCTGAAGCAGCTGTTTTAACCACCGTGGAGGAGCTATGAAGCACGTGCAGGCCCGTTTAAGATTCAGGAAAGAGCTACAAAGCAGTTTACATCACTGTGGCGGTCCTGTGTGTCTTGTTCAAGCCTGTTTGTATGCTGGAAAGACCTGAGAAAGTCGTTTTAACCGCCGTGGAGGTCATGCAAACCTATTTGTGTGACAGGAAAGATCTCGAATGCAGTTTTCACCTCTGTGCAGTCCCTGTGAAGCCCATATAATCCTCTTTAAGTGTGGGAAAGGTGTGACATTGCCGTTTTCACCTCCGAGGAGGTGTGCTGAAGCACGTGCAAGGCCTGTTTAAGTTTCAGGAAGGAGCTGCAAAGCAGTTTTCACCACTGTGGCGGTCCTGTGTGGCTGGTGCAAGCCGGTTTACGTGTGGGAAGCCCTGAGAAAGTCGTTTTAACCGCCGTGGAGGTGCTGTGAAACTCATGCAAACCTTTTTGTGTGACAGGAAATATCTAGAAAGCAGTTTTCACCACTGTGCAGTCCCTGTCAAGCACATATAACCCTCTTTAAGTGTGGGAAAGATGTGACATTGCCGTTTTCTCCTCGGAGGAGGTGCGCGGAAGCACGTGCAGGCCTGTTTAAGTACCAGGAAAGATTGAGAAAGCAGTTTTGAATGCTGTGGAGGTCCTGTGAAGCTCGTGCAAGCCTGTTAAGTGTCAGGAAGGAGCTAGAAGGCAGTTTTCACCACTGTGGAGGCCCTGTGAAGCTCATGCAAGCCTGTTTATGTGTGGGAATGACCTGACAAAGCCGTGTTAACCGCCGAGCAGTTGATGTGAAGCACATGCTACCCAGTTTAAGTACCAGGAAAGGTTGAGAAAGCAGTTTTGAACGCTGTGGAGGTCCTGTGAAGCTCGTGTAGGCCTGTTTAAGTGTCAGGAAGGAGCTAGAAGACAGTTTACACCACCTGTGAGGTTCCTGCAAGCCTGTTTATATGCGGGAAAGACCTGATAAAGCCGTTTTAACCACTGAGTGTGTGCTGTGAGGAACGTGCAAGCCTGTTTAAGTGTCAAGAAAGATCTAAAAACAGTTTTCATCATTGTGGAAATCCTGTGAGGCTTGTGCCAGCCTGTTTAAATGCAGGAAAAAGGTGTGAAACAGCTGTTTTAACCACCGTGGAGGAGCTATCAAGCACGTGCAGGACCGTTTAAGTTTCAGGAAAGAGCTGCAAAGCAGTTTTCACCACTGTGGCGGTCCTGTGTGGCTTATTCAAGCCTGTTTGGGTGCGTGAAAGACCTGAGAAAGTCGTTTTAACCGCCGTGGAGGTGCTGTGAAGCTCATGCAAACCAGTTTGTGTGACAGGAAAGATCTAGAAAGCAGTTTTCACCACTGTGCTGTCCCTGTGAAGCCCATATAAGCCTTTTTAAGTGTGGGAAAGGTGTGACATTGCCGTTTTCACCACCGAGGAGGTGCGCTGAAGCACGTGCAGGCCTGTTTAAGTACCAGGAAAGATTGATAAAGCAGTTTTGAACGCTGTGGAGGTCCTGTAGAGCTCGTGCAAGCCTGTTTAAGTGTCATGAAGGAGCTAGAAGGAAGTTTTCACCACTGTGGAGGTCCTGTGAGGCTCGTGCAAGCTGGTTTATGTGTGCGAAAGACCTGAGCAAGCTGTTTTAACCGTTGAGGAGGTGCTTTGAAGCTCGTGGAAGCTTGTTTACGTGTCAGGAAGAGCTAGAAAGCAGTTTTCACTACTATAGAGGTCTTGTGAAGCATGTGCAAGCCTGTTTATGTGCGTGAAAGACCTGAGAAATCCGTTTTAACCGCCAAGGAAATGCTCTGATGAACGTGCATGCCTCTTATGTTTGTGTGACAGGAAAGATCTAGAAAGCAGTTTTCACCACTGTGCAGTCCCTGTGAAGCCCATATAAACCTCTTTAGATGTGGGAAAGGTGTTACATTGCCGTTTTCACCTCCGAGGAGGTGTGCTGAAGCACGTGCAGGCCTGTTTAAGTACCAGGAAAGATTGAGAAAGCGGTTTTGAACGCTGTGGAGGTCCTGTGAAGCTCGTGCAAGCCTGTTAAGTGTCAGGAAGGAGCTAGAAGGCAGTTTTCACCACTGTCGTGGTCCTGTGAAGCTCATGCAAGTCTGTTTATGTGTGGGAATGACCTGGCAAAGCCGTGTTAACCGCCGAGCAGGTAGCACGTGCAGCCCTGTTTAAGTACCAATAAAGATTGAGAAAGCAGTTTTTAACGCTGTGGAGGTCCTGTGAAGCTCATGCAAGCCTGTTTAAGTGTCAGGAAGGAGCTAGAAGGCAGTTTTCACCAATATGGAGATCCTGTGAGGCTCGTGTATGCCTGTTTATGTGCGGGAAAGACCTGAGAGAGCTGTTTTCACCGCCAAGGAGGAGCTGTGAAGAACGTGCAGGCCACTTGAAGTGCCAGGAAATCTCGGGAAATCAGTTTTCACCACTGTGGAGGTGCTGTGAGGCTCGTGCATGTCTGTTTATGTGCGTGAAATATCTGAGATAGCCGTTTTAACCGCCATGGAGGTGCTCTGATGAACGTGTATGCCTCTTGAAGTGCCTGGAATTATCGAGAAAGCAGTTTTCACCAGTGTGGAAGTCTTGTGAAGCTCGTGCAGGCCCGTTTAAGTGTCAGGAAGGAGCTAGATAGCAGTTTTCACCACCTGTGAGGCTCGTGCAAACCTGTGTTTGTGCGGGAAAGACCTGATAAAGCCGTTTTAACCACTGAGTGGGTGCTGTGAGGAACGTGCAGGCCTGTTTAAGTGTCAAGAAAGATCTAAAAGCAGTTTTCATCATTGGGAAAGTCCTGTAAAGCTTGTATCAGCCTGTTTAAATGCGTGAAAAAGGTCTTAAACAGCTGTTTTAGCCTCCGTGGCGGAGATATCAACAACGTGCAGGCCCGTTTGAGTTTCAGGAAAGAGCAACAAAGCAGTTTTTACCACTGTGGCGGTCCTGTGTGGCTTCCTCAAAGCTGTTTGTTGTGGGAAAGACCTGAGAAAGTCGTTTTAACCGCCATGGAGGTACTGTGAAGCTCATGCAAACCTATTTGTGTGACAATAAAGTTCTAGAAAGCAGTTTTCACCACTGTGCAGTCCCTGTGAAGCCCATATAAGCCTCTTTAAGTGTGGGGAAGGTGTGACATTGCCGTTTTCACCTCCGAGGAGGTGCGCTGAAGCACGTGCAGGCCTGTTTAAGTACCAGGAAAGATTGAGAAAGCAGTTTTGAACGCTGTAAAGGTCCTGTGAAGCTCGTGCAAGCCTGTTAAGTGTCAGGAAGGAGCTAGAAGGCAGTTTTCACCACTGTGGAGGACCTATGAAACTCATGCAAGCCTGTTTATGTGTGGGAATGACCTTACAAAGCTGTGTTAACCGCCGAGCAGGTGATGTGAAGCACGTGCAACACTGTTTAAATACCAAGAAAGGTTGAGAAAGCAGTTTTGAAGGCTATGGAAGTCCTGTGAAGCTCAAGCAAGCCTCTTTAAGTGTCAGGAAGGAGAAAGAAGGCAGTTTTCACCACTGTGGTGGTCCTGTGAGGCTCGTGCAAGCTTGTTTATGTGCGGGAAAGACCTGAGAAAGCTGTTTTCACCGCCAAGGAGGAGCTGTGAAGAACGTGCAGGCCTCTTGAACTGCCAGGAAATCTTGAGAAAGCAGTTTTCACCACTGTGGAGGTCCTGTGAAGCTCGTTAATCCTGTTTACGTGCGGGACAGACCTGAGAAAGCTGTTTTAACCGCCGAGGAGGTGCTTTGAAGCTTGTGCAAGCTTGTTTAAATTTCAGGAAAGAGCTACAAAGCAGTTTTCACCACTGTGGCGGTCCTGTGTGGCTTGTTCAAGGCTGTTTGTGTGTGGGAAAGACCTGAGAAAGTTGTTTTAACCGCCGTGGAGGTGCTGTGAAGCTCATGCAAACCTATTTGTGTGACAGGAAAGTTCTAGAAAGCAGTTTTCACCACTGTGCAGTCCCTGTGAAGCCCATATAAGCCTCTTTAGATGTGGGAAAGGTGTTACATTGCCGTTTTCACCTCCGAGGAGGTGTGCTGAAGCACGTGCAGGCCTGTTTAAGTACCAGGAAAGATTGAGAAAGCAGTTTTGAACGCTGTGGAGGTCCTGTGAAGCTCGTGCAAGCCTGTTAAGTGTCAGGAAGGAGCTAGAATGCAGTTTTCACCACTGTGGAGGCCCTATGAAGCTCATGCAAGCCTGTTTATGCGTGGGAATGACCTTACAAAGCCGTGTTAACCGCCGAGCAGGTGATTTGAAGGGCGTGCAACCCTGTTTAAGTACCAAGAAAGGTTGAGAAAGCAGTTTTGAAGGCTGTGGAAGTCCTGTGAAGCTCATGCAAGCCTCTTTAAATGTCAGGAAGGAGCAAGAAGGCAGTTTACTGTGGAGGTCCTGTGAGGCTCGTGCAAGCCTGTTAAGTGTCAGGAAGGAGCTAGAATGCAGTTTTCACCACTGTGGAGGCCCTATGAAGCTCATGCAAGCCTGTTTATGTGTGGGAATGACCTTACAAAGCCGTGTTAACCGCCGAGCAGGTGATGTGAAGCACGTGCAACCCTGTTTAAGTACCAAGAAAGATTGAGAAAGCAGTTTTGAAGGCTGTGGAGGTCCTGTGAAGCTCGTGCAAGCTTGTTTAAGTGTCAGGAAGGAGCTAGAAGGCAGTTTTCACCACCGGTGGGGCTCGTGCAAGCCTGTTTATGTGCGGGAAAGACCGGAGAAAGCCGTTTTAACCACTGAGTAGGTGCTGTGAGGAACGTGCAGGCCTGTTTAAGTGTCATGGCTTGTTCAAGCCTGTTTGTGTGTGGGAAAGCTCTGAGATAGTCGTTTTAACCGCCGTGGTGGTGCTGTGAAACTCATGCAAACCTGTTTGTGTGACAGGAAAGATCTAGAAACCAGTTTTCACCTCTGTGCAGTCCCTGTGAAGCCCATATAAGACTCTTTAAGTGTGGGAAATGTGTGACATTGCCGTTTTTACCTCCGAGGAAGTGCGCTGAAGCACGTGCGGGCCTGTTTAAGTACCAGGAAAGATCGAGAAAGCAGTTTTCAAGGTCCAGTGAAGCTCGTGCAAGCATGTTAAGTGTCAGGAAGGAGATAGAAGGCAGTTTTCACCACTGTGGAGGCCCTGTCAAGCTCATGCAAGCCTGTTTATGTGTGGGAATGACCTGACAAAGCCTTGTTAACCGCCGAGCAGGTGATGTGAAGTACGTGCAACCCTATTTAAGTACCAAGAAAGATTGAGAAAGCAGTTTTGAACGCTGTGGAATTCCTGTGAAGCTCGTGCAAGCCTGTTTAAGTGTCATGAAGGAGCTAGAAGGCAGTTTTCACCACTGTGGAGGTCCTATGAGGTTCGTTCAAGCCTGTTTAAGTGCGGGTAAGACCTGTGAAAGCTGTTTTCACCACCAAGGAGGAGCTGTGAAGAGCGAGCAGGCCTTTTGAAGTGCCAGGAAATCTTGAGAAAGCAGTTTTCACCACTGTGGAGGTCCTGTGAAGCTCGTTAATCCTGTTTACAAGCGGGAAAGACCTGAGAAAGCTGTTTGAACCACCGAGGAGGTGCTTTGAAGCTCGTGCAAGCTTGTTTAAGTGTCAGGGAAGAGCTCGAAAGCAGTTTTCACCACTGTACAGGTCTTGTGAGGCATGTGCAAGCCTGTTTATGTGTGGAAAGACCTGAGAAAGTCGTTTTAACCGCCAAGGAGATGCTCTGATGAACGTGCATGCCTCTTGAAGTGCAAGCCTGTTTAAGTGTCAGGAAGGAGCTAGAAGGCAGTTTTCACCACTGTGGAGCTCCTGTGAGGCACGTCGAAGCCTGTTTATTTTCGGGAAAGACCTGAGAAAGCTGTTTTCACCGCCAAGGAATAGCTGTGAAGAGCGTGCATGCATCTTGAAGTACCAGGAACTCTCGAGAAAGCAGTTTTCACCAATGTGGAGGTCCTGTGAAGCTCGTGCAGGCTGATTTAAGTGTCAGGAAGGAGCTAGAAAGCAGTTTTCACCACTATGGAGCTCCTGTGAGGCTCGTGCAAGCCTATTTATGTGCGGGAAAGACCTGATAAAGCCGTTTTAACCTCTGAGTGGGTGCTGTGAGGAACGTGCAGGCCTGTTTAAGTACCAGGAAAGATTGAGAAAGCTGTTTTGAAGGCTGTGGAGGTCCTTTGAAGCTCGTGCCAGCCTGTTTAAGGAAAGGAGCTAGAAGGCAGTTTTCACCGCTGTGGAGGTCCTGTGTGGCTTGTTCAAGCCTGTTTGTGTGCGGGAAAGACCTGAGAAAGTCATTTTAACCGCCTTGGAGGTGTTGTGAAGCTCGTGCAAACCTGTTTTTGTGACAGGAAAGATCTAGAAAGCAGTTTTCACCACTGTGCAGTCCCTGTGAAGCCCATATACCGCCATTATTCGAATAGAACGGTAGATTCAAAGTAGCGGAAGAAATTCAATTCTTGGAATTTTTATTAATCCAATTATGCGGAAGCCTCTACACTAATTATTTTCTAGTGAATTCAATTTCGCGGAAGAGCCCGTAGCAGTAGACACCACGAAGCGTTCTTAGCAAAACAAAACAAAACAGCGAAGTGACTGGCAGAACTAGTGCACCAGGAAGCGTTCTTATCAAAACAACACTTGTGAAGTCACTGCAGGGGCGTTGTAGTGCACCCAGACCATGTTCTTATCAAAACAAGTACGGATAATAGTTGCTGGCAGACAGAACGATCGTAAACTATGTAAGGCCTAAGGGATACAGCATGTGAAAGGCCTAAAGGGACTTCAAATACAAACAAAAAATAAAAGGGAGATATACTCCAGGGAACCAACCCTGGAGGGACAACAAAACGGGAGCAATGGCAGTAGGTGTAGGGAGGCTATGGGATGATATTTAGTCCGTAGGGTTCTATTGTTCTTAAGGCCTTGATCCAAGCACTTTCTCTCTTCTTCAGACTTCTTTGATCTTCTGTGCTTTCAACTGGCTGGACTTGGATGTCAGAGGGGATGTGGTGGTTCTGTTGGACATGTCTATACAGGCGAGTTTGTACCCAGTTAGCTTGTCTTTTGGTGAACAGTTCTCTCAAATGGTTTCTGAATCTATTGTGTAAGGGTTGTGTGGTCATTCCTGCATATTGGACTTTACATCTAGTGCATGTTATCACATAGATGACATTCCTTGTCCTGATAAAGCCGTTTTAACCACTGAGTGGGTGCTGTGAGGAACATGCATGCCTGGTTAAGTGTCAAGAAATATCTACAAGCAGTTTTCATCATTGTGGAAGTCTTGTGAGGATTGTTCCAGCGTGTTTAAATGCGGGAAAAAGGTCTGAAACAGCTGTTTTAACCACCGTGGAGGAGCTATGAAGCACTTGCAGGCCCGTTTAAGTTTCAGGAAAGAGCTACAAAGCAGTTTATATCACTGTGGCGGTCCTGTGTGACTTGTTCAAGCCTGTTTGTATGCGGGAAAGACCTGAGAAAGTCGTTTTAACCGCCGTGGAGGTGCTGTGAAGCTCATGCAAACCTATTTGTGTGACAGGAAAGATCTCGAATGCAGTTTTCACCTCTGTGCAGTCCCTGTGAAACCCATATAATCCTCTTTAAGTGTGGGAAAGGTGTGACATTGCCGTTTTCACCTCCGAGGAGGTGCACTGAAGCACGTGCAGGCCTGTTTAAGTACCAGGAAAGATTGAGAAAGCAGTTTTGAACGCTGTGGAGGTCCTGTGAAGCTTGTGCAAGCCTGTTAAGTGTCAGGAAGGAGCTAGAAGGCAGTTTTCACCACTGTGGAGGACCTATGAAGCTCATGCAAGCCTGTTTATGTGTGGGAATGACCTTACAAAGCCGTGTTAACCGCCAAGCAGGTGATGTGAAGCACGTGCAACCCTGTTTAAGTACCAAGAAAGGTTGAGAAAGCAGTTTTGAAGGCTGTGGAAGTCCTGTGAAGCTCAAGCAAGCCTCTTTAAGTGTCAGGAAGGAGCAAGAAGGCAGTTTTCACCACTGTGAAGGTCCTGTGAGGCTCGTGCAAACTTGTTTATGTATGGGAACGACCTTACAAAGCCGTGTTAACCGCCAAGCAGGTGATGTGAAGCACGTGCAACCCTGTTTAAGTACCAAGAAAGGTTGAGAAAGCAGTTTTGAAGGCTGCGGAAGTCCTGTGAAGCTCATGCAAGCCTCTTTAAGTGTCAGGAAGGAGAAAGAAGACAGTTTTCGCCACTGTGGAGGTGCTGTGAGGCTCGTGCAATCTTGTTTATGTGCGGGAAAGACCTGAGAAAGCTGTTTTCACCGCCAAGGAGGAGCTGTGAAGAACGTGCAGGCCTCTTGAAGTGCCAGGAAATCTTGAGAAAGCAGTTTTCACCACTGTGGAGGTCCTGTGAAGCTCGTTAATCCTGTTTACGTGCGGGACAGACCTGAGAAAGCTGTTTTAACCGCCGAGGAGGTGCTTTGAAGCTCGTACAAGCTTGTTTAAGTTTCAGGAAAGAGCTACAAAGCAGTTTTCTCCACTGTGGTGGTCCTGTGTGGCTTGTTCAAGGCTGTTTGTGTGTGGGAAAGACCTGAGAAAGTCGTTTTAACTGCCGTGGAGGTGCTGTGAAGCTCATGCAAACCTATTTGTGTGACAGGAAAGTTCTAGAAAGCAGTTTTCACCACTGTGCAGTCCCTGTGAAGCCCATATAAGCCTCTTTAGGTGTGGGAAAGGTGTGACATTGCCGTTTTCACCACCGAGGAGGTGCGCTGAAGCACGTGCAGGCCTGTTTAAGTACCAGGAAAGATTGAGAAAGCAGTTTTGAACGCTGTGGAGGTCCTGTGAAGCTCGTGCAAGCCTGTTAAGTGTCAGGAAGGAGCTAGAATGCAGTTTTCACCACTGTGGAGGACCTATGAAGCTCATGCAAGCCTGTTTATGTGTGGGAATGACCTTACAAAGCCGTGTTAACCACCTAGCAGGTGATGTGAAGCGGGTGCAACCCAGTTTAAGCACCAAGAAAAGTTGAGAAAGCAGTTTTGAAGGCTGTGGAAGTCCTGTGAACCTCATGCAAGCCTCTTTAAATGTCAGGAAGGAGCAAGAAGGCAGTTTACTGTGGAGGTCCTGTGAGACTCGTGCAAGCCTGTTAAGTGTCAGGAAGGAGCTAGAATGCAGTTTTCACCACTGTGGAGGCCCTATGAAGCTCATGCGAGCCTGTTTATGTGGGGGAATGACCTTACAAAGCCGTGTTAACCGCCGAGCAGGTGATGTGAAGCACGTGCAACCCTGTTTAAGTACCAAGAAAGGTTGAGAAAGCAGTTTTGAAGGCTGTGGAGGTCCTGTGAAGCTCGTGCAAGCCTGTTTAAGTGTCAGGAAGGAGCTAGAAGGCAGTTTTCACCACCGGTGGGGCTCGTGCAAGCCTGTTTATGTGCGGGAAAGACCGGAGAAATCCGTTTTAACCACTGAGTAGGTGCTGTGAGGAACGTGCAGGCCTGTTTAAGTGTCATGGCTTGTTCAAGCCTGTTTTGTGTGCGGGAAAGCTCTGAGAAAGTCGTTTTAACCGCCGTGGTGGTGCTGTGAAACTCATGCAAACCTGTTTGTGTGACAGGAAAGATCTAGAAACCAGTTTTCACCTCTGTGCAGTCCCTGTGAAGCCCATATAAGACTCTTTAAGTGTGGGAAAGGTGTGACATTGCCGTTTTCACCTCCGAGGAAGTGCGCTGAAGCACGTGCGGGCCTGTTTAAGTACCAGGAAAGATCGAGAAAGCAGTTTTCAAGGTCCAGTGAAGCTCGTGCAAGCATGTTAAGTGTCAGGAAGGAGATAGAAGGCAGTTTTCACCACTGTGGAGGCCCTGTCAAGCTCATGCAAGCCTGTTTATGTGTGGGAATGACCTGACAAAGCCGTGTTAACCGCTGAGCAGGTGATGTGAAGTACGTGCAACCCTGTTTAAGTACCAAGAAAGATTGAGAAAGCAGTTTTGAACGCTGGGGAGTTCCTGTGAAGCTCGTGCAAGCCTGTTTAAGTGTCAGGAAGGAGCTAGATTCTAGAAGGCAGTTTTCACCACTGTGGAGGTCCTGTGAGGTTAGTTCAAGCCTGTTTATGTGCGGGAAAGACCTGTGAAAGCTGTTTTCACCACCAAGGAGGAGCTGTGAAGAACGGGCAGGCCTTTTGAAGTGCCAGGAAATCTCGAGAAAGCAGTTTGCACCACTGTGGAGGTCCTGTGAAGCTCGTTAATCCTGTTTACGAGCGGGAAAGACCTGAGAAAGCTGTTTGAACCGCCACGGAGGTGCTTTGAAGCTTGTGCAAGCTTGTTTAAGTGTCAGGGAAGAGCTCGAAAGCAGTTTTTACCACTGTAGAGGTCTTGTGAGGCATGTGCAAGCCTGTTTATGTGCGGGAAAGACCTGAGAAAGTAGTTTTAACCACCAAGGAGGTGCTCTGATGAACGTGCATGCCTCTTGAAGTGCAGGCCTGTTTAAGTGTCAGGAAGTAGCTAGAAGGCAGTTTTCACAACTGTGGAGCTCCTGTGAGGCTTGTGGAAGCCTGTTTATTTTCGGGAAAGACCTGAGAAAGCTGTTTTCACCACCAAGGAATAGCTGTGAAGAACGTGCATGCATCTTGAAGTGCCAGGAACTCTCGAGAAAGCAGTTTTCACCAACGTGGAGGTCCTGTGAAGCTCGTGCAGGCTGGTTTAAGTGTCAGGAAGGAGCTAGAAAGCAGTTTTCACCACTGTGGAGCTCCTGTGAGGCTCGTGCAAGCCTGTTTATGTGCGGAAAGACCTGATAAAGCCGTTTTAACCTCTGAGTGCGTGCTGTGAGGAACGTGCAGGCCTGTTTAAGTACCAGGAAAGATTGAGAAAGCAGTTTTGAAGGCTGTGGAGGTCCTGTGAAGCTCGTGCAAGCCTGTTTAAGGAAAGGAGCTAGAAGGCAGTTTTCACCGCTGTGGAGGTCCTGTGTGGCTTGTTCAAGCCTGTTTGTGTGCGGGAAAGACCTGAGAAAGCAGTTTTCACCACTGTGCAGTCCCTGTGAAGCCCATATACTGGCATTATTCGAATAGAATGGTAGATCCAAAGTAGCGGAAGAAATTCAATTCTTGGAATTTTTATTAATCCAATTATGCGGAAGCCTCTACACTAATTATTTTCTAGTGAATCCAATTTCGCGGAAGAGCCCGTAGCAGTATACACCACGAAGCGTTCTTAGCAAAACAAAACAAAACAGCGAAGTGACTGGCAGAACTAGTGCACCAGGAAGCGTTCTTATCAAAACAACACTTGTGAAGTCACTGCAGGGGCGTTGTAGTGCACCCAGACCATGTTCTTATCAAAACAAGTACGGATAATAGTTGCTTATCAAAACAAGTACGGATAATAGTTGCTGGCAGACAGAACGATCGAAGGTCCGGAGCCTATACAAGCCTATGGTAATTTAGTACTGCCCCCTGGGGCGAACAGGCTTCCGTGCGTGGTTAGTGCCTTTCTTGGAAAATGTGCTTCTATTACACCGATGAATCTAATCTAACGGAAGAAATTTGCTTCCTGGAAGTTTTATGAATGTAATGTAGTGGAAGCCAGTTTTGAAATTATTTAATTGTCTACCGTTCTATTCGAATAATGACGGTAAGCCTCTTTAAGTGTGGAAAAGGAGTTACATTGCCGTTTTCACCTCCGAGGAGGTGCGCTGAAGCACGTGCAGGCCTGTTTAAGTACCAGGAAAGATTGAGGAAGCAGTTTTGAACACTGTGGAGGTCCTGTGAAGCTCGTGTAAGCTTGTTTAAGTGTCAGGAAGGAGTTAGAAGGCAGTTTTCACCACTGTGGAGGTCCTGTGAAGCTCGTTTACGTGCTGGAAAGCCCTGATAAAGCTGTTTTAACCGCCGAGGAGGTCCTGTGAAGCTCGTGCAAGCCTGTTTAAGAGTCAGGAAGGAGCTAGAAGGCAGTTTTCACCACTGTGGAGGTCCTGTGAGGCTCGTGCAAAACTGTTTATATTCGGAAAAGACCTGAGAAAGCTGTTTTCACCGCCAAGGAGTAGCTGTGAAGAACGTGTAGGCCACTTGCAGTGCCAGGAACTCTCGAGAAAGCAGTTTTAACCACTGTGGAGGTCCTCTGCAGCTCGTGCAGGCCTGTTTAAGTGTCAGGAAGGATCTAGAAGGCAGTTTTCACCACTGTGGAGCTCCTGTGATGCTCGTGCAAGCCTGTTTATGTGCGGGAAAGACCTGATAAAGCCGTTTTAACCACTGAGTGGGTGCTGTGAGGAACGTGCAGGCCTGTTTCAGTGTCAAGAAAGATCTACAAGCAGTTTTCATCGTTGTGGAAGTCTTGTGAGGATTGTTCCAGCCTGTTTAAATGCGGGGAAAAGGTCTGAAACAGCTGTTTTAACCACCGTGGAGGAGCTATCAAGCACGTGCAGGCCCGTTTAAGTTTCAGGAAAGAGCTACAAAGCAGTTTACATCACTGCGGCGGTCCTGTGTGACTGGTTCAAGCCTGTTTGTATGCGGGAAAGACCTGAGAAAGTCGTTTTAACCGCCGTGGAGGTCATGCAAACCTATTTGTGTGACAGGAAAGATCTAGAATGCAGTTTTCACCACTGTGCAGTCCCTGTGAAGCCCATATAATCCTCTTTAAATGTGGGAAAGGTGTGACGCCGTTTTCACCTTCGAGGAGGTGCGCTGAAGCACGTGCAGGCCTGTTTATGTACCAGGAAAGATTGAGAAAGCAGTTTTGAACGCTGTGGAGGTCCTGTGAAGCTCATGCAAGCATGTTAAGTGTCAGGAAAGTGCTAGAAGGCAGTTTCGGGGCCCTGTGAAACTCAAGCAAGCCTGTTTATGTGTGGGAATGACCTGACAAAGCCGTGTTAACCGCCGAGCAGGTGATGTGAAGCACGTTCAGCCCTGTTTAAGTACCACGAAAGATTGAGAAAGCAGTTTTCACCACTGTGGAGTTCCTGTGAAGCTCATTAATCCTGTTTACGAGCAGGAAAGACCTGAGAAAGCTGTTTGAACCGCCGAGGAGGTGCTTTGAAGCTTGTGCAAGCTTGTTTAAGTGTCAGGGGAGAACTCGAAAGCAGTTTTCACCACTGTAGAGGTCTTGTGAGGCATGTGCAAGCTTGTTTACGTGCTGAAAAGACCTGATAAAGCTGTTTTAACCGCCGAGGAGGTCCTGTGAAACTCGTGCAAGCCTGTTTAAGAGTGAGGAAGGAGCTAGAAGGCAGTTTTCACCACTGTGGAGGTCCTGTGAGGCTCGTGCAAAACTGTTTATATTCGGGAAAGACCTGAGGAAGCTGTTTTCACCGCCAAGGAGTAGCTGTGAAGAACGTGTAGGCCACTTGCAGTGCCAGGAACTCTCGAGAAAGCAGTTTTAACCACTGTGGAGGTCCTCTGAAGCTCGTGCAGGCCTGTTTAAGTGTCAGGAAGGATCTAGAAGGCAGTTTTCACCACTGTGGAGCTCCTGTGATGCTCATACAAGCCTGTTTATGTGCGGGAAAGACCAGATAAAGCCGTTTTAACCACTGAGTGGGTGCTGTGAGGAACGTGCAGGCCTGTTTAAGTGTCAAGAAAGGTCTAAAAGCAGTTTTCACCACTGCGCAATCCCTGTGAAGCCCATATAAGCCTCTTTAAGTGTGGAAAAGGTGTGACATTGCCGTTTTCACCTCCGAAGAGGTGCGCTGAAGCACGTGCAGGCCTGTTTAAGTACCAGGAAAGTTTGAGAAAGCAGTTTTGTTCGGTGTGGAGTTCCTGCGATGCTCGTGCAAGCCTGTTAAGTGTCATGAAGGAGCTAGAAGGCAGTTTTGACCACTGTGGAGCCCCTGTGAAGCTCGTTAATCCTGTTTATGCTCGGAAAAGACCAGATAAAGCAGTTTTCACCGCCAATTAGTAGCTGTGAAGAACTTGTAGGCCTCTTGAAGTGCCAGGAACTCTCGAGAAAGCAGTTTTCACCACTGTGGAGCTCCTGTGAGGCTCGTGCAAGCCTGTTTATGTGCGGGAAAGACCTGATAAAGCCGTTTTAACCACTGAGTGGGTGCTGTGAGGAACGTGCATGCCTGTTTAAGTGTCAAGAAATATCTACAAGCAGTTTTCATCATTGTGGAAGTCTTGTGAGGATTGTTCCAGCCTGTTTAAATGCGGGGAAAAGGTCTGAAGCAGCTGTTTTAACCACCGTGGAGGAGCTATGAAGCACGTGCAGGCCCGTTTAAGATTCAGGAAAGAGCTACAAAGCAGTTTACATCACTGTGGCGGTCCTGTGTGTCTTGTTCAAGCCTGATTGTATGCTGGAAAGACCTGAGAAAGTCGTTTTAACCGCCGTGGAGGTCATGCAAACCTATTTGTGTGACAGGAAAGATCTCGAATGCAGTTTTCACCTCTGTGCAGTCCCTGTGAAGCCCATATAATCCTCTTTAAGTGTGGGAAAGGTGTGACATTGCCGTTTTCACCTCCGAGGAGGTGTGCTGAAGCACGTGCAAGGCCTGTTTAAGTACCAGGAAAGATTGAGAAAGCAGTTTTGAACGCTGTGGAGGTCCTGTGAAGCTCGTGCAAGCCTGTTAAGTGTCAGGAAGGAGCTAGAAGGCAGTTTTCGATGCCCTGTGAAGCTCATGCAAGCCTGTTTATGTGTGGGAATGACCTGTCAAAGCCGTGTTAATCGCCGAGTAGGTGATGTGAAGCACGTTCAGCCCTGTTTAAGTACCAAGAAAGATTGAGAAAGCAGTTTTGAACGCTGTGAAGGTCCTGTGAAGCTCGTGCAAGCCGGTTTCAAGAAAGGAGCTAGAAGGCAGTTTTCACCGCTGTGGAGGTCCTGTGTGGCTTGTTCAAGCCTGTTCGTGTGAGGGAAAGACCTGAGAAAGTCGTTTTAACCGCCGTGGAGGTGTTGTGAAGCTAACCTGTTTTTGTTACAGGAAAGATCTGGAAAGCAGTTTTCACCACTGTGCAGTCCCTGTGAAGCCCATTTAAGCCTCTTTAAGTGTGGAAAGGGAGTGACATTGCCGTTTTCACCTCCCAGGAGGTGCGCTGAAGCACGTGCAGGCGTGTTTAAGTACCAGGAAAGATTGAGAAAGCAGTTTTGAACGCTGTGGAGGTCCAGTGAATCTCGTGCAAGCCTGTTAAGTGTCATGAAGGAGCTAGAAGGAAGTTTACACCACTGTGGAGAACCTGTGAAGCTCATTTACGTGCTGGAAAGACCTGATAAAGCTGTTTTAACCGCCGAGGAGGTCCTGTGAAGCTCTTGCAAGCCTGTTTAAGAGTAAGGAAGGAGCTAGAATGCAGTTTTCACCACTGTGGAGGTCCTGTGAGGACTGTTTATATTCGGGAAAGACCTGAGAAAGCTGTTTTCACCGCCAAGGAGTTGCTGCGAAGAGCGTGTAGGCCTCTTAAAGTGCCAGGAACTCTCGTGAGGGCAGTTTTCACCACTGTGGAGGACTTGTGAAGTTCGTGCAGGCCTGTTTAAGTGTCAGGAAGGAGCTAGAAAAGCAGTTTTCACCACTGTGGAGCTCCTGTGAGGCTCGTACAAGCCTGTTGATGTGCCGGAAAGACCTGATAAAGCCGTTTTAACCATTGAGTGTGTGCTGTGAGGAACGTGCAGTCCTGTTTAAATGTCAAGAAAGATCTAAAAGCAGTTTTCATCATTGTGGAAATCCTGTGAGGCTTGTGCCAGCCTGTTTAAATGCGGGAAAACGGTCTGAAACAGCTGTTTTAACCACCGTGGAGCAGCTAAGAAGCACATGCCGGCCCGTTTAAGTTTCAGGAAGGAGCTAGAAGGCTGTTTTCACCATTGTGGAGGTCCTGTGAAGTTCGTGCAAGCCTGTTTATGTGCGTGAAAGATCTGAGCAAGCCGTTTTAACCAGTAAGGGGGTCCTGTGAGGCTCGTGCAAGCCTGTTTATGTTCGGGAAAGACCTGAGAAAGCCGTTTGAAGCCCGTATCAGCCTCTTTAATTGCGCAAAAGGTGTGACATTGCCATTTTCACCGCCGAGGAGGTGGTTGAAGCATGTGCAAGCCTGTTTAAGTGTCAGGAAGGAGCTAGAAGGAAGTTTTCACCACTGTGGAGGTCCTGTGAGGCCCATGCAATCCTGTTTATGTGCGGGAAAGACCTGTGAAAGCCGTTTTAACCACCAAGGAGGTGGTGTGAAGAGTTTACAGGCCTGTTGAAGTTCTAGGAAATCTTGAGAAATCAGTTTTCAGCACTGTAGAGGTCCGGAGAGGCTCGTGCAATCCTGTTTAAGTGTCAGGAAGGAGATAGAAGGCATTTTTCACCACTGTGGAGGTCCTGTGAGGCTCGTGGAAGCCTGTTTGTCTGCGGGAACGACCTGATAAAGCCGTTTTAACAACTGAGGGGGTGCTGTGAAGAACGTGCAGGACTGTTTAAGTGTCAGGAATGATCCAAAGGCGGTTTTCACTATTGTAGAAGTCTTGTGAGGCTCTTACCACCCTGTTTAAATGCGGGAAAAGGTCTGAAAGAGCTATTTTAACCAACGTGGAGCAGCTATGAAGCACGTGCAGACCCGTTTAAGTTTCAGGAAGGAGCTATGAGGCAGTTTTCACCATTGTGGAGGTCCTGTGAGGCTCGTACAAGGCTGTTTATGTGCGTGAAAGACCTGAGAAACCCGTTTTAACCAGTAAGGGGTGCTGTGAAGCTCGTGCAAACCTGTTTAAGTATCAGGGAAGAACTTGAAAGCAGTTTTCACCACTGTGGAGCTCCTGTGAGGCTCGTGCAAGCCTGTTTATGTGCGGGAAAGACCTGAGAAAGCCGTTTGAAGCCCGTATCAGCCTCTTTAATTGCGCAAAAGGTGTGACATTGCCGTTTTCACCGCCGAGGAGGTGGTTGAAGCATGTGCAAGCCTGTTTAAGTGTCAGGAAGGAGCTAGAAGGAAGTTTTCACCACTTTGGAGGTCCTGTGAGGCCCATGCAATCCTGTTTATGTGCGGGAAAGACCTGTGAAAGCCGTTTTAACCGCCAAGAAGGTGGTGTGAAGAGCTTACAGGCCTGTTGAAGTTCTAGGAAATCTTAAGAAATCAGTTTTCAGCACTGTAGAGGTCCGGTGAGGCTCATGCAATCCTGTTTAAGTGTCAGGAAGGAGCTAGAAGGCTTTTTTCACCACTGTGGAGGTCCTGTGAGGCTCGTGGAAGCCTGTTTGTGTGCGGGAACGACCTGATAAAGCCGTTTTAACCACTGAGGGGGTGCTGTGAAGAACGTGCAGGACTGTTTAAGTGTCAGGAATGATCCAAAGGCGGGTTTCACTATTGTAGAGGTCTTGTGAGGCTCTTACCACCCTGTTTAAATGCGGGAAAAGGTCTGAAAGAGCTGTTTTAACCACCGTGGAGCAGCTATGAAGCACGTGCAGACCCGTTTAAGTTTCAGGAAGGAGCTCTGAGGCAGTTTACACCATTGTGGAGGTCCTGTGAGGCTCGTACAAACCTGTTTATGTGCGGGAAAGACCTGAGAAACCCGTTTTAACCGCCAAGGATGTGCTGTGAAGAAGTTGCAGGCCTGTTGAAGTGCCATGAAATCTCGAGAAAGCAGTTTTCACCACTGTGGAAGTCCTGTGAAGCCCGTATAAGCCTCTTTAATTGCGCGAAAGGTGTGACATTGCCGTTTACACCACCGAGGAGGTGGTTGAAGCAAGTGGAGGCCTGTTTAAGCACAATGAAAGATTGCGAAAGCAGTTTTGAACGCTATGGAGGTCCTGTCAAGCTCGTGCAAGCCTGTTTAAGTGGCAGGAAGGAGCTAGAAGGCAGTTTTCACCACTTTGGAGGTCCTGTGAGGCTCGTGCAGACCTGTTTATATGCGGGAAAAGGTCTGAAACAACTGTTTTAACCGCTGTGGAGGAGCTATGGACCGTGTGTAGGCGGCCTGTTTCAGTTGCAGGAAGGAGCTACAAAGCAGTTTTAACTACTGTGGCCTGGTTGATGTGAGGGAAAGACCTGATAAAGCCGTTTTAACCGCCAAGGAGGTGCTGTGACGAACTTGCATGTCTGTTCAAGTCCCAGGAAATCTTTGCATTGGCCTCACAGGACCTCCACAATGGTGAAAACTGCCTTTTATCTCCTTCCTGACACTTAAACAGGCTTGCACGAGCCTCACAGGCCTTCCACCAGTGGTGAAAGTTACTTTCTTGCGATTTCCTGGTACTTCAACAGGCCTGCAACTTCTTCACAGCACCTCCTCGGCGGTTAAAACGGGTTTCTCAGGTCTTTCCTGCACATAAACAGGCTTGCACAAGCTTCACAGGACCTCCACACCGTTCAAAACTGCTTTGTCGATCTTTCTTGGTACTTCAACAAGCCTGCACATGCTTCAACGAACCTCCTCAGCAATAAAAACTGCTTTCTCGAGATTCCCTGACACTTAAACAGGCTTGCACGAGCTTCACAGGACCTCCACCGTGCTGAAAACTGATTTCACATCCTATTTATGTGTGGGAAAGACCTGAGAAAGCCATTTTGACTGCCAAGGAGTTTGTGTGAAGAGCTTACAGACCTGTTGAAGTGCCAGGGAAGGTCAAGAAAGCAGTTCTGTCCACTGTGGAGGTTCTGTTAGCTTGTGCAAGCCTGTTTAAGTGTCAGGAAGGAGCTAGAAGGCAGTTTTCACCACTGTGGAAGTCCTGCAAGGTTCATGCAAGCCTGCGTACGACCGGGAAAGACCTGAGAAATCCGTTTTAACCGCCGATGTGGTGCTGTCAAGGACATTGCAAGCCTGTTGAAGTACCAGGAAATCTCGAGAAAGCAGTTTTCACCACTGTGGATGTCCTGTGAAGCCCGTATAAGCCTCTTTAAGGGCGGGAAAGTTGTGACATTGCCATTTTCACCGCCGAAGTGGTGCAGTGGAGCACGTGCAGGCGTGTTTAAGTACCAAGAAAGATCGAGAAAGAAGTTTTGTACGCTGTGGAATTCCTGTGAAGCTTGTGCAAGCCTGTTTATGTGTGAGGAAGGAGCTAGAAGCCTGTTTTCACCACTGTGGAGGCACTGTGAAGCTCATGCAAGCCTGTTTATGCGTGGGAAAGACCAGACAAAGCTGTGTTAACAGCCGAGCAGGTGATGTGAATAACGTCCAAGCCGTACCAGGAAAGATTGAGAAAGCAGTTTTGAATGCTGTGGAAGTCCTGTGAAGCTCGTGCAAGCCTGTTTAGGCGTCAGGAAGGAGCTTGAAGGCAGTTTTCACCACTGTGGAGGTCCTGTGAGGCTCGTACAAGCCTGTTTATGTGCATGAAACGTCTGATAAAGCCGTTTTAAACACTGAGGGGCTGCTGAGAAGACCGTATAGGCCTGTTGAAGTTCCAGGAAATCTTGAGAAATCAGTTTTCAGCACTGTAGAAGTCCAGTGAGGCTCGCGCAATCCTGTTTAATTGTCAGGAAGGAGCTAGAAGGCAGTTTTCACCACTGTGAAGATCCTGTGAGGCTCGTTGAAGCCTGTTTGTGTGTTGGATAGACCTGATAAAGCCGTTTTAACCACTGAGGGGGTGCTGTGAAGAATGTGTAGGAGTATTTAAGTGTCAGGAATGATCCAAAAGCAGTTTTCACCATTGTGGAAGTCCTGTGAGGCTCGTGTAAGCCTGTTTATGTGAGGGAAAGACCTGAAAAAGCCATTTTAACCGCCAAGGAGGTGTTGTGAAGAAGTTGGTTGAAGTGACAGGAAATATCAAGAAAGCAGTTTCCACCACTGTGGAAGTCCTGTGAGGCTCTTGCAAGCCAGTTTAAGTGTCAGGAACGAGCTAGAAGGCAGTTTTCACCACTGTGGAGGTCCTGTGAAGCTCGTGCAAGCCTGTTTAAGTGTCAGGAAGGAGCTAGAAGGCAGTTTGCACCACTGTGGAGGTTCTATGAGGCTCGTGAAAGCCTGTTTATGTGCGGGAAAGTCCTGAGAAAGCCGTTTTAACCGCCATCGAGGTGCTCTGATGAACGTGCATGCCTCTTGAAGTGCCACGAACTCTCGAGAAAGCAATTTTCTCCACTGTGGAAGTCCTGTGAAGCTCGTGCAGGCCTGTATAAATGTCAGGAAGGAGCTGGAAGGCAGTTTTCACCACCTGTAAGGCTCGTGCAAGCCTGTTTATGTACGGGAAAGGCCTGATAAAGCCGTTTTAACCACTGAGTGGGTGCTGTGAGGATCGTGTAGGCCTGTTTAAGTGTCAAGAAAGATCTAAAAGCAGTTTTCATCATTGTGGAAGTCCTGTGAGGCTGGTGGCAGCCTGTTTAAATGCGGGAAAAAGGTCTGAAACAGCTGTTTTTAACCACCGTGGAGGAGCTATGAATCACGTGCAGGCCCGTTTAAGTTTCAGGAAAGAGCTACAAAGCAGTTTTCACCACTGTGGCGGTCCTGTGTGGCTTGTTCAAGCCTGTTTGTGTGCGGGAAAGACCTGAGAAAGTCGTTTTAAGCGCCGAGGAGGTGCTGTGAAGCTCATGCAAACCTTTTTGTGTGACAGGAAAGATCTAGAAAGCAGTTTTCACCACTGTGCAGTCCCTGTGAAGCCCATATAAGCCTCTTTAAGTGTGGGAAAGGTGTGACATTGCCGTTTTCACCTCCGAGGAGGTGCGCTGAAGCACGTGCAGGCCTGTTTAAGTACCAACAAAGTTTGCGAAAGCAGTTTTGAACGCTGTGGAGGTCCTGTCAAGGTTGTGCAAGCCTGTTTAAGTGTCAGGAAGGAGCTAGACGCAGTTTTCACCACTGTGGAGGTTCTGTGAACCACGTGCAAACCTGTTTAAATGCCGGAAAAGGACTGAAAAGACTGTTTTAACCGCTGTGGAGGAGCTATGGAGAGTGTGTAGGCCCGTTTCAGTTGCAGGAATGAGCTACAAAGCAGTTTTCACTACTGTGGCCTGTTGATGTGAGGTAAAAACCTGATAAAGCCGTTTTAACCGCCGAGGAGGTGCTGTGATGAACTTGCAGGTCTGAGAACTGCTTTCTTGTCATTTCCTGGCACTTCAACAGGTCTGTAAGCTCTTCACACAACCTCCTTGGTGGTTAAAATGGCTTTCTCAGGTGTTTCCCGCACATAAATAGACTTGCACGAGCTTCGCAGGACCTCCACAGTGCGGAAAACTGGTTTCTCAAGATTCCCTGGGACTTGAACTCCACTGTGGTAAGATTGAATATTTTGCAAAACCCGATCTGGGGCTGGAATAAACATTGTGCACAAACCAGGAACGGTTGTTGCAGAGTTAGGGCGTCGGAAAGTGTGGGCAGTAACATCAGCAGAAAGGGGACGGACCCATACTGTATTAGCCTGTGCTGGTGGTCTGGATATGTGCTTCCTCCATTTATGATTTATCCACGGAAGAGGTTCTGTTAGTTTGTGCAAGCCTGTTTAAGTGTCAGGAAGGAGCTAGAAGGCAGTTTTCACAACTGTGGAGGTCCTGCAAGGCTCGTGCAAGCCTGCTTACGAGCAGGAAAGACCTGAGAAAGCCGTTTTAAACAATGAGGGGCTGCTGAGAAGACCGAGTAAGCCTGTTGAAGTTCCAGGAAATCTTGAGAAATCAGTTTTCAGCACTGTAGAGGTCCAGTGATGCTCGTGCAATCCTGTTTAAGTGTCAGGAAGGAGCTAGAAAGCAGTTTTCACCACTGTGAAGGTCCTGTGAGGCTTGTGCAAGCCGGTTTGTGTGCGGGAAAGACCTGATAAAGCCGTTTTAACCACTGAGGGGGTGCTGTGAAGAACGTGCATGACTGTTGAAGTCCGAGGAAATTTTTAGAAATCAGTTTTCAGCACTGTGGAGGTTGTGTGAGGCTCGTGCAATCCTGTTTATGTGCGGGAAGGACCTGAGAAACCTGTTTCAGTCGCCAAGGAGTTGCTGTGAATAAGTTGCAGACCTGTTGACGTGCCAGGAAATCACGATAAATAGTTTTCACCACTGTGGAGGTCCTGTGAAGCTCGTGGAAGCCTGTTTAAGTTTCAGGAAGGAGCTAGAAAGCAGTTTTCACCATTGTGGAGGTCCTGTGAAGCTCGCTAAAGCCTGTTTATTTGCAGGAAAGACCTGAGAAAGCCGTTTTAACAGCCGAAGAGGTGCTCTGAAGAACTTGCAGACCTGTTGAAGTTCCAGGAAATCTTGAGAAATCAGTTTTCAGCACTGTAGAGGTCCAGTGAGGCTCGTGCAATCCTGTTTAAGTGTCAGGAAGGAGCTAGAAAGCAGTTTTCACCACTGTGAAGGTCCTGTGAGGCTCTTGCAAGCAGGTTTGTGTGCGGGAAAGACCTGATAAAGCCGTTTTAACCGCTGAGGGGGTGCTGTGAAGAACGTGCATGACTGTTGAAGTCCGAGGAAATTTTTAGAAATCAGTTTTCAGCACTGTGGAGGTTGTGTGAGGCTCGTGCAATCCTGTTTATGTGCGGGAAGGACCTGAGAAACCTGTTTCAGTCGCCAAGGAGTTGCTGTGAATAAGTTGCAGACCTGTTGACGTGCCAGGAAATCACGATAAATAGTTTTCACCACTGTGGAGGTCCTGTGAAGCTCGTGGAAGCCTGTTTAAGTTTCAGGAAGGAGCTAGAAAGCAGTTTTCACCATTGTGGAGGTCCTGTGAAGCTCGCTAAAGCCTGTTTATGTGCAGGAAAGACCTGAGAAAGCCGTTTTAACAGCCGAAGAGTTGCTCTGAAGAACTTGCAGACCTGTTGAAGTGCCAGGAAATCTCGAGAAATCAGTTTTCAACACTGTGGAAGTCCAGTGAGGCTCGTGCAAGGCTGTTTAAATGCAGGCAAAGGTCTGAAACACTTTTTTTAACCACCGTGGAGCAGCTATGAAGCACGTGAAGGCCCATTTAAGTTTCAGGAAGGAGCTAGAAGGCAGTTTTCACCATTGTGGAGGTCTTGTGAGGCTCGTGCAAGCCTGTTTATGTGCGGGAAAGACCTGAGAAATCTGTTTTAACAGCCGAAGAGGTGCTGTGAAGAACTTGCAGACCTGTTGAAGTGCTAGGAACTCTCGAGAAATCAGTTTTCAGCACTGTGGAAGTCCTGTGAGGCTTGTGCAAGCCTGTTTATGTGTGGGAAAGACCTGAGAAAGCCAGTTTAACCGCCAAGCAGGTGCTGTGATCAACGTGCAGGCCTTTGAAGTGCCAGGGACTCTAGAGAAAGCGGTTTTCAATGCCGTGGAGGTCCTGTCAAGCTTGTGCAAGCCTGTTTAAGTGTCAGGAAGGAGCTAGAAGGCAGTTTTCACCACTGTGGAGGTCCTGTGAGGCTCGTGCAAGCCTGTTTATGTGCGGGAAAGAGCTGAGAAATCTGTTTTAACAGCCGAACAGGTGCTGTGAAGAACTTGCAGACCTGTTGAAGTGCTAGGAAATCTCGAGAAATCAGTTTTCAGCACTGTGGAAGTCCTGTGAGACTTGTTCAAGCCTGTTTACGTGCGGCAAAGACCCGAGAAAGCTGTTTTAACCGCCAAGGAGGTGCTGTGAAGCCCTTGCAAGCCTGTTTAAGTGTCAGGGAAGAGCTTCAAAGCAGTTTTCACCACTGTGGAGCTCCTGTGAGGCTCGTGCAAGCCTGTTTATGTCCGGGAAAGACCTGAGAAAGCAGTTTTATCCACTGATGTGGTGCTGTGGAAAACTTGCAGACCTGTTGAAATGCCAGGAAACCTCGAGAAAGCAGTTTTCATCACTGTGGATGTCCTGTGAGGCTCGTTCAAGCCTGTTCATTTGTGGGAAAGACCTGATGAAGTAGTTTTAACCGCCGAAGGGGTGCTGTGAAGCTTGATCAAACCTGTTTATGTTATAGGAAAGATCTAAGAGCAGTTTTCACCGTTGTGGAGGTCCTGTCAGGCTCATGCCAACCTGTTTAAATGTGGGAAAGACCTGAGAAAGCTGTTTTAACCACCAAGGAGGAGCTGTGAAAAAATTGCAGGCCTGTTGAAGTGCCAGCGAATCTCAAGAAAGCAGTTTTCACCACTGTGGAGGCCCTGTAAAGCTCGTTCAAGCCCGTTTACGTGCGGGCATGACATGAGAAAGCCGTTTTAACCGTCAAGGAGGTGCTATGAAGCTCGTGCAAGCCTATTTAAGTGTCAGGAAAGAGCTTGCATGCAGTTTTCACCACTGTGGAGCTCCTGTGAGGCTTGTGCAAGCCTGTTTATGTGCGGGAAAGACCTTAGAAAGCCATTTTAACTGCCGAGGAGATGCTGTGAAAAACTTGCAGGCCTGTTGAAGTGCCAGGATATCTCGAGAAAGCAGTTTTCATCACTGTGGATGTCCTGTGAGGCTCGTTCAAGCCTGTTCATTTGTGGGAAAGACCTGATGAAGCAGTTTTAACCGCCGAGGGGGTGCTGTGAAGCTTGATCAAACCTGTTTATGTGATAGGAAAGATCTAAGAGCAGTTTTCACCGTTGTGGAGGTCCTGTCAGGCTCATGCCAACCTGTTTAAATGTGGGAAAAACCTGAGAAAGCTGTTTTAACCGCCAAGGAGGAGCTGTGAAAAAATTGCAGGCCTGTTGAAGTGCCAGCGAATCTCAAGAAAGCAGTTTTCACCACTGTGGAGGCCCTGTAAAGCTCGTTCAAGCCCGTTTACGTGCGGGCATGACATGAGAAAGCCGTTTTAACCGTCAAGGAGGTGCTATGAAGCTCGTGCAAGCCTATTTAAGTGTCAGGAAAGAGCTTGCATGCAGTTTTCACCACTGTGGAGGCCCTGTAAAGCTCGTTCAAGCCCGTTTACGTGCGGGCATGACATGAGAAAGCCGTTTTAACCGTCAAGGAGGTGCTATGAAGCTCGTGCAAGCCTATTTAAGTGTCAGGAAAGAGCTTGCATGCAGTTTTCACCACTGTGGAGTTCCTGTGAGGCTTGTGCAAGCCTGTTTATGTGCGGGAAAGACCTTAGAAAGCCGTTTTAACTGCCGAGGAGATGCTGTGAAAAACTTGCAGGCCAGTTGAAGTGCCAGGATATCTCGGGAAAGCAGTTTTAACCACTGTGGAGGTCCTGTGAGGCTCGTGCAAACCTGTTTATGTGCGGGAAAGACCTGATAAAGCCGTGTTAACTACTGAGAGGCTGTTGTGAACAACGTGCAGGACTGTGTAAGTATCAGAAAAGATCTATAAGCAGTTTTCACCATTTTGGAGGTCCTGTGTGGCTCGTGCCAGCCTGTTTAAATGCGGGAAATGTCTGAAACAGCTGTTTTAACCACCGTGGAGGAGGTATGAAGTACGTGCAGGCCCGTTTAAGTTTCAGGAAAGAGCTACAAAGCAGTTCTCACTACTGTGGGGGTCCTGTGAGGCTCACGCACTCATCTACATTAAGGAATGGGTGCATGTTTTACATGCATGAAATTTGCACTGCTTTATTCATACAGGTATTTGACGGTGAAAGTCGAGGTGCAACAACTTGAACTTGGTATCATTGGAAAGCTCATGAAGTTGTGTAAACAATAAACATAATTATGACGTCACTAATTGAAGGCGTTACTTCCTGTTTACATGGCAAGTGCTGTCATAACATTTATAATTTAATTCTCCATATGCTGTACACTGAAAACACAGATATGAATGTCTATCACTTGTTTCCTACTCTGTTCTTTAGTGTAAATGGTTTAGTCTTGGAAAAGAAGAACTGACTAATGCTTGGTATTTTATAGCGGGTTTTGTGCTACCGTTACTATAAATCAAGCTAATTTTGGCCACAAAGTAACAATTATCTTCTCCATACTTCGTTGTTTCAAAATTTCCAAGAGAAATCCTACCTGAGGTGAGTGGTATGGTTGTGATTGAGTAGGTCACTCTAGTTAAGGACGTGCAGGTTGTATAGAACAACAGTTGCTTTCCTGCTTGGTTGGTAGACTGTAATCTGTGCCACTTGGTACATAGTTGAGTCACTTCAACACCCCCCCTACACAAAATACACAAGCTTTCTTGTTTATATGCGGTAAAGACCTGAGAAAGCTGTTTAACCCCCAAGGAGGAGCTGTGAAGAACATGCAGGCCTGTTGAAGTGCCAGGAAATCTCGAGAAAGCAGTTTTCACCACTGTGGAGGTCGTGTGAAGCTCGTGCAAGCCTGTTTACGTGCGGGAAAGTCTTGAGAAAGCTGTTTTAACAGCAAAGGAGGTGCTGTATGAAGCTCGTGTAAGCCGGTTTAATTGTCAATAAAGAGCTAGAAAGCAGTTTTCACCACTGTGGAGGTCCTGTGATTCTCGTGCAAGCCTGTTAATGTGCGGGCAAGACCTGTGAAAGCCGTTTTAACCGCCGATTAGGTGCTGTGAAGAACTTGCAGGGCTGTTGAAGTGCCAGGAAATCTCGAGAAAGCAGTTTTCACCACTGTGGAGGTCCTGTGAAGCACGTATAAGCCTGTTTAAGTGCAGGAAATGTGTGACATTGCCGTTTTCACCACCGTGGAGGTGCGTTGAAGCACATGCAGGCTAGCCTCGTTCCCAGGCCCGCGCCCAGCTTCCCGTCGCTTGCAGTACGGTTAAGCGGGAGAGGGCCTGGTACATTTCCTCACGTGAGTGAAGTCATGGGTAGAAAGGCGGTAGAAAGACTTTAATTGAACGTGGGCGAGCACGACTAAATTGCTCACTGATTGCTGGTGTGTGTCTTCGCTGTTTTGGCTTGGTAAACTCTCTGTCTTCCCGACTGTCTCGTGAATAGCGACATAAAAGCGCCTTCGTGCGCTGCTATCTTTCGACTCGGAATAGTCGCGCTCCAGTGCGTGCGTGCGAGCGAAGTTTTTTTGTGGCTTACATGACGCCCACGTTCGCATAATTTGCCCTGTCCGTGACGTCACTCACGTGAGGAAATGCACCAGGCCCTCTCCCGCTTAACCGTACTGCAAGCGACGGGAAGCTGGGCGCGGGCCTGGGAACGAGGCTACATGCAGGCCTGTTTAAGTGTCAGGACAGAACTAGAAAGCAGTTTTCACCACTGTGGTGGTCCTGTGAGGCTCGTGCAAGCCTGTTTATGTGTGGGCAAGACCTGAGAAAGCCGTTTTAACCGCCGAGGAGGAGCTGTGAAGAACGTGCAGGCCTGTTGAAATGCCAGGAAATCTCGAGAAAGCGGTTTTCACCACTGTGGAGGTCCTGTGAAGCACGTATAAGCCTCTTTAAGTGCGGGAAATGTGTGACATTGCCGTTTTCACAACCGTGGAGGTGCGTTGAAGCATATGCAGGCCTGTTTAAGTGTCAGGAAAGAACTAGAAAGCAGTTTTCACCACTGTGGAGGTCCTGTGAGGCTCGTGCAAGCCTGTTTACGTGCAGGAAAGACCTGTGAAAGCTGTTATAACCGCCAAGGAGGTGCTTTGAAGCTCATGCAAGCCCGTTTAAGGGTCAGGAAAGAGCTAGAAAAGAGTTCTCCCCATTGTGGAGGTCCTGTCAAGCTCGTCCAAGCCTGTTTAAGTGTCAGGAAGGAGCTACAAGGCAGTTTTCACCACTGTGGAGGTCCTGTGGGGCTCGTTCAAGCTTGTTTAAATGCAGGAAAAGGTCTGGAACAGCTGTTTTGACCACTGTGGAGGAGCTATTAAGCGCGTGCGGGTGAATGAGCTTCACACCCGTAGCGTAACTGTGAGTGAGCCTCACAGTAGTAATGGTAATTTTAGTTAGCCTCGGACGCATAGCGTAACTGTGAGTGAGCCTCACAGTGGTAAGTCATGTGTGAGAGAGCCCCACACGAGAAATGTTAATTCTAGTGAGCCTCAGACCTATAGTGCAACTGTGAGAGAGCCTCACACTCATAATATGGCAATATGAGTGACTCAAAGATAACACCAAACAGCCCCAGCCCAACCCTAGCCATAGCTCAGCCTTACGGAACCGACTATAACCCTAGGCGTACCGTTACTATAGCAAAGCACACGCTCTAACCAGCGTAAAGATGGCGTTACTAGGGTAAGTATGCCGTTACTAAGAGAAGCACGCTCACAATGCCCCCCGACCGTGTCTCACACACAAACTAGTATAGTACTCACCGCGAAAAAGTCGCCACACCACAGACCCGAGTGTCCAGCAAAAGAGTCTTCAGTGCAGAAACGCCTACCGCCGAACAAGCCTCCCAGACACACGTAACGACAGCGAGTCAGCGAGAGACGGTACGTTGGTTCGCCCATCCCCCTAGTTAGTGTTATGATAACTCCACCCATTTAGCCCCACCCCCAATTTGCGTAGTAATTAGAGTATTCTTAGCTGTGTGAATGCCAACCGAGAGCTGGGCTCCTCAGTCAAAGCAAGCCTTAGGTGGGGAGTGTGGGGAGTGGTCCCGCCCTTTCTGTAGGGGATCGTCTAAGTTCACATAGCTCCATGAGGTTACGTCATAAAACATCACATGGGAGTTCCCCGTGCCAGGGCCCACCGGATAATCGCGATAACCCTCTTTCTATGTAATTTAACTTAACCAAAAATTGTTCTGAACTAGCATGCATTCAGAGAGTATGCAGCATATCAAGGAAAAAGAGAACAAGTAAGGAAAATATCAGTAAGATAAAGTAGTCAGGATGAAGGTATATATTCGTGGCAGTTGTTGAGGGAGGAAATCGACTGTACAGGACAGAGCTAGCCTCCATAAAACATGCATACTTGCCGTAAAGATGATCATGTGAGAGTACAAATATCAGTCCATGAGGCCTAAATTTGGGCAGTGAAAGCATGTACATGGTAACTTCTTGTCACACACAAGTTGATCAAGATTTCAAGTGTCTGTGTGCATAATTTGTTAGTACCATGGCAAACCTGCTGTGTACAGTTAGCTGTGTGCATTGTGAGCTTGCACTCAAACTATCCATGAAATTTCTACCTTCTCCACTGACTACTTATGTTGCTTACTTGATTCTATTACACTTGACATGCTAAATTCTCACTCAATGATACTGTCTGTCACTGCATACACAGTCAGCCAGGCCCAGCCTCATACTACAAGCCCAAGACCGTGTCACACAAGTATACCAATCATTACTTTGAAGTCAGCCTTGTTGCCAAGTTCCCGCCCAGCTTTCTGTCAGCACTGCAAGTGATGGAAAGCTAAGTAAAGAAGGCCTGGAAATGAGGTTATGCTCAACTTGTGTATGTACTCCCCTCTCTTCACCAACAAAGCGACTACACAAAGCACACAAGTTCTAATACCACTATCAAATCACCAAGAAATAGCTTCTCCCCCACCCCTGAGCCCTGGAGGAGTAGGTAGTTATAGGTTTTACCTCTCAGATTGCATCGCAAACAATCTCAGAGCACCTAAAATCCAAATTTTTGTTGAGGAACATGCCCCCAGAGCCCCTAGACAATGCTTCAAACAGCTTCCCCCCAAAACTCAAAAGAACCCTCTCCTTCTCTCGGAGAAAAAGGAGACATGCTATATGTGAAGACAAGCATCCTGCGTGTATGTTCCAACTCTCACTTCCGGTTTCAGGCATCCCAGGACCCATTTGCTGCCTTGTGATCTCTATCTGTGCTGTTCTACCTGGATGGGGCTTAACAGATACTTCCTTCACTTACTCGATGAAATTGTCTGAATCTGTATTTATGAACTCCGTCTGCTGAGAAAAGTTGTGGTAGTGATTACATGATTAGAAATCAAAAGTCTGGCTGAACTCTTCATTGAATCTTGCATCCTCGTGCAAATTTATTCAGTGATCAGTCCCTCACGGTGCATGGATCGTATATTTATAGGCTTTCCTTAGCCTTGTACCCAGGCTCTCTCAACACAAGGCTATGTTCACCTATTTGAAACAGTCTCACTTCACCATGCCAAACCATCCCCTACCATTTCTCTCAGAACATCAACCCTCCTTCTCCTAATTTACATTTTAGTTGATGTAATTTGTGAATCAAGACTTGTTATGTATATGCTACAGTGATATAATGGTCGTCATGGGACCAGCATTTATTTTTTTGTGCTGTTTCAGGCATATACTGGTCATTTCGCACAATTAGTACAACTGGGACCAGGAGTAGTGGCCGTAACAAACAAGAGCTGGCTGTCTTTAACATGCAGCGACCACTATAGACAGGTTTCACTCTAGTGACAATACATTGAGTGAGAATGCAGCATATCAACTAGTAAGCGGTAGAATATGTCAAAGGAGAAGGTACACAAAGAGTTTGAGTGCAGCAGAGTTAGTTAGCTTGCAGTACATGCCGATATTAAATGCACACTGTCACTGCTCACTTTGGCCTGGGCTTGCTACGGAACGATGCACACAAATGATCAAAAAGGAATTCGTGTAGAATAGTAAATCTTTTACAAGCCTTTGCTGCCCAATAGAGCACAAATTTAGGGATCAAAAACAGACTGTACCTTCAAATGGTCATCTCAGTTGATCCAACATGCCTCTTATGGAGGGCTAGCTCTGTCTTGTACAGTCAATTTCCTCCCTCGACAACTGCCACGAATATACACCTTCATCCTGACTACTTTATCTTACTGATATTTTCCTTACTTGTTCTCTTTTTCCTTTATATGCTGCATACTCTCTGAATGCATGCTAGTTCAGAACAATTTTTGGTTAAGTAAAATTACGTAGAAAGAGGGTTATCGCGATTATTCGGTGGGCCCGGCCCGGGCACGGGGAACTCCCATGTGATGTTTTATGACGTAACCTCATGGAACTATGTGAACTTAGACGATCCCCTTTCTGTAGTAGGCCACGGGTCGGGAGTTCAAAGGGACCGAAACCCGTGGTCATGCGAGGACCGGAAAAGGTACTCCCCTGAAGACCAGTATTTTTTGAGCATATTTCCCAAAAACAGTAACTAACTGCCCCATCCATCTGAGCCATAAATGCCCCACCCATTTAAGCCAGAAATTCCCCACCCATATAAGCCATAAAATGCCCCACCCATTTAAGCCAGAAATTCCCCACCCATATAAGCCATAAAATGCCCCATCCATTTAAAGCCGTAATGGCCCATCCCCAACTCCCTTTATGTTTTAACTTCACACTTTATGTATGTGTGAAATTTTGAACATCGATGTGCCAGCGGTGTTGGTGCTCCCCCACTCGACACACAACTTCAGGAAAGAGCTACAAAGCAGTTTTCACTACTGTGGCCTGTTGTTGTGAGGGAAAGAGCTGAGAAAGCCGTTTTAACCGCCGAGGAGGTGCTGTGAAGAACTTGTCGGCCTGTTGATGTTCAAGAAAATCTTGAGAAAGCAGGTGTGACATTGCCGTTTTCTCTGCCTAGGAGGTGCGGTGAAGCACGTGCAGGCCTGTTTATGTACCAAGAAAGATGGAGAAATCATGTTTGAATTCTGTCGGGCTCCTGTGAAGCTAGTGCAAGCCTGTTTAAGTGCGGGAAAGACCTGAGAAGGCCGTTTAAACCGCCAAGGAGGTGCTGTGAAACTCGTACAAGGCTGTTTAAGTGTCAATAAGGAGTTAAAAAGCAGCCTTCACAACTGTGGAGGTCCTGTAAGGCTCGTGCAAACCTGTTTATGTGCTGGAAAGACCTGAGAAGGCCGTTTTAACCAGTGAGGGGGTGCTGTGAAGAACGTGCAGGCCTGTTTAAGTGTGAGTAAAGATCCAAAAGGAATTTTCACCATTGTTGAGATCTTGTGAGGCTAGTGCCAGCCTGTTTAAATGCGGTAAAAGGTCTGAAACAGCTGTTTTAACCACCGTGAAGCAGCTATTAAGCACGTGCAGGCCCGTTGAAGTTTCAAGAAGGAGCTAGAAGGCGGTTTTCACCACTGTGGAGGTCCTCTGAGGCTCGTGCAAGCCTGTTTATGTGCGGGAAAGACCTGAGAAAGCCGTTTTAACCTCCGAGGAGGTGGTGTGAAGAACTTGCAGGCCTGTTGAAGTGCTAGGAAATCTCGAGAAAGCTGTTTACACCACTTTTGAGATGCTGTGAAGCCAGTATAAGCCTCTTTAAGTGCGGGAAAGATGTGACATTGCCGTTTTCACCGCCGAGGAGGTGCAGTGAAGCACGTGCAGGCCTGTTTAAGTGCCAAGAAAGATTGAAAAGTCAGTTGTGAACGCTGTGGAAGTCCTGTGAAGCTCGTGCAAGCCTGTTTATGTGTGGGAATGACCTGATAAAGACGTGTTAACCGCCGAGCAGGTGATGTGAAGCACGTACATGCCTGTTTAAGTACCAAGAAAGATTGAGGAAGGAGTTTTCACCACTGTGGAGGCCCTGTGAGGCTCGTTGAAGCCTGTTTACGTGCGGGAGACACCTGAGAAAGCCGTTTTAGCCGCCGAGGAGGTGCTGTGAAGAACTTGCAAGCCTGTTGAAGTGCCAGGAAAGAGCTTGGAAACAGTTTTCACCAATATGCTTGTACTGTGAGGCTTGTGCAAGCCTGTTTATGTGCCGGAAAGACCTGAGAAAGCCGTTTTTACCTCCGAGGAGATGGTGTGAAAAACTTCCAGGCCTGTTGAAGTGCCAGGAAATTTCGAGAAAGCTGTTTACACCACGTTTGAGATTCTGTGAAGCCAGTATAAGCCTCTTGAAGTGCGGGAAAGGTGTGACATTACCGTTTTCACCGCCGAGGAGGTGCAGTGAAGCACGTGCAGGCCTGTTTAAGTGCCAAGAAAGATTGAAAAATCAGTTGTGAACGCTGTGGAAGTCCTGTGAAGCTCGTGCAAGCCTGTTTATGTGTGGGAATGACCTGATAAAGACGCGTTAACCGCCAAGAAGGCGATGTGAAGCACGTACATGCATGTTTAAGTACCAAGAAAGATTGAGGAAGGAGTTTTCACCACTGTGGAGGTCCTGTGAGGCACGTGGAAGCATGTTTAGGTGCGGGAGAGACCTGAGAAAGCCGTTTTAACCGACGAGGAGGTGCTGTGAACAGCTTGCAGGCCTGTTGAAGTGCCGGGAAATCTCGAGAAAGCAGTTTTCACCACTGTGGAGGTCCTGTGAGGCTCGTGGAAGCCTGTTTGCGTGCGGGACATACCTGAGAAAGCCGTTTTAACCGCCGAGGAGGAGCTGTGAAGAACTTGCAAGCCTGTTAAAGTGCCAGGAAAGAGCTTGGAAGCAGTTTTCACCAATATGCTTGTACTGTGAGGCTTGTGCAAGCCTGTTTATGTGCCGGAAAGACCTTAGAAAGCCGTTTTTACCTCCGAGGAGGTGGTGTGAAGAACTTCCAGGCCTGTTGAAGTGCCATGAAATCTCGAGGAAACTGTTTACGCCACTTTTGAGATCCTGTGAAGCCAGTATAAGCCTCTTTAAATGCGGGAAAGGTGTGACATTGCCGTTTTCACCGCCGAGGAGGTGCAGTGAAGCACGTGCAGGCCTGTTTAAGTGCCAAGAAAGATTGAAAAATCAGTTGTGAACGCTGTGGAAGTCCTGTGAAGCTCGTGCAAGCCTGTTTATGTGTGGGAATGACCTGATAAAGACGCGTTAACCGCCAAGAAGGCGATGTGAAGCACGTACATGCATATTTAAGTACCAAGAAAGATTGAGGAAGGAGTTTTAACCACTGTGAAGGTCCTGTGAGGCTCGTGGGTGCCTGTTTGTGTGCAGGACAGACCAGAGAAAACCGTTTTAACAGCCGAGGAGGTGCTGTGAACAACTTGCAAACCTGTTGAAGTGCCAGGAAAGAGCTTGGAAGCAGTTTTCACCATTATGGTGTTCCTGTGAGTCTTGTGCAAGCTTGTTTATGCGCGGGAAAGACCTGAGAAAGCCGCTTTCACCGCCGAGGAAGTGTGGTAAAGCACGTGCAGGTCTGTTTATGTACCAAGAAAGATTGAGAAAGCAGTTTTAAACACTGTGGGGGTCCTGTGAAGCTCTTGCAAGCCTGTTTACGTGTCAAGAAGGAGCTGCAAGGCAGTTTTCACCACTGTGGAGGTCCCGTGATGCTCGTGCAAGCCTGTTTACTAGTGGGAAAGACCTGAGAAAGCCGTTTTCACCGCCGAGGAGGTGTGAAGAAGCACGTGGAGGCCTGTTTAAGTACCAAGAATGATCGAGAAACAGTGTTGAACGCTGTGGTGTTCCTGTGAAGCTCCTGAAAGCCTGTTTAAGTGTCAGTAAGGAGCTAGAAGGCAGTTTTCACCACTGTACAGGTCCTGTGAAGCCCGTATAAGCCCCTTTAAGTTCTGGAAAGGTGTGAGTTTACCGTTTTCACCGCCAAGGAGGTTCTGTGAAGCACGTACAGGCCTGTTTAAGTACCAAGAAAGATTGGAAAAGCAGTTTTGAACGCCGTGGAAGTCCTGTGAAGCTCATGCAAGCCTGTTTAAGTGTCAGGAGGGAGCTAGAAAGCGGCTTTCACCACTGTGGCGGTCCTGTAAGGCTCGTGCAAACCTGTTTATGTGCGGGAAAGACCTGAGAAGGCCGTTTTAACCTCCGAGGAGGTGGTGTGAAGAACTTGTAGGCTTGTTGAAAACATTGCCGTTTTTACCGCCGAGGAGGTGCAGTGAAGTACGTACATGCCTTTTAAAGTACCAAGAAAGATTGAGGAAGCAGTTTTCACCACTGTGGAGGTCCATAAGGCTCGTGGAAGCCTGTTTACGTGCGGGAGAGACTTGAGAAAGCCGTTTTATCGGCCGAGGAAGAGCTGTGAAGAACTTGCAAGCCTATTAAAGTGCCAGGAAAGAGCTTGCAAGCAGTTTTCACCACTATGGTGGTCCTGTGAGGCTTGTGCAAGCCTGTTTATGTGCCGGAAAGACATGAGAAAGCCGTTTTCACCGCCGAACAGGTGATGTGAAGTACGTACATGCCTGTTTAAATACCAAGAAAGATTGAGGAAGCTGTTTTCACCACTGTGGAGGTCCTGTGTGGCTCGTGGAAGCCTGTTTGCGTGCGGGAGAGACCTGTGAAAGCCGTTTTAGCCGCGGAGGAGGTGCTGTGAACATCTTGCAGGCCTGTTGAAGTGCCAGGAAATCTCGAGAAGGCAGTTTTCACCCCCGTGGAGGTCCTGTGAGGCTCGTGGAAGCCAGTTTGCGTGTGGGACAGGCCTGAGAAAGCCGTTTTAACCGCCGATGAGGAGCTGTGAAGAACTTGCAAGCCTGTTGAAGTGCCACAACGTTCAAAACTGCTTGCTCAAACTTTCTTGGTACTTAAACAGGCCTGCACGTGCTTCACCGCACCTACTCGGCGGTGAAAACGGCTTTCTCAGGTCTTTCCGGCACATAAACAGGCTTGCACAAGCCTCACAGGACCACCATAGCGGTGAAAACAGCTTCGAAGCTCTTTCCTGGAGTTCCTGTAAAGCTCGTGTAAGCCTGTTCATGTGTCATAGAGGAGCTACAAGGCAGTTTTCACCCCTGTGTAGGTCCTGTGAGGCCCGTTTAAGCCTGTGTGCTTGCCGGAGAGACCTGAGAAAGCCGTTTTAACCGCCGAGGAGGTGCTGTGAACAGCCTACGGGCCTGTTGAAGTGCCAGGAAATCTCGAGAATGCAGTTTTACCGCTGTGGAGGTCCTGTTAAGCTCGTGGAAGCCCGTTTGCGTGCGGGACAGACCTGAGAAAGCCGTTTTAACCGCCGAGGAGGAGTTGTGAAGAACTTGCAAGCCTGTTGAGGTGCCAGGAAAGAGGTTGGAAGGAGTTTTCACCACTATGGTGAACCTGAGAAAGTCGTTTTCACCGCGGAGGAGGTAAGGGGAAGCAGGTGCAGGGCTGTTTAAGTACCAAGAAAGATTGGGCAAGCAGTTTTGAACACTGTGGAGGTCCTGTGAAGCTCCTCCAAGCCTGTTTAAGAGTCAGGATGGTGCTAGAATGCAGTGTTCACTACTGTGGAAGTCCTGTGACGCACGTGCAAGCCTGTTTATATGCGGGAAAGACCTAGGGGCTGCTGTGAAGAACGTGCAGGACTGTTTAAGTGTCAGGAAATCTTGAGAAATCAGGTTTCAGCACTGTGGAGTTCCTGTGAGGCTCGTGCAAGCCTGGTTATATGAGGGAAAGACGTGAGAAAGCCGTTTTACCCGCCAAGGAGGTGATGTGAAGAACTTGCAGACCTGTTGAAGTGCCAGAATAATTTCGAGAAAGTAGTTTTCGCCATTGTAGATGTACGGAAAGATCCAAAAGCAGTTTTCACCACTCGTGCCAACCTGTTTAAATGTAGGGATATGTCTGACAAAGCCGTTTTAAACGCAGTAGGCTCCACCGAAAAACTGGGAAAGGGGCCTGGTGTTACTTGCAAAAATTCCCGTATGTGCTGTGTCAGCAGTCTTCGTTTGGAGTAGAGGAATCACGTTCGTCCATTAGTAATTACTAAATTCTTGACACGTGAAAGCAGTGGACTCGTTCCAAGACCATTTGAAAATGGGAACGAGGCAAGCAGACTTTTCATAAACCTCGGATTTTAGAAACTTAGAGCGTAGTTACGCTTGCTAAGCTACTACTCTTGCCTCACAGGATGTCTGTAGTCGCTCCGTAGCAAGATCTCTTTTTATCTCCTGTAATGCTATCGTCAACAGCAGCTGGCTACCACGTGATCACGTAAGGCATGTAATTGCAACGTAATATGCTGACTCAGCACATACGGGAGTTTTTGCAAGTAACACCAGGCCCCTTTCCCGATTTTTGGGAGGGATCTGGGGACGAGGCTATGATTCTACCACTGTGGACGTCCTTTATTATGTGCCTGTTGAATCATTTCGAAAGCAGTTTTAACAGATGTGGAGTTCCTGTGAAGCATGTGCAGGCCTGTTTAAGTGCTGGAAAAGTCCGACAAATCCGTTTCACCACTTGGGAGTTTCTGTGAAGCTCGTGCATTTGGCAATGATTTCAGTCATGTGCGAATTAGATGTGAAGGAAGTGTGAGGAACCACTAACCGGTGACCCTTTCTATGATTTTATTTATGCCGTTGATGGAGACAACCCTGGGGTGGTTAAGACTTAGCCCAATTTTGATATTTACGTCAATTGCATTCGTACTTTGAGAAAATAAAGACAATTACAACTATGGATTACATAGCCCACGTACATAGCTATATACACAACAGGGTAGCGAGGACAGGCAAAGGTCCCTCTATCCATGAAGCCTGGGGAGAGGCAGAGTTGACAAGCCTTGTAACTTATTTCTGATTAAATAGATGGATAATTTATAGTACATTACATTATTAGGACACAAGTGTAGTGACAGAACAGTTTCTCACCATATATTCAGTGATACGATGGACAGTTTGCTTGATCCCCATGTGGCCGGAGATCGGTTCTACATGGCACGCTCTCATAATTTGTTGCCTTTCCTCAGCGCTGCGAATGTATCTGATTTCCTGTACAATCCGTGTGACACAAACTTCGCTTTAAATTACTTAGCAATAAATACAAGTACCTTATCACCAGGAGAATCTTTCTTGGTCATCATGTAGAAGACTTCTCAATACCAGCGTTGCAGCCTTTCTCCGAATTATTCGCTTCCTCGTTACTGCTGCAACCATAAGGATAGGGATGCTCCAAGAGGTAGGTACACGCTCTTTCGTCCTCTTCAGGCAGTACTAAGTCCGCTCTGTTCGTTGACTGTCTACGTTCACGTCTCTCACCGTTTTCACACGGAGCTGTGAAGCTGTGGTGTTGCCATTATGCCCGGAGATACGTGCGTTGTATGCGGAAATACTTGAGCAAAAGACAAGAGTGTGTCTGTGTATCTTTTTCGTCAGCTAAACGGCAGCGATGGATCGAAGCGCTAGGCCTTGAGGACTTTGTCATCGAGGATCATCATCGCGTCATTTTCCCAACGCTGATGTACGAAATGACCCACAAATTACACTTCTTGAGCCACGCTGTCTTGCAGCATGCTGCCTTGGTCTGCAGACATCATTGGAAGCTGAACTATACCTTTGAGCGGCGAGTTCAGGTCCAGGGATTCACTTTGTTCACCGACTCTGAGGACAGAAGGCACATGATTACCACGTGACAGAATATGCTGATGCGCGAATTCGCGCGCCGAACTGAACTTACGCTGGCACTGGGCTACGCATGCCCAATATGTAGGGTTGGCTTTGCAGAATGAAGTCTTCATGCAAGCTACTAAACTCTCTGATAAAGTAAAATATACACAAGATTCACTGAAATGAAATCATGCAAAATTTTAGTAGTCTCGCAGGCCAGACTCTCACGCGAAGGAGAGAGTCTGGTCAAATTCCCATAAGGCTTTTGTGTTGCACACTCAGCAGCAGGGCGCCTAATGAAGTAGGTGTGAACATAAATTGTACGTGTTCTGAAAGGTAGGACTTCCGTTGAATCTTGCTATTGGCCCAAACTTGCTGGGACAGCTAGAAACTGTCGGTGCCTTTGATCTGCCCACGCATCATACAAGTACTAAATGCAGCATAATTTGAAGAGTTTCAGTACTTTCAATTTTTCTACCTACAGTGCTTGATCAGTACTGGAAGGCTAGCTGGTAGGCAGTGTAGCTTCCACTCTACACCTCGCTGTCACCCAAAACGGTAGCCTCGTCCCCAGGCCCCACCCAAAAATCGGTAAAGGGGCCTGATGTCACTATATCTGCCTAGTACAGGAAAATGTTTTTTTATGCAGGTTGGATTGTGTGACAGATGCCAGCCAGAAAGCTGCTGGGGGGCTCCACCCGATTTAAGTTGGAATGGACCACATAGGGCCAATGCCAGAAACACCTTCTCAAAGTGGGCAACTCCATGTACCTGAAAAGGTTCAGTTCTTCTACCTATAGTGCAACAGCTAGCTGTAACTCCTGAGCCATTTGCAGATTTTAGTTGCAGTTGCATCTACAATCTGAGTACATGAACAAATTTTGCGTGAGCTCTTGTTTAAGATACAACTTGTCCCTCAGCAAGTCATGCAAAACTTGCTGAACTTGAACGCATGCAGCAAAACAAAAACACCAGAAAAATTCAGTCTGTATTGTGTCCAAAGATGTTGTGCAACATTTTACAAGAATACTAGAATCTGTCGAAAGTGTACTCCCAAAGTAGTCGCATTGCGATACTCTCAAAAACACAAATGACATTGCTTGTCAAATGGAATGGTGCTTACTACATAAAGATTGTCAAATTGCATTTAAAATCTTGATTCCAAAATGCAGACGGTTTAGTGACTTGTGCATCATGATTCATAAGAAGGACACAAACTTTATTAGGTCAGTGGTAACAAGGTGGTGGACTACTATTCAATATATCCCTGTTGCTCATGCCTTCTGCAATCTAAATGGAGCTCTCAAATTCGAGAGTAACCCCGTCCCAAATGAGAACACCAGACCCTCTTTATACACATACCAGAAGGTTTGGGCACCGAAATGTCTTAACCATTCGCATATGCAATGCGCTTCGTCAATTGCAATTTAAACAAGATTATTCTTTGCCGCAACTGAGTGAGGCAACAGTGATGATCTTTTTCTACGGATATACCTTATGGCAGAATGGGTTCCAGATTGGCTTTCTAGTGGTAGGCTAGAAGCATGGTAGTAAGGCTAGCTTCAGTTTGCTTTGCGGTGTGCCTGCCAAGGAGTGCTGCGGGGGGTAACTACCCTTCCCAAGGAGTCTGCGCATTAATACTGTGACACTGGCAATGGTAATGCCTCACTATGGGGTTGGCAGGAGGTGTGTGGTTACCTTGCTCCTGGTTAAGTATCTGTATGTAGGGCATGTCGCTAGCGACCTGGATAACTAAATAATAGTTAGATTCGGAGGCCATGGAATCTACGGGATTTAGAAGGCCTCAGGGCCCGGGGCTGTAGCGTTCCGAGCGTAGCGAGGACGCTACTAAGGGCCCTGAGGCCTTCTAAATCCCGTAGATTTCATTGGCCGATGAATGTAACTTATTTAGAGCATAGCAACAGCTGCGAACAGCAAAACGACGATGGATTTTGGCAACCTGTTCACTGATTGGGAGTCCGAATTGTGCGACAACAGCAACGAAGTCGAACGCAGAACGCGAGGTACGCGACAGAAGCTGCCCGACTGAGCGATTTTAGCTCCTCCTAAATACCACGCCCACTTTCTAACTCCACCCGTACTACGTCTCCAGCTCTACCGCTCCGCAGTCAAACCTACAGGTGCAAGAAAGTGGCGTCAACACAGACAGCAGGATTGCTGACTGTCTAACAGATCTACTGCCAAAGTTTTGCTAAGGGCTCTGACAAAGAAAGGTTGTTCAGCCAGATAGCTACACCTCGACTCCACCAATTTTTGCTGTGATACACTATCTTGCCTTTTTTTTTAACACCTGCTGCGTTTGTAATGTAAACATGTATTATGTAAACAATATGTTTGTTGTTGCTATACTTTTATGTAAATATTTTTGTTGTTATTATACTTTACATGTAACCAATATTCTTTTGAACTTCATACCTTCTGGGCTTGGATTCTAAGTGAGCAGACTGGATTCTAAGTTGCCAGACCGGATTCTATGAGATTTATTACACCATGATCTAAGGTATGGCTATCTGTTATGCATGAGATAGTCTCGTAGCCAGGACTACACCCAGCTCACGCGAGGAGAAGGGGTCTGGTGTCACAAGTCCAAATCCTAGCTCTAGAAGCGTATAGCGGGCGTTTAATGCGGAAGCGAGCACAAGTACTTCAATCATACCGCTCAAAGAGTGTTATGCGATCAATTTGTAATTCTACACTAACAGTTTACAACTTCCGCAAACGAGGAAAGGGTTGGTATGCTTGAGAAGGCATGCAACTAATGTTTTACTGCTGAACGCCACGTGACTCATTAATGTACTTTGCCTCATGCTGTATTAGCATCTCGGCCACTCCCCTCGTGCAATAAAGTATACGAGCATAAACGGTGCATAACGTACAGCAAATCTATAAATTTGAATTGTATTGGCACGATTCAGCGATAGATTCGACTGTCGATGCTGCGAATCTGGAAAGAAGCCACAAATTTCTGGCATTCGCGAAGAATCGCCAGCCGTTGAAGAACGCTGCAAACTCGACACAATTTGCCTCTCCAGTGAGGCTGGGAAGAAAGTGGTACCAAGCAGCTGGGCTCTGCGAAACGAAACAACTTGAAGGGTGCACGTCTTCCGATGATGTGCCCAGTTGGATTCTGACACGCAATTACGTGTCCTCGAAGTTCAAAGACGGCGAACCTGACGATTTGAAGCCTTCCTTATAGCGAAGTTTGAACTGTATTTTTTTCACCCGTTTTGTTTTTTTTTTGCTGATTGCATGTAATTGTACATTTTGGCTTGTGGTTTTGCGAAATTCAATAATTTCCCTACAGTTTAATAACTTCCAATTCGGACTTATATGGTAATTATGGTACTGTCGGCGCCTTTGATCCGCCCACGCATCATGCAACAATGTATATTATGAGGCATGAGCACGGTTAGAATTAGCTTGCAGCAATGCCGTTGCATACTTCTCAGAGGGTGTTCTGTCCTGTTGACGAATGCGGGTTTTCACCTGGCTCCTTTCAATAGCCTGCCTTTTCTGAGGTGAATTCAAAGGCAGAACTTGCAACATGACGACCGAGTGCCCGTTGCCATAGCTTCAAAAGCTAGACTCTGGATATTTGGACCGAGTTCTGAACAGAGTTTTTGGACCGATGCGGAGCTCCGCAACGACTATACCCACTCCGAATCAGTTAGCTAGAGCAGAGGTTGTGTGAATATTGACATAATGTAAATGTGCTACCTGAGACTTGGGTTCTGTCCCAAGAACGGTTAGCACAGATACGAATGAGTCTCTGAGTAAATAAACTATACCACTCAACAAACCAATCATTCATACCACCTTCAAGGTTGCTATAAGGATGCTTCAGTCCATAGTCCAGTCCACGAATCCAGTCCAGAGTCCAGAGTCCTTGAGCACATGTGCCAACTGAGCACGTGTTCAGGAGGGAAACCCGTGATACTTAGTGTGACGTATATATGAAGAGCATACACTATAAGTTGTAACACGGTGTCGCGGTGATATGGGGCCCCTCGAAAGACTTCCATTGTCGGTCAGAAAATTTGCGGGTCACGTCATAGGCCTGTAGGACGAAAGATCACTATGAATTCTACAAAGTTGTGTTGAAATCGAAAGGTAGAATTTGCGTGTTCCCCTTTATAGATTTAGCCATGATGAAAGAGGGTAGCTGAATGGTTGGGATAAGGATGAAAGTGGCCAGATGTAACAAGTCTCTTGTGTATTCTTACTTAGCCTCGATCAGTTTTTGAGCGCTTGCAAGTGATCCATAAAACTGGATGGTGGTAAGGAACGAGACTAACTTCTTACCAGACAGAAACATGAGCGCACAACAGCATTGAGTTCTTTCATGTAACATCATATTTTGTCTTCACGAGGGAGGATACGAGAGGCAAGGAGAGAGAAATATAGAACTGTGGACACTCGAGGACAAAATGAACGTAGTGTATAGGGTTAAGTTATTCCAACTGGGTGGATGGATAATTGAGGGGTGTGTCTGACGAACAGTCAACAGTATGCATGATGTTATGAGGAGGGGGCTAAGTACACACTTCTGGATCTATTTGGACTCAAACCCCTTCGCGTTCGTCGCTTGCAGTACGAAATTCGCGCAGAGGGCCTGGGCTCGTTCATCACGTGATGTGTGCCGCAGCTTAAGTCACGTCCATTCTACTGGAATCAATGATGTCATAGATGAGCTAGCACCCTGTTTAGCGTTGAAAGAAGCCCACAGAGATCACAGTAATGGTTCGTGTGCGAACCTACGTAAGTGCTAAAAGTGTCGGCAGCGAAAGAGCTGGATAGTAGACGTCTATATTCAGATACCTTGCCACATCGTGTTACTAGGTCGACCCTGGACTTCGGCTCCTCGTCTTCTTCAGCTCGAGTTTACTATTGTAGTCTATCGTACGCGTGTGACCTGTTTCAGGTTCTTCCAACTCCATTTGTGGTTATCTCTACAACCAACACGGCGCGGCCATATCTGGTGTGACGTAAAATTACGGCTGCGGCACACATCACGTGATGAACGAGCCCAGGCCCTCTGCGCGAATTTCGTGCTGCATGCGACGAACGCGCAGGGCCTGGGAACGAGGCTAGATCACGTCCCTGTGACGTACTGTGTGGTTTTATGTGTGGTTTAGTTAGTCGACTAATCGCAGAGCAGCGTTTATGCGGAATCGAGAACAAGTTCTTCAATCATCCGCTCAAACCGTGTATGAGACAACACTGAGCAATTTGTAATTCTACACTAACAATTACAAGGCTTCAACAATTCCGCAAGTCCAAGGATTCAGGCTTGTGTCACCAGACCCTGGTTGGGTCTGGGCAAGAGACTAGTTTATGTACTAGTTAATGTACCTTAGCGAGTATACTATGGGAATTATTGCACGAGGGGAGTGGCCGATACAGCACGAGGAGAAGCCGAGTGCTCTCCCCGACTGCACGACCATAAACGGTGCATTAACTGGTTTGTTGTATTTGAATTTGTGTTAGTGGTAGCGCTCTCCGTCACGATTGCTCATGAGAAAAAAAATACGGGTTTACCCCAAATTTAGATTTTAACCCTCTCCCTACGAGATTTAACCATCGAATTTCTGCCTACAATCATGCATCCCTTTTCTGATACTGACTAGTTTTAATACTATACTGATACCATGCTTATTTGTTCTCTTCTCCCTTAATGTGCTGCTGAATGTAGCTCTGTAGCTTGGGGGAAACAGACTGACATTTCAGAGCAGCCTCCAGCATCACTGAAAAAAGCTTGAATTGTATTTTCTATTTCTATCCATGAGCCTTGACTGGTCAACACTCTTGTGTTTGGTGCACAATTAGTAAACCTGCTTTGCAATGCTGTGGTGTGCACTTGTGCACTTCGTTGCTGTACAATGCAATCTAACTATGCACCAAGGGTCAAACATTGTTGAAATTGTCGACGCTGTGTGTTGAAATCAGGCTTAAAAATGAAGCTATTTTAATGTTCCTATGCTGGTATATTCTTTTTGACTTCAAAGGTCTAAGCACGGTAGCAACTGTGCCAGATCATCAGAGTAACAAGACATGCTGGGGCCGGGATAGTTTTCAGCACCCGAAGCTATTGTAGTACGCAGGGATAGAAATGAAAATACATTGTAAAACAACTTTGCCGCCTCCTCTGAAAAGGAAAGACAAATACTTGCCCTTCCACTGGGCCTTGCCTATGAACCCATACCATGCTGCAGCAGTTACCAAATTTGGCTAGCGATGTGATACAGAATCCTTTTCCAAGGACAGGGGCTTATTTCTTTTGCTATATCCCGGGTAGCAAACTGTTTGGAGTTGAATTTCAAGTATATACTATCAAACATTAGCCCACCTATCCTAAGTTCTTATATCTGGCGTACAACAAAGAGTGCAACGTTTCTTTGGTGTAGACCTATCCGTAAATTTCATGAAGTCCTTAGCCTCGTTCCGAGGCTCTCCCCTTGCTCCGTCGAAAAATAAAAACCGTTTTTATATTTTGTCAGGGCGAGGGGAGTTCCTGGGAACGAGGCTACGTAGTCCTTACATTTGTTTAATCCATTCATGTTGACAAACCTCTGTGGCAGAATTAGCAGAAATTATGAAGTTGTGTGTGCTTTAGAGCTTCAAATTGAACCCTCACTATGTATGAACAATCAACGAACCATGGCCTAGATGTTATGCAAAGTCATGCATATACTTCTGCAATGTCTTAATAATTACCTAGTTCGATTGCAATGTTAATGCTGTGTTCTTATGTTACAAAATTCTCATTTCTATACTGTCGCACTTGCATACGAAACCAGTCTCATACTGCAAGCTCAGGGTGAGGAGAGCCTGGGTAGGAGACTATGATACACTTCCCCAAATTATGCAAAAATATAAACAAGCTGTGCATATAAATATAATTATGTGGTAAACTTCTTAACAGACTAAGTGAGAACATAACCACATAATTACATTCTTATCACAGCTTTTTGGTTTGTATTTTGCAAGGTGCAACGCAAACAGCAGTGAATACAGAGACTACATAGAAGTTTTCCCCTAGCACCCCTTTCACACCGCGCACAGATGAACCTTCCCCTAGCATCCTTCTCTTTGAGCACTGGCATAATAAAAGAGGGTCTGGGTATACATTTACACCTTTACTTCAAGTGTTAGGCATCCCAACCTTAATCCTGTGCTGATTTCGAAATTCGAGCGCTGGCTAGCTGTACCGAATTCTCTAATAAAGAGTACTTAAGCGTACGTGTCCGGACAACTTGCTTCGTTGTGGAGATTTGAAGTTGGATTACGGCATTGGGCATTAACGGTACGTATTTACTTCCCTGCTACGGGATTCACTTTGTTGACCGATTCTGAGGTCAGCAAGGTGAGGGCGAACTTTATGTAAAGCTAGTCTAAAATGCCCCTGCAAAGTGATAGTCTGATAGTTGAGGTGGAAATATGGGATCTGTATGTATGTGCAATGATTTATATTAGTTACATGTGTGTTACTGGCAGGCTACATACTCTTGATGACACAACAGCTTAAAGTGCTCAAACAATTTGGCCATGTAAACTTTGATGGCAACAGGTCAGCAGAATGGAAGCGATTTTTCCATTTATCGCTGTTTGGATGAAGTATGGGTACATGTATGGGTACATGGAAGCTACTAAATTTGTTGGGATTGCCATTTTCTCCCCAAGGAGCTGGACTAAATCCGTGGTGGGTGTCATTAACTTTATGTCTTGTTTTCACCAATATGCTTGTACTGTGAGGCTTGTGCAAGCCTGTTTATGTGCCGGAAAGACCTGAGAAAGCCGTTTTTACCTCCGAGGAGATGGTGTGAAAAACTTCCAGGCCTGTTGAAGTGCCAGGAAATTTCGAGAAAGCTGTTTACACCACGTTTGAGATTCTGTGAAGCCAGTATAAGCCTCTTGAAGTGCGGGAAAGGTGTGACATTACCGTTTTCACCGCCGAGGAGGTGCAGTAAAGCACGTGCAGGCCTGTTTAAGTGCCAAGAAAGATTGAAAAATCAGTTGTGAACGCTGTGGAAGTCCTGTGAAGCTCGTGCAAGCCTGTTTATGTGTGGGAATGACCTGATAAAGACGCGTTAACCGCCAAGAAGGCGATGTGAAGCACGTACATGCATGTTTAAGTACCAAGAAAGATTGAGGAAGGAGTTTTCACCACTGTGGAGGTCCTGTGAGGCACGTGGAAGCATGTTTAGGTGCGGGAGAGACCTGAGAAAGCCGTTTTAACCGACGAGGAGGTGCTGTGAACAGCTTGCAGGCCTGTTGAAGTGCCGGGAAATCTCGAGAAAGCAGTTTTCACCACTGTGGAGGTCCTGTGAGGCTCGTGGAAGCCTGTTTGCGTGCGGGACATACCTGAGAAAGCCGTTTTAACCGCCGAGGAGGAGCTGTGAAGAACTTGCAAGCCTGTTAAAGTGCCAGGAAAGAGCTTGGAAGCAGTTTTCACCAATATGCTTGTACTGTGAGGCTTGTGCAAGCCTGTTTATGTGCCGGAAAGACCTTAGAAAGCCGTTTTTACCTCCGAGGAGGTGGTGTGAAGAACTTCCAGGCCTGTTGAAGTGCCATGAAATCTCGAGGAAACTGTTTACGCCACTTTTGAGATCCTGTGAAGCCAGTATAAGCCTCTTTAAATGCGGGAAAGGTGTGACATTGCCGTTTTCACCGCCGAGGAGGTGCAGTGAAGCACGTGCAGGCCTGTTTAAGTGCCAAGAAAGATTGAAAAATCAGTTGTGAACGCTGTGGAAGTCCTGTGAAGCTCGTGCAAGCCTGTTTATGTGTGGGAATGACCTGATAAAGACGCGTTAACCGCCAAGAAGGCGATGTGAAGCACGTACATGCATATTTAAGTACCAAGAAAGATTGAGGAAGGAGTTTTAACCACTGTGAAGGTCCTGTGAGGCTCGTGGGTGCCTGTTTGTGTGCAGGACAGACCAGAGAAAACCGTTTTAACAGCCGAGGAGGTGCTGTGAACAACTTGCAAACCTGTTGAAGTGCCAGGAAAGAGCTTGGAAGCAGTTTTCACCATTATGGTGTTCCTGTGAGTCTTGTGCAAGCTTGTTTATGCGCGGGAAAGACCTGAGAAAGCCGCTTTCACCGCCGAGGAAGTGTGGTAAAGCACGTGCAGGTCTGTTTATGTACCAAGAAAGATTGAGAAAGCAGTTTTAAACACTGTGGGGGTCCTGTGAAGCTCTTGCAAGCCTGTTTACGTGTCAAGAAGGAGCTGCAAGGCAGTTTTCACCACTGTGGAGGTCCCGTGATGCTCGTGCAAGCCTGTTTACTAGTGGGAAAGACCTGAGAAAGCCGTTTTCACCGCCGAGGAGGTGTGAAGAAGCACGTGGAGGCCTGTTTAAGTACCAAGAATGATCGAGAAACAGTGTTGAACGCTGTGGTGTTCCTGTGAAGCTCCTGAAAGCCTGTTTAAGTGTCAGTAAGGAGCTAGAAGGCAGTTTTCACCACTGTACAGGTCCTGTGAAGCCCGTATAAGCCCCTTTAAGTTCTGGAAAGGTGTGAGTTTACCGTTTTCACCGCCAAGGAGGTTCTGTGAAGCACGTACAGGCCTGTTTAAGTACCAAGAAAGATTGGAAAAGCAGTTTTGAACGCCGTGGAAGTCCTGTGAAGCTCATGCAAGCCTGTTTAAGTGTCAGGAGGGAGCTAGAAAGCGGCTTTCACCACTGTGGCGGTCCTGTAAGGCTCGTGCAAACCTGTTTATGTGCGGGAAAGACCTGAGAAGGCCGTTTTAACCTCCGAGGAGGTGGTGTGAAGAACTTGTAGGCTTGTTGAAAACATTGCCGTTTTTACCGCCGAGGAGGTGCAGTGAAGTACGTACATGCCTTTTAAAGTACCAAGAAAGATTGAGGAAGCAGTTTTCACCACTGTGGAGGTCCATAAGGCTCGTGGAAGCCTGTTTACGTGCGGGAGAGACTTGAGAAAGCCGTTTTATCGGCCGAGGAAGAGCTGTGAAGAACTTGCAAGCCTATTAAAGTGCCAGGAAAGAGCTTGCAAGCAGTTTTCACCACTATGGTGGTCCTGTGAGGCTTGTGCAAGCCTGTTTATGTGCCGGAAAGACATGAGAAAGCCGTTTTCACCGCCGAACAGGTGATGTGAAGTACGTACATGCCTGTTTAAATACCAAGAAAGATTGAGGAAGCTGTTTTCACCACTGTGGAGGTCCTGTGTGGCTCGTGGAAGCCTGTTTGCGTGCGGGAGAGACCTGTGAAAGCCGTTTTAGCCGCGGAGGAGGTGCTGTGAACATCTTGCAGGCCTGTTGAAGTGCCAGGAAATCTCGAGAAGGCAGTTTTCACCCCCGTGGAGGTCCTGTGAGGCTCGTGGAAGCCAGTTTGCGTGTGGGACAGGCCTGAGAAAGCCGTTTTAACCGCCGATGAGGAGCTGTGAAGAACTTGCAAGCCTGTTGAAGTGCCACAACGTTCAAAACTGCTTGCTCAAACTTTCTTGGTACTTAAACAGGCCTGCACGTGCTTCACCGCACCTACTCGGCGGTGAAAACGGCTTTCTCAGGTCTTTCCGGCACATAAACAGGCTTGCACAAGCCTCACAGGACCACCATAGCGGTGAAAACAGCTTCGAAGCTCTTTCCTGGAGTTCCTGTAAAGCTCGTGTAAGCCTGTTCATGTGTCATAGAGGAGCTACAAGGCAGTTTTCACCCCTGTGTAGGTCCTGTGAGGCCCGTTTAAGCCTGTGTGCTTGCCGGAGAGACCTGAGAAAGCCGTTTTAACCGCCGAGGAGGTGCTGTGAACAGCCTACGGGCCTGTTGAAGTGCCAGGAAATCTCGAGAATGCAGTTTTACCGCTGTGGAGGTCCTGTTAAGCTCGTGGAAGCCCGTTTGCGTGCGGGACAGACCTGAGAAAGCCGTTTTAACCGCCGAGGAGGAGTTGTGAAGAACTTGCAAGCCTGTTGAGGTGCCAGGAAAGAGGTTGGAAGGAGTTTTCACCACTATGGTGAACCTGAGAAAGTCGTTTTCACCGCGGAGGAGGTAAGGGGAAGCAGGTGCAGGGCTGTTTAAGTACCAAGAAAGATTGGGCAAGCAGTTTTGAACACTGTGGAGGTCCTGTGAAGCTCCTCCAAGCCTGTTTAAGAGTCAGGATGGTGCTAGAATGCAGTGTTCACTACTGTGGAAGTCCTGTGACGCACGTGCAAGCCTGTTTATATGCGGGAAAGACCTAGGGGCTGCTGTGAAGAACGTGCAGGACTGTTTAAGTGTCAGGAAATCTTGAGAAATCAGGTTTCAGCACTGTGGAGTTCCTGTGAGGCTCGTGCAAGCCTGGTTATATGAGGGAAAGACGTGAGAAAGCCGTTTTACCCGCCAAGGAGGTGATGTGAAGAACTTGCAGACCTGTTGAAGTGCCAGAATAATTTCGAGAAAGTAGTTTTCGCCATTGTAGATGTACGGAAAGATCCAAAAGCAGTTTTCACCACTCGTGCCAACCTGTTTAAATGTAGGGATATGTCTGACAAAGCCGTTTTAAACGCAGTAGGCTCCACCGAAAAACCGGGAAAGGGGCCTGGTGTTACTTGCAAAAATTCCCGTATGTGCTGTGTCAGCAGTCTTCGTTTGGAGTAGAGGAATCACGTTCGTCCATTAGTAATTACTAAATTCTTGACACGTGAAAGCAGTGGACTCGTTCCAAGACCATTTGAAAATGGGAACGAGGCAAGCAGACTTTTCATAAACCTCGGATTTTAGAAACTTAGAGCGTAGTTACGCTTGCTAAGCTACTACTCTTGCCTCACAGGATTTGTCTGTAGTCGCTCCGTAGCAAGATCTCTTTTTATCTCCTGTAATGCTATCGTCAACAGCAGCTGGCTACCACGTGATCACGTAAGGCATGTAATTGCAACGTAATATGCTGACTCAGCACATACGGGAGTTTTTGCAAGTAACACCAGGCCCCTTTCCCGATTTTTGGGAGGGATCTGGGGACGAGGCTATGATTCTACCACTGTGGACGTCCTTTATTATGTGCCTGTTGAATCATTTCGAAAGCAGTTTTAACAGATGTGGAGTTCCTGTGAAGCATGTGCAGGCCTGTTTAAGTGCTGGAAAAGTCCGACAAATCCGTTTCACCACTTGGGAGTTTCTGTGAAGCTCGTGCATTTGGCAATGATTTCAGTCATGTGCGAATTAGATGTGAAGGAAGTGTGAGGAACCACTAACCGGTGACCCTTTCTATGATTTTATTTATGCCGTTGATGGAGACAACCCTGGGGTGGTTAAGACTTAGCCCAATTTTGATATTTACGTCAATTGCATTCGTACTTTGAGAAAATAAAGACAATTACAACTATGGATTACATAGCCCACGTACATAGCTATATACACAACAGGGTAGCGAGGACAGGCAAAGGTCCCTCTATCCATGAAGCCTGGGGAGAGGCAGAGTTGACAAGCCTTGTAACTTATTTCTGATTAAATAGATGGATAATTTATAGTACATTACATTATTAGGACACAAGTGTAGTGACAGAACAGTTTCTCACCATATATTCAGTGATACGATGGACAGTTTGCTTGATCCCCATGTGGCCGGAGATCGGTTCTACATGGCACGCTCTCATAATTTGTTGCCTTTCCTCAGCGCTGCGAATGTATCTGATTTCCTGTACAATCCGTGTGACACAAACTTCGCTTTAAATTACTTAGCAATAAATACAAGTACCTTATCACCAGGAGAATCTTTCTTGGTCATCATGTAGAAGACTTCTCAATACCAGCGTTGCAGCCTTTCTCCGAATTATTCGCTTCCTCGTTACTGCTGCAACCATAAGGATAGGGATGCTCCAAGAGGTAGGTACACGCTCTTTCGTCCTCTTCAGGCAGTACTAAGTCCGCTCTGTTCGTTGACTGTCTACGTTCACGTCTCTCACCGTTTTCACACGGGGCTGTGAAGCTGTGGTGTTGCCATTATGCCCGGAGATACGTGCGTTGTATGCGGAAATACTTGAGCAAAAGACAAGAGTGTGTCTGTGTATCTTTTTCGTCAGCTAAACGGCAGCGATGGATCGAAGCGCTAGGCCTTGAGGACTTTGTCATCGAGGATCATCATCGCGTCATTTTCCCAACGCTGATGTACAAAATGACCCACAAATTACACTTCTTGAGCCACGCTGTCTTGCAGCATGCTGCCTTGGTCTGCAGACATCATTGGAAGCTGAACTATACCTTTGAGCGGCGAGTTCAGGTCCAGGGATTCACTTTGTTCACCGACTCTGAGGACAGAAGGCACATGATTACCACGTGACAGAATATGCTGATGCGCGAATTCGCGCGCCGAACTGAACTTACGCTGGCACTGGGCTACGCATGCCCAATATGTAGGGTTGGCTTTGCAGAATGAAGTCTTCATGCAAGCTACTAAACTCTCTGATAAAGTAAAATATACACAAGATTCACTGAAATGAAATCATGCAAAATTTTAGTAGTCTCGCAGGCCAGACTCTCACGCGAAGGAGAGAGTCTGGTCAAATTCCCATAAGGCTTTTGTGTTGCACACTCAGCAGCAGGGCGCCTAATGAAGTAGGTGTGAACATAAATTGTACGTGTTCTGAAAGGTAGGAAGTCAGCAACTAGACTTTGCAAGACCGTTTTACCCTCGGAGGAGGTGCTGTGAAGCACGTGTAGGCCTGTTTAAGTGCCAGGAAAGATTGAGAAAGCAGTTTTCACCACTCTCGAAGTCTTGTGAGGCTCGTTCAAGCCTGTTTATGTGAGGAAATTACCTGACAAAGCCGTTTTAACCACCGAGGAGGTGCTGTGAAGCACGTGTGGGCCAGAACCATGAAACATGATTTACTTCAAGGACTCACAGCTCCAATTCTGACAGGGATGTTACTAACCATTGCTGTATCCAATGGTACAAGCTTCGTGTCTGTAGAGGGAAGGGTTCAAGAGATACAGTCACACAAATTTACCCGTGTGCATCGAGAAATGGTTTATTTCATGGGCTTCACAGCTCCATATCTGATGGGGATGTCACAATACTTTTACATACCTTTGCATCCAACGGTTCTAGTATCATGTCCATAGGTGGTAGGGTTCAGGAGATACGATTGGACAAAGTTACCCATGCATGGTTAATTTCATGGGCTTATAGTTCCAAATCTAATGGGATGTCACCCCATCATGTGAGGATTTTCAGAAAGCACAGAAACAAGTCCGGTCGATGTTGACGATTTGAACACAGGTGACTGTGAATGGTGAATCAACTGCAGAGCCATTTTATGCAAGAACTGCAACCAAGGACATTTTCTGTTAGTCTTGCACGCCACACCTTCAAAAAAATTGGGAAGTGTCTGGTCAAACTGCAACCATCAAGTCACTGCCACAGCAGAAGGTTGCCATGACCAATCGTATGTGATACTCATTCACATAGACATGATAAGACAGATTTAGCCGTGCAGTACAATAATTGTGTTCCTCAGTAACGACTCATCAGTTGTAGTGTGACAAGACTCTTCCTCTTTAGTCTTTTGTTGCAACTAATAGGAATAATACGATAAGTATTGTGAAGAGCATTTACGGTCAGAGATACAAGATTAACTATACTGCTGGCATTTTTGGACTGCTCTACTAAATACGCCGAAGATTCCCAGGTTGACAGGCTTAGCTGGTAGCACAAACGAGTTCAAGGGTTTAACTCCACCCATCTACGCATGCGCAGTTCGTTAGCATGAACTTTGTGCAGAGACTATGTTCGAAAAGGATGCGTCCGTTACCCGTCCGAATACAAAAATTTTTACGGAAACATTGAGGTTTGACCGTCGACCATTCCTGTGATCTTGTGGGACGATATCACCGGTGTTCAAAAACCTTGCAACCACAGTTTCTGGAACTTGCCCATGATAGCCTAGGTCCACCGTGAGACTGACGTAGGCAACTGACAAGCAAGCGAGAGTGACTCGCCCGATCCGACTTGACTGTAGGCCGTGCAAGTCACATGAAATCCGATCCGGCCCTATACCGATCAGATCCGCTAGCGGAATCAATCCATCGGATCGGATCCGATCTGAATGCTCTCTGGGTAGAAACCATTGTTCTGTGACAGTAGTGGTGTTTGTAACAATGTTAACGAGTAGCAAGAAGAAGAATCTGGATGCCCTATGTTGATTGGCTAGGGGAAGTGAGCTATGTGGCTGGGTATTTGGCTATATGGACTGGCAAGTACAACAGGTATGAAGCTATGTGAAAATTTGTAGCTATGTGGGTGAAAAATGAATGACAGCTTTTCATGAGTACACCCATAGATAACACATACCGTAGGTGGATGTGAAACGGCATGCGTTTACGGATAGTTTACGAAGATTTAATGATACAGTCACTGTCACGGTCTGGACTGCCATAATTGTGGGGTAAGATGAAAATGGAAGCGATCGGTTGCTTAGCTGCAGAGCGAAATGTGTAGCGGATGCGGAATACAATGACTTTGGACTTGTATATGTGTGTCTCCAAGAGTCCAACAGCAATTTGGTAGCAACTTGCGCAGGTTCATATCAGCAAAAATAGTACATTTTGTGGACACAATTATCTGGAAAAGAAATAAATGGATGACATTAGTTTTAATTTTTCATCCTCTTTTGATCACTTTGAGTGCGGCCTGGGAGATTTTCCCCGTCAGGAAAGTACAACCACACCCTCCTCTTCTTCATGTATAAAATTTCCCAGTAAACACAGCTACCAGTGGGAGGCCTCATCACATGCACTAATGTCATGTAACATCAGGTGTAGCAATAATCAATATTCATAGCTGTGTTGCCAACCGACTTGTAGCTACATGATGTTATAATTATCAAAGTAGCCAGCCTGCGCTGCACAGATCTACTGATAATTCAACTATGCGAAGTGCTGCAAATTGCAAAAATTTGACCAAAAACACAAAAAAAAATATCCTTATAACCAGGCCTTTTAATCATGCGTTGGCAAAAAGAGGTACTCATACCAAGAGATTGATCCTTCAACTGTCTGCAGGACTGTTCGTGAGTAGGTATCCCAGAGAGAGAGCATTCAGAAAGCTAACAAAGCCCCTTGAGCTGTATCTTGTTTTGGAATTTATCTGAGAGAGCTAACAACAAATTTGTTGCACACCACCGGTGTTGAAGTAGCTGAGTCTATTATTTGTGAGTTTCTTCATCGAGTTGGGCTTCACCAGACAGAAAATAAAACTTGTTGCCAAACAGGTGGATGAATCCATGAGGATACAATACTTGAACCTGATATGTTCATCTTTGTTGATAAAACTGGAGCTGACCGTCTTACGTGTGACAAACCTATCAGATCACAAAAGCTTATTTTCAGGGGTGAACGTTTGTCAACAAGTGGTGTACTTGATGTATTTTATGATTTTATCCACACATCACTACTACACAAACTCATGCCCTTCAATGGAATTAACCCCAATAGTGTTGTGTTGGAGCACATTTACACCTTATTTACCAGATGTTATGCCCAAAGTAAAATCAAGCATGAAGGCCCTAGAAAGTGAACATCAAACAGGAAAATGATACGTGACTATCAACAATGCTGGAATATATAACCTGTAGCTTGTTTTCTTTTTCACAAACATGTTCATGAAGTAGAATCACAATAATTTGACCTAGAAATACATGGTATAGTCAGTGGTTTTGACAGAATAGCATGCATACAGAAATCAGTTCAGTTTTCGGAAGATGATATCTTTATGCTCTAAGAACTCAGCGTGAGAAAGAATTCCATCTTCATACAGCTGCTGCAAAAACTTTAGCAGCTCCAAGTTTTTCATACAAATATGTCGCCACTTTAGCTGGTGAAACTCCACACTGCGAGCTTTGCTGCACGTTTCTCTGGGGTGGAGGATGCTTTAGTAATAAGTGCATCTGATAACGTCTCCTTTTTTGCTCGCTTTGGTGTGATTCCAGTTATACCACTAGCAACCATTCTTGCCCACAAACGCAGCTGTGGGACTGAAAACTTCCCAGAATGTTTTCCTTTAGCTCACATAACATAGTTTCTCCTTTTCCTAGTGGCCTTTTACGATTATGGGATGCATCCTCATGATCACCTTCTGTGACTGCTTTATATTAAAAATATTTCAGGTTTTCCTTGTAGCTTTTCATATAACCAACGCTTAATACCTCATGCAACATGCTCATTAAATTCCTCCTTTAGCTTCTGTCGGATCGCATCAACAGAGTCAAATTCATCATGAACAACTGCTTTTTGGCTTGAAGCCAAAAATTTCTCCTTGTAGGAATGAATTACACAAGAAATTTTCTGGACTCGAGAGAATATTTCGGTACATATTGATAAAGGTAACAAAATGCAAGGGCAAATTAATGTCAGATTCCATCTCAGATTCAGAGGACCGAAAGCTTTATGTTCAAGTACTACTGGTCAAGTGGTTGCTAAATGTTTGTTGGTTTTGGGGTGGACCCAAAGGAGGACCCCAAAGGGCACAGTGTCTGGACATTGGACCCATGGACCCAAAGACCTTGAACCCAATAACCTTCATGTAGTCTTTAGCTGCTGTGACAATTAAATGCTCATGTTGTGAGCTCAAATTTACTGGTTGTTGTAAACTATACAGTCCGCATTGGTATCAAAAGATGCTCTTCACACCAGAATGTGCTATTTCACATTATCCACCAGTGTTTCAATCCTTTCTTCTTGTTCATTACATGCAAGGCAACTAGCTAGAAACACAGAAGTCCCAGGGTCAAAGGTCATGTGGACGATACAGTTTAGACTAATCAACTACTAAGTGTATGCAAGTGTGGCTTTGAAAGACTGACAAGGATCATAGAAATCAGAGAATAGTAGTTTTTGCCTGCTGTCATAGATGTGAGTTTGGGCTTGTAGTATCTCCGCTACAACACTCTGGGTGGGTCTCGGGTATAGTCCTTCCCAAAGGGTAGGATTACTTGGAGAGGGGAAAGGGGATCTCAACCTCACGTCCCAATGATGATATCTGACAAAATACTTGTAGATGCAAATGACAAGCATTCATAGTCATTCTTGGCACTTTTGACATCATGGTGTAACAACAAACACGTGCACACACACACACACGCACCACACACCACACAACACGCACACACACCGCAAACGCACGCACACGCACCGCACACACACGCACACCCCGCGCACACATGCACACACACAAAAGTACCATCCGTTGATCTATATGCAACCATCGTGTTGGGTCATGCATACATCATAATGACACTTAAATTTGTAGAATTTGCAACACTTAAGTTACAAAGGCGTCCTACAGGCATGTTACTAAGCTGTAAAATATCATCCCATGCTAATTTTGGTACACTTACTGACTACGAACCGGTTGACTGGTGAGTCATGCCGGCGTAGTCCTAAGACTTGAACTGTCACCAGACCACTGTTCCTCTGAACGTTCGTTTGTACTGAACTAGCCATTTTCAGACCTCTAACTGGCAATTGCGCACGTGACTTCGATCTGATTGGTGCGTTTGTTTCTCGCCCGCCGTTCAACGTTCTGCGTCTGAGCATTGCAAGATCACCATTAAAACCACTGTAAAGCGACGGACTTCTAGCGCCGTTTTGGTAGCCTCGTCCCCAGGCCCCACCCAAGTATCGGGAAAGGGGCCAGGTGTTACTTGCAAAAATTCCCGCATGTGCTGTCTTCGTTTGGAGTAGAGGAATCACGTTCTTCCATTACCAATTAAATTCTTGACACGTGAAAGTGGTAGACTCGTTCCAAGACCATTTATAAATGGGAACGAGGCTAACAGACTTCATGAACGTCGAATTCCAGAAACTTAGAGCGTAGTTACACTTGCCAGGCTACTACTCTTGCCTCACAGGATTAGCAGCAGCTGGCTACTACGTGATCACGTAATTGTTACATAATATGCTGACTCAGCACATACGCGAAGTACCTACTGAAAGTAGATCTACACGAAGTAATAGTACATGGTTTGCGATGAGGCGCGAACGTCACTGCTTAGTACTGGCCAGTAGTATTTGCCTGTTGCGTACTGTTCACACCCAAGTTTGAGTCTTTCCCGCATATAAACAGGCTTGCGAGCCACACAGGACCTAGACAGGGGTGAAAACTGCTTTCCAGTTCTTTCCCGACACAGATACCGGCTACCACAACCCCCACAGAACCTCCACAATGGTGAAAATCGCTTTCGAGATCATTACTGCCACTTAAACAGGGACTGGACGTGCTTCACAGCACCTCCTCGGCTGTATAAACGACGTTGTAGTGCTTTCCCCGCACGTAAACAGGCATGCATGAGCTTCACACGTAATCCACAGTGGTGTATCTAGTTCTTTCCTGGCACTTATACCGGCTAGCACAACCCTCACAGAACCTCCTCAGTGGTGAAAACTGCTTTCACGAACTTTACTGGCACTTACACAGGCCTGCACGTGCTTCACAACACCTCCTTGGCGGTTAAACGGTTTGTAGACAGTTTCCCCCCCCCACATAAACCGGCTTGCACTAGCTTCACACGACCACCTCAGTGGTTAAAACTGCTTTCTCGATCATTACTGGCACTTAAACAGGCTAGCACGTACATTACAGCACCTCCTTGGAGAACAAAACGGCGTTGTAGAACAAACAGGCATCCTCAAGCTTCACAGGTCCTCCACAGTGGTGTAAACTGCTTTTTAGCTCTTTCCTGACACTTAAACAGGCCTGCACGTGCTTCACAGCACCTCCTCGGCGGTTAAAACGGCGTTGTAGGGTTTTTCTCGTACATAAACAGGCTTGCACGTGCTTCACAGCACCTCCACAGTGGTAAAACTTACTTTCTCGATTTAGTACCACTTAAACAGGCCTGCACATCCTTCACAGCACCTCAATGGCGCACATAAACAGTCTTGCAGGTGCTTCACAGCACCCCCTGTGCGGTTAAAACGGCGTTGTAGGGTCTTTCCGGCGTATAAACAGGACTGCACGTGTTTCACAGCACCTCCTCGGCGGTTGAAACGGCGTTGTAGTGTCTTTCCCGCATATAAACCGGATTGGACGAGCTAGACAGGACCTCCATAGGGGTGAAGACTGCTTTCTCGATCTTTAGTGCCACTTAAACAGGCCTGCAGGTCCTTCACAGCACCTCAATGGCGGTTAAAGCTGCTTTGCAGGGTGTTTGCAGGTGCTTCACAGCACCCCCTGTGCGGTTAAAACGGAGTTGTAGGGTCTTTCCCGCATATAAACAGGCTTGCACGAGCCTAGACAGGGGTGAAAACTGCTTTCCAGTTCTTTCCCGACTCAGATACCGGCTACCACAACCCCTTCAGAACCTTCACAATGGTGAAAACTGCTTTCACGAACTTTACTGGCACTTACACAGGCCTGCACGTGCTTCACAGCACCTCTTAAACGGTTTGTAGACAGTTTCCCCCCCACATAAACCGGCTTGCACGAGCTTCACAGGACCACCTCAGTGGTGAAAACTGCTTTCTCGATCTTTACTGGCACTTAAACAGGCTAGCACGTACCTTACAGCACCTCCTTGGAGAACAAAACGGCGTTGTAGAGTCTTTTCCGCACATAAACAGGCATCCACAACCTTCACAGGTCCTCCACAGTGGTGTAAACTGCTTTCTAGTTCTTTCCTGACACTTAAACAGGCCTGCACGTGCTTCACAGCACCTCCTCGGCGGTTAAAACGGCGTTGTACGGTTTTTCCCGTACATAAACAGGCTTGCAGCTTCACAGCACCTCCACAACTACTTTCTCGATCCAGGTGGCACTTAAACAGGCCTGCACGTACTTCACAGCACCTCATCCGCGGTTATAATGGCTTTGAAGGGTCTTTACCCCACATAAACAGGCTTGCACGACCTTCAAAGGACCTAAACAGTGCTTTCCAAGTCTTTCCTTGCACTAAAACATGCTACCACGACACTCGCAGGACCTCCACAGAGGTGAAAAACGCTTTCTTGATCTTTTCTAGCAAATAAACAGGCTTGCAAGTGCTTCACAGCACCTCCACAGTGGAGAAAACTGCTTTCTCGATCTTTACGTGCACCTAAACAGGCCTGCACCTGCTTCAGAGCACCACCTCGGCGGTTAAAACAGCGTTGTAGGGTCCTTCCCGCACATAAACAAGCTTGCACGGGATTTACAGCACCTCCACAGTGGAGAAAACTGCTTTCTCGATCTTTAATGGCACTTAAACAGGCGTGCACCTACCTACTCGGCGGTTAAAACAGCGTGTAGGGTACTTCCCGCACATAAACAGGCTTGTACGAGATTCACCAGATCTTTACTGGTACTTAAACAGGACTGCACGTGCTTCCCAGCACCTCCTCGGCTGTCAAAACGGTGTTGTAGTGTTTTCCCCGCACGTAAACAGGCATGCACGAGCTTCACAGGTACTCCACAATGGTGTAAACTCCTTTCTGGTTCTTTCCTGGCACTTTAAACATGCTAGCACGAGCCTCACAAGACATCTAGAGTGTTGAAAACTGCTTTCTATATCCTCACTGGTACTTAAACAGGTACTTCACATCACCTCCTGGGCGGTTAAAACGGCTTTGTAGGGTATTTACCGCACATAAGCAGGTTTTAACTCCACAAAGGTTAAAACTGCCTTCTTGATCTTTATTGGCAATTAAGCAGGACTGCATGTGCTTCACTCCACATCATCGCCGGTTAAAACAGCATTGTAGAGTATTTCCCGCACATAATCAGGCATGCACAAGCTTCACAGGTCATCCACAGTGGTGTAAGCTGCTTTCCAGTACTTTCCAGGCACTTAAACACGATAGCACGAGCATTACAGGACCTCCACAGTGGTTAAAACTGCTTTCGCGACCTTTATTGGGGCTTAAACAGGTGTGCACGTGCTTTACAACAACTCTGCGGATAAAACGGCGTTATAGGGTCTTTCCCGCATATAAACAGTCTTGCACGAGCTTCACAGGACCTACACAGTGGTGAAAACTGATTTCTACTCTTTTCCCGGCACTTATACCGGCTAGCAAAACCCTCACAAAACAGCCACAGTGATGAAAACTGCTTTCATGAAATTTACTGGCACTTAAACAGGCTAGCACGTACTTTACAGCACCTCCTTGAGGGACAAAACGGCATTGTAGAGTCTTTCCCGCACATAAACAGGCATGCACAAGCTTCATCGGTCCTCCACAGTGGTGTAAACTGCTTTCTAGTTCTTTCCTGACACTTAAACAGGCCTGCACGTGCTTCACAGCACCTCCTCGGCTGTTAAAACGGCGTTGTAGGTTTTTTTCCGTACATAAACAGGCTTACACGTGCTTCACAGCACGTCCACAGTGGTGAAAACTACTTCCTCGATCCTGCTGGCACTTAAACAGGCCTGCACATACTTCACAGCACCTCATCCGCGGTTAAAATGGCTTTGAAGGGTCTTTACCTCACATAAACAGGCTTGCATGAGCTTCAAAGGACCTAAACAGTGGTGAAAACTGCTTTCCAGGTCTTTCCTTGCACTAAAACATGCTACCACGACACTCGCAGGACCTCCACAGAGGTGAAAAACGCTTTCTGGATCTTTTCTAGCACTTAAACAGGCCTCCACGTACTTCACAGTACCACCTTGGCGGTTAAAGCGCCTTTGTAAGGTGTTCACCGTACATAAACAGGTTTGCACGTGCTTCACAGCACCTCCACAGTGGAGAAAACTGCTTTCTTGATCTTTACTGGCACCTAAACAGGCCTGCACCTGCTTCAGAGCACCTCCTCGGCGGTTAAAACAGCGTTGTAGGGTCCTTCCCGCACATAAACAGGCTTGTACGAGATTCACAGCACCTCCACAGTGGAGAAAACTGCTTTCTCGATCTTTACTGGCACTTAAACAGGCCTGCACCTACCTACTCGGCGGTTAAAACAGCGTTGTAGGGTCCTTCCCGCACATAAACAGGCTTGTACGAGATTCACAGCACCTCCACAGTGGAGAAAACTGCTTTCTCGATCTTTACTGGCACTTAAACAGGCCTGCACCTACCTACTCGGCGGTTAAAACAGCGCTGTAGGGTCCTTCCCGCACATAAACAGGCTTGTGCGAGATTCACAGGACACGGGACCTCCACAGTGGTGAAAACTGCTCTCTCGATCCTTACTGGCACTTAAAGTGCCCTGCACGTGCTTCACAAGACTTTCTGGGCGATTAAAACGGCTTTGTAGCTCAGTGTACTTAAGGTCTGGGTAGGTTTCGGTCAGCCCGGAAGTGCGCGCGCCACCAATTATCGCTACGCGCGCCTTATTTAACTAGCGGATGTCATGTAACGCTAGTGTGACTTAGAGAATCCCTAAAGTCGACGCACACGCAGTGCCAGTGTGTGTCGAAGAGTTACGAGGAACCGTGACAGTTGGCAGAGTTGGAAGGAACTCCGGAGGACAGTAAGTCGCCGTAAGTTACGTTTGGAAGTTAATCGCGTAAATTCAGGAAATGGAGTTTATGTTAATGACTAATTATGTATGCTAGCTGCAAGTAACTTTGTCCGTGTCCTAGGGCGATAGTAGGTGGTGATTTATTGTCCCTAGGGAGGACGAAGAAGTATCTTGGTGACTGTGAGATGCCATGGATCCTAAGGAAGCTTAAAATGTGTTTTACCTAGTAGATAATAAAAGGGCAAATAAAATGTGGCCTTGGCATTATAGTTCATACACATGTTTTCGATTGTTATTTGTGAGTATGCAGTGCCTTACCTGTCAGCATTGCAGCATGAAATAGTAAATATTGAAAAGGTGATGAGGAAACACAGGATTTTTGTGCAGGAGGGTTTTGCTCACGCCCTTTATACAACCTACCAAGAGGTATGACCAAAACTTTCTTTGACAAATTTCCACTGTGTAAGAAAGTTGAAGGAGCAAGTGGGAAATGCTGGAAGTACAGAAACCAAAGTATGGAAATGTAATTATGGAAAGTGAAATACAGAAGTGGGAAGAAAATTGCTGTCTAGTGCCATAGTGACTCATGACTTCACTGTGCATGTTGAGGCCTTGTAGTCAAAGGTACCTGTTTGCCAGCATTGTGAGAGAGACCTCAGACTCCAGTAAGCAATAATACAGTCATTTAGCATGAGACGGTTGAGACTGCAATGTTATTTGTTAGTATCTCAGGAGTAGTTCTGTCACTGGTCATCCACCAGCCTAACTGGCGAACATTCTCTTTGAGGAATCATGACAGGAGTGTAAAACCCATGATTGACCCACTTATCATTGCATAATGTAGGTTAATGTCATCTCGTACTTTCATTTCCACACATTTTCAAGTTAAATGAAAACATGAACCCATGCAAGCACAAATGCTAGCTCTTGCTGTCAACTGCCAATTGGACAGATTATGCATTTCGTTGACTTCCATAAGTGGTACCGACAGGTTTGTGGCTGATAAGTCCTGTAGTTAATTCAATTATCACCACTTATGTGGAATTGAACTATGAACGATGAACTAGATTTGTGTTCAAAGAGAGTTGAAATCAACAGTAATTGCTTCACTGGTGTAAAACTGTTTTCAGTCCCCTAGGGCGTCAGTGGTGGGTTAATAGCTACCTCCCCTGTTTACTGTATATATACCTATCTAAGCACCAGATGTTAAAAACACTTAAAACACTCATTATCCCAACCCAGCATGCAGCTTAACCTGAAGGATTTGCACATGCAGCATAAATTAGAAGTACACAGCTATTTATTATCCAGTTGATATTTTTACAACAGTATTTTTCCTATTCCCGTGCCTTAGGGCCACCACTCAACGCTGTTGCTGAAGTGACTATATGCGGAGATCTGAAAGGTGAAAGCCATGTCTTCAGTATATGTACAAAGTATTTTACAGCACTACTTTTTAACTCAGCATTTAATTCTCAGGCTGAACCTGAAGGTGATAAATACGCTGTATATCTTTATTCCGTATGATTTGTGATGTCTAAGTGTTGCGCCTTTTGGCCTCAAGTGATTGCTGGGTGGGACATACCTTTACCAGTTCTCTTGCTCACGTCAGCCGTTTTCCAGAAAGTTGCAACTTTTTTCTTGACGACCAGGCATACCTCTATCCATAAAATATATATGGTGTCAATACACTGTTGGGTGTTGGAGAAATGCAGCAAACAATTTAGCATATCAATTTTCACTAGAAATAGCCTGAGCCAGGCCTTAAGTACGCTGAGAGGGTCTTTCCGAGCTTTCTCAGGTCTTTCCCACACTTAAACAGGCTTGCACGAGCTTCACAGGACCTCCACAGTGGTGAAAACTGCTTTCTCGAGATTTCCTGGCAAATCAACAGGCCTGCACGTTGTTCACACCTCCTCCTTGGCGGTTAAAACGGCTTTCTCAGGTCTTTCCCACACATAAACAGGCTTGAACGAGCCTCAAAGGACCTCCACAGCGGTGAAAACTGCTTTCTCGAAATTTCCTAATACTTCAACAGGAATGCAAGTTCTTCACAGCATCTCCTTGGTGGTTAAAACGGCTTTCTAAGGTCTTTCCCGCATATAAACAGGCTTGCACGAGCCCCACAGGACCTCCACAGTGGTGAAAACTGCTTTCTCGAGATTTCCCGGCACCTCAACAGGCCTGCACCTTCTTCACAGCTCCTGCTTGGCGGTTAAAACAGCTTTCTCAGGTCTTCCTTGTACGTAAACAGGCTTGCACGAGCCTCACAAGACCTCCTCAGTGGTGAAAACTCCTTGGTAGCTGTTTCCTGAAACTTATACGGACCTGCACGTGCTTCATAGCTCCTCCATGGTGGTTAAAACAGCTGTTTCAGACAACTTCCCGCATTTAAACAGGTTGGCACGAGCGTCACAGGACTTCCACTATGGTGAAAACTGCTTTTAGATCCTTCCTGACATTTAAACAGGCCTGCACATGCTTGACATCACCTGCTCGGCGGTTAACACGGCTTTGTGAGGTCTTTCCCGCACGTAAACAGGTTTGCACTAGCTTCTCAGGCCCGCCACAGTGGTTAAAGCTGCTTTCTTGAGATTTCGTGGCACTTCAACACGCCTGCACATTCTTCACAGCTCCTCATTGGGGGTTAAAACAGTTTTCTCAGGTCTTTCCCACACTTAAACAGGCTTGCACGAGCTTCACAGGACCTCCACAGTGGTGAAAACTGCTTTCACGAGATTTCCTGGCAAATCAACAGGCCTGCTCGTTCTTCACAGCTCCTCCTTGGTGGTGAAAACACCTTTCTTACGTCTTTCCTGCACGTAAACAGGCGTGCACGAGCTTCAAAACACCTCGACAGTGGTGAAAACTGCTTTCTCGAGTTTTCCTGGCACTTGAACAGGCCTGAATGTTCTTCACGGCACCTCCTTGGCGGTTAAAATGGCTTTCCCAGGCCTTTCCCGCACATAAACAGGCGTCCACGAGCCTCACACGAACTCCACGGTGGTGAAAACTGCTTTCTAACTCCTTCCTGACACTAAAACAGGCTTGCATGAGCTCCACAGCACCTCCTTGGCAGTTAAAACAGCTTTCTCAGGCCTTTCACGCATGACTAGTTTCTCAGGCCCGACACAGTGGTTAAAACTGCTTTCTTGAGATTTCCTGGCACTTCAACACGCCTGCACGTTCTTCACAGCTCCTCATTGGGGGTTAAAACAGTTTTCTCAGGTCTTTCCCACACTTAAACAGGCTTGCACGAGCTTCACAGGACCTCCACAGTGGTGAAAACTGGTTTCACGAGATTTCCTGGCAAATCAACAGGCCTGCTCGTTCTTCACAGCTCCTCCTTGGCGGTGAAAACACCTTTCTTACGTCTTTCCTGCACATAAACAGGCGTCCACGAGCCTCACACGAACTCCACGGTGGTGAAAACTGCTTTCTAACTCCTTCCTCACACTAAAACAGGCTTGCACGAGCTCCACAGCACCTCCTTGGCGGTTAAAACAGCTTTCTCAGGCCTTTCCCGCATGACTAGTTTCTCAGGCCCGACACAGTGGTTAAAACTGCTTTCTTCAGATTTCCTGGCACTTCAACACGCCTGCACGTTCTTCACAGCTCCTCGTTGGGGATTAAAACAGCTTTCTCAGGTCTTTCCCACACTTAAACAGGCTTGCACGAGCCTCACAGGACCTCTAAAGTGGTGAAAACTGCTTTCTCGAGATTTCCTGGCAAATCAACAGGCCTGCACGTTCTTCACACCTCCTACTTGGCGGTTAAAACGGCTTTCTCAGGTCTTTCACGCACATAAACAGGCTTGAACGAGCCCCACAGGACCTCCACAGTGGGGAAAACTGCTTTCTAGCTCTTTCCTGACACTTAAACAGGCTTGCACGAGCTTCACAGGAACTCCACAGCGTTCAAAACTGCTTTCTCGATCTTTCTTGATACTTAAACAAGATTGCACATGCTTCACAACACCTCCTCGGTGGTTAAAACGGCTTTGTCAGGTGTTACCTGAGTATATACAGGCTTGCACGAGCTTCAGAGGGCCTGTACAGTGGTGAAACTGCTTTCTAGATGTTTCCTGGCACACAAACAGGCCTGCACGTGCTTCATAGCTGCTCCAGTTGAACAGCTGTTTCAGACCTTTTCCCGCATTTAAACGGGCAGACACGAGCCTCACAGGACCTCCAGAGTGGTGAAAACTGCTTTCTCGAGATTTCCTGGCACTTCAACAGGCCTGCACGCTCTTCAAAGCTCCTCCTTGGCGGTTAAAACAGCATTCTGAGGTCTTTCCCGCACGTAAACAGGCTTGCATCAGCTTCACAGGGCCTCCACAGTGGCGTCTAGCTCCTTCCTGTCACTTAAACAGGCTTGCACGAGCTTGACAGGACCTCCACAGAATTGAAAACTGTTTCTCGATCTTTCTTTGTACTTAAACAGGCCTGTACATGCTTCACCGCATCACCTCGGCGGTGAAAACGGCAATGTCACACCTTTCCGGCACTTAAAGAGGCTTATAGGACCTGCACAGTGGTGAAAATTGCTTTCTAGATCTTTCCTGTCACATAAAAAGCTTTGCACGAGCTTCACAGCACCTCCTCAGCGGTTAAAACTGCTCTATGAGGTCTTTTCCGCTTATAAACAGGCTTCAACGAGGCTAACAGGACCTTCACAGTGGTTAAAACTGCTTTCTCGAGATTTCCTGGCACTTCAACAGGCCTGCAAGTTTTTCACAGCACCTCCTCAGCGGTTTAAACTGCTTTATCATGTTTTTCCCCCAACTGAACAGACTTGAACGCTTCTTTTACCGCATAAAACAGGCTAGCACGAGCTTCACAGGACCTCCAAAGTGGTGAAAACTGCTTTAGATATTCCCTGCCACTTAAACAGGCCTGCACGTTCCTCACAGGACCCCTCAGTGGTTTAAACGGCTTTATCAGGTCTTTCCTGGTCATAAACAGGCTTGCACGAGCCACACAGGACCTCCGCAGTGGTGAAAACTGCTTTCTAGCTCTTTGCTGACACTTAAACAGGATAGGAAATCTTGAAAAATCAGTTTCCACCACTCTGGAGGCCCTGTGAAGCTCATGCAAGCCTGTTTATGTGTGGGAAAGGTTTGACAAAGCCGTGCCAACCGCTGAGCAGGTGATGAGAAGCACGTGGAGGCCTGTTTAAGTACCAAGAAAGATTGAGAAAGCAGTGTTTAACGCTGTGGAGCTCGTGCATGCAAGTTCTTCACAGCACCTCTTCGGCGGTTAAAACAGCATTCTCGGGTCTCTCCCGCACGTAAACCGGCTTGCACGAGCTTCACAGGACCTCCAGAGTGGTGAAAACTGCTTTCTCGAGATTTCCTGGCACTTCAACAGGCCTGCACGTTCATCACAGCACCACCTTGGTGTTTAAAACGGCTTTCTCAGGACTTTCCCGCACTTAAACAGGCTTGCACGAGCTTCACAGGAACTCCACAGCGTTCAAAACTGCTTTCTCAAACTATTTTGTTACTTAAACAGGCTTGGACGTGCCTCACATCACCTGCTCGGCGGTTTACACGGCTTTGGCAGGTCTTTCCCACAAGTAAACAGGCTGGTATGCGCTTCACAGGGCCTCCACAATGGTGAAAAGTGCCTTCGAGCTCTTTCCTGACACTTAAACAGGCTTGCACGAGCTTGACAGAATCTCCACAGCATTCAAAACTGCTTTCTCGATCTTTCTTGGTACTTAAACAGGCCTGCACTTGCTTCACCACACCTCCTCGGCAGTGAAGACGGCAATTGCACACATTTCCCGCACTCAAAGAGGCTTATACGGGCTTCACAGGACCTGCACAGTGGTGAAAACTGCTTTCTAGATCTTTCCTGTCACATAAACATGTTTGCAGGACCTTCACAGCACCTTCTCGGTGGTTAAAACTGCTTTATTAGGTCTTTCACGCACATAAACAGGCTTGCACGAGCCTCACAGGACCTCCACAGTGGTGAAAACTGCTTTCTCGAGATTTCCTGGCTCTTCAACAGGCCTGCACGTTCTTCACAGCTCCTCCTTGGCGGTTAAAACAGCTTTCTCAGGTCTTTCCAGCACGTAAACAGGCTTGCACGAGCCTCACAGGACCTCCACAGTGGTGAAAACTGCTTTCTCGAGATTTCCTGACACTTCAACAGGCCTGCACGTTCTTCACAGCACCTCTTTGGGGTTTAAAACGACTTTCTTAGGCATTTCCCGCACATAAACAGGCTTGTACGAGACCCACAGGACTTCCACAGTGGTGAAAATGCCTCGTAGCTCCTTCCTGACACTTAAACAGGCATGCGTGAGCTTCACAGGACTTCCACAGCGTTCAAAACTGCTTTCTCAACCTTTCTTGTTACTTAAACAGGCCTGGACGTGCTTCACATCACCTGCTCGGTAGTTTACACGGCTTTGGCAGGTCTTTCCCACACATAAACAGGCATGTATGAGCTTCAGAGGGCCGCCACAGTAGTGAAAACTGCCTTCTAGCTCCTTCCTGACAATTATTCAGTTTTGCAGGAGCTTGACAGGACCTCCACAGCATTCAAAACTGCTTTCTCGATCTTTCTTGGTACTTAAACAGGCCTGCACGTGCTTCACCGCACCTCCTCGGCGGTGAAAACGGCAATTGCACACCTTTCCCGCACTTAAAGAGGTTTATACGGGCTTCACAGGACCTCCACAGTGGTGAAAACTGCTTTCTCGAAGTTTCCTGATACTTCAACAGGAATGCAAGTTCTTCACAGCACCTCCTTGGCGGTTAAAACAGCATTCTCGGGTCTCTCCCGCACGTAAACCGGCTTGCACGAGCTTCACAGGACCTCCAGAGTGGTGAAAACTGCTTTCTCGAGATTTCCTGGCACTTCAACAGGCCTGCACGTTCATCACAGCACCACCTTGGTGTTTAAAACGGCTTTCTCAAGACTTTCCCGCACTTAAACAGGCTTGCACGAGCTTCACAGGAACTCCACAGCGTTCAAAACTGCTTTCTCAAACTATTTTGTTACTTAAACAGGCTTGGACGTGCCTCACATCACCTGCTCGGCGGTTTACACGGCTTTGGCAGGTCTTTCCCACAAGTAAACAGGCTGGTATGCGCTTCACAGGGCCTCCACAATGGTGAAAAGTGCCTTCGAGCTCTTTCCTGACACTTAAACAGGCTTGCACGAGCTTGACAGAATCTCCACAGCATTCAAAACTGCTTTCTCGATCTTTCTTGGTACTTAAACAGGCCTGCACTTGCTTCACCACACCTCCTCGGCAGTGAAGACGGCAATTGCACACATTTCCCGCACTCAAAGAGGCTTATACGGGCTTCACAGGACCTGCACAGTGGTGAAAACTGCTTTCTAGATCTTTCCTGTCACATAAACATGTTTGCAGGACCTTCACAGCACCTTCTCGGTGGTTAAAACTGCTTTATTAGGTCTTTCACGCACATAAACAGGCTTGCACGAGCCTCACAGGACCTCCACAGTGGTGAAAACTGCTTTCTCGAGATTTCCTGGCTCTTCAACAGGCCTGCACGTTCTTCACAGCTCCTCCTTGGCGGTTAAAACAGCTTTCTCAGGTCTTTCCAGCACGTAAACAGGCTTGCACGAGCCTCACAGGACCTCCACAGTGGTGAAAACTGCTTTCTCGAGATTTCCTGACACTTCAACAGGCCTGCACGTTCTTCACAGCACCTCTTTGGGGTTTAAAACGACTTTCTTAGGCATTTCCCGCACATAAACAGGCTTGTACGAGACCCACAGGACTTCCACAGTGGTGAAAATGCCTCGTAGCTCCTTCCTGACACTTAAACAGGCATGCGTGAGCTTCACAGGACTTCCACAGCGTTCAAAACTGCTTTCTCAACCTTTCTTGTTACTTAAACAGGCCTGGACGTGCTTCACATCACCTGCTCGGTAGTTTACACGGCTTTGGCAGGTCTTTCCCACACATAAACAGGCATGTATGAGCTTCAGAGGGCCGCCACAGTAGTGAAAACTGCCTTCTAGCTCCTTCCTGACAATTATTCAGTTTTGCAGGAGCTTGACAGGACCTCCACAGCATTCAAAACTGCTTTCTCGATCTTTCTTGGTACTTAAACAGGCCTGCACGTGCTTCACCGCACCTCATCGGCGGTGAAAACGGCAATTGCACACCTTTCCCGCACTTAAAGAGGTTTATACGGGCTTCACAGGACCTCCACAGTGGTGAAAACTGCTTTCTCGAAGTTTCCTGATACTTCAACAGGAATGCAAGTTCTTCACAGCACCTCCTTGGCGGTTAAAACAGCATTCTCGGGTCTCTCCCGCACGTAAACCGGCTTGCACGAGCTTCACAGGACCTCCAGAGTGGTGAAAACTGCTTTCTCGAGATTTCCTGGCACTTCAACAGGCCTGCACGTTCATCACAGCACCACCTTGGTGTTTAAAACGGCTTTCTCAGGACTTTCCCGCACTTAAACAGGCTTGCACGAGCTTCACAGGAACTCCACAGCGTTCAAAACTGCTTTCTCAAACTATTTTGTTACTTAAACAGGCTTGGACGTGCCTCACATCACCTGCTCGGCGGTTTACACGGCTTTGGCAGGTCTTTCCCACAAGTAAACAGGCTGGTATGCGCTTCACAGGGCCTCCACAATGGTGAAAAGTGCCTTCGAGCTCTTTCCTGACACTTAAACAGGCTTGCACGAGCTTGACAGAATCTCCACAGCATTCAAAACTGCTTTCTCGATCTTTCTTGGTACTTAAACAGGCCTGCACTTGCTTCACCACACCTCCTCGGCAGTGAAGACGGCAATTGCACACATTTCCCGCACTCAAAGAGGCTTATATGGGCTTCACAGGACCTGCACAGTGGTGAAAACTGCTTTCTAGATCTTTCCTGTCACATAAACATGTTTGCAGGACCTTCACAGCACCTTCTCGGTGGTTAAAACTGCTTTATTAGGTCTTTCATGCACATAAACAGGCTTTCACGAGCCTCACAGGACCTCCACAGTGGTGAAAACTGTTTTAGATATTTCCTGACACTTAAACAGGCCTGTACGTTCTTCACACGAACCCCTCAGCTCGTGTTTCACATCACCTGCTCGGCGGTTAACACGGCTTTGTCAGGTCATTCCAACACATAAGCAGGCTTGCATGAGGGCCTCCACGGTGGTGAAAATTGCCTTCTAGCTCCTTCCTGACACTTAAACAGGCTTGCACGAGCTCGACAGGACCTCCACATCATTCAAAACTGCTTTCTCGATCTTTCTTGGTACTTAAACAGGCCTGCACTTGCTTCACCACACTTCCTCGGCGGTGAAGACGGCAATTGCACACATTTCCCGCACTCAAAAAGGCTGATACGGGCTTCACAGGACCTGCACAGTGGTGAAAACTGCTTTCTAGATCTTTCCTGTCACATAAACATGTTTGCAGGACCTTCACAGCACCTTCTCGGCGGTTAAAACTGCTTTATCAGGTCTTTCACGCACATAACAGGCTTGCACGAGCCTCACAGGACCTCCACAGTGGTGAAAACTGCTTTCTCGAGATTTCCTGGCTCTTCAACAGGCCTGCACGTTCTTCACAGCTCCTCCTTGGCGGTTAAAACAGCTTTCTCAGGTCTTTCCAGCACGTAAACAGGCTTGCACGAGTTCATAGGACATCCACAGTGGTGAAAACTGTTTTAGATATTTCCTGACACTTAAACAGGCCTGTACGTTCTTCACACGACCCCCTCAGCTCGTGTTTCACATCACCTGCTCGGCGGTTAACACGGCTTTGTCAGGTCATTCCAACACATAAGCAGGCTTGCATGAGGGCCTCCACGGTGGTGAAAATTGCCTTCTAGCTCCTTCCTGACACTTAAACAGGCTTGCACGAGCTCGACAGGACCTCCACATCATTCAAAACTGCTTTCTCGATATTTCTTGGTACTTAAACAGGCCTGCACATGCTTGACCGTACCTCCTCGGCGGTGAAGACGGCAATTGCACACATTTCCCGCACTCAAAGAGGTTTATGCGGGCTTCACAGGACCTGCACAGTGGTAAAAACTGCTTTCTAGATCTTTCCTGTCACATAAACCGGTTTGCACGAGCTTCACAGCACCTTCTCAGCGGTTAAAACTGCTTGATCAGGTCTTTCCCACACGTACACAGGCTTGCACGAGCTTCATATGACATCCACAGTGGTGAAAAGTGTTTTCTCCAGATTCCTGCCACTTCAACAGGCCTGCACGTTCTTCACAGCTGGTTAAAACAGATTCCTCAGGTGTTTCCCACCAGTAAACAGGCTTGCATGAGCTTCAAAGCACCTCCACAGTAGTGAAAACTGCTTTCTCGAGATTTCCTGGCTCTTCAACAGGCCTGCACGTTCTTCACAGCTCCTTCTTGGCGACTAGAACGGCTTTCTCAGGTATTTCCCACACATAAACAGGCTTGCATGAGCCTCACAAGGCCTCCAGAGTGGTGGAAATTGCTTTTAGATCTTTCCTGAAAATTAAACAGGCTTGCACGAGCTTCACAGGACCTCCATAGCGTTCAAAAATGCTTTCTAAATTTTTCTTGGTACTTAAACAGGCCTTCACGTGCTTCTCATCACCTGCTCGGCGGTTGGCATGGCTTTGTCAAATCTTTCCCACACATAAACAGGCTTGCATGAGCTTCACAAGGCCTCCAGAGTGGTGGAAACTGATTTCTCAAGATTTCCTGGCACTTCAACAGGCCTGCACGTTCTTCACAGCACCTCCTTGGGGTTTAAAACGGCTTTCTCAGGCCTTTACTGCACATGAACAGGCTTGCACGACCCTCACAGGACTTTCACAGTGGTGAAAACTGCCTTCAAGCTCCTTCCTGACAATTATTCAGTTTTGCAGGAGCTTGACAGGACGTCCACAGCATTCAAAACTGCTTTCTCGATCTTTCTTGGTACTTAAACAGGCCTGCACGTGCTTCACCGCACTTCCTTTGCGGTGAAAACGGCAATGTCACACAATTTCCGCACTTAAAGTGGCTTATAGGGGCTTCACAGGACCTACACAGTGGTGAAAACTGCTTTCTAGATCTTTCCTGTCACATAAACAGGCTTGCACGAACATCACAGGACCTCCACTGTGGTGAAAACTGCTTTCTCGAGATTTTCTGGCACTTCAACAGGCCTAAACGTTCTTCACAGCACCTCCTTGGGGTTTAAAACGGCTTTCTCAGGTCTTTCCCACATATAAACAGGCTTACACGAGCCTCACAGGACTTCTACAGTGGTGAAAATGCTTTCTAGCTCCTTCCTAACAATTAAAAAGCCTTGCACGAGCTGCACAGGACCTCCACAGCGTTCAAAACTGCTTTCTCAACCTTTCTTGTTACTTAAACAGGCCTGGACGCGCTCCATATCACCTGCTCGGCGGTTTACACGGCTTTGGTAGGTCTTTCCCTCAAATAAACAGGCTTGTATGAGCTTCAGAGGGCCTCCACAGTAGTGAAAACTGCCTTCTAGCTCCTTCCTGACAATTATTCAGTTTTGCAGGAGCTTGACAGGACCTCCACAGCATTCAAAACTGTCTTCTCGATCTTTCTTGGTACTTAAACAGGCCTACACATGCTTCACCGCACCTCCTCTGTGGTGAAAACGGCAATTACACACCTTTCCCGCACTTAAAGAGGCTTATACGGGTTTCACAGGACCTCCACAGCGGTGAAAACTGCTTTCTAGATTTTTCCTATCATATAAACAGGTTTGCGCGAGCTTTCAAGCAACTCCTCGGGGGTTAAAACTGCTTTATCAGGTCTTTCTCGCAAATGAACATGCTTGAACAAGCCTAACAGGACCTCCACAGTGGTGAAAACTGTTTTAGATCTTTCCTGACACTTAAACAGGCCAGCACGTTCTTCACAGGACACCCTTAGTGGTCAAAACGGCTTTATCAGGTCTTTCCCACACATAAACAGGCTTGCACGCGCCGCACAGGAACACCCCAGTGGTGAAAACTGCCTTCTAGCTCCTTCCTGACACTTAAACAGGGTTGCACGAGCTTGACAGAACCTCCACAGCGTTCAAAACTGCCTTCTAAATCTTTCTTGATACTTAAACAGACCTGCACGTGCTTCTCATTACCTGCTCGGCGGTTAGCACGGCTTTGTCAAGTCTTTCCCACACATAAACAGGCTTGCATGAGCTTCACAGGGTCTCCACAGTGGTGAAAACTGCATTCTAGCTCCTTCCTGACACTTTAACATGGTTGCATGAGCTTTACATAACCTCCACAGCATTTAAAACTGCTTTCTCGATCTTTCTTGGTACATAAACAGGCCTGCACGTGCTTCACCGCACCTCCTCGGCTGTGAGAACGGCAATTGCACACATTTCCCGCACTTAAAGAGGTTTGTACGGGCTTGATAGGACCTGCACAGTGGTGAAAACTGCTTTCTAGATCTTTCCTGGCACTTCAAAAGGAATGCAAGTTCTTCACAGCACCTCCTCGGCGGTTCAAATGGCTTTCTCAGGTCTTTCCCGACCATAAACCGGCTTGCATGAGCCTCACAGGACCTCCACAGTGGTGAAAACTGCTTTCTCGAGATTTCCTGGCACTTCAACAGGGCTGCATGTTCTTCACAGCACTTCCTTGGGGTTTAAAACGGCTTTTTCATGTCTTTCCCGCATATAAACAGGCTTGCACGAGCCGTACAGGAACACCGCAGTGGTGAAAACTGCCCTCTAGCTCCTTCCTGACACTTAAACAGGGTTGCACGAGCTTGGCAGAATCTCCACATCATTCAAAACTGCTTTCTCGATCTTTCTTGGTACTTAAACAGGCCTGCACGTGCTTGACCGCACCTCCTCGGCGGTGAAGACGGCAATTGCACACATTTCCCGCACTCAAAGAGGCTTATGCGGGCTTCACAGGACCTGCACAGTGGTGAAAACTGCTTTCTAGATCTTTCCTATCACATAAACATGTTTGCACGAGCTTCACAGCACCTCTTCGGCGGTTAAAACTGCTTTATCAGGTCTTTCCCGCAAATGAACAGGCTTGAACGAGCCTCACAGGACCTCCACAGTGGTGAAAACTGATTTCTAACTCCGTCCTGGCACTTCAACAGCCCTGCACATTCTTCGCAGCTCTTGGGCGGTTAAAACTGCTTTATCAGGTCTTTCTCGCAAATGAACAAGCTTGAACGAGCCTCACAGGACCTCCACAATGGTGAAAACTGTTTTAGATCTTTCTTGACACTTAAACAGGCCTGTACGTTCTTCACAGGATACCCTCAGTGATTAAAACTGCTTTATCAGGTCTTTCCCGCACATAAACAGGCTTGCAAGAGCCGTACAGGAACACCGCAGTGGTGAAAACTGCCCTCTAGCTCCTTCCTGACACATAAACAGGCTTGCACGAGACCTCCACAGCATTAAAAACTGCTTTCTCGATCTTTCTTGGTACTTAAACAGGCCTGCACGTGCTTGACCGCACCTCCTCTGCGGTGAAGACGGCATTTGCACACATTTCCTGCACTCAAAGAGGCTTATAGGGGCTTCACAGGACCTGCACAGTGGTGAAAACTGCTTTCTAGATCTTTCCTGACACTTCAACAGGAATGCAAGTTCTTCACAGCACCTCTTCGGCGGTTAAAACTGCTTTATCAGGTGTTTCCAGCAAATGAACAGGCTTGAACGAGCCTCACAGGAACTCCACAATGGTGAAAACTGTTTTAGATCTTTCCTGACACTTAAACAGTCCTGCACGTTCTTCACAGGAACCCCTCAGTGGTTAAAATGGCTTTATCAGTCCTTTCCCGCACATAAACAGGCTTGCACGAGCTTCACAAGACCTCCGCAGTGGTGAAAACTGCTTTCTCGAGATTTCCTGGCTCTTCAACAGGCCTGCACGTTCTTCACAGCTCCTTCTTGGCGACTAAAACGGCTTTCTCAGGTATTTCCCACACATAAACAGGCTTGCATGAGCCTCATCAAGGCCTCCAGAATGGTGGAAACTGCTTTTAGATCTTTCCTGAAACTTAAACAGGCTTGCACGAGCTTCACAGGACCTCCATAGCATTCAAAAATGCTTTCTCAATTTTTCTTGGTACTTAAACAGGCCTTCACGTGCTTCTCATCACCTGCTCGGCGGTTGGCATGGCTTTGTCAAATCTTTCCCACACATAAACAGGCTTGCATGAGCTTCACAGGGCCTCCAGAGTGGTGGAAACTGATTTCTCAAGATTTCCTGGCACTTCAACAGGCCTGCACGTTCTTCACAGCACCTCCTTGGGGTTTAAAACGGCTTTCTCAGGCCTTTACTGCACATGAACAGGCTTGCACGAGCCTCACAGGACTTTTACAGTGGTGAAAACTGCCTTCAAGCTCCTTCCTGATAATTATTCAGTTTTGCAGGACATCCACAGCATTCAAAACTGCTTTCTCGATCCTTCTTGGTACTTAAACAGGCCTGCACGTGCTTCACCGCACTTCCTTTGCGGTGCAATGTCACACAATTTCCGCACTTAAAGTGGCTTATAGGGGCTTAACAGGACCTACACAGTGGTGAAAACTGCTTTCTAGATCTTTCCTGTCACATAAACAGGCTTGCACGAACATCACAGGACCTCCACTGTGGTGAAAACTGCTTTCTCGAGATTTTCTGGCACTTCAACAGGCCTAAACGTTCTTCACAGCACCTCCTTGGGGTTTAAAACGGCTTTCTCAGGTCTTTCCCGCACATAAACAGGCTTATACGAGCCTCACAGGACTTCTACAGTGGTGAAAATGCTTTCTAGCTCCTTCCTAACAATTAAAAAGCCTTGCACGAGCTGCACAGGACCTCCACAACGTTCAAAACTGCTTTCTCAACCTTTCTTGTTACTTAAACAGGCCTGGACGCGCTCCACATCACCTGCTCGGCGGTTTACATGGCTTTGGTAGGTCTTTCCCACAAATAAACAGGCTTGTATGAGCTTCAGAGGGCCTCCACAGTAGTGAAAACTGCCTTCTAGCTCCTTCCTGACAATTATTCAGTTTTGCAGGAGCTTGACAGGACCTCCACAGCATTCAAAACTGTCTTCTCGATCTTTCTTGGTACTTAAACAGGCCTACACGTGCTTCACCGCACCTCCTCGGCGGTGAAAACGGGAATTACACACCTTTCCTGCACTTAAAGAGGCTTATACGGGTTTCACAGGACCTCCACAGCGGTGAAAATGCTTTCTAGATCTTTCCTATCATATAAACAGGTTTGCACGAGCTTTCCAGCAACTCCTCAGGGGTTAAAACTGCTTTATCAGGTCTTTCTCGCAAATGAACAGGCTTGAACGAGCCTCACAGGACCTCCACAGTGGCGAAAACTGCTTTAGATCTTTCCTGACACTTAAACAGGCCAGCATGTTCTTCACAGGACACCCTCAGTGGTTAAAACGGCTTTATCTGGTCTTTCTCACACATAAACAGGCTTGCACGCGCCGCACAGGAACACCCCAGTGGTGAAAACTGCCTTCTAGCTCCTTCCTGACACTTAAACAGGGTTGCACGAGCTTGACAGAACCTTCACAGCGTTCAAAACTGCTTTCTCAATCTTTCTTGGTACTTAAACAGGCCTGCACGTGCTTCTCATTACCTGCTCAGCGGTTAGCATGGCTTTGTCAAGTCTTTCCCACACATAAACAGGCTTGCATGAGCTTCACAGGGTCTCCACAGTGGTGAAAACTGCCTTCTAGCTCCTTGCTGACACTTTAACTTGGTTGCATGAGCTTGACAGAACCTCCACAGCATTTAAAACTGCTTTCTCGATCTTTCTTGGTACATAAACAGGCCTGCACGTGCTTCACCGCACCTCCTCAGCTGTGAAAACGGCAATTACACACATTTCCCGCACTTAAAGAGGTTTATACGGGCTTGATAGGACCTGCACAGTGGTGAAAACTGCTTTCTAGATCTTTCCTGGCACTTCAACAGGAATGCAAGTTCTTCATAGCACCTCCTTGGTGGTTCAAATGGCTTTCTCAGGTCTTTCCCACACATAAACAGGCTTACACGAGCCTCACAGGACTTCTACAGTGGTGAAAATGCTTTCTAGCTCCTTCCTAAAAATTAAAAAGGCTTGCACGAGCTGCACAGGACTTCCACAGCGTTCAAAACTGCTTTCTCAACCTTTCTTGTTACTTAAACAGGCCTGGACGCGCTCCATATCACCTGCTCGGCGGTTTACACGGCTTTGGTAGGTCTTTCCCTCAAATAAACAGGCTTGTATGAGCTTCAGAGGGCCTCCACAGTAGTGAAAACTGCCTTCTAGCTCCTTCCTGACAATTATTCAGTTTTGCAGGAGCTTGACAGGACCTCCACAGCATTCAAAACTGTCTTCTCGATCTTTCTTGGTACTTAAACAGGCCTACACGTGCTTCACCGCACCTCCTCGGCGGTGAAAACGGGAATTACACACCTTTCCTGCACTTAAAGAGGCTTATACAGGTTTCACAGGACCTCCACAGCGGTGAAAATGCTTTCTAGCTCCTTCCTAACAATTAAAAAGGCTTGCACGAGCTACACAGGACCTCCACAGCGTTCAAAACTGCCTTCTCAACCTTTCTTGTTACTTAAACAAGCCTGGACGCGCTCCATATCACCTGCTCGGCGGTTTACACGGCTTTGGTAGGTCTTTCCCACAAATAAACAGGCTTGTATGAGCTTCAGAGGGCCTCCACAGTAGTGAAAACTGCCTTCTAGCTCCTTCCTGACAATTATTCAGTTTTGCAGGAGCTTGACAGGACCTCCACAGCATTCAAAACTGTCTTCTCGATCTTTCTTGGTACTTAAACAGGCCTACACGTGCTTCACCGCACCTCCTCGGCGGTGAAAACGGCAATTACACACCTTTCCTGCACTTAAAGAGGCTTATACGGGTTTCACAGGACCTCCACAGCGGTGAAAACTGCTTTCTAGATCTTTCCTACCATATAAACAGGTTTGCACGAGCTTTCCAGCAACTCCTCGGGGGTTAAAACTGCTTTATGAAGTCTTTCTCGCAAATGAACAGGCTTGAACGAGCCTCACAGGACCTCCACAGTGGTGAAAACTGTTTTAGATCTTTCCTGACACTTAAACAGACCAGCACGTTCTTCACAGGACACCCTCAGTGGTTAAAACGGCTTTATCAGGTCCTTCCAACACATAAACAGGCTTGCACGTGCCGCACAGGAACACCCCAGTGGTGAAAACTGCCTTCTAGCTCCTTCCTGACACTTAAACAGGGTTGCACGAGCTTGACAGAACCTCCACAGCGTTCAAAACTGCTTTCTCAATCTTTCTTGGTACTTAAACAGGCCTGCACGTGCTTCTCATTACCTGCTCGGCGGTTAGCACGGCTTTGTCAAGTCTTTCCCACACATAAACAGGCTTGCATGAGCTTCACAGGGTCTCCACAGTGGAGAAAACTGCCTTCTAGCTCCTTCCTGACACTTTAACATGGTTGCATGAGCTTGACATAACCTCCACAGCATTTAAAACTGCTTTCTCGATCTTTCTTGGTACATAAACAGGCCTGCACGTGCTTCACCGCACCTCCTCGGCTGTGAGAACGGCATTTGCACACATTTCCCTCACTTAAAGAGGTTTATACGGGCTTGATAGGACCTGCACAGAGGTGAAAACTGCTTTCTAGATCTTTCCTGGCACTTCAACAGGAATGCAAGTTCTTCACAGAACCTCCTCGGTGGTTCAAATGGCTTTCTCAGGTCTTTCCCGACCATAAACCGGCTTGCACGAGCCTCACAGGACCTCCACAGTGGTGAAAACTGCTTTCTCGAGATTTCCTGGTACTTCAACAGGGCTGCATGTTCTTCACAGCACCTCCTTGGGGTTTAAAACGGCTTTTTCATGTCATTCCCGCATATAAACAGGCTTGCACGAGCCGTACAGGAACACCGCAGTGGTGAAAACTGCCCTCTAGCTCCTTCCTGACACTTAAACAGGGTTGCACGAGCTTGGCAGAATCTCCACATCATTCAAAACTGCTTTCTCGATCTTTCTTGGTACTTAAACAGGCCTGCATGTGCTTGACCGCACCTCCTCGGCGGTGAAGACGGCAATTGCACACATTTCCCGCACTCAAAGAGGCTTATGCGGGCTTCACAGGACCTGCACAGTGGTGAAAATTGCTTTCTAGATCTTTCCTGTCACATAAAAAGCTTTGCACGAGCTTCACAGCACCTCCTCAGCGGTTAAAACTGCTCTATGAGGTCTTTTCCGCTTATAAACAGGCTTCCACGAGGCTAACAGGACCTTCACAGTGGTTAAAACTGCTTTCTCGAGATTTCCTGGCACTTCAACAGGCCTGCAAGTTCTTCACAGCACCTCCTCAGCGGTTTAAACTGCTTTATCATGTTTTTCCCCCAACTGAACAGACTTGAACGCTTCTTTTCCCGCATAAAACAGGCTAGCACGAGCCTCACAGGACCTCCAAAGTGGTGAAAACTGCTTTAGATATTCCCTGCCACTTAAACAGGCCTGCACGTTCCTCACAGGACCCCTCAGTGGTTTAAACGGCTTTATCAGGTCTTTCCTGGTCATAAACAGGCTTGCACGAGCCACACAGGACCTCCGCAGTGGTGAAAACTGCTTTCTAGCTCTTTGCTGACACTTAAACAGGATTGCACGAGCTCCACAGCGTTAAACACTGCTTTCTCAATCTTTCTTGGTACTTAAACAGGCCTCCACGTGCTTCTCATCACCTGCTCAGCGGTTGGCACGGCTTTGTCAAACCTTTCCCACACATAAACAGGCTTGCATGAGCTTCACAGGGCCTCCAGAGTGGTGAAAACTGATTTTTCAAGATTTCCTGGCACTTCAACGCCTGCACGTTCTTCACAGCACCTCCTTGGGGTTTAAAACGGCTTTCTCAGGTCTTTCCCGCACATAAACAGGCTTACACGAGCCTCACAGGACTTTCACATTAGTGAAAATGCTTTCTAGCTCCTTCCTAACAATTAAAAAGGCTTGCACGAGCTGCACAGGACCTCCACAGCGTTCAAAACTGCTTTCTCAACCTTTCTTGTTACTTTAACAGGCCTGGACGCGCTTCACATCACCTGCTTGGCGGTTTACACGGGTTTGGCAGGTTTTTCCCACAAATAAACAGACTTGTATGAGCTTCAGAGGGACTCCACAGTAGTGAAAACTGCCTTCTAGCTCCTTACTGACAATTATTCAGTTTTGCAGGAGCTTGACAGGACCACCACAGCATTCAAAACTGTCTTCTCGATCTTTCTTGGTACTTAAACAGGCCTGCACGTGCTTCACCGCACCTCCTCGGCGGTGAAAACGGCAATTACACACCTTTCCCGCACTTAAAGAGGCTTCTACGGGCTTCACAGGACCTCCACAGCGGTGAAAACTGCTTTCTAGATCTTTCCTATCATATAAACTGGTCTGTAAGTTCTTCACAGCACCTCTTCGGTGGTTAAAACTGCTTTATCAGGTCTTTCCCGCAAATGAACAGGCTTGAACGAGCCTCACTGGACCTCCACAATGGTGAAAACTGTTTTAGATCTTTCCTGACACTTAAACAGGCCAGCACGTTCTTCACAGGACACCCTCAGTGGTTAAAATGGCTTTATCAAGTCTTTCCCACACATAAACAGGCTTGCACGCGCCGCATAGGAACACCCCAGTGGTGAAAACTGCCTTCTAGCTCCTTCCTGACACTTAAACAGGGTTGCACGAGCTTGACAGAACTTCCACAGCGTTCAAAACTGCTTTCTCAATCTTTCTTGGTACTTAAACAGGCCTGCACGTGCTTCACATCACCTACTCGGCGGTTACCACGGCTTTGTCAGGTCTTTCCCACACACAAACAGGCTTGAATGAGCTTCACAGGGCCTCCAGAGTGGTGGAAACGGCGTTCTAGTTCCTTCCTGGCACTTAAACAGGCTTGCATGAGCTCCACAGCGTTCAAAACTGTTTTCTCAATCTTTCTTGGTACTTAAACAGGCCTGCACGTGCTTCTCATTACCTGCTCAGCGGTTAGCATGGCTTTGTCAAGTCTTTCCCACACATAAACAGGCTTGCATGAGCTTCACAGGGTCTCCACAGTGGTGAAAACTGCCTTCTAGCTCCTTCCTGACACTTTAACATGGTTGCATGAGCTTGACAGAACCTCCACAGCATTTAAAACTGCTTTCTCGATCTTTCTTGGTACATAAACAGGCCTGCACGTGCTTTACCGCACCTCCTCGGCTGTTAGAACGGCAATTACACACATTTCCCGCACTTAAAGAGGTTTATACGGGCTTGATAGGACCTGCACAGTGGTGAAAACTGCTTTCTAGATCTTTCCTGGCACTTCAAAAGGAATGCAAGTTCTTCACAGCACCTCCTCGGCGGTTCAAATGGCTTTGTCAGGTCTTTCCCGACCATAAACCGGCTTGCATGAGCCTCACAGGACCTCCACAGTGGTGAAAACTGCTTTCTCGAGATTTCCTGGCACTTCAACAGGGCTGCATGTTCTTCACAGCACTTCCTTGGGGTTTAAAACGGCTTTTTCATGTCTTTCCCGCATATAAACAGGCTTGCACGAGCCGTACAGGAACACCGCAGTGGTGAAAACTGCCCTCTAGCTCCTTCCTGACACTTAAACAGGGTTGCACGAGCTTGGCAGAATCTCCACATCATTCAAAACTGCTTTCTCGATCTTTCTTGGTACTTAAACAGGCCTGCATGTGCTTGACCGCACCTCCTCGGCGGTGAAGACGGCAATTGCACACATTTCCCGCACTCAAAGAGGCTTATAGGGGCTTCACAGGACCTGCACAGTGGTGTAAACTGCTTTCTAGATCTTTCCTGGCACTTCAACAGGCCTGCACGTTCTTCACAGCTCCTCTTTGGTGGTGAAAACAGATTTCTCAGGTGTTTCTCGCATGTAAACAGGCTTCCTCGAGCTAAAGGACCTCCACAGCGGTGAAAACTGCTTTCTCGAGATTTCCTGGCTCTTCAACAGGACTGCACGTTCTTAACAGCTCCTCCTTGGTGGGTAAAACAGCTTTCTCAGGTCTTTCCCGCACGTAAACAGGCTTGCACGAGCTTCATAGGACATCCACAAGGGTGAAAACTGCTTTCTCGAGATTTCCTGGCACTTCAACAGGCCTGCACGTTCTTCACAGCACCTCCTTGGCGATGAAAACGGCTTTCTCTGGTCTTTCCCATACATAAACAGGCTTGCACGAGCCTCACAGGAATACCACAGTGGTGAAAACTGCTTTCTAGCTCTTTCTCAATACACAACTTCTGAACATGCAGGTACAGATAAGGTCTGTCGGCCTTGCCAAATGGGGATCTCCACCTAGCTACCACAGTGTATTTAATTGCGAGAGGAAGGACAGCTGTAGTCAAAAAGACCCCGTCTTTATCCATCTCCACATAGATACATGTGTATAAAGTATAAAGCCCTTATCCTAACACAGCCCCTGACCCAGCCCGTAGAGAAACCTACAGCATGCACACAGAGAGGTTTTAGTATCTGAGCTTACTGTTGTAACTAAGCCTTCCACAGCTTAGTCGAATACATCTTTACAACCCCCAGCCCCATTCCCATTTTCCAAAGTTAACCATAGGATACCCCCTTGGTGAAGAGATAATTGAGCCGGAGGCTGAGGTGGTGGATAGTGAGAGTATCCGCTCAGGCAATGTCCTTGTACAGTCAACCCAGCCAGGCCCGCAACCCTGTCCGCAGGGGATCTCCACTTAGCTACCACAGTGTATTTAACTGCGAGAGGAAGGACAGCTGTAGTCTAAAAGACCCCGTCTTTATCCATCTCCACATAGATACATGTGTATAAAGTATAAAGCACTTATCCTGACACACTCGTAATTTAAAATGTGAATCAGCTTCACACCCATAACGTAACAGTAGTAACTCAAGTGTGAATGAGCTTCACACTCGTAACGTAACTGTGAGTGAACCTCACAGTAGTAACTCAAGTGTGAATGAGCTTCACACTCGTAACATAACGATGAGTGAGCCCCACAGTAGTAACTCAAGTGTGAATGAGCTTCACACCCGTAACGCAACTGTGAGTGAGCCTCACAGTAGTAACTCAAGTGTGAGTGAGCCTCACACTCGTAATTTTTAATGTGAATGAGCTTCACACTGTGAGTGAGCCTCGCAGATAACACAGAGCAGCCCCAACCCAGCCCTAGCCCTAGCTCAGCCTTATGGAACCGACTACACCCCTAGGCATACCGTTACTATAGTAAAGCACACGCCATAACTAGCGTGACAATGCCGTTACTAGGATAGGTACGCCGTTACTAAGAGAAGCACGCTCCCATTTAAAGCCCGTCGACTGAGTATTACACACAAACAACTAATAATACTCACCGTGAGATAGCCGCCGCAGTACAGACCCGAATAATCTTCGGTACAGGAGCGCCTACCAGCGAAGAACAAGCCTCCCAGACGTTCCACCAAAGACGACACGATAGCGAGCCGGAATCCCGTACGTTAACCGTTCGCCCATCCCCCTAGTTAATATGATAACTCCACCCATTGAGCCCCACCCCCCATTTGTTTAGTAATTTGAATATTTATAGCACTGTGAATGCCCATAGCACTATGTGCCAACCAAAAGCTGGGCTCCTCAAAGCAAACCTTAGGCGGGGAGTGGTCCCGCCCTTTCTGCAGTAGGCCACGGGTCGGGAGTTCAAAGGGACCGAAACCCGTGGTCATGCGAGGACCGGAAAGGATACTCCCCTGACGACCAGTATTTTTTATTTCTAATTTTTTTATTTTTATTTTTGAGCATATCCCAAAAACAGTAACCGCCCCATCCATTTGAGCCATAAATGCCCCACCCATTTAAGTCATAAATGCCACACCCATTTAAGCCATAAATGCCCCATCCCCATCTCCCTTTATGTTTTAACTTCACACTTTATGTATGTGTGAAATATTGAACATCGATGTGCCAGCGGTGTTGGTGCTCCCCAACTCAACACACAACTTCACAGCGCATCCGTTGCGGTTAAAACGGCTTTCTCAGGTCTTTCCCGCACATAGACAGGCTTGCAAGAGTCTCACAGGACCACCACAGAAGTGCAAACTGCTTTATTGAGCATTCCTGAAACTTAAACGGTCCTGCACCTGCTTCATAGCTCCTCCACGGCGGTTAAAACAGCTGTTTCAGACCATTTCCCGTATTAAACAGGCTGGCATGAGTCTCACAGGACCTCCACAATGGTGAAAACTGCTTTCAGATCATTCCTGACACTTAAACAGGCCTGCACGTTCTTCACAGGACCCCCTCAGTGGTTAAAACGGCTTTCTCAGGTCTTTCCCACAAATAAACAGGCTTGTATGAGCTTCAGAGGGCCTCCACAGTAATGAAAACTGCCTTCTAGCTCCTTCCTGACAATTATTCAGTTTTGCAGGAGCTTGACAGGACCTCCACATCATTCAAAACTGTCTTCTCGATCTTTCTTGGTACTTAAACAGGCATGCACGTGCTTCACCGCACCTCCTCGGCGGTGCAATTACACACCTTTCCCGCAATTAAAGAGGCTTATATGGGTTTCACAGGACCTCCACAGCGGTGAAAACTGCTTTCTAGATCTTTCCTATCAAAGAAACAGGTTTGCACGAGCTTTCCAGCAACTCCTCGGGGGTTAAAACTGCTTTATCAGGTCTTTCCCGCAAATGAACAGGCTTGAACGAGCCTTACTGGACCTCCACAATGGTGAAAACTGTTTTAGATCTTTCCTGACACTTAAACAGGCCAGCACGTTCTTCACAGGACACCCTCAGTGGTTAAAATGGCTTTATCAAGTCTTTCCCACACATAAACAGGCTTGCACGCGCCGCATAGGAACACCCCAGTGGTGAAAACTCCCTTCTAGCTCCTTCCTGACACTTAAACAGGGTTGCACGAGCTTGACAGAACTTCCACAGCGTTCAAAACTGCTTTCTCAATCTTTCTTGGTAATTAAACAGGCCTGTACGTGCTTCACATCACCTACTCGGCGGTTACCACGGCTTTGTCAGGTCTTTCCCACACACAAACAGGCTTGCATGAGCTTCACAGGGCCTCCAGAGTGGTGGAAACTGCGTTCTAGTTCCTTCCTGGCACTTAAACAGGTTTGCACGAGCTCCACAGCGTTCAAAACCGCTTTCTCAACCTTTCTTGTTACTTAAACAGGCCTGGACGTGCTTCACATCACCTGCTTGGCAGTTTACACGGCTTTGGCAGGTCTTTCCCACAAATAAACAGGCTTGTATGAGCTTCAGAGGGCCTCCACAGTAGTGAAAACTGCCTTCTAGTTCCTTCCTGACAATTATTCAGTTTTGCAGGAGCTTGACAGGACCTCCACAGCATTCAAAACTGTCTTCGCGATCTTTCTTGGTACTTAAACCGGCCTACACGTGCTTCACCGCACCTCCTTGGCGGTGAAAACAGCAATTACACACTTTTACCGCACTTAAAGAGGCTTATACAGGTTTCACAGGACCTCCACAGCAGTGAAACCTGCTTTCTAGATCTTTCCTATCATATAAACAGGTTTGGACGAGCTTTCCAGCAACTCCTTGGGGGTTAAAACTGCTTTATCAGGTCTTTCTCGCAAATGAACAGGCTTGAACGAGCCTCACAGGACCTCCACAGCGGTGAAAACTGCTTTCTCAAAATTTCCTGACACTTCAACAGGTCTGCAAGTTCTTCACAGCACCTCTTCGGCGGTTAAAACTGCTTTATCAGGTCTTTCCCGCAAATGAACAGACTTGAACGAGCCTCACTGGACCTCCACAATGGTTAAAACTGTTTTAGATCTTTCCTGACACTTAAACAGGCCAGCACGTTCTTCACAGGACACCCTCAGTAGTTAAAGTGGCTTTATCAAGTCTTTCCCACACATAAACAGGGTTGCACGCGCCGCATAGGAACACCCCAGTGGTGAAAACTGCCTTCTAGCTCCTTCCTGACACTTAAACAGGGTTGCACGAGCTTGACAGAACTTCCACAGCGTTCAAAACTGCTTTCTCAATCTTTCTTGGTACTTAAACAGGCCTGCACGTGCTTCACATCACCTACTCGGCAGTTACCACGGCTTTGTCAGGTCTTTCCCACACACAAACAGGCTTGCATGAGCTTCACAGGGCCTCCAGAGTGGTGGAAAATGCGTTCTAGTTCCTTCCTGGTACTTAAACAGGCTTGCACGAGCTCCACAGCGTTCAAAACTGTTTTCTCAATCTTTCTTGGTACTTAAACAGGCCTGCACGTGCTTCTCATTACCTGCTCGGCGGTTAGCATGGCTTTGTCAAGTCTTTCCCACACATAAACAGGCTTGCATGAGCTTCACAGGGTCTCCACAGTGGTGAAAACTGCCTTCTAGCTCCTTCCTGACACTTTAACATGGTTGCATGAGCTTGACAGAACCTCCACAGCATTTAAAACTGCTTTCTCGATCTTTCTTGGTACATAAACAGGCCTGCACGTGCTTCACCGCACCTCCTCGGCTGTGAGAACGGCAATTGCACACATTTCCCGCACTTCAAGAGGTTTATACGGGCTTGATAGGACCTGCACAGTGGTGAAAACTGCTTTCTAGATCTTTCCTGGCACTTCAACAGGAATGCAAGTTCTTCACAGCACCTCCTCGGCAGTTAAAACGGCTTTCTCAGGTCTTTCCCGCATATAAACAGGTTTGCACGAGCCTCACAGGACCTCCACAGTAGTGAAAACTGCTTTGTGGCCTGCACGTGCTTCATAGCTCCTCCACGGTGGTTAAAACAACTGTTTCAGAACATTTACCGCATTTAAACAGGCTGGCACGAGCCTCACGGGACCTCCAAAACGGTGAAAACTGCTTTTTAGGTCTTTGCTGACACTTAAACAGGCATGCACGTTCTTAACATCTCCTCCCTGGGGTTATAACAGCTTTATCAGGTCTTTCCTGCACATAAACAGGCTTCCACGAGTCTCACAGCACCTAAACAGTGGTGAAAACTGCTTTCTTGAGATTTCCTAGCACTTCAACAGGCCTGCATGTTCTTCACAGCTCCTCATTGGCGGTTAAAACAGCTTTCTCAGGTCTCTCACGCACGTAAATAGGCTTGCACGAGCCTCACAGGACCTCCACAGTGGTGAAAACTGCTTTCTCGAGATTTCCTGACACTTCAACAGGCCTGCACGTTCTTCACAGCACCTCTTTGGGGTTTAAAACGACTTTCTTAGGCCTTTCCCGCACATAAACAGGCTTGTACGAGACCCACAGGACTTCCACAGTGGTGAAAATGCCTCGTAGCTCCTTCCTGACACTTAAACAGGCATGCGTGAGCTTCACAGGACTTCCACAGCGTTCAAAACTGCTTTCTCAACCTTTCTTGTTACTTAAACAGGCCTGGACGTGCTTCACATCACCTGCTCGGTAGTTTACACGGCTTTGGCAGGTCTTTCCCACACATAAACAGGCATGTATGAGCTTCAGAGGGCCGCCACAGTAGTGAAAACTGCCTTCTAGCTCCTTCCTGACAATTATTCAGTTTTGCAGGAGCTTGACAGGACCTCCACAGCATTCAAAACTGCTTTCTCGATCTTTCTTGGTACTTAAACAGGCCTGCACGTGCTTCACCGCACCTCCTCGGCGGTGAAAACGGCAATTGCACACCTTTCCCGCATTTAAAGAGGTTTATACGGGCTTCACAGGACCTCCACAGTGGTGAAAACTGCTTTCTCGAAGTTTCCTGATACTTCAACAGGAATGCAAGTTCTTCACAGCACCTCCTTGGCGGTTAAAACAGCATTCTCGGGTCTCTCCCGCACGTAAACCGGCTTGCACGAGCTTCACAGGACCTCCAGAGTGGTGAAAACTGCTTTCTCGAGATTTCCTGGCACTTCAACAGGCCTGCACGTTCATCACAGCACCACCTTGGTGTTTAAAACGGCTTTCTCAGGACTTTCCCGCACTTAAACAGGCTTGCACGAGCTTCACAGGAACTCCACAGCGTTCAAAACTGCTTTCTCAAACTATTTTGTTACTTAAACAGGCTTGGACGTGCCTCACATCACCTGCTCGGCGGTTTACACGGCTTTGGCAGGTCTTTCCCACAAGTAAACAGGCTGGTATGCGCTTCACAGGGCCTCCACAATGGTGAAAAGTGCCTTCGAGCTCTTTCCTGACACTTAAACAGGCTTGCACGAGCTTGACAGAATCTCCACAGCATTCAAAACTGCTTTCTCGATCTTTCTTGGTACTTAAACAGGCCTGCACTTGCTTCACCACACCTCCTCGGCAGTGAAGACGGCAATTGCACACATTTCCCGCACTCAAAGAGGCTTATACGGGCTTCACAGGACCTGCACAGTGGTGAAAACTGCTTTCTAGATCTTTCCTGTCACATAAACATGTTTGCAGGACCTTCACAGCACCTTCTCGGTGGTTAAAACTGCTTTATTAGGTCTTTCACGCACATAAACAGGCTTGCACGAGCCTCACAGGACCTCCACAGTGGTGAAAACTGCTTTCTCGAGATTTCCTGGCTCTTCAACAGGCCTGCACGTTCTTCACAGCTCCTCCTTGGCGGTTAAAACAGCTTTCTCAGGTCTTTCCAGCACGTAAACAGGCTTGCACGAGCCTCACAGGACCTCCACAGTGGTGAAAACTGCTTTCTCGAGATTTCCTGACACTTCAACAGGCCTGCACGTTCTTCACAGCACCTCTTTGGGGTTTAAAACGACTTTCTTAGGCATTTCCCGCACATAAACAGGCTTGTACGAGACCCACAGGACTTCCACAGTGGTGAAAATGCCTCGTAGCTCCTTCCTGACACTTAAACAGGCATGCGTGAGCTTCACAGGACTTCCACAGCGTTCAAAACTGCTTTCTCAACCTTTCTTGTTACTTAAACAGGCCTGGACGTGCTTCACATCACCTGCTCGGTAGTTTACACGGCTTTGGCAGGTCTTTCCCACACATAAACAGGCATGTATGAGCTTCAGAGGGCCGCCACAGTAGTGAAAACTGCCTTCTAGCTCCTTCCTGACAATTATTCAGTTTTGCAGGAGCTTGACAGGACCTCCACAGCATTCAAAACTGCTTTCTCGATCTTTCTTGGTACTTAAACAGGCCTGCACGTGCTTCACCGCACCTCCTCGGCGGTGAAAACGGCAATTGCACACCTTTCCCGCACTTAAAGAGGTTTATACGGGCTTCACAGGACCTCCACAGTGGTGAAAACTGCTTTCTCGAAGTTTCCTGATACTTCAACAGGAATGCAAGTTCTTCACAGCACCTCCTTGGCGGTTAAAACAGCATTCTCGGGTCTCTCCCGCACGTAAACCGGCTTGCACGAGCTTCACAGGACCTCCAGAGTGGTGAAAACTGCTTTCTCGAGATTTCCTGGCACTTCAACAGGCCTGCACGTTCATCACAGCACCACCTTGGTGTTTAAAACGGCTTTCTCAAGACTTTCCCGCACTTAAACAGGCTTGCACGAGCTTCACAGGAACTCCACAGCGTTCAAAACTGCTTTCTCAAACTATTTTGTTACTTAAACAGGCTTGGACGTGCCTCACATCACCTGCTCGGCGGTTTACACGGCTTTGGCAGGTCTTTCCCACAAGTAAACAGGCTGGTATGCGCTTCACAGGGCCTCCACAATGGTGAAAAGTGCCTTCGAGCTCTTTCCTGACACTTAAACAGGCTTGCACGAGCTTGACAGAATCTCCACAGCATTCAAAACTGCTTTCTCGATCTTTCTTGGTACTTAAACAGGCCTGCACTTGCTTCACCACACCTCCTCGGCAGTGAAGACGGCAATTGCACACATTTCCCGCACTCAAAGAGGCTTATACGGGCTTCACAGGACCTGCACAGTGGTGAAAACTGCTTTCTAGATCTTTCCTGTCACATAAACATGTTTGCAGGACCTTCACAGCACCTTCTCGGTGGTTAAAACTGCTTTATTAGGTCTTTCATGCACATAAACAGGCTTTCACGAGCCTCACAGGACCTCCACAGTGGTGAAAACTGCTTTCTCGAGATTTCCTGGCTCTTCAACAGGCCTGCACGTTCTTCACAGCTCCTCCTTGGCGGTTAAAACAGCTTTCTCAGGTCTTTCCAGCACGTAAACAGGCTTGCACTAGCTTCATAGGATTTCCACAGTGGTGAAAACTGTTTTAGATATTTCCTGACACTTAAACAGGCCTGTACGTTCTTCACACGACCCCCTCAGCTCGTGTTTCACATCACCTGCTCTGCGGTTAACACGGCTTTGTCAGGTCATTCCAACACATAAGCAGGCTTGCATGAGGGCCTCCACGGTGGTGAAAATTGCCTTCTAGCTCCTTCCTGACACTTAAACAGGCTTGCACGAGCTCGACAGGACCTCCACATCATTCAAAACTGCTTTCTCGATCTTTCTTGGTACTTAAACAGGCCTGCACTTGCTTCACCACACTTCCTCGGCGGTGAAGACGGCAATTGCACACATTTCCCGCACTCAAAAAGGCTGATACGGGCTTCACAGGACCTGCACAGTGGTGAAAACTGCTTTCTAGATCTTTCCTGTCACATAAACATGTTTGCAGGACCTTCACAGCACCTTCTCGGCGGTTAAAACTGCTTTATCAGGTCTTTCACGCACATAACAGGCTTGCACGAGCCTCACAGGACCTCCACAGTGGTGAAAACTGCTTTCTCGAGATTTCCTGGCTCTTCAACAGGCCTGCACGTTCTTCACAGCTCCTCCTTGGCGGTTAAAACAGCTTTCTCAGGTCTTTCCAGCACGTAAACAGGCTTGCACGAGTTCATAGGACATCCACAGTGGTGAAAACTGTTTTAGATATTTCCTGACACTTAAACAGGCCTGTACGTTCTTCACACGACCCCCTCAGCTCGTGTTTCACATCACCTGCTCGGCGGTTAACACGGCTTTGTCAGGTCATTCCAACACATAAGCAGGCTTGCATGAGGGCCTCCACGGTGGTGAAAATTGCCTTCTAGCTCCTTCCTGACACTTAAACAGGCTTGCACGAGCTCGACAGGACCTCCACATCATTCAAAACTGCTTTCTTGATATTTCTTGGTACTTAAACAGGCCTGCACATGCTTGACCGTACCTCCTCGGCGGTGAAGACGGCAATTGCACACATTTCCCGCACTCAAAGAGGTTTATGCGGGCTTCACAGGACCTGCACAGTGGTGAAAACTGCTTTCTAGATCTTTCCTGTCACATAAACCGGTTTTCACGAGCTTCACAGCACCTTCTCAGCGGTTAAAACTGCTTGATCAGGTCTTTCCCACACGTACACAGGCTTGCACGAGCTTCATATGACATCCACAGTGGTGAAAAGTGTTTTCTCCAGAATCCTGGCACTTCAACAGGCCTGCACGTTCTTCACAGCTGGTTAAAACAGATTCCTCAGGTGTTTCCCACCAGTAAACAGGCTTGCATGAGATTCAAAGCACCTCCACAGTAGTGAAAACTGCTTTCTCGAGATTTCCTGGCTCTTCAACAGGCCTGCACGTTCTTCACAGCTCCTTCTTGGCGACTAGAACGGCTTTCTCAGGTATTTCCCACACATAAACAGGCTTGCATGAGCCTCACAAGGCCTCCAGAGTGGTGGAAATTGCTTTTAGATCTTTCCTGAAAATTAAACAGGCTTGCACGAGCTTCACAGGACCTCCATAGCGTTCAAAAATGCTTTCTCAATTTTTCTTGGTACTTAAACAGGCCTTCACGTGCTTCTCATCACCTGCTCGGCGGTTGGCATGGCTTTGTCAAATCTTTCCCACACATAAACAGGCTTGCATGAGCTTCACAAGGCCTCCAGAGTGGTGGAAACTGATTTCTCAAGATTTCCTGGCACTTCAACAGGCCTGCACGTTCTTCACAGCACCTCCTTGGGGTTTAAAACGGCTTTCTCAGGCCTTTACTGCACATGAACAGGCTTGCACGACCCTCACAGGACTTTCACAGTGGTGAAAACTGCCTTCAAGCTCCTTCCTGACAATTATTCAGTTTTGCAGGAGCTTGACAGGACGTCCACAGCATTCAAAACTGCTTTCTCGATCTTTCTTGGTACTTAAACAGGCCTGCACGTGCTTCACCGCACTTCCTTTGCGGTGAAAACGGCAATGTCACACAATTTCCGCACTTAAAGTGGCTTATAGGGGCTTAACAGGACCTACACAGTGGTGAAAACTGCTTTCTAGATCTTTCCTGTCACATAAACAGGCTTGCACGAACATCACAGGACCTCCACTGTGGTGAAAACTGCTTTCTCGAGATTTTCTGGCACTTCAACAGGCCTAAACGTTCTTCACAGCACCTCCTTGGGGTTTAAAACGGCTTTCTCAGGTCTTTCCCACATATAAACAGGCTTACACGAGCCTCACAGGACTTCTACAGTGGTGAAAATGCTTTCTAGCTCCTTCCTAACAATTAAAAAGCCTTGCACGAGCTGCACAGGACCTCCACAGCGTTCAAAACTGCTTTCTCAACCTTTCTTGTTACTTAAACAGGCCTGGACGCGCTCCATATCACCTGCTCGGCGGTTTACACGGCTTTGGTAGGTCTTTCCCACAAATAAACAGGCTTGTATGAGCTTCAGAGGGCCTCCACAGTAGTGAAAACTGCCTTCTAGCTCCTTCCTGACAATTATTCAGTTTTGCAGGAGCTTGACAGGACCTCCACAGCATTCAAAACTGTCTTCTCGATCTTTCTTGGTACTTAAACAGGCCTACACGTGCTTCACCGCACCTCCTCTGTGGTGAAAACGGCAATTACACACCTTTCCCGCACTTAAAGAGGCTTATACGGGTTTCACAGGACCTCCACAGCGGTGAAAACTGCTTTCTAGATTTTTCCTATCATATAAACAGGTTTGCACGAGCTTTCAAGCAACTCCTCGGGGGTTAAAACTGCTTTATCAGGTCTTTCTCGCAAATGAACATGCTTGAACAAGCCTAACAGGACCTCCACAGTGGTGAAAACTGTTTTAGATCTTTCCTGACACTTAAACAGGCCAGCACGTTCTTCACAGGACACCCTCAGTGGTCAAAACGGCTTTATCAGGTCTTTCCCACACATAAACAGGCTTGCACGCGCCGCACAGGAACACCCCAGTGGTGAAAACTGCCTTCTAGCTCCTTCCTGACACTTAAACAGGGTTGCACGAGCTTGACAGAACCTCCACAGCGTTCAAAACTGCCTTCTAAATCTTTCTTGATACTTAAACAGACCTGCACGTGCTTCTCATTACCTGCTCGGCGGTTAGCACGGCTTTGTCAAGTCTTTCCCACACATAAACAGGCTTGCATGAGCTTCACAGGGTCTCCACAGTGGTGAAAACTGCATTCTAGCTCCTTCCTGACACTTTAACATGGTTGCATGAGCTTTACATAACCTCCACAGCATTTAAAACTGCTTTCTCGATCTTTCTTGGTACATAAACAGGCCTGCACGTGCTTCACCGCACCTCCTCGTCTGTGAGAACGGCAATTGCACACATTTCCCGCACTTAAAGAGGTTTGTATGGGCTTGATAGGACCTGCACAGTGGTGAAAACTGCTTTCTAGATCTTTCCTGGCACTTCAAAAGGAATGCAAGTTCTTCACAGCACCTCCTCGGCGGTTCAAATGGCTTTGTCAGGTCTTTCCCGACCATAAACCGGCTTGCATGAGCCTCACAGGACCTCCACAGTGGTGAAAACTGCTTTCTCGAGATTTCCTGGCACTTCAACAGGGCTGCATGTTCTTCACAGCACTTCCTTGGGGTTTAAAACGGCTTTTTCATGTCTTTCCCGCATATAAACAGGCTTGCACGAGCCGTACAGGAACACCGCAGTGGTGAAAACTGCCCTCTAGCTCCTTCCTGACACTTAAACAGGGTTGCACGAGCTTGGCAGAATCTCCACATCATTCAAAACTGCTTTCTCGATCTTTCTTGGTACTTAAACAGGCCTGCACGTGCTTGACCGCACCTCCTCGGCGGTGAAGACGGCAATTGCACACATTTCCCGCACTCAAAGAGGCTTATGCGGGCTTCACAGGACCTGCACAGTGGTGAAAACTGCTTTCTAGATCTTTCCTATCACATAAACATGTTTGCACGAGCTTCACAGCACCTCTTCGGCGGTTAAAACTGCTTTATCAGGTCTTTCCCGCAAATGAACAGGCTTGAACGAGCCTCACAGGACCTCCACAGTGGTGAAAACTGATTTCTAACTCCGTCCTGGCACTTCAACAGCCCTGCACATTCTTCGCAGCTCTTGGGCGGTTAAAACTGCTTTATCAGGTCTTTCTCGCAAATGAACAAGCTTGAACGAGCCTCACAGGACCTCCACAATGGTGAAAACTGTTTTAGATCTTTCTTGACACTTAAACAGGCCTGTACGTTCTTCACAGGATACCCTCAGTGATTAAAACTGCTTTATCAGGTCTTTCCCGCACATAAACAGGCTTGCAAGAGCCGTACAGGAACACCGCAGTGGTGAAAACTGCCCTCTAGCTCCTTCCTGACACATAAACAGGCTTGCACGAGACCTCCACAGCATTAAAAACTGCTTTCTCGATCTTTCTTGGTACTTAAACAGGCCTGCACGTGCTTGACCGCACCTCCTCTGCGGTGAAGACGGCATTTGCACACATTTCCCGCACTCAAAGAGGCTTATAGGGGCTTCACAGGACCTGCACAGTGGTGAAAACTGCTTTCTAGATCTTTCCTGACACTTCAACAGGAATGCAAGTTCTTCACAGCACCTCTTCGGCGGTTAAAACTGCTTTATCAGGTGTTTCCAGCAAATGAACAGGCTTGAACGAGCCTCACAGGAACTCCACAATGGTGAAAACTGTTTTAGATCTTTCCTGACACTTAAACAGTCCTGCACGTTCTTCACAGGAACCCCTCAGTGGTTAAAATGGCTTTATCAGTCCTTTCCCGCACATAAACAGGCTTGCACGAGCTTCACAAGACCTCCGCAGTGGTGAAAACTGCTTTCTCGAGATTTCCTGGCTCTTCAACAGGCCTGCACGTTCTTCACAGCTCCTTCTTGGCGACTAAAACGGCTTTCTCAGGTATTTCCCACACATAAACAGGCTTGCATGAGCCTCATCAAGGCCTCCAGAATGGTGGAAACTGCTTTTAGATCTTTCCTGAAACTTAAACAGGCTTGCACGAGCTTCACAGGACCTCCATAGCATTCAAAAATGCTTTCTCAATTTTTCTTGGTACTTAAACAGGCCTTCACGTGCTTCTCATCACCTGCTCGGCGGTTGGCATGGCTTTGTCAAATCTTTCCCACACATAAACAGGCTTGCATGAGCTTCACAGGGCCTCCAGAGTGGTGGAAACTGATTTCTCAAGATTTCCTGGCACTTCAACAGGCCTGCACGTTCTTCACAGCACCTCCTTGGGGTTTAAAACGGCTTTCTCAGGCCTTTACTGCACATGAACAGGCTTGCACGAGCCTCACAGGACTTTTACAGTGGTGAAAACTGCCTTCAAGCTCCTTCCTGATAATTATTCAGTTTTGCAGGACATCCACAGCATTCAAAACTGCTTTCTCGATCCTTCTTGGTACTTAAACAGGCCTGCACGTGCTTCACCGCACTTCCTTTGCGGTGCAATGTCACACAATTTCCGCACTTAAAGTGGCTTATAGGGGCTTAACAGGACCTACACAGTGGTGAAAACTGCTTTCTAGATCTTTCCTGTCACATAAACAGGCTTGCACGAACATCACAGGACCTCCACTGTGGTGAAAACTGCTTTCTCGAGATTTTCTGGCACTTCAACAGGCCTAAACGTTCTTCACAGCACCTCCTTGGGGTTTAAAACGGCTTTCTCAGGTCTTTCCCGCACATAAACAGGCTTATACGAGCCTCACAGGACTTCTACAGTGGTGAAAATGCTTTCTAGCTCCTTCCTAACAATTAAAAAGCCTTGCACGAGCTGCACAGGACCTCCACAACGTTCAAAACTGCTTTCTCAACCTTTCTTGTTACTTAAACAGGCCTGGACGCGCTCCACATCACCTGCTCGGCGGTTTACACGGCTTTGGTAGGTCTTTCCCACAAATAAACAGGCTTGTATGAGCTTCAGAGGGCCTCCACAGTAGTGAAAACTGCCTTCTAGCTCCTTCCTGACAATTATTCAGTTTTGCAGGAGCTTGACAGGACCTCCACAGCATTCAAAACTGTCTTCTCGATCTTTCTTGGTACTTATTCAGGCCTACACGTGCTTCACCGCACCTCCTCGGCGGTGAAAACGGGAATTACACACCTTTCCTGCACTTAAAGAGGCTTATACGGGTTTCACAGGACCTCCACAGCGGTGAAAATGCTTTCTAGATCTTTCCTATCATATAAACAGGTTTGCACGAGCTTTCCAGCAACTCCTCAGGGGTTAAAACTGCTTTATCAGGTCTTTCTCGCAAATGAACAGGCTTGAACGAGCCTCACAGGACCTCCACAGTGGCGAAAACTGCTTTAGATATTTCCTGACACTTAAACAGGCCAGCATGTTCTTCACAGGACACCCTCAGTGGTTAAAACGGCTTTATCTGGTCTTTCTCACACATAAACAGGCTTGCACGCGCCGCACAGGAACACCCCAGTGGTGAAAACTGCCTTCTAGCTCCTTCCTGACACTTAAACAGGGTTGCACGAGCTTGACAGAACCTCCACAGCGTTCAAAACTGCTTTCTCAATCTTTCTTGGTACTTAAACAGGCCTGCACGTGCTTCTCATTACCTGCTCGGCGGTTAGCACGGCTTTGTCAAGTCTTTCCCACACATAAACAGGCTTGCATGAGCTTCACAGGGTCTCCACAGTGGAGAAAACTGCCTTCTAGCTCCTTCCTGACACTTTAACTTGGTTGCATGAGCTTGACAGAACCTCCACAGCATTTAAAACTGCTTTCTCGATCTTTCTTGGTACATAAACAGGCCTGCACGTGCTTCACCGCACCTCCTCAGCTGTGAAAACGGCAATTACACACATTTCCCGCACTTAAAGAGGTTTATACGGGCTTGATAGGACCTGCACAGTGGTGAAAACTGCTTTCTAGATCTTTCCTGGCACTTCAACAGGAATGCAAGTTCTTCATAGCACCTCCTTGGTGGTTCAAATGGCTTTCTCAGGTCTTTCCCACACATAAACAGGCTTACACGAGCCTCACAGGACTTCTACGGTGGTGAAAATGCTTTCTAGCTCCTTCCTAACAATTAAAAAGGCTTGCACGAGCTGCACAGGACTTCCACAGCGTTCAAAACTGCTTTCTCAACCTTTCTTGTTACTTAAACAGGCCTGGACGCGCTCCATATCACCTGCTCGGCGGTTTACACGGCTTTGGTAGGTCTTTCCCTCAAATAAACAGGCTTGTATGAGCTTCAGAGGGCCTCCACAGTAGTGAAAACTGCCTTCTAGCTCCTTCCTGACAATTATTCAGTTTTGCAGGAGCTTGACAGGACCTCCACAGCATTCAAAACTGTCTTCTCGATCTTTCTTGGTACTTAAACAGGCCTACACTTGCTTCACCGCACCTCCTCGGCGGTGAAAACGGGAATTACACACCTTTCCTGCACTTAAAGAGGCTTATACAGGTTTCACAGGACCTCCACAGCGGTGAAAATGCTTTCTAGCTCCTTCCTAACAATTAAAAAGGCTTGCACGAGCTACACAGGACCTCCACAGCGTTCAAAACTGCCTTCTCAACCTTTCTTGTTACTTAAACAGGCCTGAACGCGCTCCATATCACCTGCTCGGCGGTTTACACGGCTTTGGTAGGTCTTTCCCACAAATAAACAGGCTTGTATGAGCTTCAGAGGGCCTCCACAGTAGTGAAAACTGCCTTCTAGCTCCTTCCTGACAATTATTCAGTTTTGCAGGAGCTTGACAGGACCTCCACAGCATTCAAAACTGTCTTCTCGATCTTTCTTGGTACTTAAACAGGCCTACACGTGCTTCACCGCACCTCCTCGGCGGTGAAAACGGCAATTACACACCTTTCCTGCACTTAAAGAGGCTTATACGGGTTTCACAGGACCTCCACAGCGGTGAAAACTGCTTTCTAGATCTTTCCTACCATATAAACAGGTTTGCACGAGCTTTCCAGCAACTCCTCGGGGGTTAAAACTGCTTTATGAAGTCTTTCTCGCAAATGAACAGGCTTCAACGAGCCTCACAGGACCTCCACAGTGGTGAAAACTGTTTTAGATCTTTCCTGACACTTAAACAGACCAGCACGTTCTTCACAGGACACCCTCAGTGGTTAAAACGGCTTTATCAGGTCCTTCCAACACATAAACAGGCTTGCACGTGCCGCACAGGAACACCCCAGTGGTGAAAACTGCCTTCTAGCTCCTTCCTGACACTTAAACAGGGTTGCACGAGCTTGACAGAACCTCCACAGCGTTCAAAACTGCTTTCTCAATCTTTCTTGGTACTTAAACAGGCCTGCACGTGCTTCTCATTACCTGCTCGGCGGTTAGCACGGCTTTGTCAAGTCTTTCCCACACATAAACAGGCTTGCATGAGCTTCACAGGGTCTCCACAGTGGAGAAAACTGCCTTCTAGCTCCTTCCTGACACTTTAACATGGTTGCATGAGCTTGACATAACCTCCACAGCATTTAAAACTGCTTTCTCGATCTTTCTTGGTACATAAACAGGCCTGCACGTGCTTCACCGCACCTCCTCGGCTGTGAGAACGGCATTTGCACACATTTCCCTCACTTAAAGAGGTTTATACGGGCTTGATAGGACCTGCACAGAGGTGAAAACTGCTTTCTAGATCTTTCCTGGCACTTCAACAGGAATGCAAGTTCTTCACAGAACCTCCTCGGTGGTTCAAATGGCTTTCTCAGGTCTTTCCCGACCATAAACCGGCTTGCACGAGCCTCACAGGACCTCCACAGTGGTGAAAACTGCTTTCTCGAGATTTCCTGGTACTTCAACAGGGCTGCATGTTCTTCACAGCACCTCCTTGGGGTTTAAAACGGCTTTTTCATGTCTTTCCCGCATATAAACAGGCTTGCACGAGCCGTACAGGAACACCGCAGTGGTGAAAACTGCCCTCTAGCTCCTTCCTGACACTTAAACAGGGTTGCACGAGCTTGGCAGAATCTCCACATCATTCAAAACTGCTTTCTCGATCTTTCTTGGTACTTAAACAGGCCTGCACGTGCTTGACCGCACCTCCTCGGCGGTGAAGACGGCAATTGCACACATTTCCCGCACTCAAAGAGGCTTATGCGGGCTTCACAGGACCTGCACAGTGGTGAAAATTGCTTTCTAGATCTTTCCTGTCACATAAAAAGCTTTGCACGAGCTTCACAGCACCTCCTCAGCGGTTAAAACTGCTCTATGAGGTCTTTTCCGCTTATAAACAGGCTTCCACGAGGCTAACAGGACCTTCACAGTGGTTAAAACTGCTTTCTCGAGATTTCCTGGCACTTCAACAGGCCTGCAAGTTCTTCACAGCACCTCCTCAGCGGTTTAAACTGCTTTATCATGTTTTTCCCCCAACTGAACAGACTTGAACGCTTCTTTTCCCGCATAAAACAGGCTAGCACGAGCCTCACAGGACCTCCAAAGTGGTGAAAACTGCTTTAGATATTCCCTGCCACTTAAACAGGCCTGCACGTTCCTCACAGGACCCCTCAGTGGTTTAAACGGCTTTATCAGGTCTTTCCTGGTCATAAACAGGCTTGCACGAGCCACACAGGACCTCCGCAGTGGTGAAAACTGCTTTCTAGCTCTTTGCTGACACTTAAACAGGATTGCACGAGCTCCACAGCGTTAAACACTGCTTTCTCAATCTTTCTTGGTACTTAAACAGGCCTCCACGTGCTTCTCATCACCTGCTCAGCGGTTGGCACGGCTTTGTCAAACCTTTCCCACACATAAACAGGCTTGCATGAGCTTCACAGGGCCTCCAGAGTGGTGGAAACTGATTTTTCAAGATTTCCTGGCACTTCAACGCCTGCACGTTCTTCACAGCACCTCCTTGGGGTTTAAAACGGCTTTCTCAGGTCTTTCCCGCACATAAACAGGCTTACACGAGCCTCACAGGACTTTCACATTAGTGAAAATGCTTTCTAGCTCCTTCCTAACAATTAAAAAGGCTTGCACGAGCTGCACAGGACCTCCACAGCGTTCAAAACTGCTTTCTCAACCTTTCTTGTTACTTTAACAGGCCTGGACGCGCTTCACATCACCTGCTTGGCGGTTTACACGGGTTTGGCAGGTTTTTCCCACAAATAAACAGACTTGTATGAGCTTCAGAGGGACTCCACAGTAGTGAAAACTGCCTTCTAGCTCCTTACTGACAATTATTCAGTTTTGCAGGAGCTTGACAGGACCACCACAGCATTCAAAACTGTCTTCTCGATCTTTCTTGGTACTTAAACAGGCCTGCACGTGCTTCACCGCACCTCCTCGGCGGTGAAAACGGCAATTACACACCTTTCCCGCACTTAAAGAGGCTTCTACGGGCTTCACAGGACCTCCACAGCGGTGAAAACTGCTTTCTAGATCTTTCCTATCATATAAACTGGTCTGTAAGTTCTTCACAGCACCTCTTCGGTGGTTAAAACTGCTTTATCAGGTCTTTCCCGCAAATGAACAGGCTTGAACGAGCCTCACTGGACCTCCACAATGGTGAAAACTGTTTTAGATCTTTCCTGACACTTAAACAGGCCAGCACGTTCTTCACAGGACACCCTCAGTGGTTAAAATGGCTTTATCAAGTCTTTCCCACACATAAACAGGCTTGCACGCGCCGCATAGGAACACCCCAGTGGTGAAAACTGCCTTCTAGCTCCTTCCTGACACTTAAACAGGGTTGCACGAGCTTGACAGAACTTCCACAGCGTTCAAAACTGCTTTCTCAATCTTTCTTGGTACTTAAACAGGCCTGCACGTGCTTCACATCACCTACTCGGCGGTTACAACGGCTTTGTCAGGTCTTTCCCACACACAAACAGGCTTGAATGAGCTTCACAGGGCCTCCAGAGTGGTGGAAACGGCGTTCTAGTTCCTTCCTGGCACTTTAACATGGTTGCATGAGCTTGACAGAACCTCCACAGCATTTAAAACTGCTTTCTCGATCTTTCTTGGTACATAAACAGGCCTGCACGTGCTTCACCGCACCTCCTCGGCTGTTAGAACGGCAATTACACACATTTCCCGCACTTAAAGAGGTTTATACGGGCTTGATAGGACCTGCACAGTGGTGAAAACTGCTTTCTAGATCTTTCCTGGCACTTCAAAAGGAATGCAAGTTCTTCACAGCACCTCCTCGGCGGTTCAAATGGCTTTGTCAGGTCTTTCCCGACCATAAACCGGCTTGCATGAGCCTCACAGGACCTCCACAGTGGTGAAAACTGCTTTCTCGAGATTTCCTGGCACTTCAACAGGGCTGCATGTTCTTCACAGCACTTCCTTGGGGTTTAAAACGGCTTTTTCATGTCTTTCCCGCATATAAACAGGCTTGCACGAGCCGTACAGGAACACCGCAGTGGTGAAAACTGCCCTCTAGCTCCTTCCTGACACTTAAACAGGGTTGCACGAGCTTGGCAGAATCTCCACATCATTCAAAACTGCTTTCTCGATCTTTCTTGGTACTTAAACAGGCCTGCATGTGCTTGACCGCACCTCCTCGGCGGTGAAGACGGCAATTGCACACATTTCCCGCACTCAAAGAGGCTTATAGGGGCTTCACAGGACCTGCACAGTGGTGTAAACTGCTTTCTAGATCTTTCCTGGCACTTCAACAGGCCTGCACGTTCTTCACAGCTCCTCTTTGGTGGTGAAAACAGATTTCTCAGGTGTTTCTCGCATGTAAACAGGCTTCCTCGAGCTAAAGGACCTCCACAGCGGTGAAAACTGCTTTCTCGAGATTTCCTGGCTCTTCAACAGGACTGCACGTTCTTAACAGCTCCTCCTTGGTGGGTAAAACAGCTTTCTCAGGTCTTTCCCGCACGTAAACAGGCTTGCACGAGCTTCATAGGACATCCACAAGGGTGAAAACTGCTTTCTCGAGATTTCCTGGCACTTCAACAGGCCTGCACGTTCTTCACAGCACCTCCTTGGCGATGAAAACGGCTTTCTCTGGTCTTTCCCATACATAAACAGGCTTGCACGAGCCTCACAGGAATACCACAGTGGTGAAAACTGCTTTCTAGCTCTTTCTCAATACACAACTTCTGAACATGCAGGTACAGATAAAGTCTGTCGGCCTTGCCAAATGGGGATCTCCACCTAGCTACCACAGTGTATTTAATTGCGAGAGGAAGGACAGCTGTAGTCAAAAAGACCCCGTCTTTATCCATCTCCACATAGATACATGTGTATAAAGTATAAAGCCCTTATCCTAACACAGCCCCTGACCCAGCCCGTAGAGAAACCTACAGCATGCACACAGAGAGGTTTTAGTATCTGAGCTTACTGTTGTAACTAAGCCTTCCACAGCTTAGTCGAATACATCTTTACAACCCCCAGCCCCATTCCCATTTTCCAAAGTTAACCATAGGATACCCCCTTGGTGAAGAGATAATTGAGCCGGAGGCTGAGGTGGTGGATAGTGAGAGTATCCGCTCAGGCAATGTCCTTGTACAGTCAACCCAGCCAGGCCCGCAACCCTGTCCGCAGAGGATCTCCACTTAGCTACCACAGTGTATTTAACTGCGAGAGGAAGGACAGCTGTAGTCTAAAAGACCCCGTCTTTATCCATCTCCACATAGATACATGTGTATAAAGTATAAAGCACTTATCCTGACACACTCGTAATTTAAAATGTGAATCAGCTTCACACCCATAACGTAACAGTAGTAACTCAAGTGTGAATGAGCTTCACACTCGTCACGTAACTGTGAGTCAACCTCATAGTAGTAACTCAAGTGTGAATGAGCTTCACACTCGTAACATAACGATGAGTGAGCCCCACAGTAGTAACTCAAGTGTGAATGAGCTTCACACCCGTAACGCAACTGTGAGTGAGCCTCACAGTAGTAACTCAAGTGTGAGTGAGCCTCACACTCGTAATTTTTAATGTGAATGAGCTTCACACTGTGAGTGAGCCTCGCAGATAACACAGAGCAGCCCCAACCCAGCCCTAGCCCTAGCTCAGCCTTATGGAACCGACTACACCCCTAGGCATACCGTTACTATAGTAAAGCACACGCCATAACTAGCGTGACAATGCCGTTACTAGGATAGGTACGCCGTTACTAAGAGAAGCACGCTCCCATTTAAAGCCCGTCGACTGAGTATTACACACAAACAACTAATAATACTCACCGTGAGATAGCCGCCGCAGTACAGACCCGAATAATCTTCGGTACAGGAGCGCCTACCAGCGAAGAACAAGCCTCCCAGACGTTCCACCAAAGACGACACGATAGCGAGCCGGAATCCCGTACGTTAACCGTTCGCCCATCCCCCTAGTTAATATGATAACTCCACCCATTGAGCCCCACCCCCCATTTGTTTAGTAATTTGAATATTTATAGCACTGTGAATGCCCATAGCACTATGTGCCAACCAAAAGCTGGGCTCCTCAAAGCAAACCTTAGGCGGGGAGTGGTCCCGCCCTTTCTGCAGTAGGCCACGGGTCGGGAGTTCAAAGGGACCGAAACCCGTGGTCATGCGAGGACCGGAAAGGATACTCCCCTGACGACCAGTATTTTTTATTTCTAATTTTTTATTTTTATTTTTGAGCATATCCCAAAAACAGTAACCGCCCCATCCATTTGAGCCATAAATGCCCCACCCATTTAAGTCATAAATGCCACACCCATTTAAGCCATAAATGCCCCATCCCCATCTCCCTTTATGTTTTAACTTCACACTTTATGTATGTGTGAAATATTGAACATCGATGTGCCAGCGGTGTTGGTGCTCCCCAACTCAACACACAACTTCACAGCGCATCCGTTGCGGTTAAAACGGCTTTCTCAGGTCTTTCCCGCACATAGACAGGCTTGCAAGAGTCTCACAGGACCACCACAGAAGTGCAAACTGCTTTATTGAGCATTCCTGAAACTTAAACGGTCCTGCACCTGCTTCATAGCTCCTCCACGGCGGTTAAAACAGCTGTTTCAGACCATTTCCCGTATTAAACAGGCTGGCATGAGTCTCACAGGACCTCCACAATGGTGAAAACTGCTTTCAGATCATTCCTGACACTTAAACAGGCCTGCACGTTCTTCACAGGACCCCCTCAGTGGTTAAAACGGCTTTCTCAGGTCTTTCCCACAAATAAACAGGCTTGTATGAGCTTCAGAGGGCCTCCACAGTAATGAAAACTGCCTTCTAGCTCCTTCCTGACAATTATTCAGTTTTGCAGGAGCTTGACAGGACCTCCACATCATTCAAAACTGTCTTCTCGATCTTTCTTGGTACTTAAACAGGCATGCACGTGCTTCACCGCACCTCCTCGGCGGTGCAATTACACACCTTTCCCGCAATTAAAGAGGCTTATATGGGTTTCACAGGACCTCCACAGCGGTGAAAACTGCTTTCTAGATCTTTCCTATCAAAGAAACAGGTTTGCACGAGCTTTCCAGCAACTCCTCGGGGGTTAAAACTGCTTTATCAGGTCTTTCCCGCAAATGAACAGGCTTGAACGAGCCTTACTGGACCTCCACAATGGTGAAAACTGTTTTAGATCTTTCCTGACACTTAAACAGGCCAGCACGTTCTTCACAGGACACCCTCAGTGGTTAAAATGGCTTTATCAAGTCTTTCCCACACATAAACAGGCTTGCACGCGCCGCATAGGAACACCCCAGTGGTGAAAACTCCCTTCTAGCTCCTTCCTGACACTTAAACAGGGTTGCACGAGCTTGACAGAACTTCCACAGCGTTCAAAACTGCTTTCTCAATCTTTCTTGGTAATTAAACAGGCCTGTACGTGCTTCACATCACCTACTCGGCGGTTACCACGGCTTTGTCAGGTCTTTCCCACACACAAACAGGCTTGCATGAGCTTCACAGGGCCTCCAGAGTGGTGGAAACTGCGTTCTAGTTCCTTCCTGGCACTTAAACAGGTTTGCACGAGCTCCACAGCGTTCAAAACCGCTTTCTCAACCTTTCTTGTTACTTAAACAGGCCTGGACGTGCTTCACATCACCTGCTTGGCAGTTTACACGGCTTTGGCAGGTCTTTTCCACAAATAAACAGGCTTGTATGAGCTTCAGAGGGCCTCCACAGTAGTGAAAACTGCCTTCTAGTTCCTTCCTGACAATTATTCAGTTTTGCAGGAGCTTGACAGGACCTCCACAGCATTCAAAACTGTCTTCGCGATCTTTCTTGGTACTTAAACCGGCCTACACGTGCTTCACCGCACCTCCTTGGCGGTGAAAACGGCAATTACACACCTTTACCGCACTTAAAGAGGCTTATACAGGTTTCACAGGACCTCCACAGCAGTGAAAACTGCTTTCTAGATCTTTCCTATCATATAAACAGGTTTGGACGAGCTTTCCAGCAACTCCTTGGGAGTTAAAACTGCTTTATCAGGTCTTTCTCGCAAATGAACAGGCTTGAACGAGCCTCACAGGACCTCCACAGCGGTGAAAACTGCTTTCTCAAAATTTCCTGACACTTCAACAGGTCTGCAAGTTCTTCACAGCACCTCTTCGGCGGTTAAAACTGCTTTATCAGGTCTTTCCCGCAAATGAACAGACTTGAACGAGCCTCACTGGACCTCCACAATGGTTAAAACTGTTTTAGATCTTTCCTGACACTTAAACAGGCCAGCACGTTCTTCACAGGACACCCTCAGTAGTTAAAATGGCTTTATCAAGTCTTTCCCACACATAAACAGGCTTGCACGCGCCGCATAGGAACACCCCAGTGGTGAAAACTGCCTTCTAGCTCCTTCCTGACACTTAAACAGGGTTGCACGAGCTTGACAGAACTTCCACAGCGTTCAAAACTGCTTTCTCAATCTTTCTTGGTACTTAAACAGGCCTCCACGTGCTTCACATCACCTACTCGGCAGTTACCACGGCTTTGTCAGGTCTTTCCCACACACAAACAGGCTTGCATGAGCTTCACAGGGCCTCCAGAGGGGTGGAAAATGCGTTCTAGTTCCTTCCTGGTACTTAAACAGGCTTGCACGAGCTTCACAGCGTTCAAAACTGTTTTCTCAATCTTTCTTGGTACTTAAACAGGCCTGCACGTGCTTCTCATTACCTGCTCGGCGGTTAGCATGGCTTTGTCAAGTCTTTCCCACACATAAACAGGCTTGCATGAGCTTCACAGGGTCTCCACAGTGGTGAAAACTGCCTTCTAGCTCCTTCCTGACACTTTAACATGGTTGCATGAGCTTGACAGAACCTCCACAGCATTTAAAACTGCTTTCTCGATCTTTCTTGGTACATAAACAGGCCTGCACGTGCTTCACCGCACCTCCTCGGCTGTGAGAACGGCAATTGCACACATTTCCCGCACTTCAAGAGGTTTATACGGGCTTGATAGGACCTGCACAGTGGTGAAAACTGCTTTCTAGATCTTTCCTGGCACTTCAACAGGAATGCAAGTTCTTCACAGCACCTCCTCGGCAGTTAAAACGGCTTTCTCAGGTCTTTCCCGCATATAAACAGGTTTGCACGAGCCTCACAGGACCTCCACAGTAGTGAAAACTGCTTTGTGGCCTGCACGTGCTTCATAGCTCCTCCACGGTGGTTAAAACAACTGTTTCAGAACATTTACCGCATTTAAACAGGCTGGCACGAGCCTCACGGGACCTCCAAAACGGTGAAAACTGCTTTTTAGGTCTTTCCTACCATATAAACAGGTTTGCACGAGCTTTCCAGCAACTCCTCGGGGGTTAAAACTGCTTTATCAAGTCTTTCTCGCAAATGAACAGGCTTGAACGAGCCTCACAGGACCTCCACAGTGGTGAAAACTGTTTTAGATCTTTCCTGACACTTAAACAGACCAGCACGTTCTTCACAGGACACCCTCAGTGGTTAAAACGGCTTTATCAGGTCCTTCCAACACATAAACAGGCTTGCACGTGCCGCACAGGAACACCCCAGTGGTGAAAACTGCCTTCTAGCTCCTTCCTGACACTTAAACAGGGTTGCACGAGCTTGACAGAACCTCCACAGCATTCAAAACTACTTTCTCAATCTTTCTTGGTACTTAAACAGGCCTGCACGTGCTTCTCATTACCTGCTCGGCGGTTAGCACGGCTTTGTCAAGTCTTTCCCACACATAAACAGGCTTGCATGAGCTTCACAGGGTCTCCACAGTGGAGAAAACTGCCTTCTAGCTCCTTCCTGACACTTTAACATGGTTGCATGAGCTTGACATAACCTCCACAGCATTTAAAACTGCTTTCTCGATCTTTCTTGGTACATAAACAGGCCTGCACGTGCTTCACCGCACCTCCTCGGCTGTGAGAACGGCATTTGCACACATTTCCCTCACTTAAAGAGGTTTATACGGGCTTGATAGGACCTGCACAGAGGTGAAAACTGCTTTCTAGATCTTTCCTGGCACTTCAACAGGAATGCAAGTTCTTCACAGAACCTCCTCGGTGGTTCAAATGGCTTTCTCAGGTCTTTCCCGACCATAAACCGGCTTGCACGAGCCTCACAGGACCTCCACAGTGGTGAAAACTGCTTTCTCGAGATTTCCTGGTACTTCAACAGGGCTGCATGTTCTTCACAGCACCTCCTTGGGGTTTAAAACGGCTTTTTCATGTCTTTCCCGCATATAAACAGGCTTGCACGAGCCGTACAGGAACACCGCAGTGGTGAAAACTGCCCTCTAGCTCCTTCCTGACACTTAAACAGGGTTGCACGAGCTTGGCAGAATCTCCACATCATTCAAAACTGCTTTCTCGATCTTTCTTGGTACTTAAACAGGCCTGCACGTGCTTGACCGCACCTCCTCGGCGGTGAAGATGGCAATTGCACACTTTTCCCGCACTCAAAGAGGCTTATGCGGGCTTCACAGGACCTGCACAGTGGTGAAAATTGCTTTCTAGATCTTTCCTGTCACATAAAAAGCTTTGCACGAGCTTCACAGCACCTCCTCAGCGGTTAAAACTGCTCTATGAGGTCTTTTCCGCTTATAAACAGGCTTCCACGAGGCTAACAGGACCTTCACAGTGGTTAAAACTGCTTTCTCGAGATTTCCTGGCACTTCAACAGGCCTGCAAGTTCTTCACAGCACCTCCTCAGCGGTTTAAACTGCTTTATCATGTTTTTCCCCCAACTGAACAGACTTGAACGCTTCTTTTCCCGCATAAAACAGGCTAGCACGAGCCTCACAGGACCTCCAAAGTGGTGAAAACTGCTTTAGATATTTCCTGCCACTTAAACAGGCCTGCACGTTCCTCACAGGACCCCTCAGTGGTTTAAACGGCTTTATCAGGTCTTTCCTGGTCATAAACAGGCTTGCACGAGCCACACAGGACCTCCGCAGTGGTGAAAACTGCTTTCTAGCTCTTTGCTGACACTTAAACAGGATTGCACGAGCTCCACAGCGTTAAACACTGCTTTCTCAATCTTTCTTGGTACTTAAACAGGCCTCCACGTGCTTCTCATCACCTGCTCAGCGGTTGGCACGGCTTTGTCAAACCTTTCCCACACATAAACAGGCTTGCATGAGCTTCACAGGGCCTCCAGAGTGGTGGAAACTGATTTTTCAAGATTTCCTGGCACTTCAACGCCTGCACGTTCTTCACAGCACCTCCTTGGGGTTTAAAACGGCTTTCTCAGGTCTTTCCCGCACATAAACAGGCTTACACGAGCCTCACAGGACTTTCACATTAGTGAAAATGCTTTCTAGCTCCTTCCTAACAATTAAAAAGGCTTGCACGAGCTGCACAGGACCTCCACAGCGTTCAAAACTGCTTTCTCAACCTTTCTTGTTACTTTAACAGGCCTGGACGCGCTTCACATCACCTGCTTGGCGGTTTACACGGGTTTGGCAGGTTTTTCCCACAAATAAACAGACTTGTATGAGCTTCAGAGGGACTCCACAGTAGTGAAAACTGCCTTCTAGCTCCTTACTGACAATTATTCAGTTTTGCAGGAGCTTGACAGGACCACCACAGCATTCAAAACTGTCTTCTCGATCTTTCTTGGTACTTAAACAGGCCTGCACGTGCTTCACCGCACCTCCTCGGCGGTGAAAACGGCAATTACACACCTTTCCCGCACTTAAAGAGGCTTCTACGGGCTTCACAGGACCTCCACAGCGGTGAAAACTGCTTTCTAGATCTTTCCTATCATATAAACTGGTCTGTAAGTTCTTCACAGCACCTCTTCGGTGGTTAAAACTGCTTTATCAGGTCTTTCCCGCAAATGAACAGGCTTGAACGAGCCTCACTGGACCTCCACAATGGTGAAAACTGTTTTAGATCTTTCCTGACACTTAAACAGGCCAGCACGTTCTTCACAGGACACCCTCAGTGGTTAAAATGGCTTTATCAAGTCTTTCCCACACATAAACAGGCTTGCACGCGCCGCATAGGAACACCCCAGTGGTGAAAACTGCCTTCTAGCTCCTTCCTGACACTTAAACAGGGTTGCACGAGCTTGACAGAACCTCCACAGCGTTCAAAACTGCTTTCTCAATCTTTCTTGGTACTTAAACAGGCCTGCACGTGCTTCTCATTACCTGCTCGGCGGTTAGCACGGCTTTGTCAAGTCTTTCCCACACATAAACAGGCTTGCATGAGCTTCACAGGGTCTCCACAGTGGAGAAAACTGCCTTCTAGCTCCTTCCTGACACTTTAACATGGTTGCATGAGCTTGACATAACCTCCACAGCATTTAAAACTGCTTTCTCGATCTTTCTTGGTACATAAACAGGCCTGCACGTGCTTCACCGCACCTCCTCGGCTGTGAGAACGGCATTTGCACACATTTCCCTCACTTAAAGAGGTTTATACGGGCTTGATAGGACCTGCACAGAGGTGAAAACTGCTTTCTAGATCTTTCCTGGCACTTCAACAGGAATGCAAGTTCTTCACAGAACCTCCTCGGTGGTTCAAATGGCTTTCTCAGGTCTTTCCCGACCATAAACCGGCTTGCACGAGCCTCACAGGACCTCCACAGTGGTGAAAACTGCTTTCTCGAGATTTCCTGGTACTTCAACAGGGCTGCATGTTCTTCACAGCACCTCCTTGGGGTTTAAAACGGCTTTTTCATGTCATTCCCGCATATAAACAGGCTTGCACGAGCCGTACAGGAACACCGCAGTGGTGAAAACTGCCCTCTAGCTCCTTCCTGACACTTAAACAGGGTTGCACGAGCTTGGCAGAATCTCCACATCATTCAAAACTGCTTTCTCGATCTTTCTTGGTACTTAAACAGGCCTGCATGTGCTTGACCGCACCTCCTCGGCGGTGAAGACGGCAATTGCACAAATTTCCCGCACTCAAAGAGGCTTATGCGGGCTTCACAGGACCTGCACAGTGGTGAAAATTGCTTTCTAGATCTTTCCTGTCACATAAAAAGCATTGCACGAGCTTCACAGCACCTCCTCAGCGGTTAAAACTGCTCTATGAGGTCTTTTCCGCTTATAAACAGGCTTCCACGAGGCTAACAGGACCTTCACAGTGGTTAAAACTGCTTTCTCGAGATTTCCTGGCACTTCAACAGGCCTGCAAGTTCTTCACAGCACCTCCTCAGCGGTTTAAACTGCTTTATCATGTTTTTCCCCCAACTGAACAGACTTGAACGCTTCTTTTCCCGCATAAAACAGGCTAGCACGAGCCTCACAGGACCTCCAAAGTGGTGAAAACTGCTTTAGATATTCCCTGCCACTTAAACAGGCCTGCACGTTCCTCACAGGACCCCTCAGTGGTTTAAACGGCTTTATCAGGTCTTTCCTGGTCATAAACAGGCTTGCACGAGCCACACAGGACCTCCGCAGTGGTGAAAACTGCTTTCTAGCTCTTTGCTGACACTTAAACAGGATTGCACGAGCTCCACAGCGTTAAACACTGCTTTCTCAATCTTTCTTGGTACTTAAACAGGCCTCCACGTGCTTCTCATCACCTGCTCAGCGGTTGGCACGGCTTTGTCAAACCTTTCCCACACATAAACAGGCTTGCATGAGCTTCACAGGGCCTCCAGAGTGGTGGAAACTGATTTTTCAAGATTTCCTGGCACTTCAACGCCTGCACGTTCTTCACAGCACCTCCTTGGGGTTTAAAACGGCTTTCTCAGGTCTTTCCCGCACATAAACAGGCTTACACGAGCCTCACAGGACTTTCACATTAGTGAAAATGCTTTCTAGCTCCTTCCTAACAATTAAAAAGGCTTGCACGAGCTGCACAGGACCTCCACAGCGTTCAAAACTGCTTTCTCAACCTTTCTTGTTACTTTAACAGGCCTGGACGCGCTTCACATCACCTGCTTGGCGGTTTACACGGGTTTGGCAGGTTTTTCCCACAAATAAACAGACTTGTATGAGCTTCAGAGGGACTCCACAGTAGTGAAAACTGCCTTCTAGCTCCTTACTGACAATTATTCAGTTTTGCAGGAGCTTGACAGGACCACCACAGCATTCAAAACTGTCTTCTCGATCTTTCTTGGTACTTAAACAGGCCTGCACGTGCTTCACCGCACCTCCTCGGCGGTGAAAACGGCAATTACACACCTTTCCCGCACTTAAAGAGGCTTCTACGGGCTTCACAGGACCTCCACAGCGGTGAAAACTGCTTTCTAGATCTTTCCTATCATATAAACTGGTCTGTAAGTTCTTCACAGCACCTCTTCGGTGGTTAAAACTGCTTTATCAGGTCTTTCCCGCAAATGAACAGGCTTGAACGAGCCTCACTGGACCTCCACAATGGTGAAAACTGTTTTAGATCTTTCCTGACACTTAAACAGGCCAGCACGTTCTTCACAGGACACCCTCAGTGGTTAAAATGGCTTTATCAAGTCTTTCCCACACATAAACAGGCTTGCACGCGCCGCATAGGAACACCCCAGTGGTGAAAACTGCCTTCTAGCTCCTTCCTGACACTTAAACAGGGTTGCACGAGCTTGACAGAACTTCCACAGCGTTCAAAACTGTTTTCTCAATCTTTCTTGGTACTTAAACAGGCCTGCACGTGCTTCTCATTACCTGCTCAGCGGTTAGCATGGCTTTGTCAAGTCTTTCCCACACATAAACAGGCTTGCATGAGCTTCACAGGGTCTCCACAGTGGTGAAAACTGCCTTCTAGCTCCTTCCTGACACTTTAACATGGTTGCATGAGCTTGACAGAACCTCCACAGCATTTAAAACTGCTTTCTCGATCTTTCTTGGTACATAAACAGGCCTGCACGTGCTTCACCGCACCTCCTCGGCTGTTAGAACGGCAATTGCACACATTTCCCGCACTTAAAGAGGTTTATACGGGCTTGATAGGACCTGCACAGTGGTGAAAACTGCTTTCTAGATCTTTCCTGGCACTTCAAAAGGAATGCAAGTTCTTCACAGCACCTCCTCGGCGGTTCAAATGGCTTTGTCATGTCTTTCCCGACCATAAACCGGCTTGCATGAGCCTCACAGGACCTCCACAGTGGTGAAAACTGCTTTCTCGAGATTTCCTGGCACTTCAACAGGGCTGCATGTTCTTCACAGCACTTCCTTGGGGTTTAAAACGGCTTTTTCATGTCTTTCCCGCATATAAACAGGCTTGCACGAGCCGTACAGGAACACCGCAGTGGTGAAAACTGCCCTCTAGCTCCTTCCTGACACTTAAACAGGGTTGCACGAGCTTGGCAGAATCTCCACATCATTCAAAACTGCTTTCTCGATCTTTCTTGGTACTTAAACAGGCCTGCATGTGCTTGAACGCACCTCCTCGGCGGTGAAGACGGCAATTGCACACATTTCCCGCACTCAAAGAGGCTTATAGGGGCTTCACAGGACCTGCACAGTGGTGTAAACTGCTTTCTAGATCTTTCCTGGCACTTCAACAGGCCTGCACGTTCTTCACAGCTCCTCTTTGGTGGTGAAAACAGATTTCTCAGGTGTTTCTCGCATGTAAACAGGCTTCCTCGAGCTAAAGGACCTCCACAGCGGTGAAAACTGCTTTCTCGAGATTTCCTGGCTCTTCAACAGGACTGCACGTTCTTAACGGCTCCTCCTTGGTGGGTAAAACAGCTTTCTCAGGTCTTTCCCGCACGTAAACAGGCTTGCACGAGCTTCATAGGACATCCACAAGGGTGAAAACTGCTTTCTCGAGATTTCCTGGCACTTCAACAGGCCTGCACGTTCTTCACAGCACCTCCTTGGCGATGAAAACGGCTTTCTCTGGTCTTTCCCATACATAAACAGGCTTGCACGAGCCTCACAGGAATACCACAGTGGTGAAAACTGCTTTCTAGCTCTTTCTCAATACACAACTTCTGAACATGCAGGTACAGATAAAGTCTGTCGGCCTTGCCAAATGGGGATCTCCACCTAGCTACCACAGTGTATTTAATTGCGAGAGGAAGGACAGCTGTAGTCAAAAAGACCCCGTCTTTATCCATCTCCACATAGATACATGTGTATAAAGTATAAAGCCCTTATCCTAACACAGCCCCTGACCCAGCCCGTAGAGAAACCTACAGCATGCACACAGAGAGGTTTTAGTATCTGAGCTTACTGTTGTAACTAAGCCTTCCACAGCTTAGTCGAATACATCTTTACAACCCCCAGCCCCATTCCCATTTTCCAAAGTTAACCATAGGATACCCCCTTGGTGAAGAGATAATTGAGCCGGAGGCTGAGGTGGTGGATAGTGAGAGTATCCGCTCAGGCAATGTCCTTGTACAGTCAACCCAGCCAGGCCCGCAACCCTGTCCGCAGGGGATCTCCACTTAGCTACCACAGTGTATTTAACTGCGAGAGGAAGGACAGCTGTAGTCTAAAAGACCCCGTCTTTATCCATCTCCACATAGATACATGAATGAGCTTCACACTGTGAGTGAGCCTCGCAGATAACACAGAGCAGCCCCAACCCAGCCCTAGCCCTAGCTCAGCCTTATGGAACCGACTACACCCCTAGGCATACCGTTACTATAGTAAAGCACACGCCATAACTAGCGTGACAATGCCGTTACTAGGATAGGTACGCCGTTACTAAGAGAAGCACGCTCCCATTTAAAGCCCGTCGACTGAGTATTGCACACAAACAACTAATAATACTCACCGTGAGATAGCCGCCGCAGTACAGACCCGAATAATCTTCGGTACAGGAGCGCCTACCAGCGAAGAACAAGCCTCCCAGACGTTCCACCAAAGACGACACGATAGCGAGCCGGAATCCCGTACGTTAACCGTTCGCCCATCCCCCTAGTTAATATGATAACTCCACCCATTGAGCCCCACCCCCCATTTGTTTAGTAATTTGAATATTTATAGCACTGTGAATGCCCATAGCACTATGTGCCAACCAAAAGCTGGGCTCCTCAAAGCAAACCTTAGGCGGGGAGTGGTCCCGCCCTTTCTGCAGTAGGCCACGGGTCGGGAGTTCAAAGGGACCGAAACCCGTGGTCATGCGAGGACCGGAAAGGATACTCCCCTGACGACCAGTATTTTTTATTTCTAATTTTTTTATTTTTATTTTTGAGCATATCCCAAAAACAGTAACCGCCCCATCCATTTGAGCCATAAATGCCCCACCCATTTAAGTCATAAATGCCACACCCATTTAAGCCATAAATGCCCCATCCCCATCTCCCTTTATGTTTTAACTTCACACTTTATGTATGTGTGAAATATTGAACATCGATGTGCCAGCGGTGTTGGTGCTCCCCAACTCAACACACAACTTCACAGCGCATCCGTTGCGGTTAAAACGGCTTTCTCAGGTCTTTCCCGCACATAGACAGGCTTGCAAGAGTCTCACAGGACCACCACAGAAGTGCAAACTGCTTTATTGAGCATTCCTGAAACTTAAACGGTCCTGCACCTGCTTCATAGCTCCTCCACGGCGGTTAAAACAGCTGTTTCAGACCATTTCCCGTATTAAACAGGCTGGCATGAGTCTCACAGGACCTCCACAATGGTGAAAACTGCTTTCAGATCATTCCTGACACTTAAACAGGCCTGCACGTTCTTCACAGGACCCCCTCAGTGGTTAAAACGGCTTTCTCAGGTCTTTCCCACAAATAAACAGGCTTGTATGAGCTTCAGAGGGCCTCCACAGTAATGAAAACTGCCTTCTAGCTCCTTCCTGACAATTATTCAGTTTTGCAGGAGCTTGACAGGACCTCCACATCATTCAAAACTGTCTTCTCGATCTTTCTTGGTACTTAAACAGGCATGCACGTGCTTCACCGCACCTCCTCGGCGGTGCAATTACACACCTTTCCCGCAATTAAAGAGGCTTATATGGGTTTCACAGGACCTCCACAGCGGTGAAAACTGCTTTCTAGATCTTTCCTATCAAAGAAACAGGTTTGCACGAGCTTTCCAGCAACTCCTCGGGGGTTAAAACTGCTTTATCAGGTCTTTCCCGCAAATGAACAGGCTTGAACGAGCCTTACTGGACCTCCACAATGGTGAAAACTGTTTTAGATCTTTCCTGACACTTAAACAGGCCAGCACGTTCTTCACAGGATACCCTCAGTGGTTAAAATGGCTTTATCAAGTCTTTCCCACACATAAACAGGCTTGCACGCGCCGCATAGGAACACCCCAGTGGTGAAAACTGCCTTCTAGCTCCTTCCTGACACTTAAACAGGGTTGCACGAGCTTGACAGAACTTCCACAGCGTTCAAAACTGCTTTCTCAATCTTTCTTGGTAATTAAACAGGCCTGTACGTGCTTCACATCACCTACTCGGCGGTTACCACGGCTTTGTCAGGTCTTTCCCACACACAAACAGGCTTGCATGAGCTTCACAGGGCCTCCAGAGTGGTGGAAACTGTGTTCTAGTTCCTTCCTGGCACTTAAACAGGTTTGCACGAGCTCCACAGCGTTCAAAACCGCTTTCTCAACCTTTCTTGTTACTTAAACAGGCCTGGACGTGCTTCACATCACCTGCTTGGCAGTTTACACGGCTTTGGCAGGTCTTTCCCACAAATAAACAGGCTTGTATGAGCTTCAGAGGGCCTCCACAGTAGTGAAAACTGCCTTCTAGTTCCTTCCTGACAATTATTCAGTTTTGCAGGAGCTTGACAGGACCTCCACAGCATTCAAAACTGTCTTTGCGATCTTTCTTGGTACTTAAACCGGCCTACACGTGCTTCACCGCACCTCCTTGGCGGTGAAAACGGCAATTACACACCTTTACCGCACTTAAAGAGGCTTATACAGGTTTCACAGGACCTCCACAGCAGTGAAAACTGCTTTCTAGATCTTTCCTATCATATAAACAGGTTTGGACGAGCTTTCCAGCAACTCCTTGGGAGTTAAAACTGCTTTATCAGGTCTTTCTCGCAAATGAACAGGCTTGAACGAGCCTCACAGGACCTCCACAGCGGTGAAAACTGCTTTCTCAAAATTTCCTGACACTTCAACAGGTCTGCAAGTTCTTCACAGCACCTCTTCGGCGGTTAAAACTGCTTTATCAGGTCTTTCCCGCAAATGAACAGACTTGAACGAGCCTCACTGGACCTCCACAATGGTTAAAACTGTTTTAGATCTTTCCTGACACTTAAACAGGCCAGCACGTTCTTCACAGGACACCCTCAGTAGTTAAAATGGCTTTATCAAGTCTTTCCCACACATAAACAGGCTTGCACGCGCCGCATAGGAACACCCCAGTGGTGAAAACTGCCTTCTAGCTCCTTCCTGACACTTAAACAGGGTTGCACGAGCTTGACAGAACTTCCACAGCGTTCAAAACTGCTTTCTCAATCTTTCTTGGTACTTAAACAGGCCTGCACGTGCTTCACATCACCTACTCGGCAGTTACCACGGCTTTGTCAGGTCTTTCCCACACACAAACAGGCTTGCATGAGCTTCACAGGGCCTCCAGAGTGGTGGAAAATGCGTTTTAGTTCCTTCCTGGTACTTAAACAGGCTTGCACGAGCTCCACAGCGTTCAAAACTGTTTTCTCAATCTTTCTTGGTACTTAAACAGGCCTGCACGTGCTTCTCATTACCTGCTCGGCGGTTAGCATGGCTTTGTCAAGTCTTTCCCACACATAAACAGGCTTGCATGAGCTTCACAGGGTCTCCACAGTGGTGAAAACTGCCTTCTAGCTCCTTCCTGACACTTTAACATGGTTGCATGAGCTTGACAGAACCTCCACAGCATTTAAAACTGCTTTCTCGATCTTTCTTGGTACATAAACAGGCCTGCACGTGCTTCACCGCACCTCCTCGGCTGTGAGAACGGCAATTGCACACATTTCCCGCACTTCAAGAGGTTTATACGGGCTTGATAGGACCTGCACAGTGGTGAAAACTGCTTTCTAGATCTTTCCTGGCACTTCAACAGGAATGCAAGTTCTTCACAGCACCTCCTCGGCAGTTAAAACGGCTTTCTCAGGTCTTTCCCGCATATAAACAGGTTTGCACGAGCCTCACAGGACCTCCACAGTAGTGAAAACTGCTTTGTGGCCTGCACGTGCTTCATAGCTCCTCCACGGTGGTTAAAACAACTGTTTCAGAACATTTACCGCATTTAAACAGGCTGGCACGAGCCTCACGGGACCTCCAAAACGGTGAAAACTGCTTTTTAGGTCTTTCCTGACACTTAAACAGGCATGCACGTTCTTAACATCTCCTCCCTGGGGTTATAACAGCTTTATCAGGTCTTTCCTGCACATAAACAGGCTTCCACGAGTCTCACAGCACCTAAACAGTGGTGAAAACTGCTTTCTTGAGATTTCCTAGCACTTCAACAGGCCTGCATGTTCTTCACAGCTCCTCATTGGCGGTTAAAACAGCTTTCTCAGGTCTCTCGCGCACGTAAATAGGCTTGCACGAGCCTCACAGGACCTCCACAGTGGTGAAAACTGCTTTCTCGAGATTTCCTGACACTTCAACAGGCCTGCACGTTCTTCACAGCACCTCTTTGGGGTTTAAAACGACTTTCTTAGGCCTTTCCCGCACATAAACAGGCTTGTACGAGACCCACAGGACTTCCACAGTGGTGAAAATGCCTCGTAGCTCCTTCCTGACACTTAAACAGGCATGCGTGAGCTTCACAGGACTTCCACAGCGTTCAGAACTGCTTTCTAAACCTTTCTTGTTACTTAAACAGGCCTGGACGTGCTTCACATCACCTGCTCGGTAGTTTACACGGCTTTGGCAGGTCTTTCCCACACATAAACAGGCATGTATGAGCTTCAGAGGGCCGCCACAGTAGTGAAAACTGCCTTCTAGCTCCTTCCTGACAATTATTCAGTTTTGCAGGAGCTTGACAGGACCTCCACAGCATTCAAAACTGCTTTCTCGATCTTTCTTGGTACTTAAACAGGCCTGCACGTGCTTCACCGCACCTCCTCGGCGGTGAAAACGGCAATTGCACACCTTTCCCGCACTTAAAGAGGTTTATACGGGCTTCACAGGACCTCCACAGTGGTGAAAACTGCTTTCTCGAAGTTTCCTGATACTTCAACAGGAATGCAAGTTCTTCACAGCACCTCCTTGGCGGTTAAAACAGCATTCTCGGGTCTCTCCCACACGTAAACCGGCTTGCACGAGCTTCACAGGACCTCCAGAGTGGTGAAAACTGCTTTCTCGAGATTTCCTGGCACTTCAACAGGCCTGCACGTTCATCACAGCACCACCTTGGTGTTTAAAACGGCTTTCTCAGGACTTTCCCGCACTTAAACAGGCTTGCACGAGCTTCACAGGAACTCCACAGCGTTCAAAACTGCTTTCTCAAACTATTTTGTTACTTAAACAGGCTTGGACGTGCCTCACATCACCTGCTCGGCGGTTTACACGGCTTTGGCAGGTCTTTTCCACAAGTAAACAGGCTGGTATGCGCTTCACAGGGCCTCCACAATGGTGAAAAGTGCCTTCGAGCTCTTTCCTGACACTTAAACAGGCTTGCACGAGCTTGACAGAATCTCCACAGCATTCAAAACTGCTTTCTCGATCTTTCTTGGTACTTAAACAGGCCTGCACTTGCTTCACCACACCTCCTCGGCAGTGAAGACGGCAATTGCACACATTTCCCGCACTCAAAGAGGCTTATACGGGCTTCACAGGACCTGCACAGTGGTGAAAACTGCTTTCTAGATCTTTCCTGTCACATAAACATGTTTGCAGGACCTTCACAGCACCTTCTCGGTGGTTAAAACTGCTTTATTAGGTCTTTCACGCACATAAACAGGCTTGCACGAGCCTCACAGGACCTCCACAGTGGTGAAAACTGCTTTCTCGAGATTTCCTGGCTCTTCAACAGGCCTGCATGTTCTTCACAGCTCCTCCTTGGCGGTTAAAACAGCTTTCTCAGGTCTTTCCAGCACGTAAACAGGCTTGCACTAGCTTCATAGGACATCCACAGTGGTGAAAACTGTTTTAGATATTTCCTGACACTTAAACAGGCCTGTACGTTCTTCACACGACCCCCTCAGCTCGTGTTTCACATCACCTGCTCGGCGGTTAACACGGCTTTGTCAGGTCATTCCAACACATAAGCAGGCTTGCATGAGGGCCTCCATGGTTGTGAAAATTGCCTTCTAGCTCCTTCCTGACACTTAAACAGGCTTGCACGAGCTCGACAGGACCTCCACATCATTCAAAACTGCTTTCTCGATCTTTCTTGGTACTTAAACAGGCCTGCACTTGCTTCACCACACTTCCTCGGCGGTGAAGACGGCAATTGCACACATTTCCCGCACTCAAAAAGGCTGATACGGGCTTCACAGGACCTGCACAGTGGTGAAAACTGCTTTCTAGATCTTTCCTGTCACATAAACATGTTTGCAGGACCTTCACAGCACCTTCTCGGCGGTTAAAACTGCTTTATCAGGTCTTTCACGCACATAACAGGCTTGCACGAGCCTCACAGGACCTCCACAGTGGTGAAAACTGCTTTCTCGAGATTTCCTGGCTCTTCAACAGGCCTGCACGTTCTTCACAGCTCCTCCTTGGCGGTTAAAACAGCTTTCTCAGGTCTTTCCAGCACGTAAACAGGCTTGCACTAGCTTCATAGGACATCCACAGTGGTGAAAACTGTTTTAGATATTTCCTGACACTTAAACAGGCCTGTACGTTCTTCACACGACCCCCTCAGCTCGTGTTTCACATCACCTGCTCGGCGGTTAACACGGCTTTGTCAGGTCATTCCAACACATAAGCAGGCTTGCATGAGGGCCTCCACGGTTGTGAAAATTGCCTTCTAGCTCCTTCCTGACACTTAAACAGGCTTGCACGAGCTCGACAGGACCTCCACATCATTCAAAACTGCTTTCTCGATCTTTCTTGGTACTTAAACAGGCCTGCACTTGCTTCACCACACTTCCTCGGCGGTGAAGACGGCAATTGCACACATTTCCCGCACTCAAAAAGGCTGATACGGGCTTCACAGGACCTGCACAGTGGTGAAAACTGCTTTCTAGATCTTTCCTGTCACATAAACATGTTTGCAGGACCTTCACAGCACCTTCTCGGCGGTTAAAGCTGCTTTATCAGGTCTTTCACGCACATAAACAGGCTTGCACGAGCCTCACAGGACCTCCACAGTGGTGAAAACTGCTTTCTCGAGATTTCCTGGCTCTTCAACAGGCCTGCACGTTCTTCACAGCTCCTCCTTGGCGGTTAAAACAGCTTTCTCAGGTCTTTCCAGCACGTAAACAGGCTTGCACGAGCTACATAGGACATCCACAGTGGTGAAAACTGCTTTCTCGATATTTCCTGGCTCTTCAACAGGCCTGCAATTTCTTCACAGCTCCTCCTTGGCGGTTAAAACAGCTTTTTCAGGTCTTTCCAGCACGTAAACAGGCTTGCACGAGTTCATAGGACATCCACAGTGGTGAAAACTGCTTTAGATATTTCCTGACACTTAAACAGGCCTGTACGTTCTTCACACGACCCCCTCAGCTCGTGTTTCACATCACCTGCTCGGCGGTTAACACGGCTTTGTCAGGTCATTCCAACACATAAGCAGGCTTGCATGAGGGCCTCCACGGTGGTGAAAATTGCCTTCTAGCTCCTTCCTGACAGTTAAACAGGCTTGCACGAGCTTGACAGGACCTCCACATCATTAAAAACTGCTTTCTCGATCTTTCTTGGTACTTAAACAGGCCTGCACTTGCTTCACCACACCTTCTCGGCAGTGAAGACGGCAACTGCACACATTTCCCGCACTCAAAGAGGCTGATACGGGCTTCACAGGACCTGCACAGTGGTGAAAACTGCTTTCTAGATCTTTCCTGTCACATAAACATGTTTGCAGGACCTTCACAGCACCTTCTCGGCGGTTAAAACTGCTTTATCAGGTCTTTCACGCACATAACAGGCTTGCACGAGCCTCACAGGACCTCCACAGTGGTGAAAACTGCTTTCTCGAGATTTCCTGGCTCTTCAACAGGCCTGCACGTTCTTCACAGCTCCTCCTTGGCGGTTAAAACAGCTTTCTCAGGTCTTTCCAGCACGTAAACAGGCTTACACGAGTTCATAGGACATCCACAGTGGTGAAAACTGTTTTAGATATTTCCTGACACTTAAACAGGCCTGTACGTTCTTCACACGACCCCCTCAGCTCGTGTTTCACATCACCTGCTCGGCGGTTAACACGGCTTTGTCAGGTCATTCCAACACATAAGCAGGCTTGCATGAGGGCCTCCATGGTGGTGAAAATTGCCTTCTAGCTCCTTCCTGACACTTAAACAGGCTTGCACGAGCTCGACAGGACCTCCACATCATTCAAAACTGCTTTCTCGATATTTCTTGGTACTTAAACAGGCCTGCACATGCTTGACCGTACCTCCTCGGCGGTGAAGACGGCAATTGCACACATTTCCCGCACTCAAAGAGGTTTATGTGGGCTTCACAGGACCTGCACAGTGGTGAAAACTGCTTTCTAGATCTTTCCTGTCACATAAACCGGTTTGCACGAGCTTCACAGCACCTTCTCGGCGGTTAAAACTGCTTGATCAGGTCTTTCCCACACGTACACAGGCTTGCACGAGCTTCATATGACATCCACAGTGGTGAAAAGTGTTTTCTCCAGATTCCTGGCACTTCAACAGGCCTGCACGTTCTTCACAGCTGGTTAAAACAGATTCCTCAGGTGTTTCCCACCAGTAAACAGGCTTGCATGAGCTTCAAAGCACCTCCACAGTAGTGAAAACTGCTTTCTCGAGATTTCCTGGCTCTTCAACAGGCCTGCACGTTCTTCACAGCTCCTTCTTGGCGACTAGAACGGCTTTCTCAGGTATTTCCCACACATAAACAGGCTTGCATGAGCCTCACAAGGCCTCCAGAGTGGTGGAAACTGCTTTTAGATCTTTCCTGAAAATTAAACAGGCTTGCACGAGCTTCACAGGACCTCCATAGCGTTCAAAAATGCTTTCTCAATTTTTCTTGGTACTTAAACAGGCCTTCACGTGCTTCTCATCACCTGCTCGGCGGTTGGCATGGCTTTGTCAAATCTTTCCCACACATAAACAGGCTTGCATGAGCTTCACAAGGCCTCCAGAGTGGTGGAAACTGATTTCTCAAGATTTCCTGGCACTTCAACAGGCCTGCACGTTCTTCACAGCACCTCCTTGGGGTTTAAAACGGCTTTCTCAGGCCTTTACTGCACATGAACAGGCTTGCACCACCCTCACAGGACTTTCACAGTGGTGAAAACTGCCTTCAAGCTCCTTCCTGACAATTATTCAGTTTTGCAGGAGCTTGACAGGACGTTCACAGCATTCAAAACTGCTTTCTCGATCTTTCTTGGTACTTAAACAGGCCTGCACGTGCTTCACCGCACTTCCTTTGCGGTGAAAACGGCAATGTCACACAATTTCCGCACTTAAAGTGGCTTATAGGGGCTTCACAGGACCTACACAGTGGTGAAAACTGCTTTCTAGATCTTTCCTGTCACATAAACAGGCTTGCACGAACATCACAGGACCTCCACTGTGGTGAAAACTGCTTTCTCGAGATTTTCTGGCACTTCAACAGGCCTAAACGTTCTTCACAGCACCTCCTTGGGGTTTAAAACGGCTTTCTCAGGTCTTTCCCACATATAAACAGGCTTACACGAGCCTCACAGGACTTCTACAGTGGTGAAAATTCTTTCTAGCTCCTTCCTAACAATTAAAAAGGCTTGCACGAGCTGCACAGGACCTCCACAGCGTTCAAAACTGCTTTCTCAACCTTTCTTGTTACTTAAACAGGCCTGGACGCGCTCCATATCACCTGCTCGGCGGTTTACACGGCTTTGGTAGGTCTTTCCCTCAAATAAACAGGCTTGTATGAGCTTCAGAGGGCCTCCACAGTAGTGAAAACTGCCTTCTAGCTCCTTCCTGACAATTATTCAGTTTTGCAGGAGCTTGACAGGACCTCCGCAGCATTCAAAACTGTCTTCTCGATCTTTCTTGGTACTTAAACAGGCCTACACGTGCTTCACCGCACCTCCTCTGTGGTGAAAACGGGAATTACACACCTTTCCCGCACTTAAAGAGGCTTATACGGGTTTCACAGGACCTCCACAGCGGTGAAAACTGCTTTCTAGATTTTTCCTATCATATAAACAGGTTTGCACGAGCTTTCCAGCAACTCCTCGGGGGTTAAAACTGCTTTATCAGGTCTTTCTCGCAAATGAACATGCTTGAACAAGCCTAACAGGACCTCCACAGTGGTGAAAACTGTTTTAGATCTTTCCTGACACTTAAACAGGCCAGCACATTCTTCACAGGACACCCTCAGTGGTCAAAACGGCTTTATCAGGTCTTTCCCACACATAAACAGGCTTGCACGCGCCGCACAGGAACACCCCAGTGGTGAAAACTGCCTTCTAGCTCCTTCCTGACACTTAAACAGGGTTGCACGAGCTTGACAGAACCTCCACAGCGTTCAAAACTGCCTTCTAAATCTTTCTTGATACTTAAACAGACCTGCACGTGCTTCTCATTACCTGCTCGGCGGTTAGCACGGCTTTGTCAAGTCTTTCCCACACATAAACAGGCTTGCATGAGCTTCACAGGGTCTCCACAGTGGTGAAAACTGCATTCTAGCTCCTTCCTGACACTTTAACATGGTTGCATGAGCTTTACATAACCTCCACAGCATTTAAACCTGCTTTCTCGATCTTTCTTGGTACATAAACAGGCCTGCACGTGCTTCACCGCACCTCCTCGTCTGTGAGAACGGCAATTGCACACATTTCCCGCACTTAAAGAGGTTTGTATGGGCTTGATAGGACCTGCACAGTGGTGAAAACTGCTTTCTAGATCTTTCCTGGCACTTCAAAAGGAATGCAAGTTCTTCACAGCACCTCCTCGGCGGTTCAAATGGCTTTCTCAGGTCTTTCCCGACCATAAACCGGCCTGCATGAGCCTCACAGGACCTCCACAGTGGTGAAAACTGCTTTCTCGAGATTTCCTGGCACTTCAACAGGGCTGCATGTTCTTCACAGCACTTCCTTGGGGTTTAAAACGGCTTTTTCATGTCTTTCCCGCATATAAACAGGCTTGCACGAGCCGTACAGGAACACCGCAGTGGTGAAAACTGCCCTCTAGCTCCTTCCTGACACTTAAACAGGGTTGCACGAGCTTGGCAGAATCTCCACATCATTCAAAACTGCTTTCTCGATCTTTCTTGGTACTTAAACAGGCCTGCACGTGCTTGACCGCACCTCCTCGGCGGTGAAGACGGCAATTGCACACATTTCCCGCACTCAAAGAGGCTTATGCGGGCTTCACAGGACCTGCACAGTGGTGAAAACTGCTTTCTAGATCTTTCCTATCACATAAACATGTTTGCACGAGCTTCACAGCACCTCTTCGGCGGTTAAAACTGCTTTATCAGGTCTTTCCCGCAAATGAACAGGCTTGAACGAGCCTCACAGGACCTCCACAGTGGTGAAAACTGATTTCTAACTCCGTCCTGGCACTTCAACAGCCCTGCACATTCTTCGCAGCTCTTGGGCGGTTAAAACTGCTTTATCAGGTCTTTCTCGCAAATGAACAAGCTTGAACGAGCCTCACAGGACCTCCACAATGGTGAAAACTGTTTTAGATCTTTCTTGACACTTAAACAGGCCTGTACGTTCTTCACAGGATACCCTCAGTGATTAAAGCTGCTTTATCAGGTCTTTCCCGCACATAAACAGGCTTGCAAGAGCCGTACAGGAACACCGCAGTGGTGAAAACTGCCCTCTAGCTCCTTCCTGACACATAAACAGGCTTGCACGAGACCTCCACAGCATTAAAAACTGCTTTCTCGATCTTTCTTGGTACTTAAACAGGCCTGCACGTGCTTGACCGCACCTCCTCTGCGGTGAAGACGGCATTTGCACACATTTCCCGCACTCAAAGAGGCTTATAGGGGCTTCACAGGACCTGCACAGTGGTGAAAACTGCTTTCTAGATCTTTCCTGACACTTCAACAGGAATGCAAGTTCTTCACAGCACCTCTTCGGCGGTTAAAACTGCTTTATCAGGTGTTTCCAGCAAATGAACAGGCTTGAACGAGCCTCACAGGAACTCCACAATGGTGAAAACTGTTTTAGATCTTTCCTGACACTTAAACAGTCCTGCACGTTCTTCACAGGAATCCCTCAGTGGTTAAAATGGCTTTATCAATTTTTCACAACTTCAACAACAGGCTTGCACGAGCCTCACAGGACTTTCACAGTGGTGAAAACTGCCTTCAAGCTCCTTCCTGATAATTATTCAGTTTTGCAGGACATCCACAGCATTCAAAACTGCTTTCTCGATCCTTCTTGGTACTTAAACAGGCCTGCACGTGCTTCACCGCACTTCCTTTGCGGTGCAATGTCACACAATTTCCGCACTTAAAGTGGCTTATAGGGGCTTAACAGGACCTACACAGTGGTGAAAACTGCTTTCTAGATCTTTCCTGTCACATAAACAGGCTTGCACGAACATCACAGGACCTCCACTGTGGTGAAAACTGCTTTCTCGAGATTTCCTGGCTCTTCAACAGGCCTGCACGTTCTTCACAGCTCCTTCTTGGCGACTAAAACGGCTTTCTCAGGTATTTCCCACACATAAACAGGCTTGCATGAGCCTCATCAAGGCCTCCAGAATGGTGGAAACTGCTTTTAGATCTTTCCTGAAACTTAAACAGGCTTGCACGAGCTTCACAGGACCTCCATAGCGTTCAAAAATGCTTTCTCAATTTTTCTTGGTACTTAAACAGGCCTTCACGTGCTTCTCATCACCTGCTCGTCGGTTGGCATGGCTTTGTCAAATCTTTCCCACACATAAACAGGCTTGCATGAGCTTCACAGGGCCTCCAGAGTGGTGGAAACTGATTTCTCAAGATTTCCTGGCACTTCAACAGGCCTGCACGTTCTTCACAGCACCTCCTTGGGGTTTAAAACGGCTTTCTCAGGCCTTTACTGCACATGAACAGGCTTGCACGAGCCTCACAGGACTTTCACAGTGGTGAAAACTGCCTTCAAGCTCCTTCCTGATAATTATTCAGTTTTGCAGGACGTCCACAGCATTCAAAACTGCTTTCTCGATCCTTCTTGGTACTTAAACAGGCCTGCACGTGCTTCACCGCACTTCCTTTGCGGTGCAATGTCACACAATTTCCGCACTTAAAGTGGCTTATAGGGGCTTAACAGGACCTACACAGTGGTGAAAACTGCTTTCTAGATCTTTCCTGTCACATAAACAGGCTTGCACGAACATCACAGGACCTCCACTGTGGTGAAAACTGCTTTCTCGAGATTTCCTGGCTCTTCAACAGGCCTGCACGTTCTTCACAGCTCCTTCTTGGCGACTAAAACGGCTTTCTCAGGTATTTCCCACACATAAACAGGCTTGCATGAGCCTCATCAAGGCCTCCAGAATGGTGGAAACTGCTTTTAGATCTTTCCTGAAACTTAAACAGGCTTGCACGAGCTTCACAGGACCTCCATAGCGTTCAAAAATGCTTTCTCAATTTTTCTTGGTACTTAAACAGGCCTTCACGTGCTTCTCATCACCTGCTCGGCGGTTGGCATGGCTTTGTCAAATCTTTCCCACACATAAACAGGCTTGCATGAGCTTCACAGGGCCTCCAGAGTGGTGGAAACTGATTTCTCAAGATTTCCTGGCACTTCAACAGGCCTGCACGTTCTTCACAGCACCTCCTTGGGGTTTAAAACGGCTTTCTCAGGCCTTTACTGCACATGAACAGGCTTGCACGAGCCTCACAGGACTTTCACAGTGGTGAAAACTGCCTTCAAGCTCCTTCCTGATAATTATTCAGTTTTGCAGGACGTCCACAGCATTCAAAACTGCTTTCTCGATCCTTCTTGGTACTTAAACAGGCCTGCACGTGCTTCACCGCACTTCCTTTGCGGTGCAATGTCACACAATTTCCGCACTTAAAGTGGCTTATAGGGGCTTAACAGGACCTACACAGTGGTGAAAACTGCTTTCTAGATCTTTCCTGTCACGTAAACAGGCTTGCACGAACATCACAGGACCTCCACTGTGGTGAAAACTGCTTTCTCGAGATTTTCTGGCACTTCAACAGGCCTAAACGTTCTTCACAGCACCTCCTTGGGGTTTAAAACGGCTTTCTCAGGTCTTTCCCGCACATAAACAGGCTTATACGAGCCTCACAGGACTTCTACAGTGGTGAAAATGCTTTCTAGCTCCTTCCTAACAATTAAAAAGCCTTGCACGAGCTGCACAGGACCTCCACAGCGTTCAAAACTGCTTTCTCAACCTTTCTTGTTATTTAAACAGGCCTGGACGCGCTCCACATCACCTGCTCGGCGGTTTACACGGCTTTGGTAGGTCTTTCCCACAAATAAACAGGCTTGTATGAGCTTCAGAGGGCCTCCACAGTAGTGAAAACTGCCTTCTAGCTCCTTCCTGACAATTATTCAGTTTTGCAGGAGCTTGACAGGACCTCCACAGCATTCAAAACTGTCTTCTCGATCTTTCTTGGTACTTAAACAGGCCTACACGTGCTTCACCGCACCTCCTCGGCGGTGAAAACGGGAATTACACACCTTTCCTGCACTTAAAGAGGCTTATACGGGTTTCACAGGACCTCCACAGCGGTGAAAATGCTTTCTAGATCTTTCCTATCATATAAACAGGTTTGCACGAGCTTTCAAGCAACTCCTCAGGGGTTAAAACTGCTTTATCAGGTCTTTCTCGCAAATGAACAGGCTTGAACGAGCCTCACAGGACCTCCACAGTGGTGAAAACTGCTTTAGATCTTTCCTGACACTTAAACAGGCCAGCATGTTCTTCACAGGACACCCTCAGTGGTTAAAACGGCTTTATCTGGTCTTTCTCACACATAAACAGGCTTGCACGCGCCGCACAGGAACACCCCAGTGGTGAAAACTGCCTTCTAGCTCCTTCCTGACACTTAAACAGGGTTGCACGAGCTTGACAGAACCTCCACAGCGTTCAAAACTGCTTTCTCAATCTTTCTTGGTACTTAAACAGGCCTGCACGTGCTTCTCATTACCTGCTCAGCGGTTAGCATGGCTTTGTCAAGTCTTTCCCACACATAAACAGGCTTGCATGAGCTTCACAGGGTCTCCACAGTGGTGAAAACTGCCTTCTAGCTCCTTGCTGACACTTTAACTTGGTTGCATGAGCTTGACAGAACCTCCACAGCATTTAAAACTGCTTTCTCGATCTTTCTTGGTACATAAACAGGCCTGCACGTGCTTCACCGCACCTCCTCAGCTGTGAAAACGGCAATTACACACATTTCCTGCACTTAAAGAGGTTTATACGGGCTTGATAGGACCTTCACAGTGGTGAAAACTGCTTTCTAGATCTTTCCTGGCACTTCAACAGGAATGCAAGTTCTTCATAGCACCTCCTTGGTGGTTCAAATGGCTTTCTCAGGTCTTTCCCACACATAAACAGGCTTACACGAGCCTCACAGGACTTCTACGTTGGTGAAAATGCTTTCTAGCTCCTTCCTAACAATTAAAAAGGCTTGCACGAGCTGCACAGGACTTCCACAGCGTTCAAAACTGCTTTCTCAACCTTTCTTGTTACTTAAACAGGCCTGGACGCGCTCCATATCACCTGCTCGGCGGTTTACACGGCTTTGGTAGGTCTTTCCCTCAAATAAACAGGCTTGTATGAGCTTCAGAGGGCCTCCACAGTAGTGAAAACTGCCTTCTAGCTCCTTCCTGACAATTATTCAGTTTTGCAGGAGCTTGACAGGACCTCCACAGCATTCAAAACTGTCTTCTCGATCTTTCTTGGTACTTAAACAGGCCTACACGTGCTTTACCGCACCTCCTCGGCGGTGAAAACGGGAATTACACACCTTTCCTGCACTTAAAGAGGCTTATACAGGTATCACAGGACCTCCACAGCGGTGAAAATGCTTTCTAGCTCCTTCCTAACAATTAAAAAGGCTTGCACGAGCTACACAGGACCTCCACAGCGTTCAAAACTGCCTTCTCAACCTTTCTTGTTACTTAAACAGGCCTGGACGCGCTCCATATCACCTGCTCGGCGGTTTACACGGCTTTGGTAGGTCTTTCCCACAAATAAACAGGCTTGTATGAGCTTCAGAGGGCCTCCACAGTAGTGAAAACTGCCTTCTAGCTCCTTCCTGACAATTATTCAGTTTTGCAGGAGCTTGACAGGACCTCCACAGCATTCAAAACTGTCTTCTCGATCTTTCTTGGTACTTAAACAGGCCTACACGTGCTTCACTGCACCTCCTCGGCGGTGAAAACGGGAATTACACACCTTTCCTGCACTTAAAGAGGCTTATACGGGTTTCACAGGACCTCCACAGCGGTGAAAACTGCTTTCTAGATCTTTCCTACCATATAAACAGGTTTGCATGAGCTTTCCAGCAACTCCTCGGGGGTTAAAACTGCTTTATCAAGTCTTTCTCGCAAATGAACAGGCTTGAACGAGCCTAACAGGACCTCCACAGTGGTGAAAACTGTTTTAGATCTTTCCTGACACTTAAACAGACCAGCACGTTCTTCACAGGACACCCTCAGTGGTTAAAACGGCTTTATCAGGTCCTTCCAACACATAAACAGGCTTGCACGTGCCGCACAGGAACACCCCAGTGGTGAAAACTGCCTTCTAGCTCCTTCCTGACACTTAAACAGGGTTGCACGAGCTTGACAGAACCTCCACAGCGTTCAAAACTGCTTTCTCAATCTTTCTTGGTACTTAAACAGGCCTGCACGTGCTTCTCATTACCTGCTCGGCGGTTAGCACGGCTTTGTCAAGTCTTTCCCACACATAAACAGGCTTGCATGAGCTTCACAGGGTCTCCACAGTGGAGAAAACTGCCTTCTAGCTCCTTCCTGACACTTTAACATGGTTGCATGAGCTTGACATAACCTCCACAGCATTTAAAACTGCTTTCCCGATCTTTCTTGGTACATAAACAGGCCTGCACGTGCTTCACCGCGCCTCCTCGGCTGTGAGAACGGCATTTGCACACATTTCCCTCACTTAAAGAGGTTTATTCGGGCTTGATAGGACCTGCACAGAGGTGAAAACTGCTTTCTAGATCTTTCCTGGCACTTCAACAGGAATGCAAGTTCTTCACAGAACCTCCTCGGTGGTTCAAATGGCTTTCTCAGGTCTTTCCCGACCATAAACCGGCTTGCACGAGCCTCACAGGACCTCCACAGTGGTGAAAACTGCTTTCTCGAGATTTCCTGGTACTTCAACAGGGCTGCATGTTCTTCACAGCACCTCCTTGGGGTTTAAAACGGCTTTTTCATGTCTTTCCCGCATATAAACAGGCTTGCACGAGCCGTACAGGAACACCGCAGTGGTGAAAACTGCCCTCTAGCTCCTTCCTGACACTTAAACAGGGTTGCACGAGCTTGGCAGAATCTCCACATCATTCAAAACTGCTTTCTCGATCTTTCTTGGTACTTAAACAGGCCTGCACGTGCTTGACCGCACCTCCTCGGCGGTGAAGACGGCAATTGCACACATTTCCCGCACTCAAAGAGGCTTATGCGGGCTTCACAGGACCTGCACAGTGGTGAAAACTGCTTTCTAGATCTTTCCTATCACATAAACATGTTTGCACGAGCTTCACAGCACCTCTTCGGCGGTTAAAACAGCTTTATCAGGTCTTTCCCGCAAATGAACAGGCTTGAACGAGCCTCACAGGACCTCCACAGTGGTGAAAACTGATTTCTAACTCCGTCCTGGCACTTCAACAGCCCTGCACATTCTTCGCAGCTCTTGGGCGGTTAAAACTGCTTTATCAGGTCTTTCTCGCAAATGAACAAGCTTGAACGAGCCTCACAGGACCTCCACAATGGTGAAAACTGTTTTAGATCTTTCTTGACACTTAAACAGGCCTGTACGTTCTTCACAGGATACCCTCAGTGATTAAAACTGCTTTATCAGGTCTTTCCCGCACATAAACAGGCTTGCAAGAGCCGTACAGGAACACCGCAGTGGTGAAAACTGCCCTCTAGCTCCTTCCTGACACATAAACAGGCTTGCACGAGACCTCCACAGCATTAAAAACTGCTTTCTCGATCTTTCTTGGTACTTAAACAGGCCTGCACGTGCTTGACCGCACCTCCTCTGCGGTGAAGACGGCATTTGCACACATTTCCCGCACTCAAAGAGGCTTATAGGGGCTTCACAGGACCTGCACAGTGGTGAAAACTGCTTTCTAGATCTTTCCTGACACTTCAACAGGAATGCAAGTTCTTCACAGCACCTCTTCGGCGGTTAAAACTGCTTTATCAGGTGTTTCCAGCAAATGAACAGGCTTGAACGAGCCTCACAGGAACTCCACAATGGTGAAAACTGTTTTAGATCTTTCCTGACACTTAAACAGTCCTGCACGTTCTTCACAGGAACCCCTCAGTGGTTAAAATGGCTTTATCAGTCCTTTCCCGCACATAAACAGGCTTGCACGAGCTTCACAAGACCTCCGCAGTGGTGAAAACTGCTTTCTCGAGATTTCCTGGCTCTTCAACAGGCCTGCACGTTCTTCACAGCTCCTTCTTGGCGACTAAAACGGCTTTCTCAGGTATTTCCCACACATAAGCAGGCTTGCATGAGCCTCATCAAGGCCTCCAGAATGGTGGAAACTGCTTTTAGATCTTTCCTGAAACTTAAACAGGCTTGCACGAGCTTCACAGGACCTCCATAGCGTTCAAAAATGCTTTCTCAATTTTTCTTGGTACTTAAACAGGCCTTCACGTGCTTCTCATCACCTGCTCGTCGGTTGGCATGGCTTTGTCAAATCTTTCCCACACATAAACAGGCTTGCATGAGCTTCACAGGGCCTCCAGAGTGGTGGAAACTGATTTCTCAAGATTTCCTGGCACTTCAACAGGCCTGCACGTTCTTCACAGCACCTCCTTGGGGTTTAAAACGGCTTTCTCAGGCCTTTACTGCACATGAACAGGCTTGCACCACCCTCACAGGACTTTCACAGTGGTGAAAACTGCCTTCAAGCTCCTTCCTGATAATTATTCAGTTTTGCAGGACGTCCACAGCATTCAAAACTGCTTTCTCGATCCTTCTTGGTACTTAAACAGGCCTGCACGTGCTTCACCGCACTTCCTTTGCGGTGCAATGTCACACAATTTCCGCACTTAAAGTGGCTTATAGGGGCTTAACAGGACCTACACAGTGGTGAAAACTGCTTTCTAGATCTTTCCTGTCACATAAACAGGCTTGCACGAACATCACAGGACCTCCACTGTGGTGAAAACTGCTTTCTCGAGATTTTCTGGCACTTCAACAGGCCTAAACGTTCTTCACAGCACCTCCTTGGGGTTTAAAACGGCTTTCTCAGGTCTTTCCCGCACATAAACAGGCTTATACGAGCCTCACAGGACTTCTACAGTGGTGAAAATGCTTTCTAGCTCCTTCCTAACAATTAAAAAGCCTTGCACGAGCTGCACAGGACCTCCACAGCATTCAAAACTGCTTTCTCAACCTTTCTTGTTACTTAAACAGGCCTGGACGCTCTCCACATCACCTGCTCGGCGGTTTACACGGCTTTGGTAGGTCTTTCCCACAAATAAACAGGCTTGTATGAGCTTCAGAGGGCCTCCACAGTAGTGAAAACTGCCTTCTAGCTCCTTCCTGACAATTATTCAGTTTTGCAGGAGCATGACAGGACCTCCACAGCATTCAAAACTGTCTTCTCGATCTTTGTTGGTACTTAAACAGGCCTACACGTGCTTCACCGCACCTCCTCTGTGGTGAAAACGGCAATTACACACCTTTCCCGCACTTAAAGAGGCTTATACGGGTTTCACAGGACCTCCACAGCGGTGAAAACTGCTTTCTAGATCTTTCCTATCATATAAACAGGTTTGCACGAGCTTTCCAGCAACTCCTCAGGGGTTAAAACTGCTTTATCAGGTCTTTCTCGCAAATGAACAGGCTTGAACGAGCCTCACAGGACCTCCACAGTGGTGAAAACTGCTTTAGATCTTTCCTGACACTTAAACAGGCCAGCATGTTCTTCACAGGACACCCTCAGTGGTTAAAACGGCTGTATCTGGTCTTTCTCACACATAAACAGGCTTGCACGCGCCGCACAGGAACACCCCAGTGGTGAAAACTGCCTTCTAGCTCCTTCCTGACACATAAACAGGCTTGCACGAGACCTCCACAGCATTAAAAACTGCTTTCTCGATCTTTCTTGGTACTTAAACAGGCCTGCACGTGCTTGACCGCACCTCCTCGGCGGTGAAGACGGCAATTGCACACATTTCCCGCACTCAAAGAGGCTTATAGGGGCTTGACAGGACCTGCACAGTGGTGAAAACTGCTTTCTAGATCTTTCCTGGCACTTCAACAGGAATGCAAGTTCTTCACAGCACCTCTTTGGCGGTTAAAACTGCTTTATCAGGTGTTTCCAGCAAATGAACAGGCTTGAACGAGCCTCACAGGAACTCCACAATGGTGAAAACTGTTTTAGATCTTTCCTGACACTTAAACAGTCCTGCACGTTCTTCACAGGAACCCATCAGTGGCTAAAATGGCTTTATCAGGCCTTTCGCACACATAAACAGGCTTGCATGAGCTTCACAAGACCTCCGCAGTGGTGAAAACTGCTTTCTTGAGATTTCCTGGCACTTCAACAGGCCTGCACGTTCTTCACAGCACCTCCTTGGGGTTTAAAACGGCTTTCTCAGATCTTTCCCGCACATAAACAGGCTTACACGAGCCTCACAGGATATCCACAGTGGTGAAAACTATTTTAGATCTTTCCTCACACTTAAACAGGCCTGTACGTTCTTCACAGGACCCCCTCAGCACGTGCTACACATCACTTGCTCGGCGGTTAACACGGCTTTGTCAGGTCATTCCAACACATAAGCATAGGCTTGCATGAGCTTCACAGGGCCTCCACAGTGGTGAAAATTGCCTTCTAGCTCCTTCCTGACACTTAAACAGACTTGCACGAGCTTGACAGGACCTCCACAGCATTCAAAACTGCTTTCACGATCTTTCCTGTCACATAAGCAGGTTTGCACGGGCTTCACAGCACCTCTTCGGCGGTTAAAACTGCTTTATCAGGTCTTTTCCGCAAATGAACAGGCTTGAACGAGCCTCACAGGACTTCCACAATGGTGAAAACTGTTTTAGATCTTTCCTGACACTTAAACAGTCCTGCACATCCTTCACAGGAACCCCTCAGTGGTTAAAATGGCTTTATCAGGCCTTTCCCGCACATAAACAGGCTTGCACGAACTTCGCAAGACCTCCGCAGTGGTGAAAACTGCTTTCTCGTGATTTCCTGGCACTTCAAGAGGCCTGCACGTTCTTCACAGCACCTCTTTGGGGTTTAAAACGGCTTTGTCAGATCTTTCCCGCACATAAACAGGCTTGCACAAGCCTCACAGGATATCCATAGTGGTGAAAACTGTTTTAGATCTTTCCTGACACTTAAACAGTCCTCCACGTTCTTCACAGGAACCCCTCAGTGGTTAAAATGGCTTTATCAGGCCTTTCCCGCACATAAACAGGCTTGCACGAGCTTCACAAGACCTCCGCAGTGGTGAAAACTGCTTTCTCGTGATTTCCTGGCTCTTCAACAGGCCTGCACGTTCCTCACACCACCTCTTTGGGGTTTAAAACGGCTTTGTCAGATCTTTCCCGCACATAAACAGGCTTGCACGAGCCTCACAGGATATCCACAGTGGTGAAAACTGTTTTAGATCTTTCCTCACGCTTAAACAGGCCTGTACGTTCTTCACAGGACCCCCTCAGCATGTGCTTCACATCACTTGCTCGGCGGTTAACACAGCTTTGTCAGGTCATTCCAACACATAAGCAGGCTTGCATGAGCTTCACAGGGCCTCCACAGTGGTGAAAATAGCCTTCTAACTCCTTCCTGACACTTAAACGGGCTTGCACGTGCTTGACAGGACCTCCACAGCATTCAAAACTGCTTTCATATTGCACACATTTCCCGCACTCAAAGAGGCTTATACGGGCTTCACAGGATCTGCAAAGTGGTGAAAACTGCTTTCTAGATGTTTCCTGTCACATAAACAGGATTGCACGAGCTTCACAGCACCTTCTCGGCGTTTAAAACTGCTTTATCAGGTCTTTCCCGCAAATGAACAGGCTTGAACGAGCCTCACAGGACTGCCACAGTGGTGAAAACTGCTTTCTCGAGATTTCCTGGCACTTCAACAGGCCTGCACGTTCTTCACAGCTCCTCTTTGGCGGTGAAAACAGATTTCTCAGGTGTTTCTCGCATGTAAACAGGCTTCCTCGAGCTAAAGGACCTCCACAGCGGTGAAAACTGCTTTCTCGAGATTTCCTGGCTCTTCAACAGGACTGCACGTTCTTAACGGCTCCTCCTTGGTGGGTAAAACAGCTTTCTCAGGTCTTTCCCGCACGTAAGCAGGCTTGCACGAGCTTCATAGGACATCCACAAGGGTGAAAACTGCTTTCTCGAGATTTCCTGGCACTTCAACAGGCCTGCACGTTCTTCACAGCACCTCCTTGGCGATGAAAACGGCTTTCTCTGGTCTTTCCCATACATAAACAGGCTTGCACGAGCCTCACAGGAATACCACAGTGGTGAAAACTGCTTTCTAGCTCTTTCTCAACACACAACTTCTGAACATGCAGGTACAGATAAAGTCTGTCGGCCTTGCCAAATGGGGATCTCCACCTAGCTACCACAGTGTATTTAATTGCGAGAGGAAGGACAGCTGTAGTCAAAAAGACCCCGTCTTTATCCATCTCCACATAGATACATGTGTATAAAGTATAAAGCCCTTATCCTAACACAGCCCCTGACCCAGCCCGTAGAGAAACCTACAGCATGCACACAGAGAGGTTTTAGTATCTGAGCTTACTGTTGTAACTAAGCCTTCCACAGCTTAGTCGAATACATCTTTACAACCCCCAGCCCCATTCCAATTTTCCAAAGTTAACCATAGGATACCCCCTTGGTGAAGAGATAATTGAGCCGGAGGCTGAGGTGGTGGATAGTGAGAGTATCCGCTCAGGCAATGTCCTTGTACAGTCAACCCAGCCAGGCCCGCAACCCTGTCTGCAGGGGATCTCCACTTAGCTACCACAGTGTATTTAACTGCGAGAGGAAGGACAGCTGTAGTCTAAAAGACCCCGTCTTTATCCATCTCCACATAGATACATGTGTATAAAGTATAAAGCCCTTATCCTGACACACTCGTAATTTAAAATGTGAATCAGCTTCACACCCATAACGTAACAGTAGTAACTCAAGTGTGAATGAGCTTCACACTCGTAACGTAACTGTGAGTGAACCTCACAGTAGTAACTCAAGTGTGAATGAGCTTCACACTCGTAACATAACGATGAGTGAGCCCCACAGTAGTAACTCAAGTGTGAATGAGCTTCACACCCGTAACGCAACTGTGAGTGAGCCTCACAGTAGTAACTCAAGTGTGAGTGAGCCTCACACTCGTAATTTTTAATGTGAATGAGCTTCACACTGTGAGTGAGCCTCGCAGATAACACAGAGCAGCCCCAACCCAGCCCTAGCCCTAGCTCAGCCTTATGGAACCGACTACACCCCTAGGCATACCGTTACTATAGTAAAGCACACGCCATAACTAGCGTAACAATGCCGTTACTAGGATAGGTACGCCGTTACTAAGAGAAGCACGCTCCCATTTAAAGCCCGTCGACTGAGTATTACACACAAACAACGATAGCCGCCGCAGTACAGACCCGAATAATCTTCGGTACAGGAGCGCCTACCAGCGAAGAACAAGCCTCCCAGACGTTCCACCAAAGACGACACGATAGCGAGCCGGAATCCCGTACGTTAACCGTTCGCCCATCCCCCTAGTTAATATGATAACTGCACCCATTGAGCCCCACCCCCCATTTGTTTAGTAATTTGAATATTTATAGCACTGTGAATGCCCATAGCACTATGTGCCAACCAAAAGCTGGGCTCCTCAAAGCAAACCTTAGGCGGGGAGTGGTCCCGCCCTTTCTGCAGTAGGCCACGGGTCGGGAGTTCAAAGGGACCGAAACCCGTGGTCATGCGAGGACCGGAAAGGATACTCCCCTGACGACCAGTATTTTTTATTTCTAATTTTTTTATTTTTATTTTTGAGCATATCCCAAAAACAGTAACCGCCCCATCCATTTGAGCCATAAATGCCCCACCCATTTAAGTCATAAATGCCACACCCATTTAAGCCATAAATGCCCCATCCCCATCTCCCTTTATGTTTTAACTTCACACTTTATGTATGTGTGAAATATTGAACATCGATGTGCCAGCGGTGTTGGTGCTCCCCAACTCAACACACAACTTCACAGCGCATCCGTTGCGGTTAAAACGGCTTTCTCAGGTCTTTCCCGCACATAGACAGGCTTGCAAGAGTCTCACAGGACCACCACAGAAGTGCAAACTGCTTTATTGAGCATTCCTGAAACTTAAACGGTCCTGCACCTGCTTCATAGCTCCTCCACGGCGGTTAAAACAGCTGTTTCAGACCATTTCCCGTATTAAACAGGCTGGCATGAGTCTCACAGGACCTCCACAATGGTGAAAACTGCTTTCAGATCATTCCTGACACTTAAACAGGCCTGCACGTTCTTCACAGGACCCCCTCAGTGGTTAAAACGGCTTTATCAGGTTTTTCCCGCATATAAACAGGCTGCACGAGACACACAGGACCTCCGGAGTGGTGAGCACTGCCTTCTAGCCCCTTCCTGACACTTAAATAGACTTACATGAGCTTCACAGGACCTCGACAGCATTCAAAACTGCTTTCTCGATCTTTCTTGATACTTAAACAGGCCTGCACGTGCTTCTCATTACCTGCTTTCAGGTCTTTCCAGCACATAAAAAGGCTTGCATGATTTTCACAGGGCCTCCACAGTGGTGAAAACTGTCTTGTAGCTCCTTTCTGACACTTAAACAGGGTTGCAGGAGCTTGACAGAACCTCCACAGCATTCAAAACTGCTTTCTCGATCTTTCTTGGTACATAAACGGGCCTGCACGTGCTCCACCGCAACTCCTCGGCGGTGAAAACGGAAATTGAACACATTTCCCGCACTTAAAGAGGCTTATACGGGCTTGATAGGCCGGCACAGTAGTGAAAACTGCTTTCTAGATCTTTCCTGGCACTTCAACAGGAATGCAAGTTCTTCACAGCACCTCCTCGGCGGTTAAAACGGCTTTCTCAAGCCTTTCCCGCATATAAACAGGTTTGCACGAGCCTCACAGGACTTCCACAGTGGTGAAAACTGCTTTGTAGCTCTTTCCTGAAACTTAAACGGGCCTGCACGTGCTTCATAGCTCCTCCACGGTGGTTAAAACAGCTGTTTCAGAACTTTTACCGCATTTAAACAGGCTGGTACGAGCTTCACGGGACCTCCAAAACGGTGAAAACTGCTTTTAGGTCTTTCCTGACACTTAAACTGGCCTGTACGTTCTTCACATCTCCTCCCTGGGTGTTATAACAGCTTTGTCAGGTCTTTCTCGCACATAAACAGGCTTGCACGAGCCTCACAGCACCTAAACAGTGGTGAAAACTGCTTTCTCGAGATTTCCTAGCACTTCAACAGGCCTGCACGTTCTTCACAGCTCCTCATTGGCGGCTAAAACAGCTTTCTCAGGTCTCTCGCGCACGTAAATAGGCTTGCACGAGCCTCACAGGACCTCCACAGTGGTGAAAACTGCCTTGTCGAGATTCCTGACACTTCAACAGGCCTGCACGTTCTTCACAGCACCTCTTTGGGGTTTAAAACGGGTTTGTCATTCACATAAACAGGCTTGCACGATCTTCACAGGACCTCCACAGTGTTCAAAACTGCGTTCTCAACCTTCCTTGTTACTGAAACAGGCCTGGACGTGCTTCACATCACCTGCTCGGCGGTTTACACGTGTTTGGCAGGTCTTTCCCAGAAATAAAACAGGATTGTATGAGCTTCAGAGGGTCTTCACAGTAGTGAAAACTGCCTTCTAGCTCCTTCATGACAATTATTCAGCTTTGCAGGAGTTTGACAAGACTTCCATAGAATTCAAAACTGCTTTCTTGATCTTTCTTGGTACTGAAACAAGCCCGCACGTACCTACTCGGCTGTGAAAACGGCAATTGGACACCTCTCCCGCAATTAAAAAGGTTTATACGGGTTTCACAGGACCTCCACAGTAGTGAAAACTGCTTTCTCGAGATTTCTTGGCACTTCATCAGGTCTGCACGTTCTTCACAGCACCACCTTGGGGTTTAAAACGACTTCCTTAGGCCTCTCCGGCACATAAACAGGCTTGTACGAGACCCACAGGACTTCCACAGTGGTAAAAATGCCTTGTAGCTCCTTTCTGACACTTAAACAGGCTTGCACGATCTTCACATGTCCTCCACAGTGTCCAAAACTGCTTTCTTTACCTTTGTTGTTACCTAAACAGGCCTGGACGTGGTTCACATCACCTGCTCGGCGGTTTACACGGCTTTGGCAGGTCTTTCTCACAAATAAACAGGATTGTATCACCTTGAGAGTGCCTCCAAGTAGTGAAAACTGCCTTCTAGCTCCTTCGTGACAATTATTCAGTTTTGCAGGAGTTTGACAGGACCTCCACAGCATTCAAAACTGCTTTCGCGATCTTTCTTGGTACTTAAACAGGCCTGCACGTGCTTAACCGCACCTACTCGGCGGTTAAAACGGCAATTGCACACCTCTGCCGCAGTTAAAGAGGTTTATACGGGTTTCACAGGACCTCCACCGTGGTGAAAACTGCTTTCTCGAGATTTCCTGGCACTTCAACAAGCCTGCACGTTCTTCACAGCACCACCTTGGGGTTTAAAACGACATTCTTAGGCCTTTCCCGCACATAAACAGGCTTGTACGAGTCCCACTGGATTTCCACTGTGGTGAAAATGCCTTGTATCTCCTCCCTGATACTTAAACAGGCTTGCACGAGCTTCACACGACCTCCACAGCGTTCAAAGCTGCTTTCTCAACCTTTCTGGTTACTTAACCAGTCCAGGACGTACTTCACATCACCAGCTCGGCGGTTTACACGGCTTTGGAAGGTCTTTCCCACATATAAACAGGCGTGTATGAGCTTCAGAGGGCCTCCACAGTAGTGAGAACTGCCTTCTAGCTCATTCCTGACAATTATTCAATTTTGCAGGAGCTTGACAGGACCTCCACTGCATTCAAAACTGCTTTCTCGATCTTTCTTGGTACTTAAACAGGCCTGCACGTGCTTCACCGCACCTCCTCTGCGGTGAAAACGGCAATTGCACACCTTTCCCGCACTTAAAGAGGCTTATACTGGCTTCACAGGACCTCCACAGCGGTGAAAACTGCTTTCTAGATCTTTCCTATCATATAAACAGGTTTGCACGAGCTTTCCTGCAACTCCTCAGGGGTTAAAACTGCTTAATCAGGTCTTTCTCGCAAATGAACAGACTTGAACGTGCCTCAAAGGACCTCCACAGCGGTGAAAACTGCTTTTCTCGAAATTCCCTGACACTTTCAACTTGTCTGCAAATTCTTCACAGCACCTCCTCCGTGGTTAAAACGGCTTTTTCTTGTTTTTCACGCACCTAAACAGGGTTGCACGAGCCTCACAGGACATCCACAGTGATGAACACTGCTTTCTCGAGATTTCCTGGCACTTCAACAGGCCTGTACGTTCTTCACAGCACCTATTCGGCGGTTAAAACTGCTTTATCAGGTCTTTCCCGCTAATTAACAGACTTGAACGAGTCTCACAGGACCTCTACAATGGTGAAAACTGTTTTAGATCTTTCCTGACACTTAAACAGGCCTGCACGTTCTTCACTGGACACCCTCAGTGACTAAAACGGCTTTATCAGGTCTTTCCCGCACATAAACAGGCTTGCACGAGCCGCACAGGAACACCGCAGTGGTGAACACTGCCTTCTAGCTCCTTCCTGACACTTAAACAGGGTTACACGAGCTTGACAGAACCTCCACAGCTTTCAAAACTATTTTCTCGATCTTTCTTGGTACTTAAACAGGCCTGCACGTGCTTCACATCACCTGTTCGGCGGTTAACACGGCTTTGTCAGGTCTTTCCCACACATAAACAGGCTTGCATGAGCTTCACAGGGCCTCCAGCTGACACTTAAACAGGGTTGCACGAGCTTGACAGGAGCTCCACAGCGTTCAAAACTGCTTTCTCGATCATTCTTGATACTTAAACAGTCCTGCACGTGATTCACCGCACCTCCTGGGCGGTGAAAACGGCAATGTCACACAATTCCCGCACTTAAAGTGGCTTATAGGGGCTTCACAGGACCTACACAGTAGTGAAAACTGCTTTCTAGATCTTTCCTGTCACATAAACCAGTTTGCACGAGCTTCACAGCAACTCCTCGGCAGGTCTTTCCCGCAAATTAACAGGCTTTAACGAGCGTCACAGGACCTTCACAGTGGTGAAAACTGCTTTCTCGAGATTTCCAGGCACTTCAACAGGCCTGCAAGTTCTTCACATTACATCCTCGGCGGTTAAAACGGCTTTCTCAGGGCTTTCCCACATATAAACAGGCTTGCACGAGCCTCACAGGACCTCCACAGTAGTGTAAACTGCTTTGTAGCTCTTTCCTGAAACTTAAACGGGCCTGCTTGTGCTTCATAGCCCCTCCACGGTGGTTAAAACAGCTCTTTGAGATCTTTTCCCGCATTAAACAGGCTGGCACGAGCCTCACAGGACCTCCAAAATGATGAAAACTGCTTTAGATCTTCCCTGCCACTTAAGCAGGCCTGCACGTTCCTCACAGGACCCCCTCAGTGGTTAAAACGGCTTTATCGGGTCTTTACCGCACATAAACAGGCTTGCACGAGTCACATAGGACCTCCGCAGTGGTGAAAACTTGCTGACACTTAAACAGGCTTGCACGAGCTCCACAGTGTTCAAAACTACTTTCTCAATCTCTCTTGGTACTTAAACAGGCCTGCACGTGCTTCACATCACCTGCTCGGCGGTTAACACGGCTTTGTCAGGTCTTCCCCACACTTAAACAGGCTTGCATGAGCCTCACAGGGCCTCCAGAGTGGTGGAAACTGCTTTTAGATCTTTCCTGAAGCTTAAACAGGCTTGCATGAGCAGCACAGGACCTCCATAGCGTTCAAAAATGCTTTCTCAATCTTTCTTGGTACTTAAACAGGCCTGCACGTGCTTCTCATCACCTGCTCAGGGGTTGGCACGGCTTTGTCAAATCTTTCCCACACATAAACAGGCTGGCATTAGCTTCACAGGGTCTCCACAGTGGAGAAAACTGCCTTCTAGCTCCTTCCTGACACTTAAACATGGTTGCATGAGCTTGACAGAACCTCCACAGCATTCAAAACTGCCTTCTCGGTCTTTATTGGTACATAAACAGGCTTGCACGTGCTTCACCACACTTCCTCGGCGGTGAAAACAGCAATTGCACACATTTCCCGTAACTAAAGAGGCATATACGGGCTCGATAGTCCCTGCACAGTGGTGAAAACTGTTTTCTAGATCTTTCCTGGCACTTCAACAGGAATGCAAGTTCTTCACAGCACCTCCGTGGCGGTTAAAACGCCTTTCTCAGGTCTTTCCCGTACATAAACAGGCTTGCACGAACATCACAGGACCTCCACAGTGTTGTAAACTGCTTTCTCGAGATTTCCTGGCACTTTAACAGGCCTACACGTTCTTCACAGCTCCTCCTTGGCGGTTAAAACAGCTTTCTCAGGTCTCTCCCGCACGTAAACAGGCTTGCACGAGCTTCACAGGACCTCCACAGTGGTGAAAACTGATTTCTCGAGATTTCCTGGCACTTCAACATGCCTACACGTTCTTCAAAGCACCACCTTGGGGTTTAAAACGGCTTTCTCAGACCTTTCCCGCACATGAACAGGCTTGCACGAGCCTCACAGGACTTTCACAGTGGTGAAAACTGCCTTCAAGCTCCTTCCTGAAAATTACTCAGTTTTGCAGGAGCTTGACAGGACGTCCACAGCATTCAAAACTGCTTTCTGGATCTTTCTTGGTACTTAAACAGGCCTGCTCGTGCTTCACCGCACTTCCTTTGCGGTGAAAACGGCAAGGCCACACAATTTCCGCACTTAAAGTGGCTTATAGGGGCTTCACAGAACCTACACAGTGGTGAAAACTGCTTTCTAGATCTTTCCTGTCACATAAACAGGTTTGCACGAGCTCCAAAGCAACTCCTCGGCGGTTAAAACAGCTTTATCAGGTCTTTCCCACAAATGAACAGGCTTAAACGAGCGTCACAAGACCTCCACAGTGGTGAAAAGTGCTTTGTAGCTCTTTCCTGAAACTTAAACGGGCCTGCATGTGGTTCATGCCTCCTCCACGGTGGTGAAAACAGCTGTTTGAGATCTTTTTCCGCATTAAACAGGCTGGGACGAGCCTCACAGGACCTCTAGAATGGTGAAAACTGCTTTAGATCTTTCCTGCCACTTAAACAGGCCTGCACGTTTCTCACAGGACCCCCTCAGTGGTTAAAACGGCGTTATCAGGTCTCGGCGGTTAACACGGCTTTGTCAGGTCTTTCCCACACATAAACAGGCTTTCATGAGATTCACAGGGCCTCCAGAGTGATGGAAACTGCTTTCTAGCTCCTTCCTGATACTTGAACAGGCTTGCACGAGGTTCACAGGACCTCCATAGCGTTCAAAAATGCTTTTTAGATCTTTCCTGTCACTTCAACAGGAATGCAAGTTCTTCACAGCACCTCCTTGGCTGTTAAAACGGCTTTCTCAGGTCCTTCCTGCACATAAACAGGCTAGAACGAGCCTCACAGGACCTATACTGTGGTGAAAACTGCTTTCTCGATATTTTCTGGCACTTCAACTGGCATACACGTTCTTCACAGTACCTCCTTGGGGTTTAAAACGGCTTTCTCAAGTCTTTCCCGCACATAAACAGGCTTACACAAACCTCACAGGACTTCCACAGTGGTGAAAATGCCTTCTAGCTCGTTCCTAACAATTATTCAGTTTTGCAGGACGTCCACAGCGTTCAAAACTGCTTTCTCAACCTTTCTTGTTACTTAAACAGGCGCTTCACATCACCTGCTCGGCGGTTTACACGGCTTTGGCAGGTCTTTCCCACAAATAAACAGGCTTGTATTAGCTTCAGAGGGCCTCCACAGTAGTGAAAACTGCCTTCTAGCTCCTTCCTGACAATTATTCAGTTTTGCAGGAGCTCGACAGGACCTTCACAGCATTCAAAACTGTCTTCTCGATCTTTCTTGGTACTTAAACAGGCTTGCACATGCTTCACCGCACCTGCTCGGCGGTTAACACGGCTTTGTCAGGTCTTTCCCACACATAAACAGGCTTGCATGAGCTTCACAGTGCCTCCAGAGTGGTGTAAACTGCGTTCTATAGCTCCTTCCTGGCACTTAAACAGGCTTGCACAAGCTCCACAGCGTTCAAAACTGCTTTCTCAATCTTTCTTGGTGCTTAAACAGGCCTGCACGTGTTCCTCATCACCTGCTAGGCGGATAGCACGGCTTTGTCAAGTCTTTCCCACACATAAACAGGCTTGCATGAGCTTCACAGGGTCTCCACAGTGGTGAAAACTGCGTTCTAGCTCCTTCCTGACACTTTAACATGGTTGCATGAGCTTGAGAGAACCTCCACAGCATTTAAAACTGCTTTCTCGATCTTTCTTGGTACATAAACAGGCCTGCACGTGCTTCACCGCACCTCCTCGGCTGTGAAAACGGCAATTGCACACATTTCCCGCACTTAAAGAGGTTTATACGGGCTTGATAGGACCTGCACAGTGGTGAAAACTGCTTTCTAGATCTTTCCTGGCACTTCAACACAGGGCCGTAGCCGCCGGTACGGTTAGTCCGATTTCAACCGGACCACTTTTTTTCTCACTCATGACTTGCTTTGCATTGCCAATAGCGCCATTGCTTGGTGGCCGCCCACGCAAGGCCCCCAAGCACACAGGTGACATGTTGAAACTTGCGAGATGGCTGTGGACAGAGCGAAAGAACTCTTCCGAGTCTTCCAACAACTTCCTGATCTTCCAAGAGAACGACTAGTCTCGCAAGCCTCATCTACGAAGGGTGTGGCTTGTGAGGTAAGCGAACGATCGGAAAGCCGAAACCAGTGCTGTACGACACAATGGGTAGAAAGGGTAGATACCCATACATGTGAAACTCTGTTGTCTAGCCTCCGAGAAGCATAGTATTGGCTCCAAAATAGTCTCAGAAGCAATATCATAGCCTCTAAATTCCAAAATCTTTTCTGGGGGAGCATGCCCCCTGACCCCCCTAGCTGTAGCGTGTTTACGCACGCGTTGGCTACGAACCTGACCACCCCAAACTTGATGGCTACGGCCCTGCAACAGGAATGCAAGCTCTTCACAGCATCTCCTTGGCGGTTCAAATGGCTTTCTCAGGTGTTTCCCGCACATAAACAGGCTTGCCCGAGCCTCATAGGACTTCTACAGTGGTGAAAACGACTTCTAGCTCCTTCCTGACACTTAAACAGGCTTGCACGAGCTTCACTGGACCTCCACAGCGTTCAAAACTGCTTTCTCAACCTTTCTTGTTACTTAACAGGCCTGGACGTGCTTCACATCACCTGCGCGGCGGTTTACACGCCTTTGGCAGGTCTTTCCCACACATAAACAGGTTTGTATGAGCTTCAGAGGGCCTCCACAGTAGTGAAAACTGCCTTCTAGCTCCTTCCTGACAATTACTCAAAACTGCTTTCTCAATCTTTCTTGATACTTAAATAGGCCTGAACGAGCTTCTCATCATCTACTCGGCGGTTAGCACGGCTTTATCAAGTCTTTCCCACACATAAACAGGCTTGCATGAGCTTCACAGGGTCTCCACAGTGGAGAAAACTGCCTTCTAGCTCCTTCCTGACACTTTAACATGGTTGCATGAGCTTGACAGAACTTCCATAGCATTTAAAACTGCTTTCTCGAACTTTCTTGGTACATAAACAGGCCTGCACGTGTTTCACCGCACCTCTTCGGCTGTGAAAACGGCAATTGCACACATTTCCCGCACTTAAAGAGGTTTATACGGGCTTGATAGGACCTGCACAGTGGTGAAAACTGCTTTCTAGATCTTTCCTGGCACTTCAACAGGAATGCAAGTTCTTCACAGCACCTCCTTGCGGTTCAAATGGCTTTCTCAAGTCATTCCCGCACATAAACAGGCTTGCACTAGCTTCACAGGACCTCGACAGGGGTGAAAATGCCTTCTAGCTACTTCCTGACACTTAAACAGGCTTGCACGAGCTTCACAGGACCTCCACAGCGTTCAAAACTGCTTTCTCAACCTTTCTTGTTACTTAACAAGCCTGGACGCGCTTCACATCAGCTGCTCGGCGGTTTACATGGCTTTGGCAGGTCTTTCCCAGAAATAAACAGGTTTGTATGAGCTTCAGAGGGACTCCACAGTAGTGAAACTGCCTTCTAGCTCCATCCTAACAATTATTCAATTTTGCAGGAGCTTGACAGGACCTCCACAGCATTGAAAACTGCTTTCTCGATCTTTATTGGTTCTTAAACAGGCCTGCACGTGCTTCATCGCACCTCCTCGGCGGTGAAAACGGCAATTGCACACCTTTCCCGCACTTAACAGAGGCTTATACGGGCTTCACAGGACTTGCACAGCGGTGAAAACACCTTGCTAGATCTTTCCTATCACATAAACAGGTTTGCACGGGCTTCCCAGCAACTCCTCGGAGGTTAAAACTGCTTTATCAGGACTTTCTCGCAAATGAACAGGCTTGAACGAGCCTCAAAGGACCTCCACAGTGTTGAAAACTGCTTTCTCAAAATTTCCTGACACTTCAACAGGCCTGCAAGTTCTTCACAGCACCTCCTCGGCTGTTAAAACGGCTTTCTCTGATCTTTCCCGCACCTCAACAGGGTTGCACGAGCCTCACAGGACCTCCACAGTGATGAAAACTGCTTTCTCGAAATTTCTTGGCACTTCAACAAGCCTGCACGTTCTTCACAGCACCTCTTCGGCGGTTAAAACTGCTTTATCAGGTCTTTCCCGCAAATGAACAGGCTTGAACGAGCCTCACAGGAGCTCCACAGTGGTGAAAACTGGCTTCTAGCTCATTCCTGACACTTAAGCATGTTGCATGAGCATGACAGCACGTCCACAGCATTCAAAATCGCTTTCTCGATCTTTCTTGGTACAGGCCTGCACGTGATTCACTCTTCACCTCCTCGGTTGTGAAAACGGCAATTGTACACATTTTCCGCACTTAAAGAGGTTTATACGGGCTTGATAGGACCTGCACAGTGGTGAAAACTGCTTCCTAGATCTTTCCTAGCACTTCAACAGGGATGCAAGTTCTTCACAGCACCTCCTTGGCGGTTCAAACGGCTTTCTTAGGTCTTTCCCGCACATAAACAGGCTTGCACGAGCCTCACAGGAACTCCATAGGGGTGAAAACTGTTCGTCTAGATTTCCTGGCACTTCAACAGGCGTGCACATTTTTCACAGCACCTCCTTGGGGTTTAAAACTGCTTTCTCAGGTCTTTCCCGTACATAAACAGGTTTGCACGAGCCTCACAGGACCTCCACAGCGTTCAAAACTGCTTTATCAACCTTTCTTGTTACTTAAACAGGCCTGGACGTGCTTCACATCACTTGCTCGGCGGTTTACACGGCTTTGGTAGGTATTTCCCACAAATAAACATGCTTGTGTGAGCTTAAGAGGGCCTCCACAGCAGTGAAAGCTGCCTTCTAGCTCCTTCCTGACAATTATTCAGTTTTGCAGGAGCTTGATAGGACCTCCACAGCATTCAAAACTGCTTTCTCGATCTTTCTTGGTACTTAAACAGGCCTGCACGTGCTTCACCGCACCCCATCGGCGGTGAAAACGGCAATTGCACACCTTTCACGCACTTAAATAGGCTTATACGGGTTTCACAGGACCTGCACAGCGCCGCCAGCGGTGAAAACTGCTTTCTAGATTTTTCCTATCACATAAACTGGTTTGCACGAGCTTCCCAGCAACTCCTCGGGGGTCAGTAAAACTGCTTTATCAGGTCTTTCTCGCAAATGAACAGGCTTGAACGAGCCTCACAGGACCTCTACAGTGGTGAAAACTGCTTTCTCGAGAATTCCTGGAACTTCAACAGGCCTGCACATTCTTCACAGCACCTCCTTGCTGGTCAAAACAGCTTTCTCAGGTCTTTCCCGCACGTAAACAGGCTTGCACGAGCTTTACAGGATCTCTACAGTAGTGAAAACTGCTTTGTAGCTCTTTCCTGAAACTTAAACGAGCCTGCACGTTCTTCACAGCACCTCTTTGGCGGTTAAAACTGCTTTATCAGTCTTTGCCGCAAATGAAGAGGCTTGAACGAGCCTCACAGGACCTCCACAATGGTGAAGTTTAGATCTTTCCTGACACTTAAACAGGCCTGCACGTACTTCACAGGACACCCTTAGTGGTTAAAACGGCTTTATCAGGTCTTTCTCACACATAAACAGGCTTGCACGCGCAGCACAGGAACACCACAGTTGTGAAAACTGCCTTCTAGCTCCTTCCTGACACTTAAACAGGGTTGCATTAGCTTGACAGAATCTCCACAGCATTCAAAACTGCTTTCTCGATCTTTCTTGGTAGATAAACAGGCCTGCACGTGCTTCACCGCACCTCCTCGGCTGTGAAAACGGCAATTGCACACATTTCCCGCAATAAAAGCGGTTTATACGTACTTGATAGGACCTGCACAGTGGTGAAAACTGCTTTAAATTCTAGATCTTTCCTGGCACTTCAACAAGGATGCTAGTTTTTCACAGCACCTCCATGGTGGTTCAAACGGTTTCTCAGGTCTTTCCCGCACATAAACAGGCTTGCACGAGCTTCACAGGACCTACACAGCGTTCAAAACTGCTTTCTCAACCTTTCTTGTTACTTAAACAAGCTTGGAAGTGCTTCACATCACCTGCTCGGCGGTGTACACGGCTTTGTAAGGTCTTTCCCACATATAAACAGGCTTGCATAAGCTTCACAGGGCCTACAGAGTGGTGGAAACTGCTTTCTAGCTCCTTACTGACACTTGAACAGGCTAAGAAGGAGCTAGAAGGCAGTTTTCACCACTGTGGAGACCCTGTGAAGCTCATGCAGGCCTGTTTATGGGTGGGAAAGACTTTACAAAGCCGTGCTAACCGCCGAGCAGGTGATGAGAAGCACGTGCAGGCCTGTTTAAGTACCAAGAAAGATTGAGAAAGCAATTTTGAACGCTGTGGAGCTCGTGCAATGACACTTAAACATGGTTGCATGAGCTTGACAGAACCTCCACAGCATTCCAAACCGCTTTCTAGATCTTTGTTGGTACATAAACAGGCTTGCATGTGCTTCACCGCACCTCCTCGGCTGTGAAAACGGCAATTGCACACATTTCGCGCACTTAAAGAGGTTTATACCGGCTTGATAGGACCTGCACAGTGGTGAAAACTGCTTTCTAGATCTTTCCTGTCACATAAACAGGCTTGCACGAACATCACAGGACCTCCACTGTGGTGAAAACTGCTTTCTCGAGATTTTCTGGCACTTCAACAGGCCTAAACGTTCTTCACAGCACCTCCTTGGGGTTTAAAACGGCTTTCTCAGGTCTTTCCCACATATAAACAGGCTTACACGAGCCTCACAGGACTTCTACAGTGGTGAAAATTCTTTCTAGCTCCTTCCTAACAATTAAAAAGCCTTGCACGAGCTGCACAGGACCTCCACAGCGTTCAAAACTGCTTTCTCAACCTTTCTTGTTACTTAAACAGGCCTGGACGCGCTCCATATCACCTGCTCGGCGGTTTACACGGCTTTGGTAGGTCTTTCCCTCAAATAAACAGGCTTGTATGAGCTTCAGAGGGCCTCCACAGTAGTGAAAACTGCCTTCTAGCTCCTTCCTGACAATTATTCAGTTTTGCAGGAGCTTGACAGGACCTCCGCAGCATTCAAAACTGTCTTCTCGATCTTTCTTGGTACTTAAACAGGCCTACACGTGCTTCACCGCACCTCCTCTGTGGTGAAAACGGGAATTACACACCTTTCCCGCACTTAAAGAGGCTTATACGGGTTTCACAGGACCTCCACAGCGGTGAAAACTGCTTTCTAGATTTTTCCTATCATATAAACAGGTTTGCACGAGCTTTCAAGCAACTCCTCGGGGGTTAAAACTGCTTTATCAGGTCTTTCTCGCAAATGAACATGCTTGAACAAGCCTAACAGGACCTCCACAGTGGTGAAAACTGTTTTAGATCTTTCCTGACACTTAAACAGGCCAGCACATTCTTCACAGGACACCCTCAGTGGTCAAAACGGCTTTATCAGGTCTTTCCCACACATAAACAGGCTTGCACGCGCCGCACAGGAACACCCCAGTGGTGAAAACTGCCTTCTAGCTCCTTCCTGACACTTAAACAGGGTTGCACGAGCTTGACAGAACCTCCACAGCGTTCAAAACTGCCTTCTAAATCTTTCTTGATACTTAAACAGACCTGCACGTGCTTCTCATTACCTGCTCGGCGGTTAGCACGGCTTTGTCAAGTCTTTCCCACACATAAACAGGCTTGCATGAGCTTCACAGGGTCTCCACAGTGGTGAAAACTGCATTCTAGCTCCTTCCTGACACTTTAACATGGTTGCATGAGCTTTACATAACCTCCACAGCATTTAAACCTGCTTTCTCGATCTTTCTTGGTACATAAACAGGCCTGCACGTGCTTCACCGCACCTCCTCGTCTGTGAGAACGGCAATTGCACACATTTCCCGCACTTAAAGAGGTTTGTATGGGCTTGATAGGACCTGCACAGTGGTGAAAACTGCTTTCTAGATCTTTCCTGGCACTTCAAAAGGAATGCAAGTTCTTCACAGCACCTCCTCGGCGGTTCAAATGGCTTTCTCAGGTCTTTCCCGACCATAAACCGGCCTGCATGAGCCTCACAGGACCTCCACAGTGGTGAAAACTGCTTTCTCGAGATTTCCTGGCACTTCAACAGGGCTGCATGTTCTTCACAGCACTTCCTTGGGGTTTAAAACGGCTTTTTCATGTCTTTCCCGCATATAAACAGGCTTGCACGAGCCGTACAGGAACACCGCAGTGGTGAAAACTGCCCTCTAGCTCCTTCCTGACACTTAAACAGGGTTGCACGAGCTTGGCAGAATCTCCACATCATTCAAAACTGCTTTCTCGATCTTTCTTGGTACTTAAACAGGCCTGCACGTGCTTGACCGCACCTCCTCGGCGGTGAAGACGGCAATTGCACACATTTCCCGCACTCAAAGAGGCTTATGCGGGCTTCACAGGACCTGCACAGTGGTGAAAACTGCTTTCTAGATCTTTCCTATCACATAAACATGTTTGCACGAGCTTCACAGCACCTCTTCGGCGGTTAAAACTGCTTTATCAGGTCTTTCCCGCAAATGAACAGGCTTGAACGAGCCTCACAGGACCTCCACAGTGGTGAAAACTGATTTCTAACTCCGTCCTGGCACTTCAACAGCCCTGCACATTCTTCGCAGCTCTTGGGCGGTTAAAACTGCTTTATCAGGTCTTTCTCGCAAATGAACAAGCTTGAACGAGCCTCACAGGACCTCCACAATGGTGAAAACTGTTTTAGATCTTTCTTGACACTTAAACAGGCCTGTACGTTCTTCACAGGATACCCTCAGTGATTAAAACTGCTTTATCAGGTCTTTCCCGCACATAAACAGGCTTGCAAGAGCCGTACAGGAACACCGCAGTGGTGAAAACTGCCCTCTAGCTCCTTCCTGACACATAAACAGGCTTGCACGAGACCTCCACAGCATTAAAAACTGCTTTCTCGATCTTTCTTGGTACTTAAACAGGCCTGCACGTGCTTGACCGCACCTCCTCTGCGGTGAAGACGGCATTTGCACACATTTCCCGCACTCAAAGAGGCTTATAGGGGCTTCACAGGACCTGCACAGTGGTGAAAACTGCTTTCTAGATCTTTCCTGACACTTCAACAGGAATGCAAGTTCTTCACAGCACCTCTTCGGCGGTTAAAACTGCTTTATCAGGTGTTTCCAGCAAATGAACAGGCTTGAACGAGCCTCACAGGAACTCCACAATGGTGAAAACTGTTTTAGATCTTTCCTGACACTTAAACAGTCCTGCACGTTCTTCACAGGAATCCCTCAGTGGTTAAAATGGCTTTATCAATTTTTCACAACTTCAACAACAGGCTTGCACGAGCCTCACAGGACTTTCACAGTGGTGAAAACTGCCTTCAAGCTCCTTCCTGATAATTATTCAGTTTTGCAGGACATCCACAGCATTCAAAACTGCTTTCTCGATCCTTCTTGGTACTTAAACAGGCCTGCACGTGCTTCACCGCACTTCCTTTGCGGTGCAATGTCACACAATTTCCGCACTTAAAGTGGCTTATAGGGGCTTAACAGGACCTACACAGTGGTGAAAACTGCTTTCTAGATCTTTCCTGTCACATAAACAGGCTTGCACGAACATCACAGGACCTCCACTGTGGTGAAAACTGCTTTCTCGAGATTTCCTGGCTCTTCAACAGGCCTGCACGTTCTTCACAGCTCCTTCTTGGCGACTAAAACGGCTTTCTCAGGTATTTCCCACACATAAACAGGCTTGCATGAGCCTCATCAAGGCCTCCAGAATGGTGGAAACTGCTTTTAGATCTTTCCTGAAACTTAAACAGGCTTGCACGAGCTTCACAGGACCTCCATAGCGTTCAAAAATGCTTTCTCAATTTTTCTTGGTACTTAAACAGGCCTTCACGTGCTTCTCATCACCTGCTCGGCGGTTGGCATGGCTTTGTCAAATCTTTCCCACACATAAACAGGCTTGCATGAGCTTCACAGGGCCTCCAGAGTGGTGGAAACTGATTTCTCAAGATTTCCTGGCACTTCAACAGGCCTGCACGTTCTTCACAGCACCTCCTTGGGGTTTAAAACGGCTTTCTCAGGCCTTTACTGCACATGAACAGGCTTGCACGAGCCTCACAGGACTTTCACAGTGGTGAAAACTGCCTTCAAGCTCCTTCCTGATAATTATTCAGTTTTGCAGGACGTCCACAGCATTCAAAACTGCTTTCTCGATCCTTCTTGGTACTTAAACAGGCCTGCACGTGCTTCACCGCACTTCCTTTGCGGTGCAATGTCACACAATTTCCGCACTTAAAGTGGCTTATAGGGGCTTAACAGGACCTACACAGTGGTGAAAACTGCTTTCTAGATCTTTCCTGTCACGTAAACAGGCTTGCACGAACATCACAGGACCTCCACTGTGGTGAAAACTGCTTTCTCGAGATTTTCTGGCACTTCAACAGGCCTAAACGTTCTTCACAGCACCTCCTTGGGGTTTAAAACGGCTTTCTCAGGTCTTTCCCGCACATAAACAGGCTTATACGAGCCTCACAGGACTTCTACAGTGGTGAAAATGCTTTCTAGCTCCTTCCTAACAATTAAAAAGCCTAGAAGGCAGTTTTCACTACTGTGGAGGCCCTCTGAAGCTCATACAAGCCTGTTTATTTGTGGGAAAGACCTACCAAAGCCGTGTAAACCGCCGAGTAGGTGATGTGGAGCGCGTCCAGGCCTGTTTAAATAACAAGAAAGGTTGAGAAAGCAGTTTTGAACGCTGTGGAGGTCCTGTGCAGCTCGTGCATTAGCTCCTTCCTGACAATTATTCAGTTTTGCAGGAGCTTGACAGGACCTCCACAGCATTCAAAACTGTCTTCTCGATCTTTCTTGGTACTTAAACAGGCCTACACGTGCTTCACCGCACCTCCTCGGCGGTGAAAACGGGAATTACACACCTTTCCTGCACTTAAAGAGGCTTATACGGGTTTCACAGGACCTCCACAGCGGTGAAAATGCTTTCTAGATCTTTCCTATCATATAAACAGGTTTGCACGAGCTTTCAAGCAACTCCTCAGGGGTTAAAACTGCTTTATCAGGTCTTTCTCGCAAATGAACAGGCTTGAACGAGCCTCACAGGACCTCCACAGTGGTGAAAACTGCTTTAGATCTTTCCTGACACTTAAACAGGCCAGCATGTTCTTCACAGGACACCCTCAGTGGTTAAAACGGCTTTATCTGGTCTTTCTCACACATAAACAGGCTTGCACGCGCCGCACAGGAACACCCCAGTGGTGAAAACTGCCTTCTAGCTCCTTCCTGACACTTAAACAGGGTTGCACGAGCTTGACAGAACCTCCACAGCGTTCAAAACTGCTTTCTCAATCTTTCTTGGTACTTAAACAGGCCTGCACGTGCTTCTCATTACCTGCTCAGCGGTTAGCATGGCTTTGTCAAGTCTTTCCCACACATAAACAGGCTTGCATGAGCTTCACAGGGTCTCCACAGTGGTGAAAACTGCCTTCTAGCTCCTTGCTGACACTTTAACTTGGTTGCATGAGCTTGACAGAACCTCCACAGCATTTAAAACTGCTTTCTCGATCTTTCTTGGTACATAAACAGGCCTGCACGTGCTTCACCGCACCTCCTCAGCTGTGAAAACGGCAATTACACACATTTCCTGCACTTAAAGAGGTTTATACGGGCTTGATAGGACCTGCACAGTAGTGAAAACTGCTTTCTAGATCTTTCCTGGCACTTCAACAGGAATGCAAGTTCTTCATAGCACCTCCTTGGTGGTTCAAATGGCTTTCTCAGGTCTTTCCCACACATAAACAGGCTTACACGAGCCTCACAGGACTTCTACGGTGGTGAAAATGCTTTCTAGCTCCTTCCTAACAATTAAAAAGGCTTGCACGAGCTGCACAGGACTTCCACAGCGTTCAAAACTGCTTTCTCAACCTTTCTTGTTACTTAAACAGGCCTGGACGCGCTCCATATCACCTGCTCGGCGGTTTACACGGCTTTGGTAGGTCTTTCCCTCAAATAAACAGGCTTGTATGAGCTTCAGAGGGCCTCCACAGTAGTGAAAACTGCCTTCTAGCTCCTTCCTGACAATTATTCAGTTTTGCAGGAGCTTGACAGGACCTCCACAGCATTCAAAACTGTCTTCTCGATCTTTCTTGGTACTTAAACAGGCCTACACGTGCTTTACCGCACCTCCTCGGCGGTGAAAACGGGAATTACACACCTTTCCTGCACTTAAAGAGGCTTATACAGGTATCACAGGACCTCCACAGCGGTGAAAATGCTTTCTAGCTCCTTCCTAACAATTAAAAAGGCTTGCACGAGCTACACAGGACCTCCACAGCGTTCAAAACTGCCTTCTCAACCTTTCTTGTTACTTAAACAGGCCTGGACGCGCTCCATATCACCTGCTCGGCGGTTTACACGGCTTTGGTAGGTCTTTCCCACAAATAAACAGGCTTGTATGAGCTTCAGAGGGCCTCCACAGTAGTGAAAACTGCCTTCTAGCTCCTTCCTGACAATTATTCAGTTTTGCAGGAGCTTGACAGGACCTCCACAGCATTCAAAACTGTCTTCTCGATCTTTCTTGGTACTTAAACAGGCCTACACGTGCTTCACTGCACCTCCTCGGCGGTGAAAACGGGAATTACACACCTTTCCTGCACTTAAAGAGGCTTATACGGGTTTCACAGGACCTCCACAGCGGTGAAAACTGCTTTCTAGATCTTTCCTACCATATAAACAGGTTTGCATGAGCTTTCCAGCAACTCCTCGGGGGTTAAAACTGCTTTATCAAGTCTTTCTCGCAAATGAACAGGCTTGAACGAGCCTAACAGGACCTCCACAGTGGTGAAAACTGTTTTAGATCTTTCCTGACACTTAAACAGACCAGCACGTTCTTCACAGGACACCCTCAGTGGTTAAAACGGCTTTATCAGGTCCTTCCAACACATAAACAGGCTTGCACGTGCCGCACAGGAACACCCCAGTGGTGAAAACTGCCTTCTAGCTCCTTCCTGACACTTAAACAGGGTTGCACGAGCTTGACAGAACCTCCACAGCGTTCAAAACTGCTTTCTCAATCTTTCTTGGTACTTAAACAGGCCTGCACGTGCTTCTCATTACCTGCTCGGCGGTTAGCACGGCTTTGTCAAGTCTTTCCCACACATAAACAGGCTTGCATGAGCTTCACAGGGTCTCCACAGTGGAGAAAACTGCCTTCTAGCTCCTTCCTGACACTTTAACATGGTTGCATGAGCTTGACATAACCTCCACAGCATTTAAAACTGCTTTCCCGATCTTTCTTGGTACATAAACAGGCCTGCACGTGCTTCACCGCGCCTCCTCGGCTGTGAGAACGGCATTTGCACACATTTCCCTCACTTAAAGAGGTTTATACGGGCTTGATAGGACCTGCACAGAGGTGAAAACTGCTTTCTAGATCTTTCCTGGCACTTCAACAGGAATGCAAGTTCTTCACAGAACCTCCTCGGTGGTTCAAATGGCTTTCTCAGGTCTTTCCCGACCATAAACCGGCTTGCACGAGCCTCACAGGACCTCCACAGTGGTGAAAACTGCTTTCTCGAGATTTCCTGGTACTTCAACAGGGCTGCATGTTCTTCACAGCACTTCCTTGGGGTTTAAAACGGCTTTTTCATGTCTTTCCCGCATATAAACAGGCTTGCACGAGCCGTACAGGAACACCGCAGTGGTGAAAACTGCCCTCTAGCTCCTTCCTGACACTTAAACAGGGTTGCACGAGCTTGGCAGAATCTCCACATCATTCAAAACTGCTTTCTCGATCTTTCTTGGTACTTAAACAGGCCTGCACGTGCTTGACCGCACCTCCTCGGCGGTGAAGACGGCAATTGCACACATTTCCCGCACTCAAAGAGGCTTATGCGGGCTTCACAGGACCTGCACAGTGGTGAAAACTGCTTTCTAGATCTTTCCTATCACATAAACATGTTTGCACGAGCTTCACAGCACCTCTTCGGCGGTTAAAACTGCTTTATCAGGTCTTTCCCGCAAATGAACAGGCTTGAACGAGCCTCACAGGACCTCCACAGTGGTGAAAACTGATTTCTAACTCCGTCCTGGCACTTCAACAGCCCTGCACATTCTTCGCAGCTCTTGGGCGGTTAAAACTGCTTTATCAGGTCTTTCTCGCAAATGAACAAGCTTGAACGAGCCTCACAGGACCTCCACAATGGTGAAAACTGTTCTAGATCTTTCTTGACACTTAAACAGGCCTGTACGTTCTTCACAGGATACCCTCAGTGATTAAAACTGCTTTATCAGGTCTTTCCCGCACATAAACAGGCTTGCAAGAGCCGTACAGGAACACCGCAGTGGTGAAAACTGCCCTCTAGCTCCTTCCTGACACATAAACAGGCTTGCACGAGACCTCCACAGCATTAAAAACTGCTTTCTCGATCTTTCTTGGTACTTAAACAGGCCTGCACGTGCTTGACCGCACCTCCTCTGCGGTGAAGACGGCATTTGCACACATTTCCCGCACTCAAAGAGGCTTATAGGGGCTTCACAGGACCTGCACAGTGGTGAAAACTGCTTTCTAGATCTTTCCTGACACTTCAACAGGAATGCAAGTTCTTCACAGCACCTCTTCGGCGGTTAAAACTGCTTTATGAGGTGTTTCCAGCAAATGAACAGGCTTGAACGAGCCTCACAGGAACTCCACAATGGTGAAAACTGTTTTAGATCTTTCCTGACACTTAAACAGTCCTGCACGTTCTTCACAGGAACCCCTCAGTGGTTAAAATGGCTTTATCAGTCCTTTCCCGCACATAAACAGGCTTGCACGAGCTTCACAAGACCTCCGCAGTGGTGAAAACTGCTTTCTCGAGATTTCCTGGCTCTTCAACAGGCCTGCACGTTCTTCACAGCTCCTTCTTGGCGACTAAAACGGCTTTCTCAGGTATTTCCCACACATAAGCAGGCTTGCATGAGCCTCATCAAGGCCTCCAGAATGGTGGAAACTGCTTTTAGATCTTTCCTGAAACTTAAACAGGCTTGCACGAGCTTCACAGGACCTCCATAGCGTTCAAAAATGCTTTCTCAATTTTTCTTGGTACTTAAACAGGCCTTCACGTGCTTCTCATCACCTGCTCGTCGGTTGGCATGGCTTTGTCAAATCTTTCCCACACATAAACAGGCTTGCATGAGCTTCACAGGGCCTCCAGAGTGGTGGAAACTGATTTCTCAAGATTTCCTGGCACTTCAACAGGCCTGCACGTTCTTCACAGCACCTCCTTGGGGTTTAAAACGGCTTTCTCAGGCCTTTACTGCACATGAACAGGCTTGCACCACCCTCACAGGACTTTCACAGTGGTGAAAACTGCCTTCAAGCTCCTTCCTGATAATTATTCAGTTTTGCAGGACGTCCACAGCATTCAAAACTGCTTTCTCGATCCTTCTTGGTACTTAAACAGGCCTGCACGTGCTTCACCGCACTTCCTTTGCGGTGCAATGTCACACAATTTCCGCACTTAAAGTGGCTTATAGGGGCTTAACAGGACCTACACAGTGGTGAAAACTGCTTTCTAGATCTTTCCTGTCACATAAACAGGCTTGCACGAACATCACAGGACCTCCACTGTGGTGAAAACTGCTTTCTCGAGATTTTCTGGCACTTCAACAGGCCTAAACGTTCTTCACAGCACCTCCTTGGGGTTTAAAACGGCTTTCTCAGGTCTTTCCCGCACATAAACAGGCTTATACGAGCCTCACAGGACTTCTACAGTGGTGAAAATGCTTTCTAGCTCCTTCCTAACAATTAAAAAGCCTTGCACGAGCTGCACAGGACCTCCACAGCATTCAAAACTGCTTTCTCAACCTTTCTTGTTACTTAAACAGGCCTGGACGCTCTCCACATCACCTGCTCGGCGGTTTACACGGCTTTGGTAGGTCTTTCCCACAAATAAACAGGCTTGTATGAGCTTCAGAGGGCCTCCACAGTAGTGAAAACTGCCTTCTAGCTCCTTCCTGACAATTATTCAGTTTTGCAGGAGCATGACAGGACCTCCACAGCATTCAAAACTGTCTTCTCGATCTTTGTTGGTACTTAAACAGGCCTACACGTGCTTCACCGCACCTCCTCTGTGGTGAAAACGGCAATTACACACCTTTCCCGCACTTAAAGAGGCTTATACGGGTTTCACAGGACCTCCACAGCGGTGAAAACTGCTTTCTAGATCTTTCCTATCATATAAACAGGTTTGCACGAGCTTTCCAGCAACTCCTCAGGGGTTAAAACTGCTTTATCAGGTCTTTCTCGCAAATGAACAGGCTTGAACGAGCCTCACAGGACCTCCACAGTGGTGAAAACTGCTTTAGATCTTTCCTGACACTTAAACAGGCCAGCATGTTCTTCACAGGACACCCTCAGTGGTTAAAACGGCTTTATCTGGTCTTTCTCACACATAAACAGGCTTGCACGCGCCGCACAGGAACACCCCAGTGGTGAAAACTGCCTTCTAGCTCCTTCCTGACACATAAACAGGCTTGCACGAGACCTCCACAGCATTAAAAACTGCTTTCTCGATCTTTCTTGGTACTTAAACAGGCCTGCACGTGCTTGACCGCACCTCCTCGGCGGTGAAGACGGCAATTGCACACATTTCCCGCACTCAAAGAGGCTTATAGGGGCTTGACAGGACCTGCACAGTGGTGAAAACTGCTTTCTAGATCTTTCCTGGCACTTCAACAGGAATGCAAGTTCTTCACAGCACCTCTTTGGCGGTTAAAACTGCTTTATCAGGTGTTTCCAGCAAATGAACAGGCTTGAACGAGCCTCACAGGAACTCCACAATGGTGAAAACTGTTTTAGATCTTTCCTGACACTTAAACAGTCCTGCACGTTCTTCACAGGAACCCATCAGTGGCTAAAATGGCTTTATCAGGCCTTTCGCACACATAAACAGGCTTGCATGAGCTTCACAAGACCTCCGCAGTGGTGAAAACTGCTTTCTTGAGATTTCCTGGCACTTCAACAGGCCTGCACGTTCTTCACAGCACCTCCTTGGGGTTTAAAACGGCTTTCTCAGATCTTTCCCGCACATAAACAGGCTTACACGAGCCTCACAGGATATCCACAGTGGTGAAAACTATTTTAGATCTTTCCTCACACTTAAACAGGCCTGTACGTTCTTCACAGGACCCCCTCAGCACGTGCTACACATCACTTGCTCGGCGGTTAACACGGCTTTGTCAGGTCATTCCAACACATAAGCATAGGCTTGCATGAGCTTCACAGGGCCTCCACAGTGGTGAAAATTGCCTTCTAGCTCCTTCCTGACACTTAAACAGACTTGCACGAGCTTGACAGGACCTCCACAGCATTCAAAACTGCTTTCACGATCTTTCCTGTCACATAAGCAGGTTTGCACGGGCTTCACAGCACCTCTTCGGCGGTTAAAACTGCTTTATCAGGTCTTTTCCGCAAATGAACAGGCTTGAACGAGCCTCACAGGACTTCCACAATGGTGAAAACTGTTTTAGATCTTTCCTGACACTTAAACAGTCCTGCACATCCTTCACAGGAACCCCTCAGTGGTTAAAATGGCTTTATCAGGCCTTTCCCGCACATAAACAGGCTTGCACGAACTTCGCAAGACCTCCGCAGTGGTGAAAACTGCTTTCTCGTGATTTCCTGGCACTTCAAGAGGCCTGCACGTTCTTCACAGCACCTCTTTGGGGTTTAAAACGGCTTTGTCAGATCTTTCCCGCACATAAACAGGCTTGCACAAGCCTCACAGGATATCCATAGTGGTGAAAACTGTTTTAGATCTTTCCTGACACTTAAACAGTCCTCCACGTTCTTCACAGGAACCCCTCAGTGGTTAAAATGGCTTTATCAGGCCTTTCCCGCACATAAACAGGCTTGCACGAGCTTCACAAGACCTCCGCAGTGGTGAAAACTGCTTTCTCGTGATTTCCTGGCTCTTCAACAGGCCTGCACGTTCCTCACACCACCTCTTTGGGGTTTAAAACGGCTTTGTCAGATCTTTCCCGCACATAAACAGGCTTGCACGAGCCTCACAGGATATCCACAGTGGTGAAAACTGTTTTAGATCTTTCCTCACGCTTAAACAGGCCTGTACGTTCTTCACAGGACCCCCTCAGCATGTGCTTCACATCACTTGCTCGGCGGTTAACACAGCTTTGTCAGGTCATTCCAACACATAAGCAGGCTTGCATGAGCTTCACAGGGCCTCCACAGTGGTGAAAATAGCCTTCTAACTCCTTCCTGACACTTAAACGGGCTTGCACGTGCTTGACAGGACCTCCACAGCATTCAAAACTGCTTTCATATTGCACACATTTCCCGCACTCAAAGAGGCTTATACGGGCTTCACAGGATCTGCAAAGTGGTGAAAACTGCTTTCTAGATGTTTCCTGTCACATAAACAGGATTGCACGAGCTTCACAGCACCTTCTCGGCGTTTAAAACTGCTTTATCAGGTCTTTCCCGCAAATGAACAGGCTTGAACGAGCCTCACAGGACTGCCACAGTGGTGAAAACTGCTTTCTCGAGATTTCCTGGCACTTCAACAGGCCTGCACGTTCTTCACAGCTCCTCTTTGGCGGTGAAAACAGATTTCTCAGGTGTTTCTCGCATGTAAACAGGCTTCCTCGAGCTAAAGGACCTCCACAGCGGTGAAAACTGCTTTCTCGAGATTTCCTGGCTCTTCAACAGGACTGCACGTTCTTAACGGCTCCTCCTTGGTGGGTAAAACAGCTTTCTCAGGTCTTTCCCGCACGTAAGCAGGCTTGCACGAGCTTCATAGGACATCCACAAGGGTGAAAACTGCTTTCTCGAGATTTCCTGGCACTTCAACAGGCCTGCACGTTCTTCACAGCACCTCCTTGGCGATGAAAACGGCTTTCTCTGGTCTTTCCCATACATAAACAGGCTTGCACGAGCCTCACAGGAATACCACAGTGGTGAAAACTGCTTTCTAGCTCTTTCTCAACACACAACTTCTGAACATGCAGGTACAGATAAAGTCTGTCGGCCTTGCCAAATGGGGATCTCCACCTAGCTACCACAGTGTATTTAATTGCGAGAGGAAGGACAGCTGTAGTCAAAAAGACCCCGTCTTTATCCATCTCCACATAGATACATGTGTATAAAGTATAAAGCCCTTATCCTAACACAGCCCCTGACCCAGCCCGTAGAGAAACCTACAGCATGCACACAGAGAGGTTTTAGTATCTGAGCTTACTGTTGTAACTAAGCCTTCCACAGCTTAGTCGAATACATCTTTACAACCCCCAGCCCCATTCCAATTTTCCAAAGTTAACCATAGGATACCCCCTTGGTGAAGAGATAATTGAGCCGGAGGCTGAGGTGGTGGATAGTGAGAGTATCCGCTCAGGCAATGTCCTTGTACAGTCAACCCAGCCAGGCCCGCAACCCTGTCTGCAGGGGATCTCCACTTAGCTACCACAGTGTATTTAACTGCGAGAGGAAGGACAGCTGTAGTCTAAAAGACCCCGTCTTTATCCATCTCCACATAGATACATGTGTATAAAGTATAAAGCCCTTATCCTGACACACTCGTAATTTAAAATGTGAATCAGCTTCACACCCATAACGTAACAGTAGTAACTCAAGTGTGAATGAGCTTCACACTCGTAACGTAACTGTGAGTGAACCTCACAGTAGTAACTCAAGTGTGAATGAGCTTCACACTCGTAACATAACGATGAGTGAGCCCCACAGTAGTAACTCAAGTGTGAATGAGCTTCACACCCGTAACGCAACTGTGAGTGAGCCTCACAGTAGTAACTCAAGTGTGAGTGAGCCTCACACTCGTAATTTTTAATGTGAATGAGCTTCACACTGTGAGTGAGCCTCGCAGATAACACAGAGCAGCCCCAACCCAGCCCTAGCCCTAGCTCAGCCTTATGGAACCGACTACACCCCTAGGCATACCGTTACTATAGTAAAGCACACGCCATAACTAGCGTAACAATGCCGTTACTAGGATAGGTACGCCGTTACTAAGAGAAGCACGCTCCCATTTAAAGCCCGTCGACTGAGTATTACACACAAACAACGATAGCCGCCGCAGTACAGACCCGAATAATCTTCGGTACAGGAGCGCCTACCAGCGAAGAACAAGCCTCCCAGACGTTCCACCAAAGACGACACGATAGCGAGCCGGAATCCCGTACGTTAACCGTTCGCCCATCCCCCTAGTTAATATGATAACTGCACCCATTGAGCCCCACCCCCCATTTGTTTAGTAATTTGAATATTTATAGCACTGTGAATGCCCATAGCACTATGTGCCAACCAAAAGCTGGGCTCCTCAAAGCAAACCTTAGGCGGGGAGTGGTCCCGCCCTTTCTGCAGTAGGCCACGGGTCGGGAGTTCAAAGGGACCGAAACCCGTGGTCATGCGAGGACCGGAAAGGATACTCCCCTGACGACCAGTATTTTTTATTTCTAATTTTTTTATTTTTATTTTTGAGCATATCCCAAAAACAGTAACCGCCCCATCCATTTGAGCCATAAATGCCCCACCCATTTAAGTCATAAATGCCACACCCATTTAAGCCATAAATGCCCCATCCCCATCTCCCTTTATGTTTTAACTTCACACTTTATGTATGTGTGAAATATTGAACATCGATGTGCCAGCGGTGTTGGTGCTCCCCAACTCAACACACAACTTCACAGCGCATCCGTTGCGGTTAAAACGGCTTTCTCAGGTCTTTCCCGCACATAGACAGGCTTGCAAGAGTCTCACAGGACCACCACAGAAGTGCAAACTGCTTTATTGAGCATTCCTGAAACTTAAACGGTCCTGCACCTGCTTCATAGCTCCTCCACGGCGGTTAAAACAGCTGTTTCAGACCATTTCCCGTATTAAACAGGCTGGCATGAGTCTCACAGGACCTCCACAATGGTGAAAACTGCTTTCAGATCATTCCTGACACTTAAACAGGCCTGCACGTTCTTCACAGGACCCCCTCAGTGGTTAAAACGGCTTTATCAGGTTTTTCCCGCATATAAACAGGCTGCACGAGACACACAGGACCTCCGGAGTGGTGAGCACTGCCTTCTAGCCCCTTCCTGACACTTAAATAGACTTACATGAGCTTCACAGGACCTCGACAGCATTCAAAACTGCTTTCTCGATCTTTCTTGATACTTAAACAGGCCTGCACGTGCTTCTCATTACCTGCTTTCAGGTCTTTCCAGCACATAAAAAGGCTTGCATGATTTTCACAGGGCCTCCACAGTGGTGAAAACTGTCTTGTAGCTCCTTTCTGACACTTAAACAGGGTTGCAGGAGCTTGACAGAACCTCCACAGCATTCAAAACTGCTTTCTCGATCTTTCTTGGTACATAAACGGGCCTGCACGTGCTCCACCGCAACTCCTCGGCGGTGAAAACGGAAATTGAACACATTTCCCGCACTTAAAGAGGCTTATACGGGCTTGATAGGCCGGCACAGTAGTGAAAACTGCTTTCTAGATCTTTCCTGGCACTTCAACAGGAATGCAAGTTCTTCACAGCACCTCCTCGGCGGTTAAAACGGCTTTCTCAAGCCTTTCCCGCATATAAACAGGTTTGCACGAGCCTCACAGGACTTCCACAGTGGTGAAAACTGCTTTGTAGCTCTTTCCTGAAACTTAAACGGGCCTGCACGTGCTTCATAGCTCCTCCACGGTGGTTAAAACAGCTGTTTCAGAACTTTTACCGCATTTAAACAGGCTGGTACGAGCTTCACGGGACCTCCAAAACGGTGAAAACTGCTTTTAGGTCTTTCCTGACACTTAAACTGGCCTGTACGTTCTTCACATCTCCTCCCTGGGTGTTATAACAGCTTTGTCAGGTCTTTCTCGCACATAAACAGGCTTGCACGAGCCTCACAGCACCTAAACAGTGGTGAAAACTGCTTTCTCGAGATTTCCTAGCACTTCAACAGGCCTGCACGTTCTTCACAGCTCCTCATTGGCGGCTAAAACAGCTTTCTCAGGTCTCTCGCGCACGTAAATAGGCTTGCACGAGCCTCACAGGACCTCCACAGTGGTGAAAACTGCCTTGTCGAGATTCCTGACACTTCAACAGGCCTGCACGTTCTTCACAGCACCTCTTTGGGGTTTAAAACGGGTTTGTCATTCACATAAACAGGCTTGCACGATCTTCACAGGACCTCCACAGTGTTCAAAACTGCGTTCTCAACCTTCCTTGTTACTGAAACAGGCCTGGACGTGCTTCACATCACCTGCTCGGCGGTTTACACGTGTTTGGCAGGTCTTTCCCAGAAATAAAACAGGATTGTATGAGCTTCAGAGGGTCTTCACAGTAGTGAAAACTGCCTTCTAGCTCCTTCATGACAATTATTCAGCTTTGCAGGAGTTTGACAAGACTTCCATAGAATTCAAAACTGCTTTCTTGATCTTTCTTGGTACTGAAACAAGCCCGCACGTACCTACTCGGCTGTGAAAACGGCAATTGGACACCTCTCCCGCAATTAAAAAGGTTTATACGGGTTTCACAGGACCTCCACAGTAGTGAAAACTGCTTTCTCGAGATTTCTTGGCACTTCATCAGGTCTGCACGTTCTTCACAGCACCACCTTGGGGTTTAAAACGACTTCCTTAGGCCTCTCCGGCACATAAACAGGCTTGTACGAGACCCACAGGACTTCCACAGTGGTAAAAATGCCTTGTAGCTCCTTTCTGACACTTAAACAGGCTTGCACGATCTTCACATGTCCTCCACAGTGTCCAAAACTGCTTTCTTTACCTTTGTTGTTACCTAAACAGGCCTGGACGTGGTTCACATCACCTGCTCGGCGGTTTACACGGCTTTGGCAGGTCTTTCTCACAAATAAACAGGATTGTATCACCTTGAGAGTGCCTCCAAGTAGTGAAAACTGCCTTCTAGCTCCTTCGTGACAATTATTCAGTTTTGCAGGAGTTTGACAGGACCTCCACAGCATTCAAAACTGCTTTCGCGATCTTTCTTGGTACTTAAACAGGCCTGCACGTGCTTAACCGCACCTACTCGGCGGTTAAAACGGCAATTGCACACCTCTGCCGCAGTTAAAGAGGTTTATACGGGTTTCACAGGACCTCCACCGTGGTGAAAACTGCTTTCTCGAGATTTCCTGGCACTTCAACAAGCCTGCACGTTCTTCACAGCACCACCTTGGGGTTTAAAACGACATTCTTAGGCCTTTCCCGCACATAAACAGGCTTGTACGAGTCCCACTGGATTTCCACTGTGGTGAAAATGCCTTGTATCTCCTCCCTGATACTTAAACAGGCTTGCACGAGCTTCACACGACCTCCACAGCGTTCAAAGCTGCTTTCTCAACCTTTCTGGTTACTTAACCAGTCCAGGACGTACTTCACATCACCAGCTCGGCGGTTTACACGGCTTTGGAAGGTCTTTCCCACATATAAACAGGCGTGTATGAGCTTCAGAGGGCCTCCACAGTAGTGAGAACTGCCTTCTAGCTCATTCCTGACAATTATTCAATTTTGCAGGAGCTTGACAGGACCTCCACTGCATTCAAAACTGCTTTCTCGATCTTTCTTGGTACTTAAACAGGCCTGCACGTGCTTCACCGCACCTCCTCTGCGGTGAAAACGGCAATTGCACACCTTTCCCGCACTTAAAGAGGCTTATACTGGCTTCACAGGACCTCCACAGCGGTGAAAACTGCTTTCTAGATCTTTCCTATCATATAAACAGGTTTGCACGAGCTTTCCTGCAACTCCTCAGGGGTTAAAACTGCTTAATCAGGTCTTTCTCGCAAATGAACAGACTTGAACGTGCCTCAAAGGACCTCCACAGCGGTGAAAACTGCTTTTCTCGAAATTCCCTGACACTTTCAACTTGTCTGCAAATTCTTCACAGCACCTCCTCCGTGGTTAAAACGGCTTTTTCTTGTTTTTCACGCACCTAAACAGGGTTGCACGAGCCTCACAGGACATCCACAGTGATGAACACTGCTTTCTCGAGATTTCCTGGCACTTCAACAGGCCTGTACGTTCTTCACAGCACCTATTCGGCGGTTAAAACTGCTTTATCAGGTCTTTCCCGCTAATTAACAGACTTGAACGAGTCTCACAGGACCTCTACAATGGTGAAAACTGTTTTAGATCTTTCCTGACACTTAAACAGGCCTGCACGTTCTTCACTGGACACCCTCAGTGACTAAAACGGCTTTATCAGGTCTTTCCCGCACATAAACAGGCTTGCACGAGCCGCACAGGAACACCGCAGTGGTGAACACTGCCTTCTAGCTCCTTCCTGACACTTAAACAGGGTTACACGAGCTTGACAGAACCTCCACAGCTTTCAAAACTATTTTCTCGATCTTTCTTGGTACTTAAACAGGCCTGCACGTGCTTCACATCACCTGTTCGGCGGTTAACACGGCTTTGTCAGGTCTTTCCCACACATAAACAGGCTTGCATGAGCTTCACAGGGCCTCCAGCTGACACTTAAACAGGGTTGCACGAGCTTGACAGGAGCTCCACAGCGTTCAAAACTGCTTTCTCGATCATTCTTGATACTTAAACAGTCCTGCACGTGATTCACCGCACCTCCTGGGCGGTGAAAACGGCAATGTCACACAATTCCCGCACTTAAAGTGGCTTATAGGGGCTTCACAGGACCTACACAGTAGTGAAAACTGCTTTCTAGATCTTTCCTGTCACATAAACCAGTTTGCACGAGCTTCACAGCAACTCCTCGGCAGGTCTTTCCCGCAAATTAACAGGCTTTAACGAGCGTCACAGGACCTTCACAGTGGTGAAAACTGCTTTCTCGAGATTTCCAGGCACTTCAACAGGCCTGCAAGTTCTTCACATTACATCCTCGGCGGTTAAAACGGCTTTCTCAGGGCTTTCCCACATATAAACAGGCTTGCACGAGCCTCACAGGACCTCCACAGTAGTGTAAACTGCTTTGTAGCTCTTTCCTGAAACTTAAACGGGCCTGCTTGTGCTTCATAGCCCCTCCACGGTGGTTAAAACAGCTCTTTGAGATCTTTTCCCGCATTAAACAGGCTGGCACGAGCCTCACAGGACCTCCAAAATGATGAAAACTGCTTTAGATCTTCCCTGCCACTTAAGCAGGCCTGCACGTTCCTCACAGGACCCCCTCAGTGGTTAAAACGGCTTTATCGGGTCTTTACCGCACATAAACAGGCTTGCACGAGTCACATAGGACCTCCGCAGTGGTGAAAACTTGCTGACACTTAAACAGGCTTGCACGAGCTCCACAGTGTTCAAAACTACTTTCTCAATCTCTCTTGGTACTTAAACAGGCCTGCACGTGCTTCACATCACCTGCTCGGCGGTTAACACGGCTTTGTCAGGTCTTCCCCACACTTAAACAGGCTTGCATGAGCCTCACAGGGCCTCCAGAGTGGTGGAAACTGCTTTTAGATCTTTCCTGAAGCTTAAACAGGCTTGCATGAGCAGCACAGGACCTCCATAGCGTTCAAAAATGCTTTCTCAATCTTTCTTGGTACTTAAACAGGCCTGCACGTGCTTCTCATCACCTGCTCAGGGGTTGGCACGGCTTTGTCAAATCTTTCCCACACATAAACAGGCTGGCATTAGCTTCACAGGGTCTCCACAGTGGAGAAAACTGCCTTCTAGCTCCTTCCTGACACTTAAACATGGTTGCATGAGCTTGACAGAACCTCCACAGCATTCAAAACTGCCTTCTCGGTCTTTATTGGTACATAAACAGGCTTGCACGTGCTTCACCACACTTCCTCGGCGGTGAAAACAGCAATTGCACACATTTCCCGTAACTAAAGAGGCATATACGGGCTCGATAGTCCCTGCACAGTGGTGAAAACTGTTTTCTAGATCTTTCCTGGCACTTCAACAGGAATGCAAGTTCTTCACAGCACCTCCGTGGCGGTTAAAACGCCTTTCTCAGGTCTTTCCCGTACATAAACAGGCTTGCACGAACATCACAGGACCTCCACAGTGTTGTAAACTGCTTTCTCGAGATTTCCTGGCACTTTAACAGGCCTACACGTTCTTCACAGCTCCTCCTTGGCGGTTAAAACAGCTTTCTCAGGTCTCTCCCGCACGTAAACAGGCTTGCACGAGCTTCACAGGACCTCCACAGTGGTGAAAACTGATTTCTCGAGATTTCCTGGCACTTCAACATGCCTACACGTTCTTCAAAGCACCACCTTGGGGTTTAAAACGGCTTTCTCAGACCTTTCCCGCACATGAACAGGCTTGCACGAGCCTCACAGGACTTTCACAGTGGTGAAAACTGCCTTCAAGCTCCTTCCTGAAAATTACTCAGTTTTGCAGGAGCTTGACAGGACGTCCACAGCATTCAAAACTGCTTTCTGGATCTTTCTTGGTACTTAAACAGGCCTGCTCGTGCTTCACCGCACTTCCTTTGCGGTGAAAACGGCAAGGCCACACAATTTCCGCACTTAAAGTGGCTTATAGGGGCTTCACAGAACCTACACAGTGGTGAAAACTGCTTTCTAGATCTTTCCTGTCACATAAACAGGTTTGCACGAGCTCCAAAGCAACTCCTCGGCGGTTAAAACAGCTTTATCAGGTCTTTCCCACAAATGAACAGGCTTAAACGAGCGTCACAAGACCTCCACAGTGGTGAAAAGTGCTTTGTAGCTCTTTCCTGAAACTTAAACGGGCCTGCATGTGGTTCATGCCTCCTCCACGGTGGTGAAAACAGCTGTTTGAGATCTTTTTCCGCATTAAACAGGCTGGGACGAGCCTCACAGGACCTCTAGAATGGTGAAAACTGCTTTAGATCTTTCCTGCCACTTAAACAGGCCTGCACGTTTCTCACAGGACCCCCTCAGTGGTTAAAACGGCGTTATCAGGTCTTTCCAGCACATAAACAGGCTTGCACGAGCCGCACAGGAACACCGCAGTGGTGAAAACTGCTTTCTAGCTCTTTCCTGACACCTAAACGGGCTTGCACGAGTACGACAGCGTTCAAAACTACTTTCTCAGTCTTTCTTGGTACTTAAACAGGCCTGCACGTGCTTCACATCACCTGCTCGGCGGTTAACACGGCTTTGTCAGGTCTTTCCCACACATAAACAGGCTTTCATGAGATTCACAGGGCCTCCAGAGTGATGGAAACTGCTTTCTAGCTCCTTCCTGATACTTGAACAGGCTTGCACGAGGTTCACAGGACCTCCATAGCGTTCAAAAATGCTTTTTAGATCTTTCCTGTCACTTCAACAGGAATGCAAGTTCTTCACAGCACCTCCTTGGCTGTTAAAACGGCTTTCTCAGGTCCTTCCTGCACATAAACAGGCTAGAACGAGCCTCACAGGACCTATACTGTGGTGAAAACTGCTTTCTCGATATTTTCTGGCACTTCAACTGGCATACACGTTCTTCACAGTACCTCCTTGGGGTTTAAAACGGCTTTCTCAAGTCTTTCCCGCACATAAACAGGCTTACACAAACCTCACAGGACTTCCACAGTGGTGAAAATGCCTTCTAGCTCGTTCCTAACAATTATTCAGTTTTGCAGGACGTCCACAGCGTTCAAAACTGCTTTCTCAACCTTTCTTGTTACTTAAACAGGCGCTTCACATCACCTGCTCGGCGGTTTACACGGCTTTGGCAGGTCTTTCCCACAAATAAACAGGCTTGTATTAGCTTCAGAGGGCCTCCACAGTAGTGAAAACTGCCTTCTAGCTCCTTCCTGACAATTATTCAGTTTTGCAGGAGCTCGACAGGACCTTCACAGCATTCAAAACTGTCTTCTCGATCTTTCTTGGTACTTAAACAGGCTTGCACGTGCTTCACCGCACCTGCTCGGCGGTTAACACGGCTTTGTCAGGTCTTTCCCACACATAAACAGGCTTGCATGAGCTTCACAGTGCCTCCAGAGTGGTGTAAACTGCGTTCTATAGCTCCTTCCTGGCACTTAAACAGGCTTGCACAAGCTCCACAGCGTTCAAAACTGCTTTCTCAATCTTTCTTGGTGCTTAAACAGGCCTGCACGTGTTCCTCATCACCTGCTAGGCGGATAGCACGGCTTTGTCAAGTCTTTCCCACACATAAACAGGCTTGCATGAGCTTCACAGGGTCTCCACAGTGGTGAAAACTGCGTTCTAGCTCCTTCCTGACACTTTAACATGGTTGCATGAGCTTGAGAGAACCTCCACAGCATTTAAAACTGCTTTCTCGATCTTTCTTGGTACATAAACAGGCCTGCACGTGCTTCACCGCACCTCCTCGGCTGTGAAAACGGCAATTGCACACATTTCCCGCACTTAAAGAGGTTTATACGGGCTTGATAGGACCTGCACAGTGGTGAAAACTGCTTTCTAGATCTTTCCTGGCACTTCAACACAGGGCCGTAGCCGCCGGTACGGTTAGTCCGATTTCAACCGTACCACTTTTTTTCTCACTCATGACTTGCTTTGCATTGCCAATAGCGCCATTGCTTGGTGGCCGCCCACGCAAGGCCCCCAAGCACACAGGTGACATGTTGAAACTTGCGAGATGGCTGTGGACAGAGCGAAAGAACTCTTCCGAGTCTTCCAACAACTTCCTGATCTTCCAAGAGAACGACTAGTCTCGCAAGCCTCATCTACGAAGGGTGTGGCTTGTGAGGTAAGCGAACGATCGGAAAGCCGAAACCAGTGCTGTACGACACAATGGGTAGAAAGGGTAGATACCCATACATGTGAAACTCTGTTGTCTAGCCTCCGAGAAGCATAGTATTGGCTCCAAAATAGTCTCAGAAGCAATATCATAGCCTCTAAATTCCAAAATCTTTTCTGGGGGAGCATGCCCCCTGACCCCCCTAGCTGTAGCGTGTTTACGCACGCGTTGGCTACGAACCTGACCACCCCAAACTTGATGGCTACGGCCCTGCAACAGGAATGCAAGCTCTTCACAGCATCTCCTTGGCGGTTCAAATGGCTTTCTCAGGTGTTTCCCGCACATAAACAGGCTTGCCCGAGCCTCATAGGACTTCTACAGTGGTGAAAACGACTTCTAGCTCCTTCCTGACACTTAAACAAGCTTGCACGAGCTTCACTGGACCTCCACAGCGTTCAAAACTGCTTTCTCAACCTTTCTTGTTACTTAACAGGCCTGGACGTGCTTCACATCACCTGCGCGGCGGTTTACACGCCTTTGGCAGGTCTTTCCCACACATAAACAGGTTTGTATGAGCTTCAGAGGGCCTCCACAGTAGTGAAAACTGCCTTCTAGCTCCTTCCTGACAATTACTCAAAACTGCTTTCTCAATCTTTCTTGATACTTAAATAGGCCTGAACGAGCTTCTCATCATCTACTCGGCGGTTAGCACGGCTTTATCAAGTCTTTCCCACACATAAACAGGCTTGCATGAGCTTCACAGGGTCTCCACAGTGGAGAAAACTGCCTTCTAGCTCCTTCCTGACACTTTAACATGGTTGCATGAGCTTGACAGAACTTCCATAGCATTTAAAACTGCTTTCTCGAACTTTCTTGGTACATAAACAGGCCTGCACGTGTTTCACCGCACCTCTTCGGCTGTGAAAACGGCAATTGCACACATTTCCCGCACTTAAAGAGGTTTATACGGGCTTGATAGGACCTGCACAGTGGTGAAAACTGCTTTCTAGATCTTTCCTGGCACTTCAACAGGAATGCAAGTTCTTCACAGCACCTCCTTGCGGTTCAAATGGCTTTCTCAAGTCATTCCCGCACATAAACAGGCTTGCACTAGCTTCACAGGACCTCGACAGGGGTGAAAATGCCTTCTAGCTACTTCCTGACACTTAAACAGGCTTGCACGAGCTTCACAGGACCTCCACAGCGTTCAAAACTGCTTTCTCAACCTTTCTTGTTACTTAACAAGCCTGGACGCGCTTCACATCAGCTGCTCGGCGGTTTACATGGCTTTGGCAGGTCTTTCCCAGAAATAAACAGGTTTGTATGAGCTTCAGAGGGACTCCACAGTAGTGAAACTGCCTTCTAGCTCCATCCTAACAATTATTCAATTTTGCAGGAGCTTGACAGGACCTCCACAGCATTGAAAACTGCTTTCTCGATCTTTCTTGGTTCTTAAACAGGCCTGCACGTGCTTCATCGCACCTCCTCGGCGGTGAAAACGGCAATTGCACACCTTTCCCGCACTTAACAGAGGCTTATACGGGCTTCACAGGACTTGCACAGCGGTGAAAACACCTTGCTAGATCTTTCCTATCACATAAACAGGTTTGCACGGGCTTCCCAGCAACTCCTCGGAGGTTAAAACTGCTTTATCAGGACTTTCTCGCAAATGAACAGGCTTGAACGAGCCTCAAAGGACCTCCACAGTGTTGAAAACTGCTTTCTCAAAATTTCCTGACACTTCAACAGGCCTGCAAGTTCTTCACAGCACCTCCTCGGCTGTTAAAACGGCTTTCTCTGATCTTTCCCGCACCTCAACAGGGTTGCACGAGCCTCACAGGACCTCCACAGTGATGAAAACTGCTTTCTCGAAATTTCTTGGCACTTCAACAAGCCTGCACGTTCTTCACAGCACCTCTTCGGCGGTTAAAACTGCTTTATCAGGTCTTTCCCGCAAATGAACAGGCTTGAACGAGCCTCACAGGAGCTCCACAGTGGTGAAAACTGGCTTCTAGCTCATTCCTGACACTTAAGCATGTTGCATGAGCATGACAGCACGTCCACAGCATTCAAAATCGCTTTCTCGATCTTTCTTGGTACAGGCCTGCACGTGATTCACTCTTCACCTCCTCGGTTGTGAAAACGGCAATTGTACACATTTTCCGCACTTAAAGAGGTTTATACGGGCTTGATAGGACCTGCACAGTGGTGAAAACTGCTTCCTAGATCTTTCCTAGCACTTCAACAGGGATGCAAGTTCTTCACAGCACCTCCTTGGCGGTTCAAACGGCTTTCTTAGGTCTTTCCCGCACATAAACAGGCTTGCACGAGCCTCACAGGAACTCCATAGGGGTGAAAACTGTTCGTCTAGATTTCCTGGCACTTCAACAGGCGTGCACATTTTTCACAGCACCTCCTTGGGGTTTAAAACTGCTTTCTCAGGTCTTTCCCGTACATAAACAGGTTTGCACGAGCCTCACAGGACCTCCACAGCGTTCAAAACTGCTTTATCAACCTTTCTTGTTACTTAAACAGGCCTGGACGTGCTTCACATCACTTGCTCGGCGGTTTACACGGCTTTGGTAGGTATTTCCCACAAATAAACATGCTTGTGTGAGCTTAAGAGGGCCTCCACAGCAGTGAAAGCTGCCTTCTAGCTCCTTCCTGACAATTATTCAGTTTTGCAGGAGCTTGATAGGACCTCCACAGCATTCAAAACTGCTTTCTCGATCTTTCTTGGTACTTAAACAGGCCTGCACGTGCTTCACCGCACCCCATCGGCGGTGAAAACGGCAATTGCACACCTTTCACGCACTTAAATAGGCTTATACGGGTTTCACAGGACCTGCACAGCGCCGCCAGCGGTGAAAACTGCTTTCTAGATTTTTCCTATCACATAAACTGGTTTGCACGAGCTTCCCAGCAACTCCTCGGGGGTCAGTAAAACTGCTTTATCAGGTCTTTCTCGCAAATGAACAGGCTTGAACGAGCCTCACAGGACCTCTACAGTGGTGAAAACTGCTTTCTCGAGAATTCCTGGAACTTCAACAGGCCTGCACATTCTTCACAGCACCTCCTTGCTGGTCAAAACAGCTTTCTCAGGTCTTTCCCGCACGTAAACAGGCTTGCACGAGCTTTACAGGATCTCTACAGTAGTGAAAACTGCTTTGTAGCTCTTTCCTGAAACTTAAACGAGCCTGCACGTTCTTCACAGCACCTCTTTGGCGGTTAAAACTGCTTTATCAGTCTTTGCCGCAAATGAAGAGGCTTGAACGAGCCTCACAGGACCTCCACAATGGTGAAGTTTAGATCTTTCCTGACACTTAAACAGGCCTGCACGTACTTCACAGGACACCCTTAGTGGTTAAAACGGCTTTATCAGGTCTTTCTCACACATAAACAGGCTTGCACGCGCAGCACAGGAACACCACAGTTGTGAAAACTGCCTTCTAGCTCCTTCCTGACACTTAAACAGGGTTGCATTAGCTTGACAGAATCTCCACAGCATTCAAAACTGCTTTCTCGATCTTTCTTGGTAGATAAACAGGCCTGCACGTGCTTCACCGCACCTCCTCGGCTGTGAAAACGGCAATTGCACACATTTCCCGCAATAAAAGCGGTTTATACGTACTTGATAGGACCTGCACAGTGGTGAAAACTGCTTTAAATTCTAGATCTTTCCTGGCACTTCAACAAGGATGCTAGTTTTTCACAGCACCTCCATGGTGGTTCAAACGGTTTCTCAGGTCTTTCCCGCACATAAACAGGCTTGCACGAGCTTCACAGGACCTACACAGCGTTCAAAACTGCTTTCTCAACCTTTCTTGTTACTTAAACAAGCTTGGAAGTGCTTCACATCACCTGCTCGGCGGTGTACACGGCTTTGTAAGGTCTTTCCCACATATAAACAGGCTTGCATAAGCTTCACAGGGCCTACAGAGTGGTGGAAACTGCTTTCTAGCTCCTTACTGACACTTGAACAGGCTTGCACGAGCTCCACAGCGTTCAAAATTGCTTTCTCAATCTTTCTTGGTACTTAAACAGGCCTGCACGTGCTTCTCATCACCTGCTCGGCGGTTAGCACGGCTTTGTAAAGTCTTTCCCACCCATAAACAGGCCTGCATGAGCTTCACAGGGTCTCCACAGTGGTGAAAACTGCCTTCTAGCTCCTTCTTGACACTTAAACATGGTTGCATGAGCTTGACAGAACCTCCACAGCATTCCAAACCGCTTTCTAGATCTTTGTTGGTACATAAACAGGCTTGCATGTGCTTCACCGCACCTCCTCGGCTGTGAAAACGGCAATTGCACACATTTCGCGCACTTAAAGAGGTTTATACCGGCTTGATAGGACCTGCACAGTGGTGAAAACTGCTTTCTAGATCTTTCCTGGCACTTCAACAGGGATGCAAGTTCTTCACAGCACCTCCTTGGCGGTTCAAACGGCTTTATCAGGTCTTTCCCGCACATAAACAGGCTTGCACGAGCCTCACAGGACCTCCACAAGGGTGAGAACTGTTTTCTCGAGATTTCCTGGCACTTCAACAGGCCTGCACGTTCTTCACAGCAGCTGCATGGTTGGCGGTCAAAACAGCTTTCTCAGGTCTTTCTCGCATGCACGTAAACAGGCTTGCACAAGCTTTACAGGACTCCCACAGCAGTGAAAACTGCTTTGTAGCTCTTTCCTGAAACATAAACGAGCCTGAACGATCCTGAACGATCTTCAGGCTTGCACGAGCCTCACAGGACCTCCTTCCTGACACTTAAACATGGTTGCATGAGCTTGACAGAACCTCCACAGCATTCCTAACCGCTTTCTCGATCTTTCTTGGTACATAAGCAGGCCTGCACGTGCTTCCCGCCAAGGATGTGCGGTGAAAACGGCAATTGCACACCTTTCCCGCACATAAGAGGCTCTTACGGGTTTCACAGGACCTGCACAGCGGCAAGAGCTGCTTTCTAGATCTTTCCTATCACATGAATTGGTTTGCACGAGCTTCCCAGCAACTCCTCGGCGGTTAAAACTGCTTTATCAGGTCTTTCTCGCAAATGAACAGGCTTGGACGAGTCTCACAGGACCTCTACAGTGGTTAAAACTGCTTTCTCGAGATTTCCTGGAACTTCAACAGGCCTGCACGTTCTTCACAGTAGCTGCATGCTTGGCGGTAAAAACAGCTTTCTCAGGTCTTTCCCGCACGTAAACAGGCTTGCACAAGCTTTACAGGACTCCCACAGCAGTGAAAACTGCTTTGTAGCTCTTTCCTGAAACTGAAACGAGCCTGCACGATCTTCATAGCTCCTCCTCGGTGGTTAAAACAGCTATTTCAGACCTTTTCCCGCATTTAAACAGGCTGGTACGAGCCTCACAGGACCTTCAGAATGGTGAAAACTGCTTTTAGATCTTTCTTGACAATTAAACAGGCCTGCACGTTCTTCACAGCACCCCCTCAGTGATTAAACCAGTTTTATCAGGTCTTTCCCGCACATAAACAGGCTTGCACGAGCCTCACAGGAGCTCCACAGTGGTGAAAACAACCTTCTAGCTCCTTCCTGACACTTAAACAGGGTTGCGCGAGCTTGACAGAACCTCCACAGCGTTCAAAACTGCTTTCTCAATCTTTCTTGGTACTTAAACAGGCCTGCACGTGCTTCGCATCACCTGCTCCGCGGTTAGCACGGCTCCGTCAAGTCTTTCCCACACATAAACAGGCCTGCATGAGCTTCACAGGGTCTCCACAGTGGTGAGAACTGCCTTCTAGCTCTTTCCTGACATTTAAACATGTTTGCATGAGCTTGACAGAATCTCCACAGCATTCAAAACTGCTTTCTCGATCTTTCTTGGTACATAAACAGGCTTGCATGTGCTTCACCGCACCTCCTCGGCTGTGAAAACGGCAATTGCACACATTTCGCGCACTTAAAGAGGTTTATACCGGCTTGATAGGACCTGCACAGTGGTGAAAACTGCTTTCTAGATCTTTCCTGGCACTTCAACAGGGATGCAAGTTCTTCACAGCACCTCCTTGGCGGTTCAAACGGCTTTATCAGGTCTTTCCCGCACATAAACAGGCTTGCACGAGCCTCACAGGACCTCCACAAGGGTGAGAACTGTTTTCTCGAGATTTCCTGGCACTTCAACAGGCCTGCACGTTCTTCACAGCAGCTGTATGGTTGGCGGTCAAAACAGCTTTCTCAGGTCTTTCCCGCACGTAAACAGGCTTGCACAAGCTTTACAGGACTCCCACAGCAGTGAAAACTGCTTTGTAGCTCTTTCCTGAAACTGAAACGAGCCTGCACGATCTTCATAGCTCCTCCTCGGTGGTTAAAACAGCTATTTCAGACCTTTTCCCGCATTTAAACAGGCTGGTACGAGCCTCACAGGACCTCCAGAATGGTGAAAACTGCTTTTAGATCTTTCCTGACAATTAAACATGCCTGCACGTTCTTCACAGCACCCCCTCAGTGATTAAAACAGCTTTATCAGGTCTTTCCCGCACATAAACAGGCTTGCACGAGCCTCACAGGAGCTCCACAGTGGTGCAAACTGCCTTCTAGCTCCTTCCTGTCACTTAAACAGGGTTGCACGAGCTTGACAGAACCACCACAGAGGTCAAAACTGCTTTCTCAATCTTTCTTGGTACTTAAACAGGCCTGCACGCGCTTCTCATCACCTGCTAAGCGGTTAGCACGGCTTTGTCAAGTCTTTCCCACACCTAAACAGGCCTGCATGAGCTTCACAGGGTCTCCACATTGGTGAAAACTGCCTTCTAGCTCCTTCCTGACATTTAAACATGGTTGCATGAGCTTGACAGAATCTCCACAGCATTCAAAACTGCTTTCTCGATCTTTCTTGGTACATAAGCAGGCCTGCACGTGCTTCACCGCACCTCCTCGGCTGTGAAAACGGTAATTGCACACATTTCCCGCACTTAAAGAGGTTTATACGGGTTTGGTAGGACCTGCACAGTGGTGAAAACTGCTTTCTAGATGTTTCCTGGCACCTCAACATGCAGGGTTGCAAGTTCTTCAGCAGCACCTCCTTGGCGGTTTAAACGGTTTCGAAGGTCTTTCCCGCACATAAACAGGCTTGGATGAGCTCCACAGGACTTCCACAGTGGTGAAAACGCCTTCTAGCTCCTTCCTGACACTTAAACAGGCTTGCACGAGCTTCACAGGACCTACACAGCGCTCAAAACCTTTCTTGTTACTTACACAAGCATGGACGTGCTTCACGTCACCTGCTCGGCGGTTTACACGGCTTTGTCAGGTCTTTCCCACACATAAACAGGCTTGCATGAACTTCACAGGGCCTACAGAGTGGTGGAAACTGCTTTCGAGCTCCTTCCTGACACTTAAACAGGCCTGCACGAGCTCCACAGCGTTCAAAACTGCTTTCTCAATCTTCTTGGTACTTAAACAGGCCTGCACGTGCTTCTCATCACCTGCTCGGCGGTTAGCACGGCTTTGTCAAGTCCTTCCCACACATAAACAGGCTTGCATGAGCTTCACAGGGTCTCCACAGTGGTGAAAACTGCCTTCTAGCTCCTTCCTGACAGTTACTTAGTTTTGCAGGAGCTTGACAGGACCTCCACAGCATTCAAAAGTGCTTTCTCGATCTTTCTTGGTACTTAAACAGGCCTGCTCGTGATTGACCGCACCTCCTCGGCGGTGAAAACGGCAATTGCACACCTTTCCCGCACTTAAAGAGGCTTATATGGGCTTCACAGGACCTCCACAGCGGTGAAAACTGCTTTCTAGGTCTTTCCTATCACATAAAAAGGTTTGCACGACCTTCCAAGCAATTCCTCGGAGGTTAAAACTGCTTTATCAGGTCTTTCTAGCAAATGAACAGGCTTGAACGAGCCTCAAAGGACCTCCACAGCGTTGAAAACTGCTTTCTCGAAAATTTCCTGACACTTCAACAGGTCTGCAAGTTCTTCACAGCACCTCCTCGGCGGTTAAAACGGCTTTCTCTGGTCTTTCCCGCACCTAAAGAGGGTTGCACGAGCCTCACAGGACCTCCACAGTGATGAAAACTGCTTTCTCGAGATTTCCTGGCACTTCAACAGGCCTGCACGTTCTTCACAGCACCTCTTTGGCGGTTAAAACTGCTTTATCAGGTCTTTCCCGCAAATAAGCAGGCTTGAACGAGCCTCACAGGACCTCCACAATGGTGAAATTAAGATCTTTCCTGACACTTAAACAGGCCTGCACGTTCCTCACAGGACATCCTCAGTGGTTAAAACGGCTTTATCAGGTCTTTCCCACACATAAACAGGCTTGCACGCGCCGCACAGGCACACCGCAGTGGTGAAAACTGCCTTCTACCTCCTTCCTGACACTTAAACAGGGTTGCACGAGCTTGACAGAACTTCCACAGCGTTCAAAACTTCTTTCTCAATCTTTCTTGGTACTTAAACAGGCCTGCACTTGCTTCACATCACCTGCTTGGCGGTTAACACGGCTTTGTCAGGTCTTTCCCACACATAAACAGGCTTGCATGAGCTTCACAGGGCCTCCACAGTGGTGAAAACCGCCTTCTAGCTCCTTCCTGACATTTAAACATGTTTGCATGAGCTTGACAGAATCTCCACAGCATTCAAAACTGCTTTCTCGATCTTTCTTGGTACATAAACAGGCCTGCATGTGCTTCTCATCACCTGCTCGGCGGTTAGCACGGCTTTGTCAAATCCTTCCCACACATAAACAGGCTTGCATGAGCTTCACAGGGTCTCCACAGTGGTGAAAACTGCCTTCTAGCTCCTTCCTGACAGTTACTCAGTTTTGCAGGAGCTTGACAGAACCTCCACAGCATTCAAAAGTGCTTTCTCGATCTTTTTTGGTACTTAAACAGGCCTGCTCGTGATTGACCGCACCTCCTCGGCGGTGAAAACGGCAATTGCACACCTTTCCCGCACTTAAAGAGGCTTATACGGGCTTCACAGGACCTCCACAGCCGTGAAAACTGCTTTCTAGGTCTTTCCTATCACATAAAAAGGTTTGCACGACCTTCCAAGCAATTCCTCGGAGGTTAAAACTGCTTTATCAGGTCTTTCTAGCAAATGAACAGGCTTGAACGAGCCTCAAAGGACCTCCACAGCGTTGGAAACTGCTTTGTCGAAAATTTCCTGACACTTCAACAGGTCTGCAAGTTCTTCACAGCACCTCCTCGGCGGTTAAAACGGTTTTTTCTGGTCTTTCCCGCACCCAAACAGGGTTGCACGAGCCTCACAGGACCTCCAAAGTGATGAAAACTGCTTTCTCGAGATTTCCTGGCACTTCAACAGGCCTGCACGTTCTTCACAGCACCTCTTTGGCGGTTAAAACTGCTTTATCAGGTCTTTCCCGCAAATGAACAGGCTTGAACGAGCCTCACAGGACCTCCACAATGGTGAAATTTAGATCTTACCTGACACTTAAACAGGCCTGCACGTTCCTCACAGGACACCCTCAGTGGTTAAAACGGCTTTATCAGGTCTTTCCCACACATAAACAGGCTTGCACGCGCCGCACAGGAACACCGCTGTGGTGAAAACTGCCTTCTAGCTCCTTCCTGACACTTAAACAGGGTTGCACGAGCTTGACAGAACCTCTACAGCGTTCAAAACTGCTTTCTCAATCTTTCTTGGTACTTAAACAGGCCTGCACTTGCTGCACATCACCTGCTCGGCGGTTAACACGGCTTTGTCAGGTCTTTCCCACACAAACAGGCTTGCATGAGCTTCACAGGGCCTCCACAGTGGTGAAAACTGCCTTCTAGCTCCTTCCTGACATTTAAACATGTTTGTATGAGCTTGACAGAATCTCCACAGCATTCAAAACTGCTTTCTCGATCTTTCTTGGTACATAAACAGGCCTGCACGTGCTTCACCGCACCTCCTCGGCTGTGAAAACGGGAATTGCACACATTTCGCTCACTTAAAGAGGTTTATACGGGCTTGATAGGACCTGCACAGTGGTGAAAACTGCTTTCTAGTTATTTCCTGGCACTTCAACAGGGATGCAAGTTCTTCACAGCACCTCCTTGGCGGTTCAAACGGCTTTCTCAGGTCTTTCCCGCACATAAACAGGCTTGCACGAGCCTCACAGGACCTCCACAAGGGTGAGAACTGTTTTCTCGAGATTTCCTGGCACTTCAACAGGCCTGCACGTTCTTCACAGCACCTCCTTGGGGGTTAAAACGGTTTTCTCAGGTCTTTTCCGCACGTAAACAAGCTTGCACGAGCCTCACATGACTTCCACAGTGGTTAAAACGCCTTCTAGCTCCTTCCTGACATATAAACAGGCTTGCGCGAGCTTCACAGGACCTACACAGTGGTCAAAACTGCTTTTTCAACCATTCTTGTTACTTAAACAGGACTGGACGTGCTTCACATCACCTGCTCGGCGGTTTACACGGCTTGGTCAAGTCTTTCCCAAACATAAACAGGCTTGCATGAGCTTCACAGGGCCTAAAGAGTGGAGGAAACTGCTTTCTAGCTCTTTCCTGGTACTTAAACATGCAGGCTTTCACGAGCTCCACAGCGTTCAAAACTGCTTTCTCAATCTTTCTTGGTACATAAACAGGCCTGCACGTGATTGACCGCACCTCCCCGGCGGTGAAAACAGCAATTGCACAACTTTCCCGCACTTAAAGAGGTTTATACGGGCTTGATAGGACCTGCAAAGTGGTGAAAACTGCTTTCTAGATCTTTCCTGGCACTTCAACAGGAATGCAAGTTCTTCACAGCACCTTCTTGGCGGTTCAAATGGCTTTCTCAGGTCTTTCCCGACCATAAACCGGCTTGCACGAGCCTCACAGGACCTCCACAGCGTTGAAAACTGCTTTCTCGAAAATTTCCTGACACTTCAACAGGTCTGCAAGTTCTTCACAGCACCTCCTCGGCGGTTAAAACGGCTTTCTCTGGTCTTTCCCGCACCTAAACAGGGTTGCACGAGCCTCACAGGACCTCCACAGTGATGAAAACTGCTTTCTCGAGATTTCCTGGCACTTCAACAGGCCTGCACGTTCTTCACAGCACCTCTTTGGCGGTTAAAACTGCTTTATCAGGTCTTTCCCGCAAATGAACAGGCTTGAACGAGCCTCACAGGACCTCCACAATGGTGAAATTTAGATCTTTCCTGACACTTAAACAGGCCTGAACGTTCTTCACAGGACACCCTCAGTGGTTAAAAAGGCTTTATCAGGTCTTTTCCACACATAAACAGGCTTGTACGCGCCGCGCAGCACCACCGCAGTGGTGAAAACTGCCTTCTAGCACCTTCCTGACAATTATTCAGTTTTGCAGGAGCTTGACAGGACTTACACAGCATTCGAAACTGCTTTCTCGATCTTTCCTGGTACTTAAACAAGCCTGCACGTGCTTGACAGAACCTCCTCGGCGGTGAAAACGGCAATTGCACACATTTCCCGCACTTAAAGAGGCTCTTACGGGTTTCATAGGACCTGCACAGCTGCAAAAACTGCTTTCTAGATCGTTCCTATCACATAAACTGGTTTGCACGAGCTTCCCTGCGACTCCTCGGCGGTTAAAACTGCTTTATCAGGTCTTTCTCGCAAATGAACAGGCTTGAACGAGCCTAACAGGACCTCTACAGTTGGGAAAACTGCTTTCTCGAGGTTTCCTGGAACTTCAACAGGCCTGCACGTTCTTTACAGCAGCTGCATGCTTGGCGGTCAAAACAGCTTTCTCAGGTCTTTCCCGCACGTTAACAGGCTTGCACAAGCTTTACAGGGCTCCTACAGTAGTGAAAACTGCTTTGTAGCTCTTTCCTGAAACTTAAACGAGCTTGCACGATCTTCATAGCTCTTCCACGGTGGTTAAAACAGCTGTTTCAGACCTTTTCCCGCATTTAAACAGGCTGGTACGAGCCTCACAGGACCTCCAGAATGGTGAAAACTGCTTTCAGATCTTTCCTGACAATTAAACAGGCCTGCACGTTCTTCACAGCACCCCCTCAGTGATTAAACCAGCTTTATCAGGTCTTTCCCGCACATAAACAGGCTTGCACGAGCCTCACAAGAGCTCCACAGTGGTGAAAACTGCCTTCTAGCTCCTTCCTGACATTTAAACAGGGTTGCACGAGCTTGACAGAACCTCCACAGCGTTCAAAACTGCTTTCTCAATCTTTCTTGGTACTTAAACAGGCCTGCACGTACTTCTCATCACCTGCTCGGCGGTTAGCACGGCTTTGTCAAGTCTTTCCCACCCATAAACAGGCTTGATGACCTTCACAGGGTCTCCATAGTGGTTAAAACTGCCTTCTAGCTCCTTCCTGACACTTATACATGGTTGCATGATCTTGACAGAACCTCCACAGCATTCCAAACCGCTTTCTCGATCTTTCTTGGTACATAAACAGGCCTGCACGTGCTTCACCGCAATTGCACACATTTCCCGCACTTAAAGAGGTTTATACGGGCTTGATAAGACCTGCACAGTGGTGAAAACAGCTTTCTAGATCTTTCCTGGCACTTCAACAGGGATGCAAGTTCTTCACAGCAACTCCTTGGCGGTTCAAACGGCTTTCTCAGGTCTTTCCCGCACATAAACAGGCTTGCACGAGCCTCACAGGACCTCCACAGGCGTGAAAACTGTTTTCTGGAGATTTCCTGGCACTTCAACAGGCCTGAACGTTCTTCACAGCACCTCCTTGGGGTTTAAAACGGTTTTCTCAGGTCTTTTCCGCACGCACACAGGCTTGCACGAGCATCACAGGCCTTCCACAGTGGTGAAAACGCCTTCTAGCTCCTGACACTTAAACAGGCTTGCACGAGTTTCACAGGACCTAGACAGCGTTGAAAACTGCTTTCTCAACCATTCTTTTTTTTTTTATTTGGCATACTAAAGTGATCAAAAACTGGACCAAGATAAGACAACTGGACTACACACGTGCAGTACAAAGATACATGTACATGCACAAAACCTTACCACGTTAGCAGGCAACTGGTTAGGTCCTACAAATACAGACGCCGAGGAACCACTTGCTGTAGCTTGTCCCGGAAAGCCATAACAAGCCTGGGAGGGGTACCCGTAGTTGAGACGTGTAGTACCAGAATTCACACTTTCGCCATCAGGGTAGCTACTCGTGTAGTAAGTATCCACGTACTGGTAATGATCAGACATGACCAAGGGAATCAACTGTGACAAGAGCTCAGTATAAACCACTTTTCCGCCATAAGTGCACTTGCAGCATAGTCACGCTCGCGTCACGCTTACATCACGCGATAACGCTACGCCCCACGCGTCCCACGCTGCATTCGAAGCGAGGTGAAATCAACAGTACATTTTATCACGTGCGTGACGTCAAGGGTAGACGCGAGGTAGACATGACTTAATTGCGCGTGGGCACTCACAGAATCCCGCCCACGTCGTTCGGAGCTCATGATCGAGGCAAGTACACGCGTAGCTAACGATGACACAAAAACCGCTGCCTACAGCAGCCGTAAATCGCAAGGTAGACGGGTGTAGTAGATTCTCAGAGTGTCAGACACGGCACCAGACGAGCTGAATGGCAAGAAACTTCGTGATTTGTTGTGTTGTTAAGCTAGCGTCGTTGTTGTTCGAGTTGTCGCCACTGACTCAAGAAATCGACTAGTTCTACGTGGACAACTATATATCGCTGACTGTAAAGACGAAGGTAACACACTATAGCCACATTTACCTGAAAAGAAGACTGTAGTAGTCTTTAAAACGCTGGTGCTTGAACGTGCGTGGGCACCCAGCTTAGTCCACCCCCGCGTAATTAAGTCGTGTCTACCCTTGACGTCACGCACGTGATAAAATGTACCAGGCTCCTTAGCGGGGAGAGCCTGGGAACGAGGCTACTTTCTAGCTATTTCCTGACACTTAAACAGGCTTGCACGAGCTTCACAGGACCTCCACACCGTTCAAAACTGATTTCTTGATCTTTCTTGGTACTTAAACAGGCCTGCAAGTGCTTCATAGCACCTCCTCGCCGTTTCAAATGGCTTTCTCAGGTCTTTCCCGCACATCAACAGGCTTGCATGAACTTCAATGGGCCTCCACATGCAGTGGTGAAAACTGCTGTAATGAACTGGACAATGAGACCTGATGTATTGTCTTGTAATATCTGTCTTGTATTATCTGTCTTGTAATATCTGTACATGGTTAGTCATAGGCCTACCTGATTTTTTATGAGTCTAGCCCTGATTTGATATTGGCCCTGATTTTGTACCTGGCTATAAAAGAGTGAGTCTGTATGCACAAGTTGCCCTGGCAAAAATACTATCATTTTTACCATTCTTCTGGTTGAAGCCGCTGACTCGCCCCGCAGTCGCGCCGAACATTACATTGGATATGGCTGAAGAAGTTACTACTCCGCATGAAGGAGCTACTCCAGTTCGTGGCTCAGACGTTATGCGGTTGGTCAGGATGAGTTTGCGTCCACCGACAAGATTTGCTGCTGGCGCTGATTTTACGTTGTGGCTGACCAGATTTGAAATGTACACACAGCAGGCAGACATTGCCGAACCCCAGCGGGTGAAAGAGTTCCTTTCTCTCCTTGAGGACGAGCCTTTTCGTGTCGTCTCCCAACACGGGCTACTGGAGACGGGTGACTATGGTGCAGTGACCGGGTGCCTGCAACAGCACTATGCGCCGGACGGAAACGAATTGGAGTGGCAGTACAAGCTACAGACCAGAACTCAGAGGCCAGGAGAACAGCTGGCCGACTTTGCTGGAGCTCTGCGCGTGCTCACCGACAAGGCCTATCCTATACTTGGTCCGTTGAACAGCGGCAGGAAATTCTACGAGGGCAATTTATATCCAAGGAATTCGTTGCTCGTCAGTGCAGCTTTGGTTGATGCGAGAGGTGCCTAGAACCATCGACGAAGCCCTGCGCATTGCAAATCAACAGGAGACGGTAGAGATAGCTCAGAAGCGGCTTCACAAAGAAAAGCACCTTACCTCAGAGGCCTTAGCCCTGGAGACTGACGTGGAAAGGCTTCAACTGGGTGTCGCCACTCAACCGTCAACGAACACAACCCGGCATGGCAGAAACTCTGAGATCGAGGAACTAACCACTCAAGTGAGGTACCTCACTAAAGAGGTAGCACAACTACGTGGAGAACGAGCTGACGGGAGACAACGTGGACCAGTCTGTTGGGGGTGCAGCGAACGAGGCCATCTCAGACGAAATTGCCCAAAGCAGTTAGGGAAAGGAACAAGATCGTTTAAACTAGGCTCAGCCGGCGCCGCGGGTCGACCGTCGGCTGGAATTTTTAAGATCCAAACCTCTTTGTCTAACAATGCTCCAAATTCAGCTCTGGTGGTGGTAGGGAAATCGGGAGACCGCTGCACAAGAATGCTCATTGATACCGGCTCAGCTGTCTCCTTGGTTAGTGAAGATATCTGGAGGGAAGCTACAGAGCTTCCTGTCTACTGACTCCTCCACTCCGACCAATCGTAGCTGCTAATGGTGGAGAGTTGGACCTACTAGGACAGGACGAAATCCAGCTACAAGTGTGTACATAGAGCACCTCCTGTTTGAATTTGGAGGAGTGATATCTTTAGGAGATGACGACCTTGGGTGTACGGATATTGTAAAACATCGGATTGACACTGGAGATGCTGCTCCAATCCGACAACGAGCCAGGAAACTTCCTTTCAACCAGAGAGGTGAAATGCAACCCTTGTTGGACAAATGCTGTCCAGGAACATCATTGAACCAGCTCAAGGCCCCTGGTTGTCACCCGTTGTATTGGTAAAGAAGAAGGATGGATCAACTCGATTCTGTGTTGATTTCCGTAAGGTGAACCCGGTGACAAAGATAGATGCCCAGCCCCTGCCGAGAATAGATGACACCCTTGATACCCTTGGTACAGCGCAGTGGTTTTCAATACCTGATCTCGCCAGTGGATATTGGCAGGTGGAGGTTGAACCAGCTGACTGGGAGAAAACTGCCTTTGCCACTGCACATGGGCTGTATCAGTTCCGTGTCATGCCATTTGGGCTTTGTAATGCCCCTGGAACATTCCAACAACTAATGGAGTGGACACTTTGTTGCATCAGAAAGCACTTGTTCGGAGCAGCGAAGTATGGTGAGCGAGTCGCTCCCGCAAACCAACTACAGCGAACTTCGATCTTGGACTCTCTGGACTTGTGCCCCTTCCGCACATTCGAAAACTGTTTTTCACCAACCTTCGAGGTGTAGTCTACAAGTTCATTTTCGAGTTGACAATTTTTTGCTGAGTGGGCAAAATGTCACGTGTACACGTGTTTCGTTCTGCAATCTGATTGGTACCGCCAAAACAAGGCGCCGGAAGTCGACAACTTTTACCGCAGATGTTACCAGGCTTAGCCTCGTACCCAGGCTCCTGGAGCCTGGGTACGAGGCTAACCACGCTCTCTCCTCCCCCCTCGTTTTTGAGGAGAGAGCCTGGGGACGAAGCTACTGTTCTTTGTTCTTGATCCGGGGAAATTCCCTTAGCTTCATTGAAAAGGTAAGCCAGGGGTTGGTGGCCAGATTCAATAGAGAAAAGTCGACCATAGAGGTAGTTACGGAATTTCTTTGTTCCAAAGATATAGCCAGTCCTTCCTTCTCGAGTTGAGAATACCTCTTCTCAGCTGCTGTTAGTGTTCTGGAGGCAAAAGCAACTGGTCTCTCTGTACCATCTTCCATGGAGCCGTCTACAATCACTGGACTGACACTAAAAATCATTTTTATGCTTTCCAATGACACCTGTGGAGTTGTGTGGAAGCCCTGCAGCTTTGTTTCTAGCCTGCATACGTGGCAAATAACTCACTAGGCCTACAGTATTCGTGATGGTCTTTGTACCCAGTGTGTGTAATGGCTTTCTCCTCTATGATGTAGTGTAGACAATTTCAACCCGACTTCAGTTCCTAGGACTTCAGATGAGGTTTGGTAGTTTGGTAAATGTTTTAGTTGTCATTACACCATACTGTACATTGTAGCAAGTGTATATATACAATGAGCAATCTGATCACATGCTCGGTGCAAGACTGGTTCCTTTGCATAAGCATCATCTAGACTACCAAATATCAGTTGTCCTGTGAGGACCAACAAAGCATGTTGCTTCCTTGAATCTTTAACTAACCGTTAGTTTACTTTTGCTCCTCCCCTACCTTGTCAATTTTTGGAAATGAAGCCCAGGTTATGTAGTGGTTATTGTCATCAAAAATTTACTACTTTGGCATAAAGGTCTGTCCAAGAAGAAAGCTGTTTTGGGGGTAATATTATGCATCATGCAACCCTACAGGTGAGTGAGGGCCGTCTACAATCACTGGACTGGACTAGTGGACTAGAAAGCCATTACACACACTGGAAAGCATAAAAACGATTTTTAGTGTCAGTCCACCAGTCCAGTCCACCAGTCCAGTCCACTAGTCCAGTCCAGTGATTGTAGACGGCCCTTCCATAGTGTGTGATAATACTGCCCCCAAGCCATATTGGGAAGCATCACAGGCCAGGATCAATGGTTTTGACTCATCGTAGTGGACTAGCAACGAGTCATCCTGCAGGGCTTCCCTAGCGGCGCTGAATGCTTCATCCTGCTCACATGCATTTAACATCTTTCTGTAGGAGACGGTACAACGGTGCCAAAATGGTTGAGAGATTTGGCAAGAACCGGTTGTAATAATTGATGATGCCAAAAAAGGATCGCAGCTCATTGACATTCTGTGGCTTTCGAGCTTCTTGAATCGCTCGGACCTTCTCAGCTGTTGGGTGTAACCCCTCTCTCTCAATGACATGTCCGAGGTATTCAATTTGGAAGCGGAGGAAGAAACAGTTAGATCTGTTTAGCTTCAACCCTGAGTTTTGTAGTTTCTCTAGCACTGTATTTAAAACCTGCAGGTGGTTGTGCAAGGTTGGACCAGTAATAAGGATGTCGTCAATGTATACTGACACTCCTCTAATCCCTTGTAGCAGGTTTTCCTTTGTCCATTAGAAAATTTTGGGGGTAGCGTTGGGGTCAACATTTCCTTTTACTTCCATCCCTTTTAGGCAGCCCGACTCCTCAGTGAATATAGAGGAATACTTTGCAAGTCCCTCTAGTAGTGACCTCTCTTCCTCTACTGTGTGCACCTCACCCATTGAGAGAGTCACTTTCAATGCAGCCATCCAATCTCTACCTAGTAAGTGTAAGTGATCACGGCCTTCCTGACTGTGCCTTAGATGTTGGGGTATAGACTCTGACTAAGCGACCACACTTCTTACATGCATGGCATACTGTGTTGATGAAGCAACACGTTGAGTCTAGGTGGGGTCTTCCACACCTGTATAACACGCCACTGAATTTCCTTGTTTAGCCGGCCTCGACGACTCTCTCTTCTGGCTGTTCTTAGGCTTGTGTGCGGTGCTATAGTGTACTTGTGGAGTCGTGCTCGTTGACTGGGCAGCCTGTAGTTGTCGCGTGTTGCGCTTCGCTGACTCGATTGCTTGAGCCAGTTCCATTGCCTTGTCGAAAGTTAGCTTCTTTTCGGAGAGTAAACGATTTGTAATGGCTTCATGATTCGATCACTCTGCACACTAGCCTGTCTCTGAGCATGTCTTGCAACGATTCCTTGTACTCACAGTACTGGGCGAGGGCAATCTCTCATATGAGTTCAACCACATTACGAGCAGTCCAAGATGTCCACAGAGGAATGGCCAAGTGGAGCAGACCGTTCAAATGGTGAAAAGGCTGCTGAAGAGGTCAAAAGATCCCTATCTAGCTTTGCTGAGCTATCGTGCTGCACCTTTGCCATGGTGTGACCTCAGTCCTGTGCAACTAAGCATGGATAGGATTTGAACGCCTATCCTAATTAAAGTTATTGGCGCCAAATTGGGCCTACCTGAAGACATTCTGTGAAAAGAACAAACAGTTCAGTCTCAGAAGAGAAACGTTGACAAATGACATGGGGCCAGAGAGCTTACACCTATTCCAGACAACATGAATGTTTGGATTACGTCTGAGAGTCAACCCATTCAGGGAAGTGATTTCTCCTGCGGGATCTCCTAGATTGTATGTGGTCAGTCGGTACACCTTCAGGAGAGGTGCACAGAAATCGGAGTCAGTTGAACATTGTTCCTGATAAACCTGAACCTGAACATCAAGAAACTCAAACTGATTCGTCGCCAAGTGATCATGACAAGGTCAGGTACAGGAACTGAGATAGGACTGCCAGAGAGACAGGCTTGAGTGGGAGATGTGGCATAATGTGTTATTGATGTTATGTCAGTGTTGTAATTATTGTATTGGCATTTTCTGTCAGTTGCTTTTTATGTTCAGTTCTGTAAGTTCAGTTGAGTCGACTTGAGACTATTGTTGAGTTCTGTCCCCCTTGACTGCTCCCTGAATAACAGTATTTGGCCACGTTACAAGTGGAGTACTCCCACAGTAGTACTGCTTGTAGGTTTGGATCTTCCACACCTCTACCCCCACACATCCTTCCAAAGTGTGCATTAAAATCTCCAAGTACCTTCCCAGGACCTAGCAAAGCAGACACCCTCTCCAACTCAATCAGCTGCTCACGATAGTAACCTATTCCCTGGTCCAGGATTGCCAAAGGCTACATCTACTCACTCAAGGCCATGATCTACCCTCGTTCCCAGGCTGCGTGGGAGGCGAGAAACAACCTAATATCAACTGCATGCACATGTGCGGCCATTCCGCAGTTGCTGGTTTTATCAGAACACTGGCTGTGGCCCTATGAATTGCACAAGCTCAATCAGATAAGTGAGGACTATGAAGCAGTGGGAAAGGCAGAATGCAGGCTCACAGATGAGGGAAGTGGTGGGAGGGGGGTTAGTGGTATTGGGATTCTTTGGCACAAAAGCATTGGTCCTACGTACACCCATTAGAAATGTCTTCTCTGATTGCATCTGTGGTATCAGGTTCTCAGTAGATGATAGAGATAGAGCAGTGATGTCGGTCATTGGTGTGTACTTGCCCTGTGCACTGTTGTGAACTTTTGTGTAGCCAGTTAGCTATATTACACATCAAGATGAAGATCAAGAGATTCATGTAAACCATAATATGTATTACTGCACAGGCCAGAGGAAGCGTTGGACACCTGAGTGGATGCTGGTTAGTTCAATGGTGCACCTACACTGTGAATGAAATCAGCTATTCAATTTTGCCTACCCTCTGCCACCTTTGTCATGCCACTGCTATGATTTTGCTATGTTGGCTACGAATTGTCATGCTTCTGAATGGCTCAAAAAGTTTTCTAGTGGGTATTGCCATACCCTCTGTGTGTCTATGTAACCACTGTAATGTTTGAATCGTGGTGTAGATGTACAGTGGTATTTAGTGTCAGGAGTACAAAATTAGTTCTAACATGCAGTGTCAGTGTTACAGTACTAAACCAGTTGTATATATGGTTGAAGATCAAGATGGCACAGTGAACCAACAACTCTCACATGCACCACCACACAACCACACCTAACCTAATTTTTACCTAATAATTCAAAGCTACATCTAACAAGTCAGTTGAGTCATCAACTGAGAACCCTACTCTTCCAATTTGCGAAATGCCTCTTGCATATCTTCATGCAGCTTGCTGAAGTCTGCCTTTACTTTCTCTTCCCCTTCAACATAGTGATTCTGTAGATTTGATGATCATAATAAGGATAATAATAAACTAGAGGGGATAAGGAGGACTATACAGGAATAAACCACATAGCCATTTGACATAAAGGTGCATGTGTACCACTTAGGCCATACCAATTTGATTAGTTGTTTCATGAATTTCCTAAACACTAAAAAAGAAAAGGTGTCAGTGTAGGTAGGTATAAATTTGAATACTATGCTGCATTCTCACTGTGAATTACATTGAACACTATGAACAGTCAAACCTGCTGGTCGTTCTAACACATAATATAAAAAGAGAACTAGTACTAAGCAAGGTATAGACAGAAAAGCAAATAAAGGCTTATAGCCACAGTATGCAGTAAATTTGTTTGCTGCTATTTCTGGCTACATTTACAACCACAAAACAAGCATGCACCTTCCTCTTGGTATGTGATGGATCTGTTTGCTGCGGCGTTAGTCATTAAAATGGCCAATGCCAAGGCCTGTAGAGTAGTTTGAGTCTCGGGACAACTTTCAAGGGTAAGCGACACCTCCAATGGATGTTACTACATATGCGCTAAAGACGTTGTATTTCTGTGCAAGTGTCCACCCACCATGTTTGACAGCTCTATGGCTTTGTGAGGTCCTTGTGTAACTGCCCACCATTCAAACTTTTTGCACAGTGACTGTAGATCGTTGCACAGTATGTACATATTGTCGTTGAGCTAACATATGTACATAGCTGCAATCATTCTGATGTGCTTCAGGTGCCACAACAGCCGGAAACAAAGATTCACACACACACTGGTCCGTAGCCTCGTCCACAGTATTCTTTGGTTACAGCACAAATTTTGTGTACTGCAACGAGGCTATAGGTCAGTCCGTTTTCTAGCATGATAAACTTGGCTAGAATCGTTTAGCTGAAACGAAGCACAGGTGAGGCGACAATGCGGGTAACCTACGCTTGGGGGTTGGTAGTTATATGGAGATAGTAGAACCATTCAAGCGCTTCCTCCATGAAACCGCGTACCCCCAAATTGTTGGTGCTTGAGCTGTGAGCACTTACGCTTGCTTGCTCGGACAATACTGTAAATCTATTTCTGATACAGAAATACATCAACCCAGAAATCTGTTAAACAACTAATAAATTGGAATGGCCTTATATCACAATATCTACTACACAAATCAACATAAGAAAATCTGAAAAACTGTGCCAGGTGATATGGAGCATTTCCTTGAAAACGACTGCAAGAAATCACTACTTTTTCCTCTTTTGATTTTCTTGTAAATACAGAAAACTTGAGTTGGCAATAAGTCTAGCAAACAAGGGTACATGTGTGATTTAAAGAATTATTCTCCAGGTGAACCAAACATGAAAAGTTAAGATTGTGTGCTGGACACAATTTGAAAACTTGAGGTTGAAAGCAAGAAGCTACTTATCAATGTCTTACAAAGAGAGACAGATACCGCATGCTACACAGATCTAAACAGCAACATCTAGTGAGAACCCTGATGTATCTGATAGGATCAATAATAGTGCAGTTACTGGCTCATTAAGAGTGCAATTCGAAATGAAATCATGATTTTCTTTTTTTTGGAACGAGACTAACCAGACCTCAAGTGGAAAGAAAATGGTGAATCAAATGCAGGTGGACAACTTGTCCATAAACAAATTATTAAGCTAACACACTACATATACCGTAAACTCTGGTTATTAGGCGCACCTTGCTGTTAGGTGCATATTATTTATTAGGCGCATGCTTCCTTCCTGGTACATGGCATCATTTATTAAGTGCATGTGCATTAAATAGAGACACGCTGGCAGGAGAGATCGAGTGAAAACCATGGCATCAAGAACACGCAGTACACTTGATGGTCATCCTGAAGTCAAGGAAAGAAGAGCTACACAGGTTTTTTCCGCTTCTGGCTAACACAAAGTCACAAGCCACATCATTCGCGGCTTACAAATACTAGGCCGGGCCTACTAACCATATTCAGTACAAATAATTTTCTCCTGTACGACACGTAGAGCCCCGCAAATCTCCTTGAATACACAATGGCTGTGAATCACGGTCTCTTCGAGAAGGATGGAGCCTTCTGATTTTACGTCGGTATTTGTCATGCAGGTGAACGCGTCTAACGATCTACTGCGCATTCCGGCATGCCTGCCTGTAGGGTGTGGCTTTCATTGCATCCCTTATTTAGCGCATATCCTCTATTAGGTGCATATTTGCTTACCACTTATGCTTATAAGCGCATGCGCTTATTAACCAGAGTCTATGGTAGTGTGGAAGCCTAGGGCAATTGTGGAACAGGAAATCAAATCTAGTCACTGGATAATGTGTTAAGCAAGCCTTGAGAGGTTCAATGGTAGCCTCGTACCCAGGCTCCTCCCCTGCAGAAAAACGGGGAGGAGCCTGGGTACGAGGCTAGTTCAATGGTAACTGCAAGACAAGCACACATACCAGTACACAATTACACACACATATAAGTAGCATGAAACTTAAGCTACAAGGGTTACTAGAAGAACAGGTAATCGCAATAAGGTGGTCTTAACAATTATAAGCATAGCCATTGCATCTTGAGTAAGGTGAAGCTAACTTGACACTTGCTATTGTACAAACACTCATGAACCACACCTCCCTGAAGAAAGGCAGGCCTAGATGTTTTGGTTCTCCATCACTGTTTTTCGTGATTGGTTTTCTTCCTTAATTAAAACTCACATGCTATTACACATGTAATTACTTTGTACACATTCTTCATTTACCCATACATAGTACTAGAATGTTTAGTTCATAAGGTGAATAATGAAAGTACATAATTCTGAATGTACTGTACACTTACGTCTAGTGTGGGAATTAGCCTTGTTCCCATGCCCATTTGAAAAATCAGAGAAAAGGGCCTAGTATTTAATGTTTTGCATGCGCTTTATTACCTGACATTCTGAAATTCTGGATAACAGTGTGTTATTTTCGTGTGTTGAGACGTCAGGCACATGTATATTGCTGCATATCCAAATGTACACTGTTGACAATGGGTATTTGTGTAGAAGACCTGGATTCTGCCATTTTGTATGCTTTCCTGCGACTTGGAAGCAAAGGGATGGCACTCAAACTCGAAGAGAAAGCATCTATGAAGCATTTCTCCTAGCTGCATATGGGTTTTGGCAAGTTAATTTGCATTACAAAATGGTATGAAGATTGCCCTAGCTGTGTCAACAGCACAATTCAAGTGGGGTTAGAAGGCCTGGGCAAAGAGCTAGGAGAACAGTGCTCACATCTTCAGCCATATAAGATATAAAAGCCAATGTAATTGTGTACATGTCATAGTTAATAACCACATGATATAGGCCATCATTTGACACACTCTTGCATAATTTCCAGGGCAGTAGTAAAGCAATTTAAAGGTGGTGTAGCCAAAGTCACATTGCGGTAAGCACGCAGCAGCTAGGAGCATGTTTCGTCAGGAAAATCTTAAAATTAGTCGCTTGGAAATTCCTTCGGAGGACATTAATTTTAGGGAGTATATCACCTGTATTTTGGGAAAGCAAAATTTCGATACTTGCTACATGTTCACACTGTAAAGTAGTAATGATTGCCGGTTGGTCGTAACTTGGTTATAACATAGCAGTTACATACTTATGGAAGGTGCCTGCAGGTATGCTCCCGCAGCGAGTATTTTGCACTTCTTACCTATGCTATGTTTCTTGGCATAGGATGATTCCGATTGACTAGACTGCCATCACATGGAGTTAGATCTACATAGCTGCATGACAGTAGGCTAGCATGTATACTAAAGAAAGCAATCTACTAGTTGAACTAACTCATTATAAAGAGCAATAATTCACCTTGAATTTCATCCGTGTAAGCTGGTGAATGATGTCAGCCAGATTATCTTTAATAATAGCCCATGTGATTTTATTGTCTGACTGTGAGGTGTGTTCCACAGCTTGCTGTGCCAGGTTGTAAAATGCCACAATGTTGGTCAACATTCCCACTGTCTTGTAGAAAGGGCAGTATCGATCATACGGAGTGTATGAATTCTGCTGAAGGAAGTCATCCTTGATGAGTTTGGCTACCTCCAAGATAATTTTGTCAGATTCAGCCAGGGAACCCTGTAACAAAATACCAAGAGTGAGAATAACCATAGAACAGCTTGCTATCACAAAACAGTGAAGAATATATAAACATACCTTATTACACCAGTTAGCATGCAATAACTGCGATATGCACGCTAACGAGTGTAATAAAGTATATATTATCCATTACCACAACAGCGTTGTGTCTCTTCGCACACAAAGTACAGAGCAACTCGCCGTTCGAACGCACCGGTTCTAGTTAAAGCACATTGTGGTTGCTAGGATACCGCGTAGCCCCAGCCCATGCAATAACACCCGTGCAATATCGTGTGATATTGCACGGCACGGGAATAGGAAAATACTGTTGTAGAAATATCAACTGGATATTATCTCTATTATGGACACACTGGCAATTTCTTCATTGATGTACATGTTTGGTGCTGCTGGTACACAGTATGTACTGAGCATTTTGTGAAGTCTGTGGTAGTATGTCTTTCACAGTTCATGGGAAGGAGAAAATACTAGTAGTGATGTTAATCAATAGGTGAGTAGCAGCAGTGGAAATACGACTATAGCAGGACAGTATCCAGGCATGCTTTACGCCCTGGATGGATGCAGACCACCAACTTGATCAGGTACTCTCCTGTACCCTCTTGCAGAGTGAACTAACTCTCAGCTCAAAAAAGAAGCCTTATCTATCAACTTTGGTATTAGGAAATTTCATCAACTTTTGTACAGTTGACACTTTACTCTTGTGATGGACCACAAACCATTATAACCACTTTCCTCGGTTGGAAAAATAACATTACTACAGTTGTGACTGCTCAGTTACAAAGATGGGCTGGTAGCCTACTTGTATAATGTTGAATTTCACATGACAGCTGATGTCCTGTTCAGAACTTTCTACTCACTAGTAGTCTCGACACTTACCTTTTCTATATACTGGTACTTCAAGTCAATACCTTGCCTGTGAGAACAGAGCTATTGAGGAAGGCAACAGGAGAGAACCCAATTTTGTCAAAAGTTGTGTGATATACGTTGACTAGTTTGTCTTCAGAACCCGATTCAGACTCGATTCATTATCAGATACAGTTAACGTTACAACTTGTATTTGCATTTTTGGTTGTTGAAGGGTTGAACTTCTTAATTACCTTAGTACAACACATTAGCCTGTCTCAGTAGCACCCAACAAAGATGTGATTTTACCTAAAGGAAGATTTAATGCAACAGTAGTTCGAATACCTTCCCAACAAGCTGCACAATCTCAGAAAGATCCTCTTCTTCCTGCAAGATCTCTTTCACCTGAGGAAAAAGATGAGTTAGTGCAACAAATATCTACTTAGAATGCTTGCTTGTTATAAGTGAATGAGTATTGATGCCAGCTCCTGCTCAGGGCCAGATTGACAATGGTTGACACGTTAGAACCAGAGGGCGTTCAGACGACTGATAACTGAAGCACACAGATTTAATTATAACGTCATCCCACATGATTCTAACAGTATGTGATATTGATCGTGAGTGAGTTGCAGCGCTACCGTTGAGTGTCATTGAAGTTGATGTGCTACTATCAAGCTGTTATCGACATGTGATGCATCCCCTGGCTAAGTGAACCTCTGGACAACTGCTTGTGTCGTAAGTGCCAAATGTGGAAAAACATAAGGCATCACTCAGTTTCCTGTGCATGCTGTGGTATTAACTTCATTGCGAAGCCTGCCTTGTAAGCAGAAGTCATGCCGTATCTTCAGCTGCTCTCTACTAATCAGAACTTTCAGATACCTGAACATGTCTGTGAACCGAACATATTTAGCAAAGCCACACCCACTATTTTCAGTTACTTTCACCAGCCAGGTGTACAAATGGCTGTTTCAGGGTTTGCTGTATTCATTGAATATATAGCAGCTGAAGATACAGGATATCTTCTAGTGGTAAGGCTGGCTTCACAGCAAAGGTATTATAAATTTGCAAAGTGAGCTGGAGGGTACTGTATGCACAGAAAACTAGGAAACTGATCAATGGCTTACAGTTGTGCACACTTAGCACTTGGTATATATGCAGTGTCCAGAGGTTCACTTTCAGACCCTGTACCTAGAGGATTGATCAAACACTGGTGACAGCTTCATACAGCACATCAGCTGTAAGCGGCTAAGCTGCAGTGCAGCAGCTCACTCGTGATTCATATCCCCTACAGTTACCTCCACTTGGGCTGACATTATATTGGATGCAGTCTTCATAATTATGCTAGTGACCTGAAATTTTCATTCATCTGAACACCCTATGGTCTCAACATGTTTGGATGTGACTTCCTATGGTATTGGCAGATTGATCTCCCACAGAAGTGCTCTGTATGCATTTCAGATCTGGTCTTTAATGATCAAGTGATCTTTCAAATGCTAATCTTTAGCCACCACAGTAAACAGCCGCCATGGTGTACAAGGGGCTTCTATGAAGATCTTAGTGAACAAAAAAATTACTTATAAGTTTCTAGTATGTCTTGAATCGGAAGACTAACACTGCCACATAAATTAAAACAGCTGTATAAATGCTACAAAATTAAGATCATGTGTTAAAATGCTCTATGTTTTTATGTACCGTAATTATTTGAATACTACGTAAGCATAAATAATTAGGTTGTGACCTTACGTTAGATTGGATAAATTCCTGAAATAGAACTTCTTATGTAAAATTAGATCTTATGTTGCATAAGAATCACAAGGCCTGCTTTGGTAAGCTAAGTAAGTGTATAGCTGTTTTTTCCTAGAATTGTGTACAGAATCACAAATTATATGCGGAAACATGAAGGTGGGCTTTTGCAAGCCTTGTAAGTGTATAGCTGGGTTTTTCCTAGAATTGTGTACAGACCTGGATGAACTCTGCGACCAATGAAGGTTGCACCAAATAAGTGCATGGCTCTTTTTTCCTGGAATTGTGCAGACTTGGACGAACTATGAAGGACAGTACACCTGTTTGTGAGACTGGTAGGAAGGCCAAGAAGGTTGGAGGTTGGCTTCAGTCAATATCTTACGCTAAATTGGACTAGCGTAAATAAATTAAGGCTCCTGCTTACATAGCATTAGATTCATGATAAATTCCTGAAATTGAATTTCTTACGTTAAATTGGATCATACGTACGTAGTATTCGAATAATTACGGTATACAAAAGTGGAAGCTGGGTTGTAGACAAAACTAACCTGTGTTCTGAGAGGCACAAACTCAGGATGGTGCTTGTCATAAAACTCATCCAGTATTCTCATGTACTTGCTATAGCTCATCAGCCAGTTGATAGAAGGGAAGTGCTTGCGCTGAGCAAGTTTCTTGTCCAGACCCCAAAACACCTGTCATTAGAAAGAGTCTCTGTAGTAACTTGAACTTTAATAACTCACACAAATTTAACTCAACATAAGCCAATGCCCTGCAACGCTGCTTATGTAGCTTGTCTTCTGTGACTTAACGGTAAGAGTGTCTGACTAGTATTCACAAGGTCTTGGGTTCGAATCCCAGCTGGATCCCGGATTTTTGTCCGTGGATTTATTTCTCACTCTCTCAGGAAAAAGTATTCATGAGCGCCTTTTGTCATTTACAGTAAATAACATCAAAACCTCTGAAAAAGCTTTGTGTTTGGTAGCCCTTGTCACACTACTACCACCCCTTCCTGTCTTTCCTGAATAGTGATGTAAGCAGAAAGGTGTCCAATACTTGTTACTAATCAGTAGGCAGGGAAGTCTTATTTGGCATTGCAACTCTGTGTGGTAGGTCCTAAGTTGGCTAATTGCAGGTTGGACGGTCTGCTCTATTTAGAGAATCATATGTGTGGTCAAAACCTGTGACAGCTCGGTACACACACAACACATGAATGCCCTCTACGATCTCTGTGCGGCCCAATCAGGTATGTATAATATTGGCAACAAGACTTAAACCAATGCATAATTAGTGGATATGTGTTTTTAAGTGAAATACACTTAAAACATAGCTGTGCAGGTTCTCACTGCATTCACAATGCAGGAACTATGTTGGCATACTTCCATGCATGTCCATAATGCAAATAAGTCACATCTGCCTATTGTCTACTCATGACTTCACACTAGGCATGAGCCAATTATTCCCCCAAAAATCCCAGTTATTCTTTTGAGAATTTCCTCCAAAAATCCCCAATTATTCCCAGATATTTACCAGTAATTCTCAAAATATTCTGTTGGCAGTGTCTCACCACCAGGATGAGACTTGTCATGGGCCACTAGAGACTTCGCTATATCTCTTTACCGAGCTTCCTTTGCTCCACCCCTCTTAATACTGTCAGCGTGCTTCTTTGTCTTGATATGGGTTTTCAGCACACTAATCTTTGTGCTTAACTCTTCCCTGCAAGCCTGGCAGAAAAGCTTGCCAGCCGAAACAGTGAGCTGCTCGTCAGGGAACTCTCGCACTCGTTGTGAAGGGGTAACAGATTTGGGATCGAAGGTGCCACGCGCAGCTGACCTTCGCTTCCCACGTGGAGGCGGGTTGATAGCTACTTTCCGCTTTCTCGCGATGGTTGCAGGTTGAGGACAGTGTAGCGTCGCGAGAAATGAATGGCCAGGTACCGCTTCATTGTCTACCGTCGCTGAAGCAGAAGGGCCCACAGCGTTAGAGCCACTCGCTTGACTTGCTTGAGTCGCTTCCATCATTGCCGTATAAACCTCGTTCCCAGTAACCTGCATGGGACGATGCTGAAAACTGTCGATAATTCTCGAATTATTCCCAGTTCCCGTAGCAGCCTATTATTCTCAAAATTATTCCAGCATTATTGGCGCATGCCTACTTCACACATGATAAAGCTTACCAGGCTGTGTGAGAGCCTAAAATGATGTTAAACTGTGAGATAAGGGGCTTTGTCTCAGATGAGTGTAGGTGGTTAACTAGAAGCGGCTACATATCAGACAAAATCACAATTATACCAGGGACATGTGGAGAAATTTCAAAACTCACCTGCACAATGTTGAGCGTCTGCGCAGTAACAGGATCAGAGAAATCCCCTCCAGGTGGGCTCACAGCACCTACAATACTAACACTGCCTTCACGAGTAGGGTTACCCTGGCATGTCACACGACCAGCCCTCTCATAGAAGGAAGCTAGACGGGCTCCGAGGTATGCAGGAAATCCATTCTCTGGAAGAAAAGCATGTACTACCAGCATTAGTACAGGAAGCAAGGTAAATATCTAGTGCAGTGAGCAAATTGCATGCCGTCATTAATCTAACAGAATGGTAGGAAATCAAATCATTTCAAATCTGGGTTCCGCTAGACTGGATTCACGAAAAATTTCAGGTACTGAATTTTTTCTGTTAGATTAGATCTGTCATTGGAATGGAAACACATCTTCCAAAAGGGCACTAGACATGCACAGAGGTGTCCTCACCTCAGCCTTTGTTGCTTTAACTACTTGCAGTACTAAGGCTTTCCCAGAACTGCGCAGAGCCACTTTTGTTTGCAGTCTTGTATTTGATAAGAACATGGTCTGGACACACTACAACATCTTTGCCGTCGACTTCACAAGTGCTGTTCTAAACAGCCTCTCTCTGCCAGTGACTTACCCCAGTTTGCTTCGCAAAGATTGCTTTGTGGTTTTTGCAATGTAACACAAAAATAGAATTCATCTTAGCCTGGTTCCCGGCGCCGCGCAAAATGGGAAGGGAAAGGAGTGCCTGGTGTCTACTGTTCGCACATGCATCAAGTTTCCATGATAACCCTAGATAACCTGCATACTACTCCACTACACTAAAATTATGACAAATTTCAGTTCACCTGTTGAAAGGCCACACGGCAGGACTAGGCTCCCTCTGAGACACATTTGGGCGGATCTGAAGCCAGCTATGACATTGCTTTGATGGAAATAGTCTGCATCATTTTGTTTGAGGCAATCAGTAAACTTCAAAGGAAAGATTATTCCATGTGTGTTGCAGTGTTTAGGGAATGGACAAACATATGGATGATTCCTGCAAGTGAAGAGCTGAATGCTGTCATCGCTCCTGTATTGTTGCCAACACAGAGCGTGGTTGGAGGCAGGCATCTTCACATGAGAGAAATTGGCTGTCCCACGAAACTTAGCGTAATGGAGTTGCCCATTAGCGATATGATACAGTTTTCCAAAAATTCGTACAAATTAACTTGCATGTGCACATAGTAGACACTAGGTGCTTCTTTTCCCCTCCCTTCGGCACCGGGAACCAGACTGTGATGCAGAATGTCTCATTCTCTTTGTGATCTGTATTCACTAAGCCCTTTACATTAGCCCTATGTATGGCAGTACAGTGTGAATTTAGTCAATCATCAAGGTGCCGTGAAAGATGCTCTATTTCAGAGGGTTTAAGAAGCTTGTAACAAGCAACCGCCACAAATTAATGAATGTCCCTGGATGACCTGAAAACTAGCAACATGAATACTTCCATAGGAAGTGCTCACTATGAGCACAATGTTTAATAACTTTTTGTGGTCACTTCTGACTGTTGTATCCTACATGGAGGCTCTTATTCACTGATATGCTCAGAAAATACTGGGTAAAGGTAAAATGGATGGCTGCTGTAGTGGTTACAATGTCTTCAGGTATATCACAGCACTGACACTGTCTGAAGTCACAGCTACGTACATAATCACTGTACGAATAGTGGGAATCGAGTTACCAGAGACTGTATCATGGGTTTTCATTTTGACACAGAATTGGCATAATTAGAGTGTCTACAGTATCCTATACCTTGATAGGATGTATGTTGGGTGTGATAAGTTGGCAAAAATACATCTCTCAAAGAAGTATCAGTGTCTCTATTTGAAACATATTTTGTTAGTAGAGTCCTGTAAGCAGCTCACCTGCAGGCATCTCAGCCAGTCTGCCTGAGATCTCTCTAAGAGCTTCTGCCCAGCGAGAAGTGGAGTCGGCCATCATGCTCACATTATAGCCCATGTCACGAAAGTATTCGGACAGAGTGATACCTAGTGGAGGAAAGTATCATGCATGATAAATTTAACTCTTTACCGACCGTATCAAATTATTGTAATATTACGTGAATGACCACACAGGAATTCCGGAAGCGGCCTAGACGACATGTTGTATACTCCGTGTTATATCTCCAGTTGCAAACCAGCTACAGACTTCTGGTCAAAAACATTGGAGAGCCTTAGGCTTTGCCTAGCTTCGCTGTAGTTTTGAAGCTTACCACCAAAGAACAAGCTTGGAGATAAACCCGAACTTTTTATACCGGAAGTTGCTACCTTCGGTCTGTTCTGGTGCCTGTAACTTGGATGTTACAGTTCTGCTTCCTTTGAAATCTGTAGCGAAGTTAGAGCTTTCATTTAGCTGTATATTGCTTTTTATCGCATCTTCGTAGCTTGTATACTTCTTGAGATCGGTTGCGACAAACACGGCCTGGTCGATTGCGGTAGCACGACACGCTACGCTACGTTCAACTTCCGCCTCATCAAAGTACTAGTTTCAATCAAAATGTGCACGACTAGCTTCCGGTGGGTGTAATGAATACTGTTACACGCGTGTACGGTGTGTACTAAACCGCTATCTGCCGGGGGAAACACCCAAAGGCAGGTAAGTACTCATGACGCCGTTTGGCGTCATTGGTCATACGGGAACATTAATCTCATGACGCCGTACGGCGTCATTGGTCGGTAAAGAGTTAACTGTATGGGAATTTACTTGTACAGCGATCAAACTAATGAGTTTGCTAACACAATTAAGGAACACTAATGTGATCACGTCCAAGACACATTTTGCAACTACCTATATTAGTGTACAAATCTTGCCAAATTTTTGATTACGATTTGCATAAAAGCTTGATTTCAGTGTAGCGGAGCCTTTTTCACCTCACTTAGCTACAATGTTTACCATGGGAGAGTACATCTGAACTGAATCTCATGCACTAAGCAGCTTAGATTGACAATAAAGCTCTTACAGAGGAGCTGGCCTGAAGGTTTGGGAGATTTACTGCCTTCTTGCTGGTTTACATGTGTACGTAGTTTAGTTGACAAGACTTACCAGTGTAGATAGAGGCCTCCCTTGCAGCTACAGGCATGTTGGATGTGTTGGCAACTAGTGCAGTGCGTTTCATGATTGATTCTTCCACCCCACCAATTTCAACCTTCAGCTGCATAAGACAGGAAAAATAATGATCACTATAACATCTTCCCATGTTAAGCTCAATTGTGGGTACATTGTGTAGGTAATATTTACAGGTGCGTAGCCACCCGACCGGAAGTCCTGGCAAGCCAGACTCTCCTGGTTTTTGCATAAGAGCCTGGTTTTGTGTCATACTATTGACGAGTAGAGCATATAATTGCAAGCTTATGATAATAATGGATTTGTGAGTGAAAAACCTTACCTCAGGAAAATCACGAAGTACCTCTGACATTTCGTTCCCACGTTCTCCACAGCCCACATAGATGATCACGTCTGAGTTGGAAAACTTTGACAGGGATTGGGAGATCACTGTCTTACCACAGCCAAATGCTCCTGGAATGGCAGTTGTGCCACCCTGCACACAGCTGCAGCAGGGATACGTATATATGTACATAACAGAGAGATGTTAAAAATGGTGATTTGTGTCATGTTGACTCATTGTGTTAGAAACTAGCTGAGTTCAAGGACTGGTTAGGCTTAGTTTGACAAACCTGCTTTACTCGGCAGCAGTGAGACAGGGGATAGAGATAAGATCAACAGTGAAAGTGTGGGTACTTACTATGTACTCAAAATGATGGAAATCCACAAAACAAAGTTTGCTGAAAATTTCAGTGAAGTAAATATTCTGCTCTTACTTGATGATGCATAAGTAGATAAGTCCTCACCAAAGATAGCTAAGCATCACATATGCCAGCCATTTCTCCAGCCAGGGCAACTAATGTGGCTACACATGCATGGACTATAGCCTCGTTCCCAGTCTCTCCCCGCTAAGGAGGGGGAGAGCCTGGTACATTTATCACGTGTGTGACGTCAAGGGTAGACGCGAGGTAGACACGACTTAATTGTGTGTGGGCATGCACGGAAATTGACGGAATCCCGCCCACATCGTTTGGAGCTGGTGATCAAAGCAAGTACACGCGTAGCTACGATGGCACAAAACACTGCTGCCTACAGCAGCTGTAAATCGCAAGGTAGATCGGTGTAGTAGATTCTCAGAGTGTCAGACACAGCACCAGATGGGCTGAATGGCAAGAAATTTTGTGATTTGTTGTGTGTTGTAAGCTAGCGTCATTGTTGTTCGGGTTGTCACCACTGACTCAAGAAATCGACTAGTTCTACGTGGAGGTAACACACTAAAGCCATATTTACCTGAAAAGAAGACTGTAGTGGTCTTGAAAATGCTTGTTTTTGAACGTGCATGGGCGCCCAGCTTAGTCCACCTCCAGCTTAGTCCACCCCCGTGTAATTAAGTCGTGTCTACCCCCGATGTCACGCACGTGATAAAATATACCAGGCTCTCCCCCTCCTTAGCGGGAAGAGCCTGGGAACGAGGCTACATGTACTAAGCTTTACACCGAAATGATGAGGTAAATTTCTGGCACTTATGAGTGCCGTTTATGCATGGCCCAGGCTTATCTGAAGTGACCTCAACCAATTCGTACCGCCTGTGAGCGGCCTGCCGTTGATGGTCGGCAGAAGCACAAACCAGAATTACATTGTAAGTTGCCATGCGTGCTTCAACTTCAGTTGTCTTTGCTCCGGGTCGCCGACGCTGCACTCTGACACAGTTAGCCTTGTCCCCAGGCACTCTCCTCAAAAAATCAATCTTCGTGAAATATTTAAATGCACTCATTTAGAATTTACAGTAAGTGGTCGGTCCAAGCAAGCAAGCATAGATACACACACGTGCGCAATGCAGTCACGCTAGTGTGGGGCTCGCTCAGGCTCGCCTCAACAAGCAGTGTATACAATATAAGCTGTACTGTGCTGATTCTAAAATATGATTGGCAGGTAAACTTCGAGGGCAGCTTCTGGGGAAAGTCCCCATGGGATACTCTAACTATCTAGTCTTCTACTGATTTTCTCAGTTGTGTAATAACTATGCAAAAGCAGGAAGCTAACTCCGGTTTATGGGTTGCTTCTAGCCCGTTGCTATGTGGTTCCTATGTAATACAGTGCATCTTTGTAATTTGTATCCTGTAGGCATAAACTACAGGTAACTATATTTTCCTGGGGTTATGCAGAAATATATATAATAATTTTGTGCATTCTATCTGCTCAGCATTGCAACAATCAAATGGGTCGACGACAGCGATAGATAGTCCGAGAACAAGCCAGCAAGGAGAAGCCCCAAAGTGGACGAAAACCAAACCGGTAGAGCCTTGTGTTCATGGTGGCTACCAAGCTAGCTTTGAGGCTTGTTTCACGGATTTACGTATGAGGCCTCGAGAAACAGAATCTTTCAACAGCACTGTTGGGAAAACAGTAGAAAGTGTCACAGCATGATGTGGTTCTCCGTCAATTCTCATAAAGCTTCTCCATTCGGACCTGTTTTCGGACTGGCTGTCGTTGTCCCATTGCAGTGTTGAACGGTTTCAAAGTCGTAATATTTCCAGCTACGACAAAAGTGAATGTTACTACAGGTAACTGAGTAGCTATAGCTACGTAGCTAGAGTACTAGTGCAACTGTCCACGTTCACAAATAAACATACTGCTGACATAGTAACACATTGAAGCGCATACGCAAACAGGGCTAGAAGACAGTTATTAACCGGACCCTTGGGCTTTAGTTGATATATAAGCAACACTGCCTGGCGGTGATTATATATCTACTAAAGTCCTCGTGAGCAGTTAATAACTATAACAAAAATTCCAGGTGCATATGGACACTATGGGGTTTCAAGGGATAGTGTGAACAACTGCAATTTTCTTACACACTAAGATTGCCATGTAAACTTGCCTATTATATTCTGTTACTAGTTTCTCTTTTGCTTATACAAATAATGTAGCTGATAAAACTTCATATGCTGTGGAGCATCTTGCCTAAGCTGTGTTTTACAGTGAAAAAGCAGTAGGTGAAGAGCCAGGAGTCATTAAGTGGTGTCCAGGTGAAGACCGAAGCTACGTACCAGTGTTGTGCATAGATGATTGTGAAAGCTGTTGGGTGCCTGAGAGTTGTAGCTCAGTGGTCAGAGCAAAGGCAATTAAAGCCAGGGCTCTGGAAGCATTACTACGTAAGCTTAATTTCTAGCAAGGATCAGTTTTTCATTTCTTTCTGATTTGCTCTATTAACCTGCTAATCCTTTATGTGCATGTTGTATGATCATTCACAGTTGTCACTAACTGGTTTATAAATCTTAAGGCTTATCTGAACTATTAAACATCTTACGGGAAGAGAGAATCCAGCACCCTTTGGCCAGTTAGCAAGGGGTAGTTGGCAGCTAGCTTGTCAACAACTGGGCGCATCTGACGCACAGGCCATACCTATAGTGATGAAAAGTAAAGGGAATGAGGTATAAGAAACTGATTAGTTGAGCACCATGCTTTACTATTAATAGCCTGTATAGCCAGACAATATGCAGTTTACAGATTGACAATTGAGCAACAGCAAACAATATTTTTGCAATTCAGAACTACGTACACTCCAACATACTCCAGAGTTTAGTACTACACAGCTGAAAAAAAAAGCTGTATCGCAAGGTTTTATTAAAGAACAAGCTTCACTCTGAAGAGAGGAGTCAGACTTATATAAGTTTACGCGCACTTAACAGTAAATACCATAAAATCGGGACATTAAGCACTGGTGCCTATTTTCGAAATTAGCAGCCAGAATGGGTGCTTATTTTCATGGGGTGCTAATAAACACATGTAATTTTCTGGTAGCGTGCAGTTGTGTGGGAACGGATATACCCCTGGTATTTTAGGCTTAAAAGGTTCTTTCTCTGCTAATCTCTGTCCAATATTTATAGCCGTTGCCAACCCCCGCCCACCAACGTAAAGTGCGTTGGAACCAACGAATCCATGAGAGGTTTTCACTAATCCCTGGATATGTTTTATCAAGAGGCCTTTCCTTACTTTCAGTTTGTATCCCGTGTTGATAGCTTGCTTACAATCGGAGATAGACACTGGCGAAGATTAGCCGCTACGTTCGAAAAGCCGAAATAGCAAATTCACTTCCGTTTGCATGGTAACGAGTGCCTTTTCATGTGGGGTGCCTATTTTTGTATGGGTGCTTATAAACGGGATGTAAGACTTTAGTTATGACAAGCAAGCCACAGGTACACAAAACCTAAAAGTGGCCAGCCAATCAGCATGTCATAATAAAATGTCAAAATTAACTTATTTTTTGTGCACCCAGCTTGCCCCCCAGTTGCTTGTACCTGAGGCAGGGCTTCCCGTCTGGCCCGTTTGACACTGTGCTTGGGAAGTATGGGTGCTCGGTGATAGGGGTGACTGAGCTGCAGCAATTCTCTGGTCCACCGCCATTAGCAGGCGCTCAGTAGCTTGGTCAACTGCCTTCTTTACTGACTCAGCCACCATCCCTTGTACTATCTGCAGTGCCTCTTGGCCTCCTGGCACGGTCGTAGCGGGTGCTGCTTGTTGGTTTTCCATCACCGTGAATTCTGTAGCCAAGAGCCACGTTTTGCCAAACTTGCGCTAGAACTCTGACTCACGCTCTCTGGCCAACACTAATGCAGCAAATGAGGGCAGTGGTACCAGCAGGCATTCACTCTCCCCTAGCATACCATTGGCAGAGGGGATTGGTACTAGCCATGGGGGGTCAGACAGCCAAGCGTCAGGAACAGCAGCAATTGCAGTAGGGGTGAACACCCCACCGGTCCCCCTCAAGCTGGCTGAGAAGATATGGCGAAAGGAATTCATTGACTTGAGTGAACTCTTACCAGCACGACTTGGTGCACCAGAGCTAACCCTCTCGGATCTGATAGCAAAACGGGACAAAGTCAAAGAGAGCAAAAAGATCCACACCATCGAGCAGTGGGTGGTCTGCTTCAACGCCTACATCAGTGTGATGTCGGTTGCTACCCAGAACGGGTGATCGATTTGCTGGCATATTCCTCAACAATCACAAAAGCTAGTGCCGACTATGAGGATAGGATACCCCATGGCTAGCATACGATTGCCACTTCCGCAAGCTGGCTGAAGCCAATTGGCGGCAAGACTGGTCGCAAGTTGAGTCATTGCTGTGGACATTGTATTTTGCGAATGCCAGACTCAAGAGCGCACAGGGAAGTCTTTCAATTGTTCCAGTACAGGAGGAGTCACTCACCAGAGGATCAGCAGCAGACAAGCAGAAGAGCTTGGGGGGAAAATGGCAAGCAATGTCAGTGAAGCAGGAATCACAGCATCCCCAGCCATATTGGAAAAAGGGCCCCCAGATTTGCCGGCGATGGAACAGGGCACCAGGGGGGTGTAATGATCCTTCATGTACGTACTACCACATCTGCCTCGAGTGCCATGCCCGAGATCGATGCCCACTGGACCGACCCAGTAAAAGCGAAGCCCCAACAGTCCTTTTGGGGTTCCTTCAGGAACCCTCAGTGAGGTCAATGCCCAGGCCACAGATAAGTGTTGTGTTGAATTACCACATATATTATCAAGAGACATTGAAGAACCAATCGAGTTATCGTTATTGGATATTTTATCACAAGAAACTAAGGATTTAGAGGTACACACACACACAGAGCAAGGACTCGTAGTGATCAGCAGTACACAGGCTATAACTACACTAATGATCTGTTAGAGGTAGAATCATGTAGACCTGGGCACCCAACACCACCTCTACCAGCTGCTGCTAGTCGCATAATGACACCACTGCAGGCAGACAACTGGTCAGCGGCACTCACTCACCATCCAGACCAAGCTTTTGCTGCATTCATTGTCAGAGGAATCAAGCAAGGATTCCGTATTGGCTTCCAACATACCAAGCACAACTGCACGCCAGCACTGCAGAACATGAGATCAGCCATTGTCAACCCAAGACCGGTAAAGGAGTACCTCCAGGAGGAAGTAGCAGCTGGCAGAGTCGCAGGACCATTCAATCCCAGATGGATGGCGATCGTTGTCCGGGCTTCGGAGTCGTATTAAACGCCGATCGTTCTTCCTGCGGTGACCTAACAACTATTCCATTCCATAGTTTTACACAAGCTGGCGAACTTTTATAGCATCTCCCTCTTTGAAATATGAAGGGCAAAGCGGCTCAGATATTTGCCGTCCATTGACTTCAACGATGTCCTGTAGACGCTCCAGCCAAACTTTGCCGTTGTACTGTTTGCTGTCGTTGCCAACACACTGCACTGGAATACGATCCATCAGAGACGATCAAATGCGAACTGAAACGCAAGTATACTCGTAGGCAAGCTGCAGTAGCGACTGCAACTCGCCCCTAGCCCTGCGCGCAAGCACCGCTACCGGCCCGTCGTCGTTGCAAGACTTTCCCCCTATACCGTAAGTATCACCATAGTACAAAGCTATACTGGAGAATATCACGAGTTTGTTGCCGTCTGTATTGTTACGAGTGCGCAGCACGAATAACAATGTCAACGGCAACAAACGAGTGATATTTTTCCGGTATAGCTTGGTACTATGGTGATAATGATTTTATCAGAAAAAATTATGAACCTTCGATTTCATTGCACGTTCAGATGCACGCATGTAACTTGTAGTACCTGATACGGATTCTCGCGTGACTTGTAGTAAAGAAACACGGCTTTTTATAAACTGTGCACAGCTGCAAGGCTTCCCCATTGACTCCCATACATTAGCGTGTACTTACAAGTTACTGACTAATCAGTGAGCTATTACACTTTTGCACTGTTGACCAATCAGTGAGCTATTACACTTTTGCACTGTTGACCAAACAGAGAGCTATTACACTTTTTCACTGTTGACAGTCTGTTCTTCAACCAATCAGAGAGCTATTACACTTTTTGCACTGTTGTTCAGCCAATCAGTGAGCTATTACACTTTTTGCACGGTTTACATGTACAAGAAAAATATGTTGCGACACTATTTGGCATTTATTGCACTGTTGTTAATGGAGCTTAACTATGGTCATATGATTAGTTAAACAACTAGATGTAAACCTGGCATTAATGGATGATATGTGTATGCTCCAATAGCCCTGCAAGTACCGTATAGCAGGTATTTTTACCCTTTTTACCCTACAGACAGTCCTGTCCATGAAACACGTCACTGCTACAATAGCCATCCCGCGAAGATAGTTACCAGCCCACTCTCTTTCTTGGTTTAGTCTGCTGCTGTCCGTGACAAGTCTTGCGCGAGCCAGCCAGCCCACTTCCGCTAGTGATACTAGTCCGCACGCCGCTAACGAGTGCGTCCACAACCATAATACTGCATAACTAGGCAAATGTCTCTGTTGCTAGCATCTCTGGTATAAACTATAGCTAGCTTACTTCATGCATGCTTGGTGAATGTTATTAAAATTCGCTTCCGTGAAAATTTAACCCGCGAAAATTTTGCCCTGCGAAAAATACCCGCTATACGGTAGCATACAGTACAGTGGTCACTGAAACCTAGGTACCTGTGTCATGGTGAACTTTGACTTTTCTCCATCAAATTCAGTTTCAAGAACTGTCTCCTGCAATAGCAAATAGTATGCAACATGAAGTAATTACTTATGTTACAGCATCCGGTGGGGATTAAGAACTGTACCAATTAAACCGGGTGCCTCCCCCTGTCCCACCCTTTCTGCTGACGCAGAACCTGCGCGCACAGTGTGCAGAGACCATCTTTTCTGCGCAGTGTGCAATATGATGTTATCAAAAGTGCACTATAGGGTTTAAAGTGTTTTAAGCAATAAACTTAAAAAAAAAATTCATGCAATTAGCCTTGTCGACTGATGGTTTGATTGGTCGACTGCTCGACATGTCGACAGATGGTTCGATTGGGCTGGTTTTGTCCACAGTCCTGAATCATGGTAGCACCAAAAATCAAAAATTATAAAAGGCCGGAGAAAGCCTCATCTTCTTGTTGTAACATCGAACACCTGAAGCCTTGAAGTCTTTGTCATACCTTGGACATTTGAAGTTATGCTCAAACGCTGAGGGAGGTTATACACACACAAGTTAGACCAAGCCTTAGTGACGCCATTTTCCTCTCAAAAGTCAGTATGGCACTGTACCAGTGCTGCCGGTGCTGGAGATTACCCGATAAGCACTGTAAGTCCATGAAAATAAGCTGTGAGCAGGAACGTATGTATGTACTGTAATGATGCACAAAGCGGAGATGGAAGTAAAAGGTTAAGGGAGTGGACCAGATATATGGGCTGGAAATGATACTGTATGATGGACAGAATAGTGTTGGGAAGATTGAGGCTTTAGGTATATTTTGGTAGGCATGGCAATGTGTATTTGTGTTGTTAAGTGGTATAAAGTTGTATTCCAGAGCTCTTCCTTGCTGTACGTTGGCAAAAAAGCTCAATATAGGCTAGTACTGTGTGTACCAGTGCTAATTAACATAATGTTAAGTCGTTGAATTGAGTAACAACAGTAGACAATCTTACATAAAAGACATGTAAGTGTTTGCGTTATTGAGTAAATTTCATACAGTTAAGGCACCAAATAACCTGTCCGCTTTATGGAGTAGAGGGATGTCTGCTGGAATATAATGTATGGTTATTAATTTGAATGGAATCTATATCTGAGTAAAATGTCTGTTAAAAAGAGGTTTCAGAGGTTTGTAATAGTGCGGTTCCAGTATACCAGCCATTCAATACATTGATCCTTCAATCCAGGAGTTGAAAACTGCCTCTCAAGTTAACACCATTCGGTAATGCCTGCATAGCAAGCATAAAACCTGTGGATAAAACTCATTTTTTGATCGTTCTATGGTGTGCCAGGTTGTCAACACTCTTGACTGCTTTACCCTCCTGTCATGCACCTGAAATACATGTAGTAACTATGTCTTGTTTCAAGGACTCTAATTAGTTTGCATGGCTATACTGTCCTGTCATAGCTACATGCGAGTACTCCACAGTCCACACAGCAATGTGATACAGTGTCCACTTACATCGATACTGTACTCTCCTCTCTCAGCTATGAAGGTGATGGTGCCAGCTGCTTTGGGTGGTAGCATAATACGCTGCTCGATCAGTGTGTTTTCCTGCACTGTGGCAAAGATATCTCCTCCTGAGATGTGGCTACCAACCTGGAGTTAAGCATGAAGAGGTGCTAAAAAATGTACTGAGGGAATGGACAGTGGCGAGAGAAGAGGGTTAGCGAAATATGTGACACGCTGAGCAAAAACCCGGCACATTGCGCATTTTATGAAAATCGAGATAAGACTGGAATCGGTATACCAATGTGTAATTGTGCGGCAGAAAAAAAATGGAAGCGATCGGTTGCTTGGTTCCTGAGCTACAGAGCGAAATGTGTAGCGGATGCGGAACGCAACTTTTTGAGAAAACGCAATGTTTTTACGTTGCTACGGTAAATTTTAATGTCTCCGTACACTATCGTGTTACGTAAATTTACTCGTGTTCTTGTAAAAAAGCAGCTTGGAAGTCGGCAAAGACAGTTGGGAAAGACAGCGGTTATAAAAGCGGGGACTTACATAGTGTCTATGGACAGAAAGACAACCGTTTACGGACTGGAAGCTGGTAAAATTGCGTTTTTTGAAAAACACGTACAAGCTGTCCATAGCAACGCGTTCCCGTATTTCACTGGCCTGCCTGTGAGTTCGAGCTTATACATTGTATCGTCTTTAGAGCCAGGCTTCATAATTCAGTTAGACTGAAAGGGCTTTTAATAATGCCAAAAAAAATTAAAGAGGAAATATGTATGATGAGAGGGGAGGAGAAAGAGGAAGAAAGAGGAAAGAACAAGCAGCAGGACTGTGTTTGAACAAGACAAAAATGGATACGATTGCAGCATTCTAGATTACATGTACTCACCTTGAACAGTTTGGAAGGTTGAAAAGGCCACTTCTGGTCGTGGTTCAAACTGGTGACGTTGATCCCACGGGGTATGTAGATGCTGGACGTCAACTCACAGATGTCCTGGTAGAGGCATACCAAATAATACACTGTGGATAATATAGCACACACACTAGGTGGATAGGAAATGATGTAGTATATGGAACGCTTCTGGTTGTCAACCAGAGAAATGGTATTTCCATGTCAGCTGATCTCAACAGCCGAACACCAACAGGTTTTCTCACTATGCTACAGCTGAAGTACAATAATGGGAGGATAGCAAATATAGAAAGCAGCAGTCTGTCTGTCTGAGATGTGGATGCTTGAAACCTAAAGCCGGTACGGGCTGAAAATTTCCACTTTGGAAACTTTAAACATCTATTGAACAACATATGCTAATAAAGGAATTAGATGTTATGAGGCGAAAATAGAGGAAAGTGAAAAAGGCCAGCAGCCACCGGGAATTCAACCCAGGACACCTGGCTTGAGCCGCCAGTGCTCTGCCACTGAGCTACGGCAACCAGACAACCACCAGCCCTCACAATCCTCTATATGTACTGCACAGGTGGTACTGAATGTCTCAGTCGCACACCCGGCAGCCACTCAGCTCCGTTAGGGGTCGACCGGAAAATTCTCTCCTTCAGGAAAGAACCCATGCTGAGTGGTTTTCTCACTCTAAATGCCTCAAGCTGGAAATAAAGAAATTTAGATGTTATGAGGCGAAAATAGAGGAAAGTGAAAAAGGCCGGCAGCTACCGGGAGTCGAACCCAGGACACCTGGCTTGAACCTCCAGTGCTCTGCCACTGAGCTATGGCAACCGCACAACCACCACCAGCCCTCACAATCCTCTATAATTATGTACTGCACAGGTGGTACTGAATGCCTCAGTCGCACACCCGGCAGCCACTCAGTATGGGCCGTCAGAACTCTGTTAGGGGTCGACCGGAAAATTCTCTCCTTCAGGAAAGAACCCATGCTGAGGGGTTTTCTCACTCTAAATGCTCAGAGCATCTTGCCTTAAGCTGGAAATAAAGGAATTTAGATGTTATGAGGCGAAAATAGAGGAAGTGAAAAAGGCCGGCAGCCACCAGGAGTCTCATAACATCTAAACATCTGTGGAGTACATATAGAGGATTGTAAGCGCTGGTGGTTGTCCGGTTGCGTAGCTCAGTGGCAGAGCACTGGCGGCTCAAGCCAGGTGTCCTGGGTTCAACTCCTGGTGGCTGCCGGCCTTTTTCACTTTATTCCTTTATTTCCAGCTTGAGGCAAGATGCTCTGAACATATGGTAATATTGAGCTAGCTCTTATATAGCTATCCCATTAGACAAGCCATTGTGCTCTATGATTCCCACAGCTTTTCATCGTAGCGCTTTCGGATGCTGAGATCAGCTAACAGGGGATTTGTCCCTAAAAGCGCAAAATTCGGCAACTACAGACGATATTGCTAGCACTGACCCAGCGCTAACGTACGTATCTATCTCTGTACATTCGCTACTATATTTAATGAATCCTGCAGCTTTTTGTCGTAGCTTCTTCCATTGCCAAGATTGCCTAACACAAAGTTTGCCATCACATACGGCCAATTTGGTCGTTATAATGGCCAACTTGAAAACTTCACACATCTGTTAAATGACACTGCTAACACTGAGCAGGCTCATACATAGCTATCCCAGTACACCCACAATCATACTTTATGATATCTTGCAGCTTTTCACTGTAGCTTCTTCTGTTGTCGAGATTAGCTAACACAAACTTTGCACAAAAAAGGCATTACCAGGATGGATGAACAATTCTTCTGCAGACTATTCTGTACACTATCTGCGTTTTCTATCCCTCTATGTGTTCATGGATACACGTACATGAGTTATAACAACTATCAATACCAATGGTGATTTTCTGTCCATCAAGGCGTACTAGGAGAGCACGCACTGCCTGAACAGAGAGACCAGGCTTGGATGAAGCCAAAGACATATGATAGCCAAAACGTATGATGATCACTCAACACTACTGCTAAGCATGATCTAACTAGATTGATCTTTACTACCTTAGCCTGGGTGAGCAGTACTTGCAGAGTATCATTGTGTTGTTTGCTTGAAAACTGATGACATGATGACATGTATTACACGCTTCACCCACAAACTTTGAAGCTAGTGGTGAATGTTTGTTGTCTGCACATCCTTACTTGACACACGTAGCTTAGATGCCATCACCATGCATAGTAGGAACACAGCTAGGTATTTCATATGGTAACTACCAGCTAGCAAGTGGTGTGATGGTACAACTGGATCCAGGTGCTGGTAAATTTCTTGAAAGCCCTGGAATTCTTTAATAGTCCATAAACTATCTTGCTATTCTGTTGTCCCTGTCATCCACATCCACGTAATAAGCAAAAGCTGATAATATGAACTTGCAGCTAACATACATGTAACTACTTCTCCAAATGCAAGTACATGTGATATCTTCCAATACTTGTTACTGTTGAGGAATCTTATACGTATGTAGAACATGATTTTCCTACAGTCACACGAGTTCCTTTGCAACTCCCTCCTCTGTTATGAACAAATTCTGTTGTACATGTCAATAAATCTATGTTACAACTTTAATACACACTTTTAAATGAGGCATGCAAATCAAAATGAAAAGTCTTACCTTGAGCGGACGCTGAATCCCATCAAAGATGTTACCCATAACACCTACATAGTGCGTAATAAAAGTGTACAGTGATTAGCTTCTTCTGCATGTGTATACTGTGGTCACAAACCAAGACTGAGGACACAAATGAAGTGAATGCCTCCACATACTGACCTGGGCCCAGCTCTACGGAAAGTGGTTTGCCAGTTCTCAGCACAGGATCCCCAATTGTAACACCAGCTGTTTATACTTCTGTCAAGGACTTTTTACAAATAAAGTGGGTTGCAAGTGTATGCATGTACTACTCTATGTGCAGATAGGCAAATGCTTGCAGTAGCACTCTTGGTCCTGTCTGGCACCCTGTACATGTAGCTAGCTCAGCACCAGCACGCTGCCAGTTTTATTTCTTGTAATTTCTGCAAATTCATGGCTTTGTTCAAATACCTCAAGTGAGAGGCAAAAACGCTCCTTGATGAACGGACCTGAGACGCCACCACCAAATTTAAATTCTGCCAATTTTTTTTAAGGTCGGTTTGGGGCCAATCCGCCAAATTTAAAGACCACCAATGTTTCCGGGTATACGGTAATCATATTTTGGTCCACCATCCTCCTCAACAAAAAGTTGCAATTACGCACCACTGCACAAGCAAGAGAGGACGTTTACATTTGAAGCTACCCTCTTTTACTTGTCCAGATATTTACATGTCAGTGGCTCAATGATGCTTTTTGTTTCCAAGTGGAGATGTTGTTTGTACTATTTTGCTAGTGTCATTGCTTAGTTTCTAGTGCAAGGGAGGAGGATGTGGCAGCTGAATATTACTGGCTTGGTCTTGCCTGGATGGAGGCTGCATCTTTCTTTCTGTGTATAATTCTGGAAAACGTCCCACATGCCCCGCAGCTATTTCACCTGTGGCACCCTAAACTTGAGTTCTCCAGCTCCACTAACAATAGATCATTGACATACAGGCTATGGAAAAGGGGTGAGAATATACCACCATGCTGTACTCCTTGTTAGTATGAAAGGATTGTGACTTCACAAAACAGAGCAAGCAGTGTGATCCCCAATTCACAATTTGTGAAAAGGCATGCATGTCACACAGCATCTAATGCTTTTTCGACTTCAATAAGTGCTTCTGTTAATTCACTAAAGCAGAAAATACTTTCGTGAAAAATTAAATGCTGTGTGCTATCAGCTGTAGCCTTGTCCCTAGGCCCTGTCTGAAAATCGGGCAAAGGGCCTGGCCACACTTGCAAACATTCCTGTATGTGCTGTGTCAGCAGTCTTTGTTTGGAGTACACAAATCATGTTTGTCCATTACCAACTACTAAATTCTTGACACGTGAAAGTGGCGGACTTGGTAAAGACCATTTGAAAATGGGAACGAGGCTAGCATACTTTCATAAACCTTGCATTTCAGAAACTTAGAGCTTACGTAGTTACGCTCGCTAGGCTACTACTCTTGCCTCACAGGAATTGCCTGTAGTCGCTCCGTAGCAAGATCTGTTCATCTACTCTGTAATGCCACACATGTAGCTTGCTACCACGTGATCATGTAAGGTACACAATTGTTATATGCAGACTCAGCACATACGAAAAAGTTTGCAAGTGTGACCAGGCCCCTTTCCCCATTTTTGGGTGGGGCCTGGGGACGAAGCTAAATCAGCTGTAACCTGGGCAAAAGGCTACTTGAAGGGGGGTGTATTTTGGATGTAATTCCATGGGTATAAAAGCTGGAGAGCATGATCTTCTCCAGCAGCTTAAAAACCAGTGAGAGTAATGTGATCCGTTGTCTTCATCCTCTAGAGCTGCAACTACATCAGAACTGGGTTCTTCACTGCATTTGTCATTACTGTTGCACATGTAAAATGTCACGCTGAGACTTCAGACAAATCATCAGAAGGAGTGAAGTCTTGTTTTGCAGGTTTCATTTGGCATCGTCGATTCATTGCAAGGTTGAAGAGAAGGTTATCTGTTACCAACTTGAGCTCGGAAAATATCATTACAAGGTTACATTTCATGAGGGAGCTGCTACAGTTTGGGGAAGAGGAGCATGAGGAGGAGATTAGGTGCGTGAAAAATGAGGTCATGGGAGTCATTCAGGGCTTCCATAAGTCCAGATGCAGTACCACTGGTAAAAATTTACACCATGCATGTACCACAGTCTCGTGAAAGAGTGCCCATGGGTGGAGCACCTTACAAGTTTGCCAAATAGGGGGGTGGGCACTCTTTTGAGTGTTTCTGCATTTATCCATGAAAGAGCACCATATCATGTTTACATGTCCTCGAAACAATAATTGGACCAACAATAACCTACAACGAAACCACCAGCGGCTTCGAAGTCGAGTCCTGACGGCACACATCACTCTGAATGACACCATGTCACCGCAAGCATGGTGTAACTTGCGGTGTGCGCATTAACTACGTTCGTCTACGCAAAGATGCCATGTAGCAACCTTCAGTGAAGTATTACACGAAGTTTCTTACCTCAGATACGCAAAGCACTTGAGGCTGTGCTTCTCAAACTCCCCACGAAGCTTGCTCCAGGGTGGGTGCTCATTTGAGTAAACTTTAATCCTATACAGGAAATTGGGGTAAAAGTAGGGTGTGGGCACTCTTTCGTGAGTGTGTGCTCCTTCGCGAGACTACGGTAGTACGTATCATACACAATTGGGACAAAGATCTTCAATGCTTACTCATGCATGACAAAGGGCTCCCAGACTGTTATGGACGGGAGGCCTTTCTCTCTAGCTAAAAGGGAGAAGGATCCGAAGAGATACACGTTTCCTCATACACTTGGATAGTTGCTAGATCACCCTCCAGTCGGATTATCTCCCCAACCAGCTCGCTGTGTCCTACACGCACCTAACATGTTCAATGAAAATGAGTCAATATCCATTAGAAGGACAAAATGTTGTCATGCACAATCAATTTTCGCTAGGGCATTGCAAATATAGGAAGCTATACTGTGAACAGGATCTGAGAGGGAAAAGAACCCCTGACCTGATGGCAAAAGAAATCAGGAAAGGCAAAGCGGCATTTAGGGAACTAAGACGACTAGGGGAACTAACTACTAGCTCTATATGTGAAAGTAGCAACAAGACTGACCTGTATGCTGTATTGATATGAAAGAAGCACTCAACCTATACATACATACATACATATAATGTTACATACATTTGTATTTTCGCACTGGCCTGACACCTTAAAACAGCACACTGGCTTCTCCTTCGAGTTCAATATAGCCTTATTAGTTTGAGGTGTACATGTGCATAACTCAACTCACAAAATTATGAGATTGGCACATGTAGTAGTAGATAATATATGGAACTAGTCACTTTGGAGGTATTCTCCAATATCTATTGATTCCTGTCAGTAGTTCTTGTCATATGGCAGTTGGTCAGTTGTGGATGATGCAGTCCATCACATTAACTTGATCAGTCGCATCCTGTATTTCATGATCTACAACTCTTAAACTTCATCATAATTTATATATGTATCATTGACAATAAGACAGGCTTACCAGCTCATACATGGCTGCTCCACTCATTTGCTGAGCAATTACCACTAAAAGACAGAGGGTAAGAGAAATTGATAGTCACTACCCATAAATGTAGATGCATGCACAATCATCTTATACGTAGCTGTTTTATTCCCAGCAGTACAAAACAATGAATACATGTTGTAGTGACTATTAGTATGTGCTACAAAAAAAAGTCTGGTGTTATCAATCAGAATCTCTGGCAACCATACTGAAAGAGCAGTGGGGAATGCAAAAGATTAGACTTCCTTATACTGTAAACTTTGGGTAGCAAACATGTGCTTTATTGAAGAACAGAACGACTGCCAATCGAGGCGTTTAATGATATTCATTAAAACAAAAAAATTGCCCACTGACATGGTTGAGAAACCCAAAATTATCTGAGAAACTGGAAATTTCATTACCTTGGCCTTATACAGTGCTTGTTTTACCTGGTGTTTATAGATACATGCAGTGTATATGTTCTGTGCAATCTCAGAATTTGCACAATCTCGAGATTGCGTTGCGCATTCTCAGAATCTCGAGATTGCGCAACTATATTGCGCAATCTCTTACCCCGACACGCATGTGCAGAAACCATCTCGTGGTTACGAGAGAAGCTACTAAAACTGGCGACTTTGTGTAGTGTTGATTCATTGCGTTATATCTTGTAAAATAGCAGAGTTCAGGCAATGATAGTTTGGCTTAGCTTGGTTGAAAATAAACCTGCCTTACTCAGGACGTAGTCAGGAGACCTGCTAGTAAAGTCTGAATAAGCTACAAAGGTGGAAGCAAGGGTACCCGCTGTGTACCTGAAAATGACCAACAATACACGCAAAAGTTTGCTGACAGTTTCAACGAAGGTACATTTCAACTGTCGCTGACACAATTAGATACTATACACTTGATTGAACCAGTAGTGTGTGGCATATAAGCTGACTGTGGCCAACTACGATCGACAGGCAAACTTCGAACGTGACCTACTCCTCTGCTGTTGCTCATCAATACACAGCATTACTCACTCTTCCAGATCGCAATATACCTCCTATGGAGGCAGACGCCGCTTATCAAGGATGTCTTCTATCCTGCGAGATACACAGTAGATCACACTCGCTGTCGGGCGTACAGGCAAAGTTCGTAGGTTGTGCATGCAAATCATGCGATCTTGAGATTGCACACACGTGTTACGCAATCTCCAGATTGCGCACATGTGTTACGCAATCTCAAGATTGCCTGCTCAATCTCGGGATTCTGAGAATGTGCAACGCAATCTCGAGATTGCGCAAATTCTCAGATTGCGCGGAACATATACAGTAAATATATATACACATACCATACTGTCCCGGGCAAGCGTCCATCCCCACGCAAGTAGCCACTCACCAATTTTGACAGTTTCGTGGTTTTTTGAGGTCCTCCGTGTAACCACCCACCATGCAAGATTCTTGCGTAGTGAACCGAAAGTAGGTCCGCTGAGCTCACGTACATGCTGCAATCAATGTGATGTGCTTCAGGCACCACAACATCCGGCAGCAAAGTTTTGCACACACCCGTCCATAGTCTCGTTTGCAGTGTTCCTCGCTTGCAGCACAAAATTCGCATACTGCAAGTGATGAACAATGCAGAAACTTGGCAACGAGTTTACGGGTCGGTCTGGTTTCTAGCATGATACAGCTTTCTCCACTGTTAGGCTGGCCTCAATGAAGCACGGGTGAAGTGACGAAGTACGTAGGTCGATTCTGGCAGCTAACATCTCATCTGGGGTGGGCGCTTACATGGGGATAGTTGAACTATTCAAGCACCTCCTCCGTGCAACCGCCCACCCTTAATTTGGGTGCTTAAGCTGCGAGCACCCATGGGGGCTTGCCCGGGACAATACGGTACACAAGTCAGGTTCAGAAATGGAATCACATTACGCCACTGAAAATGCAAAAGCAAAGAGAGGGAGTGATGTAACTTACACAAATGAAATGTCCATGGTGTAGGAGATTGTTAGCCTTGTACCCAGGCTCCTCCCCATGCAGACAAAATGGGGAGAGAGCCTGGAAGATTTGATCACGTGCACCATGACATAGCGTGCTTGGTTTTGTGCATGGTTTTGATAATCGAATTATAGCCCAGCAACAAAATACTTGACCATTGTTGTTGTTGAAGTTCTGGATGTTGCTGCAACCAACGAGTTGGCACTAGAAGGGTGTTTCACCGTTTGTTAGCTAGTTTGTAGGCTACAATAAGTTTAGCTTCTACCAAGGCTTTTACATATCAATAATGTCATTCAGTTCAACAGGCACTCAAGACGATCAGCTTCTTGATGCTCACAGCGCTGGTTGTTGCGCACTATAACAGCAAGGAAGGTCGCTAGGGACAACTGTGAGTTAAGTTCCCAGACTTGGTCACATAACTAACCGTGCAACAAACAGGCTGGGGGACAAGCTTTGTATTGATAGAAGCTACATAACTAGAGCTTACAGCTTCATTGAACTTGTTTTCAGAACTTACAGCTGTTCAAAGTGGCCTTCAAAGGACTCCTTGCTGTCATAGTGAATGGCAAATAGCGCTCTGAGCCTCAACAAGGCAACTGTCTCGAGTGAAGATTGAACTGAACAAGATTATGTAAAAAGGCTTGGTAGAAGCTACACTTACTAATATGAAACAGTCTTTTAGTGCTGATCCGTAGGTCCCAGCAACATCCAGCATTTCAGTGGTCTAGTATGTACATGTACTTTACTGCTGGGAAATGTTTTGAGCCAGACTGCGTGGACAATAATTCAATAATCAAAACTACACACAAAACCATGCATGCTACGTCATGGTGGACGTGGTCAAATCTTCCAGGCTCTCTCCCCGTTTTTCTGGGGAGGAGCCTGGGTATGATGGTAGGAGATTGTAACACCGTATCCAAGTATAGACAGCTGACAGCATTTACATGGTTGTCTGTTGCATAAGCCAAGGTGGGCACTGTTACCAGGCAACCACTGCCTTGCTCACGACTGTCTCTACTCACAACTGGAATAAACCTGCATATCAACTATCTATTTTGAATACACTTCTTAACTCACTCAGGAGTGCCAGACATGCTTATGTCATGAGTCCATGTAAAGCACAATGGATCATGGGCTTCGAACTGACCCCGGCCCACAATGTTTTCATTAACTTGCGGCAGCATGACGGATTATGAATATTTAATAAGGTGAGTGACGGATTATAAATAGTTATTAAGGTGACGTAACAGGAAACCGTTTCAAACCGGGTGAACTTAGCCTATACCTTTCATCAACGCATGCGTAAAGTGCGAATGTACACATGTAGCTGTAAAATACTGTGCGTTTATTTTGCTTTAAGCCTCTCCATTGCAACAATGCCACTAAATGCACTCACATTTCCATTGCAATACATAAAAGGTTTGTCAATGGAGAGTGTAGAAGTGAATAGTTGACACATTGTTGCACATATACAGTGCTTGCTATTACTATTCACAGGAGATCAAATAGTCACCTATTTGTATAGGCCACTGTTTGAATAGGCTCCGACAATGCAATGGATTTTACACTTGAAAACTGCTAGTAAAAGATAACCATCTCTGCTGTTGGCAACAGTCAGGTATAGCTTAGGAATGAAATCCAGTTAAGGTGAACACATATGTGCTGGTTTGAGTCTACGTATGTTCAGTGTCCCCACACCACTTGCCATATTCCACTGTCTCAGATTGTGCTTGTATGTATATGTATGTCTTTTCGTAACTGGTTTACGATTGAAGAACATTTCGTGTTTAATTTACGTACCCTGCCCATGGTTGCTTCAGGTGAAGACAATGACAAGCCGGGGTGAGAAAGTACACTTGTTCACCATCAAGTGTGATGATGTCTGCAGCATATGCAGAGGTGGTGTACATAGAGATGATGTACAGTGTATCTATGGGCCCGGATTTCATCCCTGCTGGCTCAGGATGTTGAAATCGGCATCTACTTGGTTCTCAACTGGTACCTGCAACAGGAGTCACGAAAAAAACCCAGTAGCTGCCAATTTCAACATCCTGAGCCACTCCACAGATGACCTCTCTAACATGGTGATTGAGAAGATGAAGTGCAAGTACCCCAACCATAGGAAGAAGAAAGAGAGCTACTGTAGTCAGTCACCGTGTCCAGCAGGGGATGAACCTGGTCCTGTAGACCTGTATGGTAGACCTGTAGATATCTTTATGTACACCACCTCCATGTACGCTGTAGACATCTTCGCACTTGATGGTTAACACTTCTTTCTTTGCTAGACACGCTGATGTATTTTGCCTAACTACCTATTAAAATATGCCTGTATGCAATCATTTTGTACACCTAAAGAAAACACCTAACACTGCTTTCTCCAGGCAGCAAGGAAAGTCATCCTGTTCCTTCATGACTATTAAGTTCCTACCAACCATACTTGACAGTAGCTGGCCAAGGTGAACAAATATGACATCTCCTTTAAGCGGCCTCATGTAAGAACAGGGCCGTAGCAAGCTATTTCAAGGTGGTGTGGCCAAGTCTACATATCGCACGTAGTATCTAGGGGGGTTTGGGGGCATGCTCCCCCAGGAAACTTTTGGTAAATTAGACGCTAGGAGATCGCTTCTGAGGCCATTTTTAGGCCCCAAATCTCATATATTTTGCAATTCTTAGCAAACGAAACATCAATAGTTGCTACTCATACTCTCTGTGAGGTAGTCGCAGATTGCGCGTAACTTAGTGCACGTAGTAGCTACATATGGAAGGCATGCCCCCGCAGCAAAAAAAAATTGCTCGGAGATCGCTTCTTAGCGGATTCTGATTCACAATGAGTACTGAATGAGTCATCTTGTTCCCAGGTTCCCGCCCAGCTTTACGTCGCTGGCAGTACGTACTGCCTGCAAACGATGGAAAGTTGGACTGGGGCTAGGGAACGAGACCAGTGATTTCAGATTCCGTGTATAAACTTAGCTGTGCATACATGCCACAGGCAGCACCAGCACGGCCACGGGCTTTGTCGCCGTAAGGAATGGCCATCGAAATGGCTGAAAATCCTAATGCAACGTTACCTTTTTCTCAGTGAAATCTGCACAAAGTTGGGCAGCCGTTTTCTGAGACCGCTTGGCTTACTAGTTCTTATACGTACAACTTTGCATGTGTTCAAAGTGCGCACGTGCACGTTTAGTCTGTGAAAAAATGGTCGGGCCAAAACCCGATCAGCCCGACCGCTTGCTACGGCCATGAAGAAATTGCAGCTGGGGTGAGAATGACAAACACTGATGCTATAGCTGCATGATTTGCTTGCTGTCACAAGCTATAAATTTAACAGTGTGCTGCTTGCATGGGCTTGTCTAACGATGATGAAGCATCTACCTAGTGCAACTCTGCAGTTAATACATGTATTGCCCACCTATTGGGCAGATAATATCCTCACCTGGTCCTGAAACTCCAAACACGTATCCATACTGGCTCTCCTTCTCCGCATCTGCTACCTTAGGCAGCTCCTTCCCAGACATGACTGCAATGTTAACGCTTGCTGTTAGACACTCGAAACGACACACACACACGACCTGTGCCTGTGGCTCCCAGTTGCGTCATGTGACTCCGTTCTGATCTCTCCTGTCCGGTTCTGCACGTGCGCAACAAGCCTGCCGCGCGCGCCGTCAGCTTGACAATTAACGCGGAAACTGTGGTTCAGGTTGGCAGGGATGTCGCAGCGAGAAGAGGCGGTGAAATGGAATGCAGAGTTAGAGGTTGCCCTCTTCCACTCTATGCATGGTCACAAGCCTGTGGGTGAGTATGTAACTCTTTTTGTTGCGCGTGAATGAATTCGATCGGTAGAGTACATATAAGTAAACCACCCGCAACGTTTCCCGCTCTACTTTACTTTAGTCTTGGTTCAGTTCACCACAGTAGTAAAAAATTGTTTGGCTTCCAGACCTCTCGGAGGACAGACGAGCTGCCACTGTCGGAAATTTTCAGTGGTGTATTTGCATTCTAATTAACGCCCATCGAACGAAATGGCCGATCCTCAGGGAGGGGGTGGGGGTTAGCCTCGTTCCCAGGCCTTCGCGCGTTCGTCGCTTGCAGTACAAAATAATTTGCTCAGAAGGCCTGGTCCATTTTATCACGTGATGCGGTTCGACTGTAATTATTATGTTTATTTTTATACTGGAAGTGGGCGTGTTCGTGATGCACATGGGATTAGACAGTAGTTCAAAAAAATCTCCGCGAGTGGAGTATTTCGTGTTCTTGCTACTTAACTTGGGGATAGTCTTATCACGAAATGAATGCTCTACACTTGGAATCAGTAACAGTGCTCTCCAAGTTCCTCCGGGCGCTTCAGCTGAAAGGAATACTTGGATGGAACAAGGAGACAAGAATGACTACCGACAGTTGCAGACTATTTATCTGAGTTCAGGTACGTTGGACAAAATCATATTTTTTGCTATGTATGCTACTGTGGATAAAGTATACATCTGAGTCAGACTGGGTTTCGAAAATGGAATTGTGCAATGGTAATACTGATTGTTCACACAGACAAATAATTTGTATGGGATTTGTATTTGCACACATACATTAATCTTTAAAAGAAAAATGGGTTTTGCAGTCCAAACCTGGACACAAATGCACTGAGGTGTTTCTTGAAGTTCCTATGAGGCAGACAAATGCCAAAAATCCTGTTTGAATGTTACTGTCAGCCAGGGTGCCTTGTACAAGTGGTCCTAATGTTTTTGAACGCACATGACGACACTCTGCTCACGTGGCCACGCTCAAGAATCCACTATTACTTGTCACATTACCAATGCAACCAATTGGGAGGGCAGGCGTATTTCAGCTCTCAAAATCGTGAACTACACACCAGCTGGCTTTCCGCAAACCCGTTCTGCAAATGCGTTGTTACTAGGTAGAGCTCCCCGCCACGCATGCGCACACTAACACGCATGCGCATACCGATCGACTCAAGCCGCAACCTTGAATGTTAACTTGGTTTAACACTGCGCATTAAACTGTATTTGACGTTCTGCAGTTGCCTCCCAAACAACTCTGTTACCCAAATCTCCAGAATCTATATACGCTAAGTATTATTTATGGTGGATCAAGCCAGGCATGCAACCTCCCAAGATCTCACCCAAATTGCACAGGTACCACATCCTTCTTTACCACTTACCCAAACTACATGCCACCCTTGTTGGTGCTTGGGGGAATGTTGAGGATTACCAACCCTCAACGTTGGCCCAAGAAGGACCATGTCCTTCCCCCAAGCACCCTACATACTGCAGCACACCCTTCACGACCCCACCATACCACCACAAATGATAGATAGACACAAATAATAACAATAGATATAGCCATTATACAAAAAAATACACTTTACCCTATCAACACATGTACATGTACATGTATATGTATCAGCAAGAAACATAAACATAACTACATGTAGGCCCGTTCTTTTTGATTGAGGGCAGGCCACTGACAAGGAAGGTCTTTGTTTCCAAGGTGAGAGAAGCTCTTTCAGAAGCAGGACTTGATCCACTGAAGTTTGCGGGACACAGTTTCAGGATTGGAGTGGCATCGACTGCGGCAAGTCGGGGGGTGGAGAACTCGTTGATCAAGACACTCGGAAGGTGGCGGAGTTCTGCATATTTATTGTACGTCCGGATTCCACGGAACGTCTAGCTGGGTTGTCTACGATTCTAGCTGATAAACATCTAGGGTAAAATATATTTCTGTGTATGGGCTATATTTATTGTTATGGTTGTCTTGATTTTGTGATGTCCGGCTGGTGGAAAAGGGTGTTGCAGTGCGGGCCACGGGATGCCAATTATGCCACCAATGCCAGTACAGGACACAACACACTACCTGTCCTACCCAAAAATAGAGATACCCCTTTACGAAAAGGGTCTGTCTTAGAGGCCTTGATATTGACTTGAGCCACATGAGGGTCACCTGTACTATCCAGCCTGACACTCAGATGAGCCCCAGGATCATAATCCTTTGCAGAAGGCATACCGACCTCAAAAATCCAAAGAAACAAGTACACACCACTGCCCACAACATAATATGTGTTGGGTTGCTTGCATCCCTCTCCCATACCTTCCTCAGTTGTAGTAAAATAGCCGGTGTGATTGGCAACCTGGTGCAGGACACTGACTCACTATTCGTGCTTGGTCACCCTTAATCCCTCTTATAGTATACTCTAATAGAGGCATGTCTTCCTTGAATGGATCCCCTTTTCCTGCCACAATATGCATATGCCTCACTGCAGACAAGTAAGTCTTAATCGTTTGGTGTTTCAGGTTATCCTTTGCCAAAAATGCTGCATAACGGCACAAAATGCTCTCTGAGGCAGGTAATGGTGTAATGGCTCCTGCCACACCAAACTGTAAATACCTCTTCTTTCCTGTCCCATAAGTGCGCCTTGTAGAAGGTGCTAGAGCTGACTTGATATAGAATTGAACCATCTGGTCCAACTCAGTGAGATCCAAGTGTGCGTATGAGAGAGACCCTCTACCACTGCTGTTGGCACTTGTATTGGGATTGAACTTGCCCGAGGAGCCGAAGAATGGAATACATCAAGGTGACTATGTGACAACGCATCTGCCCATGTATTAAATGACCCTGGTACATGAGCTGGCACAACCGCAAACCCAAACTTTGCATCCAAGAAACACAAACACCTCAGCATGTGAGCCATATGGCCCTCTTTGCATGATCCTGTCCTTATGACAGACACCACCGGCTCATTATCGCACATGCACCACATCGTGCAGCCACCACAATCAGCAACAATTCTTTTGCTGCTATCATGGTATCAGCAAAATTCAGATGGTCAGACTACTGAATCTGAAACCACTGACCTTCCCAAATTGCAGCACACCCCCACCCTCTGGAAGCATCGCTCCAGATCTCAATCTGAGGATTCTAAGCTTGCACCTCAAACAACATGGATACCCCATTCCATGGGCCAAGAAATGCATGCCACCAGTCCAAATACCCTCGGAAGGCTTCATTAAGCCTAACATAATGAAACGGCTTTTTAGCAATTGCCAAAAGCTGAATCATGCCCCTCAGAAAGCTTCTGCCCGGGCTCACCACCTTACACGCATGAGACAAATGGCCATTCAAAGACTCCAGCTACCTCTTCTTGCAACTTCTCCGACCCGCCACTCAGCCACTAACGTTTTAACTCTTTCCAACTTGTTCTCTGGCAACCTCAACTTCATCTGGACCGAATCAATCTCAATGCCCAAAAACGTTAGGCACATTGATGGTCCCACCAGTTTGTTTTCTGCTACTGGCACCCCCAAGTCATGAAATGTATCAAGCACTCTCTCCATATCCCTAGCACAATGATTGTTCCTGGAGGACCCAACAGGATAAAATCATCCAGGTAATGCCTCACATACTTCACACCCCCTGTGCACAGCACCCATTCAATTGCATCTGCCAATGCATTGAATCTTTCGGGAGCTGAACGGAGACCAAAAGGCAGAACTGTGTCAATGTAAAGCTTCCCATCCCACTGCATCTCTAACAAATATAAACGGTCATCTGGATGAACTGGGACCATGCGATAGGCCGCCTTGACATCAACTTTAGCCATCAATGCACTGAACCCCAACCCCCAAATGATCCACAATATCATCAACAGAAGTGTATACCAACGAGCACCACTCCTTTCTATTGACACTCTTTCCCTGCGGTGACGACAAGTCCACAATCACATACCCCGGTAGATACATATCCCCTCAATTACTTAAGCTCATGGTTAATCACACCATGGTGATTCCAGCAACCATCCATCACACACCCAGGTAGATCCACACTCCCCCAAATACCTAACCTCCTGGTTAATCACCCCATGGTGATTCCACCAACCATCCATCACATACCCCGGTAGATACATATCCCCCCAATTACATAACCTCACGGTTGAACCATGTAATCACACCATGGTGATTCCACCAACCAAACCTCCCACACCCCCGTTATGCTCACTGTTAACAATGGCTTAGGTTTATTCACTCTTCCCATTTCATCTTACGTCTTATAACCATAATTATTTATAGTAAGTATTCTGGACAATAATTTTAAGTACCGTAGATCTGGAAATTTTTGTGTTTTAATTTTTGTGTAAAAATTTTTTTCGTGGTCTAGGGCACCCACGAAAATATTTTGACGGTATTAAATCGATTCTACGTTCCCAGGTTTGGTGATCTTGAACGAAATTACGCACGCCAAGAAAACATGGATTACAAACAGTTTGCTGCGATCATAGCTACCATGCAGCTGTTGGCGACTACTCGCGTGCGAAAGATAACCGAAGAACGCTGTAGCCCAGTGTAAGCACGTACTGTGGCAGTAAAAGACAGACGGCTTATCGGACACTGAGTGGAAAGTTGTCACACATTTGCCACAGTCACCTGCGGGTATTGAAGAAGAGGCTGTCTCGCGTGAAATAGCTAGCTAGCTGTGCTGTGAAACCATGTGTACAAAACTGTGCTGACTGTAATGAATATCCGTTGTAAAATATATTTCGTGTTTCTTATTTTCGTGGTTTACGCAAACCACGAAAATATTTTTACGACGTAAATTTTCAGATCTACGGTAATGTTTTACTTACTCATTGGTTCAGGATTGCGTATTGACAGGAGTGCAGGGGAGCCAGTATCCATGGAGGTATGTGTGGAGGAAGGATTGCTGGGGCACAGCACTGAGGTGGAGGGTAGGATACTCTCAAGTTTAGTTACAAGAGATTTACTATGTTTGGAGCGATACACCCCGGTGACCTCTCAGTTGGTCATTCCGTTAGTGTCGTCAGTGAAGACACCGTTGCATTTTCGAGCTTGGGAGAGAGCATTAGCTCAACATCCTGATGGGGAGTTTGCAGGGTATATCCTTCGAGGGATTGGTGAAGGATTTCTGATTGGCTACAGTCGGGCTTCTTGGCCCTGTGAGTCAGCTCGTCGCAACATGCAGTCAGCTAAGAATATTCATACGTAACTGACACTCAATGCACATTGTTATAACTGTAGCTGTGAATATAGCAAAAAGAGGTAATGCAGCCCATAGCTGTCTGCATAGCAGTCACAAATCCCTAGTACTTCCTCATCTCCCCTCCAGCCTTGGAAGCCGTAAATGGCTTGCGCCCAGCAGACCTCCATCCCTTTTGACAGTGCCAAGCTGGATGACGACCTGAGCACTGTAAACACATATGGTAGTACTTGCACGTAGTCCCATAACTGCACTCTCCTTTGTTGTTGAAATCATAACAGATGCCACTATTAGGCACAAGAGGACGAGCAACCGCCCGGCCACCTGGCTGTGAAGTGCCTATGAATTTCTTCCCCTGACTATGCCCCTCTGGACACACACTTGAGTCGTGAGAGGTTGAACCACAACCGGCACACATTGGCCTCTTCTTCGTGCGTCCTGTGAACACCTGATTATATATGTGGGTATCTATTTGGGACCACTCACGGTTCCCAATGGACGCCGCCTTCTCCCGATACGCCTCATGGTATCGGCTCCAAGCCGGCTCTTCATATTCCTGCTGAGCCCTCATGATGCTCAGCATGTATGCCAGCATCTCCGGAATGGCCTCCGGATACTTCTTCGCCATCGATCAATGCCATGTAAATAGCAAAACATTGAATCCACAACCTGATCTCTTCAATTGGCTTCTTCCTAGCCCTAGCCACCTCCAAACCAGGAAGAATTATGTAACGCTGGGGATCCGGCTCTGGATGCAAACTCTCCAACACCCCTGCTGGCTTCAAGGGGTTATGCCTCCATTGGGGGTATGTCTGGTGGGGTGTGGGAGGTTTGGTTGGTGGAATCACCATGGTGTGATTACATGGTTCAACCGTGAGGTTATGTAATTGGGGGGATATGTATCTACCGGGGTATGTGATGGATGGTTGGTGGAATCACCATGGGGTGATTAACCAGGAGGTTAGGTATTTGGGGGAGTGTGGATCTACCTGGGTGTGTGATGGATGGTTGCTGGAATCACCATGGTGTGATTAACCATGAGCTTAAGTAATTGAGGGGATATGTATCTACCGGGGTATGTGATGGATGGTTGGTGGAATCACCATGGTGTGATTAACCATGAGGTTAGGTATTTGGGGGGGGTGTGGATCTACCTGGGTGTGTGATGGATGCATGGTGGGTGGAATCGCAATGGGGCGACTTCATATTGTGGGTTGTTCAACCAACAGGTTAGGTATTTGAGGGGGTGTTTGTCTACCGGGGTGTGGTATGGTTGGTAGAATCACCATGGTGTGATTACATATTGGTAATTGTCCAACCGAAGAGTTATGCATCCTAGGGGGGGTGGTGTTTTTAGCCGGATGTGGGATGGATGGTTGGTAGAGACACCAGGGGGTGATCAGAAGTTGATTTGTTTACCCAATGGGGTTAGGCATTTGAGGGGGTGTGTATTTGGTGATGGCATTTAGGATGCTAAGCTTACTTTGGTGGAATATGTTGCTATACTGGAGTTAAGAGGGGGTTGAGTTGCTGAAGGGAGTGATGGCATGTTGGTTCCCATCAGCAAAAGGTTCTTCCAGGGACAGGTTCTAGGTTGTTGAACTTCAGGTTATTTTATTCTCCATTTTATTTCTTCCACTCCCATGCACACATGCACAAACACATACATCTATACGGTATAATTTTGTTGCCTGCTGCTTGTGGGTGAATCGTCAGTGGTGATGGGTGTGTTGCCTCCACCTGGGTCCATGCCACCGTTGCCAGCAATGAGTGTGATTCAGAACTTAGGGTTGAGTGCAGGAGTGGTTTCCACATCGTCAGTGCCTAGCAGCACAGTGGCTGCATGCAACCAATGTGTTGGCTTCCACAGGATCGGTGATGAGCTTGTTACTTCCACATGCTGAAGGGGCGGCTAATTCTAGCAAGCAGTCCAAGATATGGATAGGAGACGGGCTTCCAGCTATCCCCAAGAGGTTGCATGATCAGATGATCAATTGGGAATTTGTGGATTTGGTGGAGTTGGTTGAACAATTCACATTATATTTAGTCACACCCCAGCTAAATATCCCCCCACTGAAGTATAACCCCATGGTTAGGCAATTCACAATCATGAAATCACACCATGATGATTCCACCCCCCATACATCACACAACCAGCTTGATACACCCCCCTCAGAAACAAAACCCCTTGGTTGAACAACTCTGTATGTTACTGTTGCACCGATACCACTTGATACCACTTGATACTACCGATACCATTACTTCATCTCTAAGTACTGGCCGATACCAATATTGATACCGATACTGGAGATCCATGGGGAGAATCAATAAACAGTTTCCATAAAGAACACAAAAATACATAAGATTTTTATTCAAAAATAATAGCATTTCTACTTTTTCTGGATCAATTCGGTTTCTTCTGTCACTCACAACTTCACCTGCTGTGCTAAAAAGGCGTTCTGATGGGACTGAGGATGGGGGTATAGAAAGATATTTGCGAGCCATAGTTGCCAGTTCAACCCCTGTGGTACCTCAGTCAGATCTCGAATTTAACTTTGCATACCAAAATGATCACACTATGGTGACCCTGTCAACCCAAACTTATTCAGAACTATCATGCCCTGTAATCACACCATGGAGAGCAGGGCACCAACGTCCATGTACACCCTAACCCCAGCTGCATATAACAACTGATCCTTGGACATCATAATTACCCCCCCCTCAACCTGGAATGTTAATTGATACCGCTCCTCAAATAACAATCCCTCACTATTTCAGGAAGATGATAGAAAATAGGAGCATCAGATTGTAATTGTCCTGCCACGGGGTAGTAACCTGATTTATGCAAGCAAGCTAAGAGAAATCCCCAGTAATATTAACACCACCAATAATGATAACTACTGCTCCCTCTTTGCAAACACTAAATCTCCCACCAACACCGCAATGTACCCTGCACTGTACCCACTGTCAGTCCTCACTAAACCACACCCACAACCCAAACCTGACTAACGCACAAGCCGCTTTGCACAGCCCCCCCCCCCCCCCCCCCCCCAACACACCATAGCAATGGAACAACCGTGTCCCCCTCACCTTCCGACGACGCTGGACCCACAGGTGTGCCACCTGCTACTGACGGTTGGAGATTCCTCGTCACCCTGTCAACAATATTAGCAATGTCGGCCTCCGACAATGTCGTTGCACTCGTCACCGCCGCCCTGACTGGCACGACCGCTCCTGTGTCCGCACCACTGACCCGCACCTCTGTTTCTGTGACCGCATTACTGACCGGCACCTCTGTCCCCGTGTTTGTACCCTCTGCCATTGTCTCAGAAGACGTATTTCAGCTCTCGAAATCGTGAACTGCCCACCAGGTGGCTTTCCGCAAACCCGTTCTGCTAATGCGTCGTTACTAGGTAGAGCTCCCCACCACGCATGTGCATATATACTAACACGCGCATACCGACTCAAGCCGCAACCTTGAATGTTAACTTGGTTTAACGCTGCACATTAAACTGTATACTGTTCCTGTGCTGCGTTATAGGGTATTCCTGTTCTGTTGCACCGGGCTAGCTGCCTCCTCAGGCACTTTTTGACAAGTTTGTGCTTCTTATCCTATTGGGTTATTCTCTGTTTGGATAGTTTCAGAGCAGCCATTGTGAGGAGGCGCTGTTTGCGTTGGATGTTCAGATGTGCTTGGAGTCCTTAAATCCTGTATTTGACAAAGTTCTCATAATGTTGCTGTCCAAATGTTCTAAAATTGAGCAGATCGTGAGTTTGCTCTGGTGTAGCCATTTTCCCTGTGAAGGTGTTGATAATGCCTCGATTGGTGACTTTAGCTGGAAGGAGTTGTGTGGCTTCAATTAGCGATCTCCAACTAAAATTGAAACCTTACAAATGCAACAAGAAAAGTGCTTAGAAAATTTGTGCAGCCAGAGTGATTGATATTAGTGCAAGTTTGACGTTTGTATCTCATTCATGGCCCAAGTTATGATTTTTAGAAGTAAAAGTCTGGTTGTCCAGATTTTCCATAGAAAACATGGCACCGTAAGCATGTAAATACCACTCCTTTCTCTTTTTCAATATCTTCACTTCTGAACAAGCTATCAACATGAAACTTGCACCAAACAGGCTAATATAAATCAAATTTTTAATTTGAAGTGTGCAAACCTGTATGGCTTCAATTGAATACCTGGACATTATCCACTAATTCTCACTATATCTCACTTGCAGTACAGAAGTTCTACCGAATGTCACAAATTATTTTTTGTTCGCTATTTTTGACACAACATTTACACCACACAGTGGAATAAGATTATAAACATTCGAATCCCTATTTTCTTGCTATATCTTCATGAAAGTCCTAGCGTAAGAACGCCTTTCTCATATTGTACATTCGTACATTGTGCACATTCTGAAGCTGTATTCTAGATATGAGCTGTACACCAGTATTGTACACCCTCTTTATTACACCACTTGGGCCCAATTGAGGTTCACCATGACCATCAAGTGGAGTTGGAGTTGTCTTAATCCAAGTTCTCAAAGTGAGTGAGTAGCTCACCCACTGAAAATTGCTTGTGATTCAGAAAGACTTCTTTGTCTGGGTAATTTACCCCTAGTATATTTGCTTTCTAAGGTCAATCCGAGGCTTGAGAGTCTTCATATTTGCAGACATTGACCTTTGTTTATTTCTGACAGCATCATGCATCTGGCATAGTCAATACAGCACTATTTTCTCTCTCAACTACTTTTTCCGTCTCAACACGGATTCCAGGGACCTGCATGCTGCCCAGCTGTGCAGCTAGGGCCTAGGGACAAGCTAGGCATGTGGCAATTATTGTTTGCACAGAATTATCTCAGCAATTCAGTGTCAGCAGGATCTAAATAACAATCCGGAGTATCAAGGGACATGTATTAACTGCATGCAGTCCTGGGTATATCAAGCTCGTGCTAACGAACCTGTATCTACTTGTAATATGGGGAGTAATCCACCGTTAAATATTTTGTGCTGAATTTTGGGCTGCTTTTAACTCGCTTACCGACAGATCCATGTTTTTTGACGTAAAACAACTCCCAGATCTGAAATCAGTGTCCTGGATTTACCTTGGAGCAGTCAAACGGCTCAGAAACAGCTTATCCAGTTGCGGAAACACATCGCAAAATGAACAGTAGGCGGTGCCACAAATCCAATACAAATTATTATCAATTTCTATTCCGCATTAGTTAATCATTGTAGATTTACGTAAGAAAAATCGTTAACGCGTAACTCCGGAAACACTCGCCCGATTTGCACGAAACAAATTTTGTTTGGAAGGGCAGTGACTGGGCTTTCTCGTGATCAACCAACGAAGACATCTTCATTATCAGTTTTTGCATTCAAATTTTTATACTACAGAGCGTGAACTCATACAGGTTGGAGATCGCTACTTCAATGTCGGACATAACTGCAAACACATTTTCGTCTTCACAATCTTTGGCTCTGTTGTGAATATGTCTGCATCAGGGAAATGGACAGGCACTGTGTTCATCTCTGGAAAAAGCTGGTTTTGAAAGTCCTTTAAATTTGTGCTTGAATGCGGTATGAAAGAACGGAGACGTCTTCTGAAGGTAGGCCTTGGTTGGGCGCACCACAGCTCCTTTCAGATCCTTATTGATGCACATCTCATGTGCCTCGTCCAAGGCAACATAATGCCACTGGTGTCCTTGAACGCTGACTACAAATCCCCCAGCCTGAAAGTGTTCAAGAATGTTTTTTGGGTACAACTTGATATCAGCCAAGTGCTGTGGAATTAGTTTCTGGTAATGTGGACGATCATATGCAACAAATAATGGGGCCATCAATTTCAAGCTTGCAACACGCAGATTCCAGTTTGCACCTCGAAAAGCATGAAACAGGAAGATGTAAGCAAAGCAGTCCTGCAGCAAGAAATGGAGCCATGTGTCATCACATTTTGACATCCTTGCACAGAATATCAAAGGCTTTATGACCATCCTTCAGTTTCATTTCAAGGTCTCTTAGCACTTCATGAAGTTGAGTTGCAGCTTTACTGTGTTCAGTGGTGACAGCTTCAACTACACTGTATATCCTCAATATTGAAACTTCGATCTGAGCTGGTTAAGAAGAATACTTTGAGTATTTGTCGATACAATGCCTCCCAGGTATGGAAAAGGAATTCATGTGTGCATTTGAAATTGGAACACCTGCTTAGTGATGTCAAGGTCTCCCCTCGAAACCCACATATTTTTGCCATTTCTTTCAGTCCGGCGTCGAAATAGATTTTCATGAGGACCTCCTGATAGTTCTTAGTATGTGCCAATCTCCTGGAAATAATAAAACATTGTGTAGCTACATCTCAGTAACTACAGCTACCTGCAAGGACAATCTGAGGCTTGAGGGCTGTCAGGTGTTCGTAGGTTTTGCCGTCTCCAACTAGGATGAGCTGGTCAGTTTCCTTTTTAAACTCATCCGTTAAAATCTCAGTAACGTGCTGCCAGGTCTCACGTCGGTCTGCATTTTGATCAAGTATCTCCATCAGGAGCTTATGAACGGCGAAGCCGGGAAGGAGCGTATAACTACTGCTTATACCTGAGTGCCATCCAAATCTAAATTTTTAGCGAGCAAACTTCCAAAAAAAGGAAACCAGTCTTCAAATCAAGCGTCATAGTGACAACATAAAAATGCACGTTGCATAATAGCGATGTGAGAAATTTCACACTCACTCAGATTGTCCTTGCAGGTAGCTGTAGTTACTGAGATGTAGCACTTTATGTGCATCAGCATGAACTAACCAAGCGCTCCAAGAAGGGATTATAAATTAGTTTAGTCACATCTGTGTATTTTTCTTGTAATTAAAAGTATTTATCTTACAATTGTGTATTGTACACACACAAGCATATATAAAATAGTACACAAACTGTTTGCAAAAGATTGAGAAGCATGTGATCACATAAGTACATTTCCAGTATCTGACCTTACTAGAGTTTCTAAATCTGAGGTACATGGGACTGTGTTTCAGCTGCAAGTCCTTTAAGCTTGTCTCATAACATCAACTTCACTTCTGTCCCTTTGTTGGAGGAAATTTGATCAAGCATGGATATACGTAGGCTCTTTAAGAAATCATTATTGTGTTCAGCATCTTCACAACTATTGCATTGTATACAACAGTTTCATCAGCGAACTTATCTGCCTCACTGCTGCTATGAGCAACTTGCTGAATGCCAGCTTTGAAGGAGGAAAGCAACTATTTGTCATTCAGCACTTGACTATGTGCTTCAGCGAAGATGTCTGCACCTTGTTCTTGATACGTACTTCTTATAGTTGACATGAGATCACACAGAAGAGAAGAGGCTACGTGCAAATGGTAACAGTGCATGATACATAATTACCATGTGTCCTTGGGAGGAATGAATGATTTATCAGCAGCTTGCAGCTTTTTTAGTAGCCAGAGCTCCTTACTAAACTTTTCACAAGATTCAGTTGTATACCTTGATCGTTGCATGCCAAGCGCTTTTTGCTGGAACTTTATGCATGAATACAATGCAAAACCTAACACCCGAACAATGGAGGCATCGTCGTCTGGTATAGCGTCTTTGCTTTGGGAGTATCTCAGGGGACAATCATTAGATGCTTGAAATTGACACAGCTTTTCTTTTAGCACATCATACATGGCTTTTGCTATGCTTCCCACCATGGCAGACCGATCTTGCTTGTGAACTGGCCCATCTATTTTGCTCACCAATCAGTCTACACCCAGACCTCAAAATTTATTCCACCAGTGTGACCTTGTGACGTCATCAAATTCTGGATGGATATGTAATGAGCTCCACACACGGCCAACTTTCAAGACTAGTGTTGCATTTCGTAGTAGCAAACCTGGATCGAGATGATACTTACATGCTGCCAGGTGTAAATTCATAGTGTCGCTGTACCTACTGGGTGCTGCATATGGCGGTAGAGATTACAAGATAAAAGTACAATCCTGAGCCATCTTTGATTTACCGCACAACTAGGGGCATTGGAGCTAGAACACGATGTTCACAGCGTATACACAGTACATTCAGCACTATAACATAGTCGAGTTAGAAGCCAAAAGCTCAAATCACACAGTAGATACGAAGGGTACAACATCGGCAAAAAATTGCTTCACAGGCTCGAACGTAGACATGGTACAGAACACGCTACGAAAGCACAACCTGCGCCACATAACCCTTCTGGCTCTTTGCTATAACTTACGAAATGTCCAATCTCCTTAACTATCGTACTCTCTGAGATACAAGCACATATGCAAGTGGCCTAGTGACCGCTTTGAGCTGTGATCGATTTTCGATTTGGCGCTCAACTAGGGGCAGAACGGCCAAGAGCTCTGTACATTTCTGGACATGTTTTTTCCCACTCCGACTATGTGATGCTCGTATAACTTAGTCAAACTCCAAGTACTTTTCCAGTTATGATTGAGCAAAATCGCAATATTGTTTGGTAATCTGCTTGGAAATTCCTGGGAAGTTTGCGGGACTTGCAATGGCAACTGAGCTGAATGACAGCCGTATTGTGAAGTGTTAACGTAATAATAGTTTACACAAGCTGTACTTTTAGTTGACTACCATATTTGCTCTAATTAATGGAAAGTTCTAATTATTGGAATGCCAAATTATAATTCACTCTAATTCATGGAATGAATGAATTTTTAAAGTAAATAACCATTCTAATCGCTCAATCGAACAGGCAAGTTCTATATACTCAGTTTTATTTTCTCTTACTATAATGTCTCTTGCTCGTACTACCAATTTCTTCTTCCCATGGAGCGTTACGTAGCAGGAAATCTTCAATCCGCCTTGAATGAGTGGAGAGCACCGTCACCTTCTGCATTCATTTCTCCTCCGTGAGTCAGAAAATGCCAGAGTAAGCGGCTGAATTTTGCTAGATAGATGGCCAACAGTGGTATTGATGTTATCAACGCTGAGTATAACAACGGCCACGGCGAATCTGTCCGTCGACCAGGGCCACGGTTCACAGCTGGCGGCGATCTCCTCGATTGTAGTGAAGGATGTTCACCCCTGGGAGTCTCCAGAGCGTAAGCTAGGAGAGATTTCTGTGTTATCCGTGGCATTGGTATCGTAACAAATCAATCCATCTCGCTTTTTTCAGTAGCTGTTCCAATGCTTTTGAGACGTGCAAAACCGCTCTAATTTATTTGAACGCGAAGGGAAACACATTCTAATTAACGCGTAACGGTCGTCAATGCAATTATTTTTGGCCGTTCCATAAATTGGAGCGAATAATACGGTACTTGTAATTGCTAATCTGATTTTGTAAGTGGAATAAAATGTATGGGAAGCCTGAGGCCTGTGTGTAGACTGAATGCCATCCATGTGTTAACGTAGACTATGGTTAATAAGCGCATGTGCTTATGAGTGTAAGTGGTAAGCAAGTATGCGCAAGTCTTGGTAATGCCTTTGACAAAGGCGTGGGGGACCTTCACTTGTAACTACCAGTACTATTCCTTGTGTCATTTCACTGCATACCTTGATAATTTTTGCCTTGTCAGATCTTACATTGCATCCTTGGTAGGCACACGTTAGTGTCTCACATTTTACTAGTACACTATCTTTCTTCCATTTAGGAATGTAGTTACCTTCACTACTAAGGTGATTTGACTCTGTGTGATGGGTACGGCATATACAACTGTCAGGTGCTGGTGTTCGCCCAAGATGACAAACTATGAAAGACTGCTCCTCTTCTGACCACTGCCGAAAATGGGAGTAGTGTGCCTGAGACTTCCCACATAAAATGCATTTAGTACATGGATGAGTTGGATGAAACTTGGAGTTTTTCTTAGTTCTTTGTGACATTGTGCTGAAACACTGTGATTGGAGTCAATTATATGTAGTTGGTTATTTTATGTATATATTCAACTTACATACTAGGAGTACGCATGCGCATGATGCCTCGCGCTGCGCCGTGCCAGTGCGTATGTGCGCATTGCGCATGCGGATGGGCCAACTGGAGTAGGTGTCACAAATAATTTAGTCCGAAGGACTACGGTTGAATCGAACATGAAAGCGAGCATAATTTATACCTGGCTTGTGAAGACTCTCCACAACGTGCTTTCTTGCTTTGCACTTTCTCTTGTTCTCTTCTCGCCCTCTTGGCTTCTTTTGTGTACATTGACTTCGTTGCTTTCTCTTCCTCAGTGTCGCCAACCGTCGGCTGCGTTCAGCACTCGACTCCGCAAAATACGTACGTTGCGGAGGACCAGCCGCGCTGTCCTCCCCGTCCTCCATTGTCAAGAAGCATGAGATCCCTGTCCTCGATCTCGAGGGGTCCGTCACGAAAGAAATCTCGTACACTGTCGGCAGAAATCCAAACTGAAATCCAGAAATCCACTTTGAAATCCAGAAATCCATTCTGAAATCCGAAATCCACGTGAAATCCAGTGGATTTCGAAATCTCGTACGCTGAGGCGCGCCGTGGCTGACCCCTCGCTCGATCTCCATCGTCAGTGCACGTGAGCATGAGTTCCTGAGCGTGCACGTGAGTGCAAATGAGTGCAAATTGACATTCCTGAGTGTGACCGACACGTACGTACGTACGCACATACGTACATTGCGAGAATAGATCCCTCATTCAAAGCCTCGCGCTAATGCGCTCGGCAATTATTTTCTAACCTCTCCCACTTATATTGTAGCCCCAGGCATCTCTTTCATGCCAATTACTCATGGCCTACCTTCAGAGTGCTGCAATACAATGGACAAAATCAAACGATCCTTGCAAGTGTAGAACTACTCTGCGTATTCTGAGAGCATTGAGTTGAATGAGACTCAAAAACAACAGTGTGCAAAGTTTGTATAGACCTGCCACCACCCACACAGTTATTGTGCGCGTAGCAGCACGTTTGTGTGGGTGGCGCCAAACGACAGATACCACTACAAACCCCGACAATTATTTTGTTTATATGCCAAAGAAGAAGCTATAGCAATTCAGAACTAAGAAGCAGTGCTGCCAAACTCATGAAGATGTCCCTAGATTTATGGTACTTTTCATGAGTGTGCGGTTCGACTGGTAAGGGCTAATGAGATTGCGAGATCAGTATTATTACGTACCACTTCCCTTACAACAGTAAAATTTGTTCATCTCCAATCAAGTAACCATACCTTTTTTGGACAGGTTTGCTGCATAACGTTGCCAGATTACACTGTCGTAAAAGTGTGTGCGCTAGCCCAATAAATTCAACTTAGTTCACCAGACCGTTTCTCCTCGTGAGAGGGTGGGGTCTGGGGATGAGACTAGGCCGATCTGACCATGGATAATATAGTACACATAGGTGGATAGGAAACGACGTACTATACGGAGCGCTTCTGGTTGCTAATCCGAGAAACGGTTTTTCCCTGTTACCTGATCTCAACACCTGAACACCACCAGGCTCTTACTTTGCTACAGCATAAATACAATAATGGATCTGTCACGTGAATTTGGTGCTGGAAATTTTGGTCCCCTGGAACAAAATTTTTCTGGAAAACATTGTCCGCCTCTTGAAAAATTGGTCCTGGTTGAAGATGCTCATTTTAGGCCTTCTGTCTCGAACAGGAGACTATAACACCAGCAAATCAACAAAGGGTAAGCCTATAGGAAATTCTCAACGCACCTGGGGAAGTCCCAAACAAAACTAGGCTGTTGCAGTGGCAAGCCGACTCAGCCACGCTATCATTTTAATTAAAGCACACAACCTGCTATTTGCATGAATTAGTAACTCCAGCAGCTTATTTTGCTTTCATGCTTTGTGATACTAAGCAGGCACTTTGACACAAACTTGTGTCATTAAGATTATGGGATACAGAAGTGGGCATGGTCAGCGGCTGGTCTAGCTCGACAGACTACGGCTGGTCCAGATGGACCAACTTGCGGTGGCTGCGTATGTTAGGCTACAGCTGCAAAACACGAAGAATGAGTTGAGAGGCACAACACAAACTTGCACAGCGAGAAGCAAGCGATGAGTAACCTCAAAGGAGCAGTCGTACATGCATGGTCAAAGCTCGCAGATTTTCCAGCCAAATTCTGCTTCCACAAACAACCAGGAGGGAGAAACGGCAACGCAAATAGACAATTCGTAACATTTTTGAGGGCATGACGAAGGCTTTTTTAGAAAGCACCTCTTGCTTTTTGAGAAATAGTCTGTTTTCTGCTGAAACTCCACGTACCACACAATTATTAACTTCTGTATACTTACGACAGCTGACGCTATCCCAAAAAGCTCTCTGTCCGGCCCAGCGTTGTTAATTTTATAGCACTTTGGATGTTAAACCGCTTCATATACATAGCTGCTGAACTCTATATTTGGCTGGAAAAAAATACCCTGTGATCGCGGCTGTTCCAAGTGAAAATTGTAACATGCGTACATAAATGTAGAATATGTGTTAAGTACACGCGTGCGAGTGGTATCTTGTAACCTTAAAGTGCTCACACTTAAGTATTGTGCTCAGACCATTATTCCATGCGCGGACTAACATTTCAGAAAATTATGGTCTGGTGGACCAATTTTCCAGGAATTTGGTCCCCTGGACCAAAAGTTTCGCCCGACCAAAATTTCCTTGACAGATCAACCGGGATTGCCACTGCAGAAAATAGCAGCCAGTCTGTCTGAGACGTGGATGCTCGAAGACATCACCTGGTGCGGGTCTACAGGCTGAATATTTCCCTTTTGGAAACTTCCGACATCTGTTGAACGACATTGCTGATATTGAGCTAACTTATAAAGCTATCCCAGTAGGCCAACTACATGTACTGTACTCTATGATTCCTGCAGCTTTTCATTGTGGTGCTTTCTGTTGCTGAGATCTGCTAACAGGGGGTTTGCCCCTAAAATGGGGTAAAATTTGTAGTATTCGGCAACTGCAGATGGTACTGCTAGCACTGAGCCAACGTTTACATATCTTTCCCAGCTAGTGCACCAGTTACTATATCTTCACACTCACAAAAGGGCTTCTGGGTTTCTTGGTGTAGTTCAGGCACGTAGAGGTATGTTGAGAAAGGAATTCTTTTGGCTTCCCACTCACCAACCTGGTACGCAAACTCAAACTGGGCCAAAATTGATCTCAGTTTGTCTACCTTGCATACACGAAAGATAGTGGCCCAAATACCACGAAAACATACCTGTTGAACACATAGCCAGGTGGGACAGTCTTGAGTCTTAGGCGTTCCACCGCATCTTCTATGGTAGCTCCATTTTTCATCCAGTCCCAGATCTCTTGTATGAGGGACAGCTTGGCTGTCACGCCGGGCCACCACAGTGCCATCAGGCAACTCTGAATGAATGCAAGGAAACTTACGACTGATTAACAATGTGAAATATATGGCAGATTGGCTTAATTGTAGCTTATGTTCAGGAGTCAGCATTGCTAGGAGAGCAGGCTTGCGAATGTTCGTGTATTTATTACACACATTAGTTTGGACCTGCAACACTGACAATGGGCATGTGTACCCCTTCGTCCTCATGTAGTTGAATTTACCATTGCTGACAAAACCTATACTAGATGAATGCAGGGCATTGTGGGGCGAGCTTGAGCAAGCAGTATGCCAAGGACTACAATTGCGCATGCACAGTTTGTATACATGCGTGCCCTTTCTCACTTCTTGTCGAGGTGTCGAAGTTGGCGTGGTGTTTAGTAAAGTTGCTGTTTGTTTACTGTGCCTCATCCAAGTGTATAAATGACAAAGGCAGTGTTGTACATTATTCACACAGGAATGACCTCGTAATTGAAAGTCTTCAATTCTTGGCCAGGCGTGACTCTCTCTCTTCAGGAGTCTCATTGGCTATCAGCTGCTGGCGACGAGCTCTATCCCTTTCTCTCCGCCTACTCAATCTGGCTGCCCTCTGCTCAGCAGTCTCCTCAGCTCTGTGTCGGTGCTCTCTTTCTCTCCTACACTGAAGCCTGATTTCCCTCCTTTCTCTTGCTTCTCCATCACTTATAGATCTACTATCCATTCCTTCATAGAACTTTAACAACTCAACTCGAAAAAGTAGCTAGGTAGCTGTAATAATTTTACAACTCTGCACTGCTAGCTATGCAGTACCACAAGGGAAATATTGTAAATTGGAATACGCGTATGTACGGAATGTGACCGTAGTACCAAGAACGAACGAACGAACCGACAGACATCATCTCCGTTTGACTGACCATGTGGGGCTTGCTCAGGCTTGCCCCAACAAGATAGTAAACCAATGTCAGTGGAAACACTGTAGGGATAAAAAGCAGTGTTTACCTGCAACATTCATCCCATGGCTGACCGTTTCTCTGACAAGTGCAGACACCAATTGGCGAATGTCCGCTTCTTTTAGACCAGCATAGGGTACACACTGCAGCTGGTAGAGCATACAGCTTTTGGTTGCGAAGTGTTGAACTTATCATCAGCACAAATTGTGGGTAGCTGGTTTTTGACGAAATTATGTCACCTTTTCTGATGAACTCACTCAACTGCTTTAGGATAGATGTGAGTTTTCTTGGGAGATTGTGCTACTCGATAGTGTCAGGGTTGCAAACATCAATGGCTGCTGATATTTCAGTATGTAGGCTACACCCTTCACTATTAAGCCTATTCAGCTCCTCTGTGTCCCATGACAGAGAAAACATTGTCCGATCTGAAGCATGCCAAGCTTCTAGCTTCTCCTTGTACCCTGTGTTGGCCTTCTGCAGCTTTGCTTGTGATACTTTAAGGTACTTAGCAAGATGGGGTGATAAGGGTGATAAGGTGGTTTGTTTACAGCATCTAGTGCTATATTAAACATTGATTAGTAATGCTTTTGTGAGTATGTCATGTCGTATTTACTGCTACTTTGTCAATATGTGATCATTAGGTGTTAGTTTGGTGCAAAACTGTCACTTACCACCATGAATGAACTCTAGATAAGCTGCAATATCATTCATCGCAGCCTCTAAGTTGTTGGTGATACTCTCAATGCTGTTTCGCTGGTCCAGACCAATCCCTTCAACCCACTGCATCTGGTTCTATAGCTTCTGATACAGGAGTTGAAGCTTTCCATCATTCAGGTCAACATCTCCTGCCCATTTCCCTTTAACGGACTTCCAGAAGCCCTTCACAATGTCAACTCCATCCCACTTGATCCACCATCAAGAATCAAGATTCAAGGTAGCAACTTTCTCAATCACTGCAGTCTTCAGATGTATATGACAAAACAAAGGAACATAATTGGGGTGAGCCTGGGTGAGCCCCACACTAGCGTGACTGCGTTGTGCACATGTGTTTGTATGCTTGCTTGCTTGTTTGGACTGACCACTTACTGTAATTTTAAATCAGTGCATTCAAAAATTTCACGAAGATTGGATGTCTACATGTACTCATCCAAGAGTGAGAGTGGAGGGCAACTGTCAGACTGTAGCATTGGCGTAAAAAAACTGGGACTGCGAGTGAAGACGACTCAAGCTGAATGTGTTTACAGCACACATGGCAACTTACTTCCAGGGAGCAAGTCTGTGTAACGGGTCTGATGGCCACGTGACAGGGCATGCAGGCTGCGAGTCAATGCATGGTGGCAGAGCTTGTTTCAGGTAAGGACCGTGCATGAATGACAAGCTAGACCACTCATACCAGTAATGGCAGAGATTCCCATGGTAGTTCAGGGTTAGCAGCTTATGCTGTGTAGCCACAGTAGCTGCTCTGGCGAATAGCTCAATCGTGGTCAACTGCACCTGGGAAAAAACATACATGCTTTTAAATTTGGGCTGTCAATAATCACTGGACTGGACTACTGGAATGGACTACTGGAGTGGACTACTGGACTGACCTTTTTTGCACTAAAAATCATTTTTATGGCCTATAACGAGATTTCCTTACCTGTAAAACTGCATCCTGCTTTAGGTCAATCAGGTCATCTATCGCACTGTACAGGACCACACATATTTCTTAAACAACAGACTTAGTGAAGATCATGCTACTGTTATTGCTACAAGAGAAGGCAGCCTGCATGTGTCCAACTCACGTGATGGTTCGGTTCTAGCATGAATAGCTCCATACCCAAGACTCTTGGGAGGGGGAAAAGTCATGAGTACAAGGCTATTGCGTAGATAGTAAAGTAGTGCAACCAGTGCCAGTTGCAGAGATGCCAGACCCGGGCAGGCGACACACGTGGCGGAGCTGCTATGTTACAGCTGTGTTTCCGCGCAATATAGTGACCAGAATTTTACCTGGGCAATGCCCGGGCTTGCCCGGGTGTAGAACCGCCTTTGAGTGCAATGTAGGTTTACTCTAGTTCTAGAAATCGAAGATCACAGTTGCAGGATACACTCTGGCAGGTAGCTGCTTACACATTCTCACTCATTGAAGGTATCGTGAAGCACACATGACTGTGGTACCTACTAGCAGTGAACATGATCACTCTTCTCAACCAGGAACTGAGCTATCAACCCAGCTTATGTGCTACCGTCTCAAGCGACTAAGTAAGACACTAATCTGTGTCTATATTACGAATGCTGGCAGTTGTTGAACTGGCTGTATTGCACTTGCTGCAGAAACAGTTTCATGTCAGAAACCTATATAATGCATGTACTGGCAGGAAAATCTCATTATAGGCCATAAAAATGATTTTTAGCACAAAAAAGGTCAGTCCAGTAGTCCATTCCAGTAGTCCATTCCAGTAGTCCATTCCAGTAGTCCATTCCAGTAGTCCATTCCAGTAGTCCAGTCCAGTGATTATTGACAGCCTTAAATTTGCTTGATTGGCTACTCGCTCGGGCTCGCCCCAAGATGGTGAAGCATCTTTCTTAGTTACATGGTCATGTGCCCCCAAGCACACACCATATTTCTTCGATCAGATGCCGCAGCAACTATTTGTTTTGCTGCTCGTTTTTGTGTGGCTACTATTCGAGGTCGGCTACTATTTGAGGGCCGTGTTTATTTCTTTAGACAGCCCGCAGACATCAATGACAGCTGGATAAGGTACATACGAGTGAGACAGTGACGATTGTTAGACGCTATCAGTAGTACACACAGCCTCTCAGTCTGTTGTCAGTCATGGAAACAACTCATACAACACGAATAGCCGTAGCGCTAGTGTGGTGATTGTCGTCAGAAATTATTTGCACACGTGTGCATGTGCTGTGTATACTAGCCACGGCTACTATTCGAGGGTGGCGCTTATTCTGTCCAGAGCTTCCGATTGTGCGGCTACTATTCGAAGGCGATGACTATTCGAGGGCGGCGTCTATTCGAAGAAATACGACATGCAGACAGGCACACGTACACACAATTTACGTATTTACAAACCTGGAATTCCTGCAGGGCCTGATGAGGCAGGCATGTTTACCAGGGCCTATAGTTGTATAGATTGTGACACTTAAAGACAAGAGTTCTTTCACAAACTGAGCAAGCAGGAGAGGAAGAAGCTGAAGATCCAGAAAATTTTCTAGTTTTCAGACCCATTGAAAAGGAATGGCACTACACAAGTGTGGAACAAGGATATTGAAACAGTGGTTAGGGTGCCCTGATAGACACCAATAGCACCGGCAACAGAAAGCCTTCCTCCCCTTTTCAATGTTGGCTTCTACTGACTTATCTGCTCCAAGATTATATTCCACCAATATCTTCTTGCTTTGTACCCACTTGGTGGCCTGCAACTGAGAACGTGAGGTTTGGGATCTGGTTGATCCTTGAGAGAGCAACAACCTCTGTCTTGCTGGCATTGCATGCTGGTTGCGCATGCGCCAAGTTCCCTTGTTACCCTTGTAAACTACTCTGCTACGCTAAAATTACAGTTTACCTCCTCAAAAGCCACACTGCAGGCTTATACTTCCTGTGAGACACATATTGGCGGTTTTGAAGGCAGAAACAATATCACTTTGATGGTAACTGTCTGAGACAACCTCTTCATTCAAGATATAACTGCAAAGAATGAAGAGGTTGTCTCAGAGTCTGAGTCTGTTGGCAGGGATACTCAGTTTTTATGCCTCCTATGGTGCCTTCTACCACCTGTTGACTGTTCTTATCCTTATGTATTCACCTGATGTACATAACTGAACACATTTGTCTGTTCTTGTTAGAAAGAGGTGTAATTTTGAGAATTGAAAAAACTTGTACATGTATGTGTACTAAAGTTAAAAATAGGTGTCTGAGGAGGTATTTAGAAGTTGTGTTATACAGAAATGATAAAGTTTAGTGGAGGTTGGTTAATGACAATGGGAGACCTGCAATTCACTGATCATCAGGTCTACTGAGCCTGGGGGGCTTGAGGCATGTCAAAAGAGGAACAAGGACTTCTTCTGAGTGGAGGACCATAGAAGGGAGAATGGGAATCTGCATTTGAGCCAGCCTATGATGGTAACTGTTTTAAGGTTATGGGATACAGTTTGTTCATTAATATTCATGAAAAATATTACCTTCCTTTTCTTCGTGCAGGATCCAGGCATGCATGCGTTTAACTTTACCGCTAAGAAAGTTACATAAGCCTGTAACAGCTGTGCTGGTTGGGTGGCCCGTGGGCGGAGCAGGCAATTTGATAGCAGTGCCTGCGGCCGCTGTTAACAGTCCGCATACGAGTACTGACTTCGGCGTCAGTTATTTCCTGTTGGAAAAACATCTTACCGTATATTACACTGTATTCGAATTCTACGAGGACAGATGCAGGGCGGCTCGAAGAGTTTTCGCCGAGACGACTTACCGTTTTTGATATACGCCTAGATTTAGTCGCTTGGTCGGTCGAAAACCACCTGGGTTTTGGATAGAAACGCGTGTCACTCGCTTCCCCTGGCACACAGCAACGAAGGGATCATGTAGGATATCTGACTCCCGCGCCGAAATGAAAGGGGGCGTGGCCTACAGTCACGTGGTGCCACGCCCACTCTATTCCGCCGATGTGCAAGGCCACGCCCACCCACTAATGCTGCGGTATTAACCAGACTTGCATGTACGCGACAATTATGCGGGAAAGGCTATGCATGTAAGAATATCTATATCAAGATAGGGCTCCCAACGAAAAAATCGAAGGTGCTCCGATTTCAAATTTGTTGTACTAGAACTAGGTATCTATCTGAGATATATAAAAACCGGACTACAAAAGTTCGTGCTGCAAAGCTATTTTCAGTCAATTCGTCTTGGACTTGAAAGGTTAAGTGTCAAAAATTGGACACAATTCGGTTCAAGTGACTTTTGAAACTTTGCTACGAAACTAGTGGTACTGATGGATTTCACTTGATGTATCTTGTGCAAAAATGCCTGGACCACTCAAGTTTATAGCTGTCAAGAGACAATATTTGCTGTTATTTAATGTTGCAATACATTTCTCCCATAGAAGAATAATTGATGGTTTGAAGTGACTTTTGACAAGTAAATTTAGCGAGCACCAGTGCAATTGATTATTTACCATTGGTAGAGTATTAAAATAGCTGGACCACTCGCGTGGATATCTGTTAAAGGTATGTTCATATATAATCCCCATATAAAATCAAAATCCTATAATGGCCATATTTTGGCACATAACCTTCTGTTTGCTTTATTTATTTTCGGAAGAACGAAAGTCATAGAAATTATTGTAACTGTAGTTTACAAACAAGGTCACTTGGTTCTTGGATTTCAGCATACTTGAGTCAAGTTTGTTCGTTCTTGGATTTTTTGTTGGGACCCCTAATCAAGATATCATTCAGCAGCATGTTGCTCCTGGAACAGTAGCGTGGTCTGATGAATGGGCTGCATACAACCACATGGCATCTCTTCCAAATGTTAGCAACCATGATGTTGTCAACCATTCGGTGGAGTTTGTTTCACCAAATGGGGTGCACACACAGAATGTCGAATCCTACTGGAATAGGTAAACTCAAAAAGGATGCACGGGTGTCATGAGCACCAGCTGGAAAGCTACCTTGATGAGTATAAGTAAAGGGAGAGGTATGGACGGACAGCTAGGCAGTGTTTTGATTCAATTACTGGTGATATTGCAACCCAGTATCCTGTGTAGTTAGCTAATAACCAACTTGCACATGCTTTTAGCTTTTAACTTACTTTGTACTTGCAGCCAATACCATTTTTTCTATTTTATACTGCTTGCTTTTATACCCACTCTTCATACGTAAATTACGCTGATTCCACATCTCAACAACGTGCTTTGAAATGCGTGCGGCTCCTAGTGGGTGGGCGTGGCCTTGCACATCGGCGGAATAGAGTGGGCGTGGCACCACGTGACTGTAGGCCACGCCCCCTTTCATTTCGGCGCGGGAGTCGGATATCCTACATGATCCCAACGAAGTCGCTCCGAGCCGCCCTCAAGTAAGTTGAGTATTACCCGTAGGTGTTGAAAAGTTGTACCTGCAATCATCTCTGAAGGCAAAATCTGACGCCGAATTTGCGGCCGAAAGTCACGAACTTTGTCGTCGCCGCTCGCCTTCGTACGTTGTACATAAGAATTAATACTATACTGGTTAAATGGCACTCATAGTTCTGTTATATGTCGCTTCTATTGCGTGCTGTAACTGGTTCCTGCACGGAGAAAAGGAAGGTAATATTTTCTCATGAATATTAATGAGCAAACTGTATCCCGTAACCTTAAGGTAGTCCCATTTGGTTGCCAGAAAAGAAGCTAGTCTTTGTAGGAGCTTGTTGCTGAATTTCCTAGGTCCTCAAACAAGGGTGCATGAAGAATTAAGTTGTGGTTTTGGTGGGAACAGTCACTGGAGTTGAGTCCAAAAGTCAGCTTGGCTACGATTGCATCATTTAGGCTCAGACTTGTCACCACTGCACACACTGGCCTTCAAGCTTGCCCTGACAGCCAACTCATTGCATTATTGTGACTGTTAAACATTTAAAGTCAGCTTGGCCATAAAGCTAGCTTCCTTTGCCGATTATGTTAATCTGTAGTCACACTCCTCAGTTTCGATTGATGTTACTGTTAGTTCATGTAGAATAGGTTAGGTGCCTTGCATCAGTTGCCTCTCCTGATTGGCTTGTATGCAATCATGAGAATTAAGTAGCTGTATGTATGTATGTAGAAAAGGGATCCAGCTTGTTCTGTGTACATTGCAGATTGAATATACACAGAATTCATTAGCCTCATTCCTAGGCTCTCTCAATGTGCGAATGAAGAGTTGAAAGGACAAGAGAGGGCCTGGTAACGTTTATCATGTGAGAATTGTCATGGGTGACAAGAACTTACTGCATGTGAGCAGTACCTCCTTGCTTTTCTTGGCACCTTTTTCTGGTGTGTGTTTCTTCATAATAAGTTATACTATAGCTAAATGAAATACTGCAATTTGATTAGTGAATTGCAGGTAGTATAAATCACTTATAACTTCTTCATATTCCATGACAAAATGCAATTTCAGTTACAGGTGGTATAAGAAATGTCATGGATACAATAATCATGCATGCATGCACAAATGCTTGAGTCCAGAGTCACACTCTACTGTTGTAGGTAACATTAAAAGTGATGTTGCTGCACTCCTGTAGAGAGAGATCTGTGTTGGAGCCATGCCCATCTGCTGAGAGAGTTGACTACAAGCTGCAGATTGCAGAGTATTTGGACGGCTCACTTTCGGTTTCTTGGTGTCTGGAACAGTGATGTTTAGAATGTCAGACAGTGCTACTCTCTGTTCATCACTGGTTCTTTTGTAGCTTCGCACCCCATCTAAGCTTCTGTGCCCTGTGCGCTCCAGCTGTTCTTCCACTCCAGCCTGATAGAGTCGGGTTGCAGTTGTAGCGCGAAGCGAGTGGTTTGTTTTGTTAACCACTGATCCCAGCAGCTTTGCACATGTCTCTGACAATGTTGTTGAGAGAGTTGTGTCCTAACAACTTTGCAGAAAACCAGCAATATTGTTTCGGCTTTTCAATGACTGAAGGTGAAAGGCATCAGCAGGATGGTCAGAAGTCTACCTCAGGCTTTGAATTCTGCTGAATGAATCGCATAATGCCACATACGAGGTGGTAAAGGCTGTTCGGTGGATATGGTGTTCCATTTTTTCCCCTCACTTCCAACACAAAGCGGGACAGCCAACGTTACAGCACAGCCGGCGAAAGGGTAGTGATGTCTAATGGTATCTGCTCTTCTGTTCTGCTATTCCTCTCCTTTGTCCACTCATTCCACAGGTGTATGCACCAGAGAGTATCCTTTTGCGTCGTTTAGGTACTGCTGCCTTCCACGCTTCCTTGACTGCATTGTCAGATAGCTGTGTTGCAAAACGAGTGTGTGGGGCTGGGTTGCTATTGTCGTAAGTGACATCAGCCATGAAGTTGATGATATCATTGGGTGGGATGACATGTTCGGTGTCATTGCCGGCTGTAGTGGATTCTGAATCGGAATCCCAACCACTTGGGACGAGCAAGTCGAGTCGGCGCAGAGTAGGAGGAGAATGAATACGATTGTAAGACAGGTCACTCATTTTAAAGTTATTGTTTGAAAAGTGGAAGTTGCTAGGTAGTTTTATTGCTAATGTGAGCTACAATTTGATTGGCTATAATATAAATACCTTATACGATGAAACCCTGGGGGTCTATGGGATTTAGATCCCCTTGGAAACCATAAATACCATTGCGCTTCATGTGCAGGTGTTTGTATAGGTTTTCTCGGGTATCTAAATCCTGTAGACCCATTGGTTTCATTGTATAACCTATATTAATAGCAATAATAAAGAACTCATCTACACTTATCCTGAAATACTCAACCTCTGTACTGTAGCAGAATGAAAACCTTATTTATTCTTTGAGCGCGGTGCATGTTAGAGTGTTGAAGACACACAGTACAATGTATGCCTTTGTATGATATAAACAGATGCAGAAAAATTGAACCAGCCAGCCAAATTATTAATGTGGCTCTTCCTTAGGGTTGTCCCATTATTATTTGCCTTGCTTGCTGTGCGACAGATAAAGAGTTGTTTTACAGATTCTGTCTTCCATGCAAGGTAAATGGTCATGTCTATCCCTTGATCACTACCTATACCTGTCTTATTTCATGTGGCAGGTTTAAACAAGCACTTCAACATGGTGTGCATCCAACACAAGCTACAACAGTCAGTGGGCCTTTTCCTGACCACTAAGCAGATCTGGGACCACCTCAAGACACTCTATGATCTTGACTCTCTGGTATCATCTATCTATATATGGATGTGTACTAGCCTCGTACCCAATTTGACATTTGTGATGAAATAATACCACCTATTTCTGATAATCGAAAGGCTATTCTGTAATTATTTACAGTGCATAATCAGCAATATTAGCAACACCTTTGTTTCACCATGCAGGAAAAATATCTGATCAACAGACGTTTCAATACAGCTGTCATCATCAGTGTATAAAACATTGAAACTTAAGTACTACAACACGGAGAAACGGAGGCAGGAAAATTTTGAAAAAATACAGGTGTAAAGAAGTGGGAAAAGGTGGGGTGGAAAAATTATACAGTTTAAAAAATGACTGAGTCTCTCAGTAGATGGTCATAGGCAGAAGAGAGAGGGAGGGAGCCCTTGTCTCTGTTTAGTGGGAGGGGCTGCTTCCTAATGTGGTATGATTCCAATATTAGCCTTGCGTATAGATTCTTCTGTTGGTCTGAGAAGTGACCCCATTCCAATCCACACTGTGACCTGCACTCCATGCATGTTCCGCTATGGCTGATGCATTAAAGTCAGCCGTTCTTACTGCCCTCTTATGCTAATCTAGTCTCTTGGACAGCTTCCTCTTGGTCGCTCCCACATAGGTGGCTGGGCAATCAGCACATGGGATGCAGTAGACCACATCAGACTTCTCCACGTCTAGGATGGCATCCTTTGGGTGTACAATTCTTCGCTTCATCACCGTTCTAATGTGAACATCCTTCAAAGCCCTCTTCAATGGTTTTGAGATACCATGAATATATGAGAGGCAAACTGTTGCCTTTTGGTGTTCAATTGTATCACACAGAGCAGAAGGAGGGGGGTGTTTGTACTTTGGTGAACATAAGAGGGCAGTAAGAATGGCTGACTTTAAACTGTAGTGGAACATGCATGGATTGCAGGTCACAGTGTGGATTGGAATGGGGTCACTGCCTTAGACCAACAGAAGAACCTATACGCAAGATTAATATTGGAATCATACCACATTAGGAAGCAGCCCCTCCCACTAAACAGAGACAAGGGCTCCCTCCCTCTCTCTTTTGCCTATGACCATCTGCTGAGAGACTGTTAGTCATTTTTTAAACTTTGTATAATTTTTCCACCCACCTTTTCCCACTTCTTTACACCTGTATTTTTTCAAAAATTTCCTGCCTCTGTTTCTCTGTGTTGTAGTATTTAAGCTGACCTCAGTTTCAATGTTTCATACACTGATGATGATAGCTGTATAGCTATTGACACGTCTGTTGATCAGATATTTTTCCTGACTGGTGAAACAAAGTTGTTGCTAATATGTCTCCCTCCAGTCACACAGAACTCTTTGTATCATCAGCCATAGTATTTTGAATAACAATATTGTTTGTGTCCAAATACCAATATGTGTGTCTGGGTGAGCATTGTAGGGAGCTTCAATGATAAACTGTATAATCGTTCAAGGCTCTATTCAAAACCAGTTCCTTCTTGACATACAGTACAAGACGTTTTTTCAGGTAATCCGAATACTTAAAAAGAAAATGATGTGCATCAAGTAATTTGTAGAATATGGATGAAACACACATTATGGTTCCCTATATCTGCATACTTACAGGATGACTGTGAGAAGTTTCCATTTCCCAATGATGAACGTGACTTCTCCCTTCCGGAACACTTGCTCCCAGATAAGACTCAACTGATAAGTGAAGGTTGGAAAGAACAGTGTACATGAAAGGTTACAACAAGAACTTTATTTAGGCTCCAAAGCAAGTTTCAGTTTTGTAGACTGTGCTCCAATTCGTACAAATGCTATGCAGTAGGTGCTTCCCTACAGTAGATGGAATGTTGGAACCTCCTTCAACATATCATGTAAAAGCAGACAGTGACAGACGCTGCTGCTTTGTCTGGTTTTTGTGCCATGATAAAACATTAAATTAGCAGTGCGCTGCTCACTCAGGCTTTCCCCATGATGATGAAACTATCCCTAGTATGATGGTGTTATTAGTGACACCAGACTGACTGACTTAACAGTCCCTGCAGCTAAAAAAGTATGTTTTCATCATTGACAGTTGACCATTAATCAAACAGTAACTGTTGGAATTCTGTTGAGCTATATAATTATATATAGTTGCAAGTCTCATGCACTGATTACCCTCACCAATTATGCAGGTGATATGGAGAATGTCAGAAGGCACACTCTGCATCAATCCAGCAGTCCCTCTCCAGCCAGTTCACCCCTTAACAGACCAGTGCCAAAAAGAAAGAGAAATTAAATGTACTTTACTTGCAGCTATCTTTTTACTTCCCAAATCATACATTTTATTCTGTCAAGATTAGGATGCCTTTGCTTACCTTGTTTCATCAAGTTTGACAGAGCCCTGCCCAATCAAGACATTGTTAGTATAAACAGCAACACTTGAATATACTGGTAACCCAATTTGTGTTGATCAGTTTATAATTGAGCTTGCAGAAATCTAGCCACATGATTTGTAGTGCAGACGACAGCTGTTTACTGAACAATGCCATCAGATTCTGCCTCTCAATGTTATAAAAGTCTTCCAATTAGTAGTAGTCCTTTGCAAATGATATACACTTGAGCTCCTTCTTTCAGTTTTTGAGTCTATTGTATTGAGGGGCTAGGACTGCAAATAGTGTCATGGTATTCCACAGTGTTGATAACCCCAAGCAAGATCATAGCTAGGTGCAAGTAACTACATGTAAACCTGATTTACCTCATATGCAAACTTAGGGATTGCCTCTTGAGATGCAATGACACTGGATATTGACACATGCTTTTGGAGAGACTGTCTGCATGATCTGGGGTAGAGATAATATCTTTTTAACAATGACAAATTTGTCACAGCAAGGCTAGATATGAGTGTGATTTTGTAGTATCAGGTTATCATTACATGACTGAAAAGGTCTTTGAAATACATACTGAAGGCAAGTCTAGTTTCTTACCAGCTTACCCAGGTGGTTTGTACTACAGGGCTACTCTAGTCTCACTTGGCCACCACATAATCATAGCAGTTAGTTATTTGGATTATGGATAATTATGGTAGCTTTAATGGTCATAGATCAAAATCAATACATTGTGGTAAACCTAATGATTTGACTTTATATTGTCTGATGGTCACACATCAGAGGAATGAATCTAGGGGAGGAGTCATCCAGAGGGATCAAATGATTGATGAACTCAACTTAGTTTTCATTGAACAGTGCATAGCTATCACAGTCATACTAAAACATGATGTAGTATTACCTAGATTGACTTTTCTGCACGCAATTTTAATAGCTTGAGTAATTGCTGTGTTTCCATGTTTAGTAGACAAAATGACACAGAGTGATCTTTAGTAGCTAGGTGAAATGAGATCGTGAGATGATCTGTGGTCATGCAAAACTACTAGAGAAACCCAGCTTAATGCTATGAGACTACAAAGTTGTATTAGTCTCCCCAGCTCTTCCCCCAATTTCACTCCATCTAGCTACCATGATGTTGCTAAAAGACTATCTTCATCTTTGGGACAGTCTTGCAGAGCCGGACTCCCCACTTTTCGTGTGAGACTCTGACTCCGTGAAACTACGAGGATTCAGACTTAGATCTACTCATGTGCAATGGGTGTAGCCTATGAAGGAAAGCTCTCCTTTGGATTCCCTTGAGATTTCTCCTGATTCAACATAATGTTACGTACTTGGACACAAAATTGAAAAAAAAGTGATACTAAATAGCTACATTCTATAATTCAGAGCTATCACTGTCATACAGCATAAAAGTAACAAACATAATTTATACAACTCCCTGGTCTAAAATTTATGCAGTCAGTAGCTAGGTAGACCACTGTGAATCATTATATAGCTAGCTAGTATAGATGTTTAGTTTTGACGAGTAATCTGAGAAATCATCTGCATTAGAATGTGGTACTGTTATGTTATCACATGAGTAACACAAAAACACTGACTAGACCATGTGCTATTATCGTGTGCCACAGCTTACTGAATTGTGTCATTGTTAACCCTCAATGACATAATCGTTAGACAATCTTGAATATAACCCCTTCAGAGTCAGACCCTGCTCTCAATTTTACACAATTTTTCAATTGATGCATGTGAAGCAATTCCCTAGATATTGCCATTTTAGAAAAATCTTTCCCTAATCCCTAGACTACTATCACCCCCCTAGGGATATTCCCTGAGTCTGGGAACACCGCTCTGGGGTTATTCAATGAACCTTGAACCTTCAACTTTAAACTTCACGTTTCTGTCAGTAGAAGCAGCAAATTATACCGACCTATATAGTTGTTTTCGTGCGGCCATACCTATGTCAAAGAAAAGACATTTGAGTGATCAGGAAGTTTCAGGTACTTTGTCTTGTTTGATGTAAATGATGCTGTAGCAGCAAGTCTATTACACCTTCACTAACAGTGACCGGGTTAGAGGCTTGATACTAGAATATTCCTTATACGTACTGCTGAAACCAGTCTGCTTTAGGTCTCGCTTACAGACTATCAAATCACGGGGAAAGCATTTCATGTATGTAAATTGTAGTAATTCTATGTTGCTGAACGGTAAAACATTGAACTAACATTAGTTTGTTCATGCATATCACACAAGGGACAGTCGAATGAGTATAAAAGGGTATACCAGGTACCACATATAGTAGTCTGATAGAAAGTGTGTTTTGTGTTGAGAGGCCTGGAAATAGACTAGTGACAGTAGAGTCAACGGGCTTACCAAGCTGCTCCATGGATGAAGACCATACCCTTACATTTAATCAGCTTTCACATGCAGCAAGGCATTAGGCAGAACTGTGGCTGAAAATTTCCCTGGGTGGGGGGTTAGGGAGGCAAGGGGGACATGCCCTAGACCCATTACTTCTAGACAATTGCAACCACTTCAAAACCAACAGAAAACTTCACCAGTGACTTTTTCAGCATGTGTTTGTATCTTAGAAGTACTGAATGTTGTGCACAGCACGCTTGAGCAACCTCCTTTTTTGAGTGGGGCAACCATAATGGTTACAGCTGACATTGTATAATAGGCCATTGTACTTGTTGGTACAAACATGTGACCTGTCCACTCTTCTGATTGACTAAAGGTGAGGTGATATGAGTTCAAATATTGATCCAATAATCCAGTCCATCAGTCCAGTCCAGTAATCCAGTCCAGAATCCAGTCCTGTGATTAGATACGACCAGTCAGAAAAGCTAAGGCAGTGGCAAGTTGGGGCAGTGATGTTTGATCCATATCATGCAGTGTCTGCTACATGTGCATCATGCATGAGAAGATTCCAAGGACTTAACCAGAAATTTCGAAAAGGGGTTTTGAGAGCTTCCTTGCGTAGCAAAATGTTATATTTAGCTGTGTTTAGGAAGCTTTTTCTTTTTGTTTGTTTTTCAGCTCTTGAGCAGTGCACAAGCCTAATAAGGCCAGGCAAACTAGAGTTATTGTTTCGCATCAGCCACATTCTCAATTTGCATGCGGGGGGACGGTCATTATTCATTATTCATTACTAGCAAATGCTGTATACACTCGGCAAATCTACGGTGCTATGACCATTAAAAGTGGGCGTGTCATTGCTTGGAAAGCGATAATGACAGTTGAGGCAGCAGGTCTTAGAGGAAGCGGGCACTGATGCGAAACAATAAACAATAAATCTAGTTTGCCTGGCCTAAAGACACTCTGGACAGTCATCAATGAATGTAGCTGTAAAATTTGTGCATATCAAGTACTAAAAACGGCATCATTGCCCAACCTTTCAAAGCATGATGACTACCTTGCATGCGATGATTTGTGGGACAAGTCTGTGACATGCAGCAAGTGTAAATTGCAGCAATACTGCCAGGACTAACAGAAACTTGTAGACTGCTGATTCTTGCTATACATTTTCTGAAGAAACGTTTTTGAAGTTTCTGGAAACGGTCCTTGTTATGCCCCGTTATCCCACATTGGCTTGTGGCCCCAGCTTGAACTGTGGTAGGTATAATTATATAATTAGCATGACGGGTATGCCTTGCACACAGATGACAACACTGGCAACATTATGAAGTTATACCACTCATGTCTCGATATATACATAAAACCATGAATGCAAACAGGAATTTAAATAAAGTTGGTACAACCAGGAGCTCATGAGTGCTGCAAAGCAGTGCTGTGGAGTGTCAAACGAGCATACATGTCCTTCAGCTCCTACTTGGGTTGTAGCTAGTAAAGATTAATCCTCATCTTTTGTGTCACTGTGTTCTGGGTGCAGCAGGAGCCTACAGTAGTATGGATTCAAAGTAACTGCAGTGGTAGATACGTCATATACCGTATAGCGGGAAATTTTCGCTGGGTGCAAATTTTCGTGATTTTCGCGGACAGACCTGCTTCCGCGAAAATAAAAACCGCAAAAAAATGAACTAAGATGGAAATTGATGACGTCATTACGTGCGTACGTCGAGTACCCATGTGAACGAGATGGTTCTCTACAGTCTGTCTGCCCTCTAAATGGTTGCTGTAAAGAATAATCAGCCTCCTACTGTACAAAATACCAACGAAACCCTAAGAGACGCTCCGAAGATGTCGCATCAACCGGTAGGGGTATAGGTACTGCACGTAGTGAATGCATGCACTCCCGGATCCCTTTACTAGATACACCATGGCTGTATGCTCAATGATGATAATTGTAACGTGAAAAGTTGTAGGGTTAGCAGTGCTGAAGGTGTGCTAACAAGATAGGCATAAATGTCTATATTTTTCAAAGTGCGAGCTCTGTAACACTACACATTGAACTGGTTTTTGTTGGTGTTCTGAGCTAGAACACCACATGTGATTACTCATCTTACATAACTCAAGCTAGAACAAAGTATAGCATTCTGTACAAACATGCACATACAACTGGACAACCACAAGCCCTCACAATCCTCTATGTACACTGCACAGGTGGTACTGAAATGCCTCAGTATGTGCCGTCAGAACTCCGTTAGGGGTTGACCGGAAAATTCTCTCTATCAGGAGAGAATTTTCACTTTCTGCCTCAAAACATCTAATTTCTCTTTATTCCAATGTGAGGCAAGAATTTTAAGTATCATTAGACTGAGAAAACCACTCAGCATGGGTTCTCTCCTGATGGAGAGAATTTTCCGGTCAACCCCTAATGGAGTTCTGACAGCACATACTGAGTGGCTGCCAGGTGTGAAACGGAGGCATTTCGGTACCACCTGTGCAGTGTATATAGAGGATTGTGAGGGCTGGTGGTTGTCTGGTTGTCGTAGCTCAGTGGCAGAGCACTGGCTGCACAAGCCAGGTGTCCTGGGTTTGATTCCCGGTGACTGCCGGCCTTTTCACTTTCCTCTATTTTCACCTAATCTTTCTTTATTCCAACGTGCGCATACAGCAGTACTCATCGACATGATATGTCAGTGGAATAGCTTGAAATTTTGAAAGGGGATTTTCAGGGCTTCTTTCACACAAGTAGTGTGCAGAATATTGTTTGGCTGCTTTACGTAGGAAGCTCTCTTGTTGGTGTTCTAATTCATTGGAGTCCAATTGTGTGACTATAATATGTAAAACGTGTATGTACTTACCAGGTATGCATATGTTCGGCTTGCATCTAGCTCACTATCACACACTACAGATCTAGAACCACCATCGTTCCCAGTCCTCCGCACCATTCGTCCCTTGCAGTGCGAAATTTGCACAGAAATGCTGCAAGCAACGAATCCTGCAGAGACCAGGGAATGAGCAAAGTATTTCTACAACAACGTTATGACAGAATTTCATCACCATGCAATACTGTCACTGCTACCTTAAATAGTGATCTGTGGAACAAGGCCATGAAATTCAGCATGTGTAACCAGCAAAAGTAATGTCAGAACCAACTACAAACTCTTCTAGATGGCGGTAGTTTTCATTCTTGCAGCAACTTGCTGTAGGTTTTTGTGCCTTCCCTGAAAAGAGGTTTCCAGAACCTCCCGAAACCCGCTGAAACCCCCCTCACTACCCCCTTGTATGTGGTGGGATTTTACATGCCTATAGGCAAGTGGAAAAATCATCCACACTTTCCCAACTTGTTTATACGTCAATCATGTTGCGCCATACCTTATACCAGTTTGAATCCTGGGTGATATTCAATTCTAGGCTATTATGAGATACCTTGGAGAGACTACATCCAATTGGCACATAATGGTTTTCCCCACTCATTTCTTGTGGGATGTTTAATTTCTTTTTGCAAAACAATATACCTAATTTCTTATGGTGTATCATGGTACCATCTTGATACTTGTATCAATTTATTCCTCACAGGAAACCTGTTTCCAGTCAGTCAAGAAGACTTTGCACAGCTTCAGGAAGAAAATCGCTTCTCTGTCATACTGGAACTTGTGGACCAGTGTACACCAGAGCAAAAGCTACAGTTTCAGGACAAACTAAAGAGCCACTTGAGCAGAGACTTTTTGACCCTCCTTCCTGTTGAGATTGTTCACTACGACCAAAGTTCCTTCAGATTTGCAACCTACATGGGCAGTTGCTATTGGACATAAGTGTATTATCTGGAGAAATTCGGATGATAACTGCTGGGTGAAGTGTGACCTTGATACAGAATCTGACCTTAAGGTTTGGAGAGAACAGCCAGATATTCAGTCACATTTGACTGACATCTGTGAAGAATGTGGCTTGATAACCTCTGTCCCTATTGATGTACCAGTAGGAGCACAGTTTGCCAGAATAGCCATCAGGACTCTAGTCTCAGAACAGAATAGTCCAATAGTAATGTACTGCCAGCTGAAGATTCCAAAATGTGTACTTAAAATAGCTGACTTTGTTGTAGTTTCAGAAGTTGAAACATTCACTAGGAAGATACCCTTTGATAAACAACATAAAATCTGTGAAGTTCATCGTCTCATTGTTCGTTTCCAGCATGGTGGTAACCTGAGTACTTCTGTACTTGCTGAGTACCATATTCCTACAAATGTCAGTACAGCTGTTGCAATTGAGCCAATACAGACATTACAGCCCGTGGATACAGATGAATGGTCATTTTTTCAACGCTCCACAGATGGGACATTGGTAAGCATGGTAGACACTGAGACTTGCACTCACCACATATGGGAGCTGGAGGCAGGCGGAGCTTACCACATCGTTGAAGCTCCTTTAGAGTGTACTTGCTGTCTAGCAGTAGAACATCTGTATTCTGTTCTTCAGTGCGAAAATTCAGTAAAAGTGGTGGTGACGTACACTGGAGATGTTATTTTTAGTTGCTCCTTTCAACTTTTCAAAATCATGAGTACAGTGAATCCCACCATATTCTATCCTAAATTTTGGCCACCTCTGGATTTGACATGGATGAATGACTTCAACTGTTACCAGAAAGATCTATGGCACATTGTAGCAGTGAACACAGGTGAGGATGGCCCAACCAAGTTTAGATTCATTGTTGGAGTACGCAGCAAGTGATACTGTTAGAAGTGGATGTGCTGTTGATTAAAATATTAGCTTTACTCCCACCTCTCACACCCCTGGCTTTCATTGCTTGCTAAAGCTGGAGGTGTAAGAGGTACTGAAATATTGTAGAGGTCATGCCAAGTCTTATTGTGTATTGTAGTCGCCTGAAGAAAGGACTGAAACTTTGCAAGTTGATGAAATTTGATGCACTCAAGGATTGATGACTATTTGCGAGTGTTAACGTACTAAAGAATTGTAGTTTGCCAATACAATTAAGTGTTACATGCATGTACATATATCTGTAAACTAGATTTAGTGCTGATACACACAAGATGTTTATTCCTGTGGAAAAAGCTACCAAGACCTAACCGTTACCCTTCCCCCCTCCCAGTCCCCACTTCATGCCATTGGCTGTGAGGCATTGTGCAACCACTATTTTGAAAACACTTGCAGACTAGCTATAGCTAGTTGCATACGATGGTTACATACGTGTGCTTATTCATGTATTGTTCCCTCTGCAGCTAGGGATGGCGATATGTGAGAGCGCTTATTTTCCAGCGCCTTACGCGGATAACCAGCTGCTTTGCAGCCTCTACGGCTCGAAGCGGAGTCACGCCTTTAATTCTGCGAGCTTCAAACACAGCAACCAGGTTTAGCAGTAGGTGGTCCAACGTTTTCAGTTTTACGCCAAGAATACTATCTCAGAAGGTCAGAAATCCAAAATTTTTCCCGGGGGGCATGCCCCCAGACCCCCCTAGCAGGCGCCCTACGCGCGCTTAAATCGCATACTGGAACCCCCCTTTTCAAAATTCTAGATCCGCCACTGTATCTGTCAGTCCATGTAGGTTGTTGAAATGGCTTCATTATTGTCCTGTGTTGGAGTGACATATGTTACCACTAGCAGGGAGTCTACTTCACAGTTCTGCTTAGTCTCCAATTTTTCACAGGTTACCAGCTCTACAGAAAAATTGGGTCTGCCATGCATAATAGGGCCTCAGACATATGGTGGTTAGTAATAGTAACACATTAGGTGACTAACAGCCGTTAATATTGCAACAGAGGGTAGATTCTTAATAAAGCAGCTGTGCATGTGCAAGCAGTGTTTTAGGCTTTTTTTCTCAACCCACACAAGATCATGCCTGTTTACAGTAGCTATAGGAGGACATGTCAAAAAAGCTACTTTGATTCTTCTCCTTCATATTTATATGATAGACGTCCTCAAAGCCCCACCTGTCACAGCCTGTCTCAGTGTGTGATGCAAGGAAGGAGATACATTGAAGAGCCTGAAGTTGATAGTGCAGCATACATCCTGCAATATTGTCACAAACACATCTGCTCATGTGGAGGTGTGGAGAGCTTCTGTACAATGTACTGAAGTATCTAGGGGGGGTTAGCTAATTGTGGCATTCTGTCCCAGAAATTGTAGTCTCTCACATCACATCGCTGTCTGTCAAGGAAATTTCTCAGCATGCATTCCATACTGTGTGTATGGCTGTGTGCACAGCAGATATATACTCTGCCTTAAAATTGTTCTAGACCCCTGCTCAGCTTTCTATTGCTTTCAGTACAGTAAAGTGTACTGAAAGCAATTGAAATCTGGGTAGTGGCCTGGGAACAAGGCCAAACAGCAGGTGTGCCAACCATGCAGAGACAGGTGCAAACAACTGTCAGGGCTGGAGGCAGCTATTTTCGACTGGTATGGCCATGGTGATGCTTGATGCATAACCATGCACAAGCTAAGGGGGTCTGGAGGCATGCTCCAACAGGGAAATTTTTGAAATTAGGTGCTCTGAGATATCACTTCAGAAGCCATGTTTGAGCCAAAACGCTACCAAAATCATATACGTATCCTGTGAATGCAGCCATCAGGTAGCTAAAATGCAAGATAGTTCTAATTGCTGCCCATTCCTGGGAAAACATTCCCTGAGAGTTTCCAGGTTTCTTGAACGTTTTACTGGCTAGAATGGAGTATATGATACACTATCATGATCGTCCTTGGCAAATTATCTTGAGAGGAGACAACAGAGATTGAACAGTGGCCAAACACTTTCCAGCCTTGTTCACAGTTCGCTGGAAGTACATTCTTGTTATAGGCTGAAGGTCTTTGTTTTTAAAGATCACCTGAGATAATAGCTCTCTTTCAAAATGCAGTCTTCTTGGCAGTCGTTTTGCTCAATCACGTTCAACACACCATTCTCAAAGGTCTAAGTGCCAAATTATGAGTTCTGGTTCCTGCATGTTGCTCAGATGACTTCACCTTATTGTTGTCAGTTAGCCTATCACGGATTATCATGTACACTGGCAAGTAGTGATGATATTCATACCAAATGACCAAAAAATGATTAGGCATTTATTCTTTTTGATTTTTCCCTCCCATGAAGGGAACACTGAGACCTAAACACAAAGGAAGGATTTATGCAAAGTTCAGAAATGATGTGGAACTTCCCCATTGACAGTACATCTACAAGTGGTGATGATATTCATACCCAACGACACAAAAAATGATTAGGTATCTACTCTTTTCGACTTTTGCATAAATCCTTCCCATGAAGGGAACCTTAGCTGAGACCTATACCAGGGAAGGATTTATGCAAAAGCAACAAATGATATGGAACTTACCCCTCATATTGTGTGGTATGTAGTAATAATATTCATAGCCAATTACAAGGCAATGAATAGGTATCTACTCTTTTCAACTTTTGCATAAATCCTTCCCATGAAGGGAACCTTAGCTGAGACCTATACCAGGGAGGGATTTATGCAAAAGCAATAAACGATATGGAACTTACCCCTTCATATTGTAGTGATGATATTCATAGCCAATTACAAGAAAATGAGCAGGCATTTACTCTTTTCGACTTTTGCATAAATCCTTCCCATGAAGATAGTGTACAGATTGTATATTATGAAGGATTTATGCAAAACACGTGTTGCATAATTCCTCCCCAAGAGTAACTGGTGGCATGTTTTGCATAAATCCTTCCCATAAGTAACTCAAGGTAAGGCTTGCATAATTCCTTCCCATGAGTAACTCAAGGAAATTTTGGTACTTTTATGCAAATGTCTATTTGACCATTATAACATCTGATTTCAAGCGGTTTCAGTCTTGAATTCCCTTGAACTTCAAGTTGAAGCACTACTGGTTATAACGTCTGATTTCAAGCAGTTCCAGTCTTGAATTCCCTTGAACTTCAAGTTGAAGCACTACTGGTCAGCGTTGAGCCTACCTCTTACCTGCTCATTAAAACACTGGAGTCGGACAAGAGCGAGGCCTCCGGACAGCCGCCCGGAAGTTCACACCTAAAGATGTCAGGAGGGTGGGGCTGGAAGCAATACTATTCATAGCGGAAGTGCAGCGTGATCAACTTCTTGCATCAGCCTGCAGTGGCTAGCGAGATCGTAAGATGGCTCAAGCACTGGAGCTACTACTTGCCTGCTTAATTGTGGGCCCATGTCTTGCATTTTTGCCACAGGAAAAGGTGGGTATACCAGCTGGCGGGTTTGCACTAGCTTTCCTAGTAGACAAGCCCCCGTCCAGCTTGCAGTCCTGCTTTACTGTACTACAAGCGGCGACGAAAAGCTGGGTGGGGAGCTGGGGACAAGCCTAGTAACTTATCATTGAAGGCACCAGGTCATTCCTTCTCATTTGTCTTTCAAAATGACAGTTGTTAGGGGAGCCCGTGGGGTTGCATGACTAGGCAAGTGCTTCATCGTCATGGGGCAGGCCTGAGCAAGCTGGTTTCATAAAGTAGTTCTGACTAGGATCTATGGCTAGGAGAAATTGTCACTTTACTGTCTGTGAGCAACCTGTATTTTGCATAGGTATGTGATATTATTTGTCTTATGTATACACAGTTACACTTTAATAAACTCGCTAGTGTGGGGCTTGCTCAGCTTTGTCCCAATAAGACTTAGTGCTTAATCAATTATTGTACACCTCAAGTGCTTGTTTCTCTCCAGTTGCACAGGCCAGGATTTGGAGAGTTCATCTCACTGGGCCTTTCTGCCGCTGATCCCTCCTGCCCTGTGCATCCTGAACCTGTACCCCTTCCTTCCCCCTTGCCAGATTCCATAGTGAAGGCCCTTCAGACTCTAGAGGGTCAGATTAGCAGCCAAGTGAACACCACTAACATTGTAAGGTTCTGTAAAATAGTAGGGAGCTGTAGTCAGAACTTGCTGCAGATACCTTGGGACAAAATTCTATTATGCACAACGTTTAGACCAATGTGGTCTTATTCTGGTATACACAATGATGACATACAGTTAATAGGTAGCTAAGCAGAATACATCAACCGTGTCTAGTAAACAAAAACTTATTCACCATCAAGTGTGATGATGTCTGCAGAGGTGGTGTACACAGAGATGATGTATCTATGGGCCCGGATTTCATCCCTGCTGGCTCAGGGTGTTGAAATTGGTATCTACTTGGTTCTCAACTGGTACCTGCACAGGAGTCTCGAAAAACCAGTAGCTGCCAATTTCAACATCCTGAGCCACTCCACAGATGACCTCTCTAACATGGTGATTGAGAAGATGAAGAGCAAGTACCCCAACCATAGGAAGAAGAAAGAGAGCTACTGTAGTCAGTCACTGTGTCCAGCAGGGGATGAACCTGGTCCTGTAGACCTGTAGATATCTTTATATACACCACCTCCATGTACACTGCAGACATCTTCGCACTTGATGATGAACACACTTTTTTTTTATTTGCTAGACACGTGTATGTATTCTGCCTAGCCACCTATAAAAATATGCCTGTATGCCATAATTTTGTACACCTAAAGGAAACCACATTGGTCTAAATATGTGTGCATATTAAAATTTTGAAATATGTCTGCGGAAAGTTCAAACTAATTCTGTGTTCTGCTGAATAAACAGTAGTCCAGGACCAAGGAAGCCAGTTGTGTAGGACTCCCTGGATTCTCTTCCTAAACAAATGAAAATTCGTTCTTTGTCTACTGTCTTCACTGTTTTTGGTACCACTGAGAGAGGAGGACAGTAGCGTTAGTTTAGTTCCCCAAACTAATTTAAGAATGCATGTCTAGTGTGTATAGTTCATCAACCATACATCTGAACAATATTTATTTACACATCTTACACCTTATGAATACTATGCATGCACGTTGTGGTCTTGTTCCCAAATCGCTGACCTCTGGTGTGTGTAGCAGGCGGGTGTGTACCAGTTGCTCAGTGGTTTGAGACTGAGACTGGTTGCAATGACACTATATCGTGTGCTGCTAAATGGAGACAAACACTGTGTGTCTCAGAAGTCCTTAAAACATACCTCAGAGCATGTAAAATATATTTGGGGGACATCCTCAGAAACCACCATAGTGTGATGGCCCTACCCATTTTGCCAACTTTGATTTAGTGTTTTATTGCCTTACACTGACATCTGTCAACTTTAGATGTGTGTATGTCTATTGGAAGTTCATCAGCTCTAGTGTATGCTCACAAAGCCTGTAGCCTATAAGGTGTGTTGGCCCTATATACCGTTATTTTCGGGGAGTGCTATTTTCGTTATTTTTGTGACTATCCCATGTGTAATAAAATTTTGTACTGATGAAATTTTCCGCCTGTATGGTGTACTTTCAGTACCGGTTTGATTTGTCGTTTGTACTTTCAATTGATATTCAGATTTGACTACTGGGTTGATTTCAATTTTTCTCCTAAGGGCTGGTGGCACTGGTCTTTTAAGGTCTAGCCACTCTAAATCACACACCTCTCTCTTTTAGAATAGACTTACAGCAGTCCTTTAGACTCTTTTGTATTTCAGTGCTATTTCTTCCATCAGTTGTCTCTTCTTCCATGAACACATATAATAATCCCAAACTATCCCTTCCATTTTAGCCAGATGAAGCTCTTAGTTGAGGCCACCACTTTTTGGCAGGCCTTCCCATTGTCCAATTTTTACAGCATACAAAAATGGTTTTGCATAATGTAAGTGATCAAAAACTGGACAGTGGGAAGGCCTGGAATCAGACTAACCCTATATATTTTTATGTGCGAAAGGAAGAGAAATCCAGTCAGGACTGGGTGCTTTGAATGCAAGTTGAAAAGTGGGAAGCTGGATAGATACACCTGTCCATTGGAATCATTTTTCCATATACTAGCTGATTCAAAAATTGCCTCACTCAGAAATTACATTCTGCCACTCCCTCTAGCTTATGGATGTGCAAGCGTGCTTTCATGTGCATCATTTCTGGCCCTTGTCTAGACCAAACTGTTTATACGAATATGAACAATCAAAAATGTATTTTAATGCTATACACTCTTAGTTCTCATATTTAAGTACATGTGCTTTTTCGTACTCCAGCCTGGTATTGCTGCCAGTGTGGTGTATAGGGATCAAGTCATATTCTCGAAGGGGTTTGGAGTGAAGGATAAGACTAAGCCTGATGCTCCTGATGGAAACACCATCTTCAGAATTGGCAGTGTCTCCAAAGTCTTTGCAGTGAGTCTAGTAAAACTGTAACCAAGTGACAACTTATTTATGCAGTATTCTTTTGGAAGTTGTAGTGCAGGATTCACTGTCACTAGCCTTTTGTTCACAATAATTCATGGAAGCAGAAGAGTGGCAAAAAATGGGGGAGGGTCTGGTTTATCACGTGAAGGACGACAGGTAGATGCCAGGTGGACATAGGGGGAGTGGCACAATCACAAATAACGCACTAGATCATCTGTTTGAGCACTCTCCTGCTGCACTAGACTTCAGATACTCTTGTGATCCAAACTAATCATTGTGGTTTTAGACTGTCTTTCACCAATGAATGATAAAAGAGAAAAATCATTCATGTCTAGACTCAGTAACTATTATACACATTTTATGTACATTCAATTCCGAAGTGGCAAATCAGTTGCATTGATTAATCCATGACTGTGTACTCCTATGTACGTGTTCACTTCAACATTAACCATCACAGAGTACATTCAGTTTTTCCTGTGTTAGGGCCTTACAATTTGAGTGACAAAGTAGCAAGTATGACTATAGTAACTGCTTGGACATACTTAACAACTTGCTTTGATATGACTTCAACTACATTGTCATGACATTTGGGACTGCTTCTTGTAGTTCTCCCCATCATTTCCAGGACTTCTTTTGTCTGTTTATGGTAATTGGGTGGACTAGGATGTGGCTTTCCACGTCTCCAGCCATCGCGTGTCACTGTATGGTCTTCCACTGGCAATTGTAGCAAGATACTGTACTCTCTGCAAGATCATCTCCAGAGAAAAATCATTCATGTCTAAACTCAGTAACTATTATACACATTTTATGTACATTCAATTCCGAAGTGGCAAATCAGTTGCATTGATTAATCCATGACTGTGTACTCCTATGTACGTGTTCACTTCAACATTAACCATCACAGAGTACATTCAGTTTTTCCTGTGTTAGGGCCTTACAATTTGAGTGACAAAGTAGCAAGTATGACTATAGTAACTGCTTGGACATACTTAACAACTTGCTTTGATATGACTTCAACTACATTGTCATGACATTTGGGACTGCTTCTTGTAGTTCTCCCCATCATTTCCAGGACTTCTTTTGTCTGTTTATGGTAATTGGGTGGACTAGGATGTGGCTTTCCACGTCTCCAGCCATCGCGTGTCACTGTATGGTCTTCCACTGGCAATTGTAGCAAGATACTGTACTCTCTGCAAGATCATCTCCAATTTTGTTTATACTGAGAGTACTGTTATAAATTAATACTTGGTTTAATGTTTGTTTGTAAAGCATTGTATTTTATGTTGACAGACACTGGTGTTGTACCAGTTGTATGAACGTGGGATGGTGAAATCCCTGGATGATCCACTGTCAAAGTACTGCCCAGGATTCTCCATCAGGAACCCTTATGGTTCATCAAATATCACACTCAGACAGATGGCAGCACAGGTATGTCTTGGATCCTACTGATGCAAGCCATGTACAAGATGCTGTCATGAACTTTGAGGAATGTACTTATCTACAATTCTAAATAAAATTTACCTGTACATTAGCTTTTGGCTCAACTACATTGAAGTGCAAACGAATACTGGATGGATGCCTGTGTTGAATTGTCAGAGTTGCTGGTCCTCTCAAGGTCCTATATAGTGCACTACATTTATATAGGACACAAAAAAGTGGTTGGACTCATGCAGTAATGTATTTATGGTTGACCACATACGTACGGAGTAAATTAGCAATCATTGGATGACAGGTATAATTGTGGACACTCATACTTGAGAATATATAAGTATCACCATAGTACCAAGCAAGAGCGCATAAGAACGGGTTGCTATAGTAAGAGCGTGTAACTCCTGAAACCGGTGGGAATTTACCGATAGTACTAAAAATAGTAACATGTACTGCACATGCTGTGTAGACATAAGCCATTGTTGCTAAGCATGTGACTGGGTGTTCTATTTTTAGTACAGTTCAATAATTTCGACCGGACTACGGGCTTCTATTGGAGTTACACATTCTTACTGAAGCCGCCCGTTCTTAAGCGCTCTTGTACCAAGCTATACCAGAACATATAACACGAGTTTGTTGCCATCTGTATTGTTATGAGTGTGCAGCACGAGTAACAATGCCAACGGCAACAAACGAGTGATATTTTTTTTGGTACTGTGGTGATAATGATTTTATCATATGAACCTTTGATTTCATTGTGCATTCAGATGCAGTGCATGTGACTTGTAGTACCTGATACGGATTCTCGCGTAACTTGTAGTAAAAGAATACGGCTTTTTATAAACTGTGTGGAGCTGCAAGGCTTCCCCATTGTCTCCCATACATTCACGTGAGTTAGACATATGATTAAATACATCCGGCAATACCTTGTGACTGTAGCCAGATGTATTTGGTATTGGGTGTACTGAAAATGATGCTGCACATTTCATGCTAGAAGTGATAAAATGACACTCCTAAAAAAATCGTTTTTCGGATGGATTTTATTTTCGGATACCATTGTCTGGGCCTTCCCTGGAGCTGCTTTTGGCAAGATTTTACCATTAAAACGATGCCCCAAGACCAATCCACTCCACAATCAATTTTCATTGCAGTAGTAGCCTCGTACCCAGGCCGCGTGTTTCTCCTCCCACGCGGCCTGGGTACGAGGCTATTGCAGTAGCTGCATTGAGCACACAGGGGTGCAACCGAACATCAACCAGTGTCATCAGATCAATAACCGGACTATGAAATTTGTCTAGCGTGTGTTAATTAAATAGCTCTCAAGAAACACGGAATATCGAGAAATACTTGATGCACCAACAGATTTTATCACTTCTAGTGTGGACAGGACACAATGTGTGGGCACCATTTCGGTACACCAGGTATCACATACTTTCACTACTATTGTGTGGTATTGCTGAGTGTTTACCCAATATTCTCTCTGCATTTGAGTGTCCAATTATGCCTGTCGTTTGATGATTGCTAACTTACTCTCTATATTTCCTTACCTGTGTACTCTCCATGCAGATGTCAGGTCTCCCTCGTGAGGCTCCCTGCTCTATCTCTGGCCTCAAGGTGAACCTAAACACCTGCCCAGTAGAGACAAAGGACATCATACAAAGACTAAAGAACCAGTCACTCATCTTCCCAACCTGGTCTGTACCTTCATACAGGTCAGAAGGATATCCTTGTGCACATTTGAATGTATTCTAATGCTAGACCAGAAAGATGTTGCACCATTTGCACAATGGTAGGTAACAACAAGTCTCCACGTCAAGATGAAACGGCCAGGTCAGTGGCAGAGGGAGTAGGTGTAGTGCATCAGGATGCACTCATAATGAAACAGTGCTTGTAAAGGCACTCACAGGCTGCATTGTATGCAGTGCATCCGACATGTTCTTATCAGAAAAAATATTGGCAAAGGTTGCTGACAGCTGGATCGAGAGACAACCCGATGTGTAAACTACACACTATGTTTTAGTACTACAAGTGAAAAATGCTAGGGTAAGAAGGCTCCTATTGGAGGCTAATGCATCCATTTAGCACAATGATTGATCTCTTCTACGAAAAATTTACTATTCTAACCTAGTGAAAACAGAAAAGAAAAAATTTTCTTTCGGACAATGTTAGGTTAACTACCGTCGGCCTCTTGTCATAAATGCCTTTCGTACCCGTTGTGGTTACCATTGTTGGTGGTGTACCGGGAGGCAGGTGCATGCTTTGGCACCATAATCCCATTCCCTGGCTGAGAGCCTGGGAACGAGGTTACTTGGTGTCAGTGCCTGAACATTGGAGTGTACCCTGTAATGGATTGGGGTCCTGTTAATACCAGAAGTAGGAATCCTACTTCTGGTATTAACTCCTCCCGGTCGTCACATCCAATCTTGCTTGTTTAGCTAGATGGATAGAAATATCTATTTCTTAATTTATTGTTATTATTAATATTTATTTTTTAGTTTGTTTATCCATTTTTTGTTTGTTTATTTATTTATTATTTATGTTTTGGAATGGGAGGAGGGGGGGGGGGGGGGGATTTTTCTTGCTGTGCCTGTGCTTCGGCTGTTGGCGCTAATCTTTTGTGCTCATGCACAGAACTCCTAGATTTGGCGGGACAGCTTGTGCAGTGAGCCCCTCCACTTTAACTATTGTTAAACCCTATTTATAGCTCATCAATGCATATCAATTGGCAGAGATCATGGCTTTCACTCCGTACACTTACACATAGCAACCTGGCCTTTGCTCTTATTGGTCGGTGTTTGGTGGAGTTCTTCTACTCAGGCATGACGTATGAAGAGTATGTGGAGAAGTACATTCTAACTCCCCTCAATATGACCAGCACTGGATTCAATATTACTGAAAGGTGAGAATAAGAATATATATGACTGAACATCACGTTAGTTTGTAAGCCCATCAGATACACAGTAATTACATCATCACATCACCTACAAGTTACTAGACCAGTGGTCAAACTGTGTAAATATACGTAGCTGCAACTTGTATTGCCCATGTATTACGTACAGTTTTGAACTACTTTTGGCTACTAATCAGTACAAATTTTCTGGTTGCAGGATAGTGTGGTGGGCATGCTTCATTAAATATATCAACATCAGACATCTCACACAGAATCCAACCCAGTGTGCCGAACGTGAAGTAGGGAGAGTTGTGAACTTGTACAGTAAAAATATTTGAAGCAACTCACTTTCAACCGTAGTATTTCGATGGGTACTACAGCAAACTATTCACAAAAAAACCCTAGTATGAAGTGCGCTAGCAACTAGTCTTGCTGCTGGAGATGCACATTAATAGACTCCATGGTGAACAGATACATGGCCCTTTTACACAATCTTCCTTGAATTAACACGACATGACATTACAGTGGAAGGTGCTAGCACAAAAACTCTCTTATGTCGCCCATGTAGTTGGAAACCAAAGTTTAATAATACAAAAAACAAAAAAAACATAAAAATTGAGTAGATGAAGGAACAGTAGATGAAAATGGAGAAGACTGAACTGTATAATAGATGAAACAGGAGCAGTCGAAGTAGCATATTACCACATATTATTATTTATTTCCATGTGGTCTGTGCCATATGCTAGCGTGGATAGTAGCAGTATAAGTTTGTGGGACGAAGTGTGTGGTATGTCTCTGGCTATTCACGTTTTATCTGATCTTTGTTTGGACAGTGGAATATCAGGGTTTCAAACAGGATGTTATATCGGGAGGAAAAAATCACGAAGCATGGATCACTGGGGGCATGCCCCTCTCCCTCCCCCAATGAATTTTTGGGGAGTTTTACATTGATTCTGAAGCCAATTTGGAATAAAATTTATAGTTCTGAAGAAAGTTAAAGTACCACCTATGTTGTTGTCACAACTGCATGTAAAATTTGTAACAAGCATTATTGCCAAAATAATTAAATATTAGTGGGGAAACTGGCCTTTGGAGGAGATTTCCCAGGGTTTTCTCCCCCTATGAAACCCTGGATATAATATTTGTTTTCCCAGATGTGTTACCTACATTCTGCCCTCTCTCTTCTGAGAAAGAATCTCTACTACTAAATGTTATTGAGCAGAGAATTTGTACTGAGTTGTAACCAAAGGTAGTTCTCTATGTGTCCACATGTGCAGATACTATGTCCTGTCAGGGCATCCTGGCTAAGTCCATACATACACTTGAGTCTACCTGGTAGGTGAATTCCTTCAATCCTGCTGTCCATGAACGTTCACCTTGTAGTTCATGCCTTCACAGTTTACTTGAAGCAGCTTAAGTGAAGCTCTGGCAACCTAAGGTGAAAACGGTCCTACCTGTGTGAAACAGGTTTATACTCATCTTGCGATGCTACATATCCTGACAATGAGTTTCAAAAGTTTAGGTGAAATAGCATCTGTAACCACTTGGCACGACACCTGAAATATACCTCATAAAGATGAGCAAGTGTCCGTTGGCGATCATTTTCTTGTGAGTAGAAAAGGGTACTTACATGTATAATGAATCATGAGTGTGCTTTGAATGCACATTTCAACTTGCTGGTATGCAGGTAGTGTGAGCTTACGTATTTGATCATGTGTAGTCACTTCCTGGTGTTTGTAGGCTAAGCAATTGTGTACCACAAACTATCAGTTTCCTTTTCCTTTCACAGTGTTCAGTCTCGCATGGCTGTTGGGTATGCGCCTGATGGTTCAGTGGCTCCCCTGTATGACCTGGGCTGGGAGAGTCCTGCTGGTCAGATGTTCTCTACAACTGACGATCTCAACAAGGTTTGGTTTGTGAGCAGCTTGCATTTTAAGAACTGGGAAAGCTGAAGGATGGGATGAACTTCCTTTGCTTCATCCTATCCTTCAGCTTGCCCAGTTCTTCTATGTTGCTGCTGACCAAAATGCAAGTCACTCTGCCATGGAGGATACTGTTCTATCTGCCGAGTTCAGGAGGGAGATGGAACTTCAGGGTAAGTAGGGGAATAGTGGGGAAGGCTGTGAAGTAATATTAACACACTGAACCAGATACTTAATTGCTGTATGTTAAAGAGAAGACCAGTAGCCTTAGTCCTGCTCCTTAACCTGTGGGTTCCAGTAATGTTAGCAGTAAAGCGATAGCAGAAATTCTCTTATATTACCATTACAACCAGTAACAATTAATGTTGCTATTTGGGTATCCTACAGTCTATGTGAACAGAGACCAGCTAACTGGATTTGGCACCCCATGGGAGATCAGGTTTGAATCAAACTACACCATCCTCCGGAAGGGCGGCAATGTAGATGGATACTCAGCCCTCTTCAGCTACATACCAGACCTGCAGCTAGGTAAGAGTATTAGATACTTCGTTGAATTTCTGAATTGTCATGGGATGCTAATTAAAACTTAATTGCCCCAAGTGTTCGCCAACTTTTTGAGAACTTGATATAGACCATGTTAGACTGCATGGAAATTAGAACAGACCTGCATGATTCTGTGTGTGAGCATGTAACAAGGTTTGTTTGGATGTTAAGAATCGTATTTACTGTTTCAAGCGTGTGCAAGTGCCCACCCCTAATTTTGGAGTTCAAGCTACCCCTCCCAAATTTTGAAGTCGAGCTACTAGTTAAACACAGAGAAAGGTTGTGCTCCAAGTAGGAGTTCTATTTTCAAATGAAATAGGAAAAGAAAACTCATTCATTTGGATAAAAGTAAGCATAAAATGGTCATGTTTTGCTAGCACAATGGAACCTTGCTAATATCCACACTCTTGGGGCAAAAGTAAATATCAAGAAGTAGGACTGAGTGTCTTGATTAGTGAGGTTTCCTTAATTTATTGATGTTTGTCAGGACATACTGTGTCACTCATCTATTGTAACTTCAGTAGTGGATCTAGGATTTTGAAAAGGGGGTTTTAGAGTGGGTGGCATGAATGATGACTACTGTGCCCATTAATGAGCAACTAAAACCCAATTTTTTAATTACCCTACATGTACATGTATGCAAAGCAAAATTACCTGAAAGGAATGCTCTGAGATTGCTTCTGAGGCCATTTATGCACCACAAATGCCACTAGTCTCATGGTGTATCTTCACAGCACTGAGGTAAATCACGTACATCATTGTACACACAGGTTCTATAGTAGCACATGTCAAGAGTGATGTTGTTAGCTGGGGATAGGGTGTCCAAATTGGTTGGAGAGCTGGTGCCACATATAGATTCAGCTGGAGCTATAGGAGCAGTGAGAAGTTCACAAGTAGTCTTAGTCATTCTTTGCTAGCGTGCGTTGATCTCGTTAACACGTGGAAAAGCGTGAATCATGCGCAGATATCAAGTGATTATCTGTGCAAAGCACAGAAAGTTTTGCTTTAGGAAGTGCTCTTGTAGCATGCTGCTTGTTGATTTTTGCATTCCAGGCTGCAATATGGTAAGCAAAAACTATGCCGGTGCTGGTGAAAGGGGTTTCCATGGCAACTACAAAACTGGTCTGGATCTACCACTGAATTGAGTTTACTGTGTTCATCATATCTAAGAAGGCTGTGACAAGACCACTTTTATTTTCTTCTATAGGAGTGAACGTGCTTTTCTCAGGAGGAGCTGATGAGTTCTCATTATCCAATGAAGCTTATGCCACCATTATTCCAGCCTTTGTGTCTGCATTGGTACCTTTGAAGCCTCGTTACCCCTATCCTCCTGACCCACAAGTGTATGAAGGAACTTATAAGTTTGGTCAGTTAGCTACTATCGAGATTGATACCTATAACCAGCAACTTCTGATGACTTCCTATGGAACTGTGACACAAAAAGTATTTCTGGGATACCGAGAACCCTTGCTGCTTCAGGTACTGTAGCTACCATGCAGATTGATGGCTTTATGAGGTTAACTACACACACTTCACAGTCTATATGCCCCACATTGTATTATGCTACACACTACATGTGGTAACTACTCACTCTGCATTCATTCCTCTTGTGACAATTCTGATGCTCCTTTGATTCTCATATATATTGCATGGCCATAGCTATTAATGGAATACATGACTGTATTTATGTGGCTGTCTCCCCACCCACACAAAAACATGTGCACATACATACACACAGATTGATTTTCCAGACAACATTCTTCCCTGCTTGCAGGAAGAGCTATTAGCATCAAGGCACCAGTATCTTTACTTTGAGCCAAAGGATGACACAGGAATCTCTCCTGCTTTCTCTATTCCTGGACTCATTCCTGGCAGTCGCTTTGTGAGGTTATAGGCCTGACATATTGAATATGAACTAAATTGAGTTTCTAAGTTTTACTGTTATACATATGTTGAATGGTAGGCATTGTGTATTCCGCTACATATCATTGCTGATTTTTTTCAAGGCATGGAAGAACCTAGGTATTAGTTGCTAAGCTTCGTGTTTAAATATCAGCCCACAGATCAAGCATACAGTTACCAGCTGGGCATGGTTTTATACAAGGAATATTTCGAAGTTAACCTGTCAAGCAGAAAACATTCTGACCAGAGGCACCAGCATACTGACAAATGCTTGTGCACTGCATGTTTGGCCTGCCTAGACTGTAAGACCTATAGGATACATGTGTGCTTGTGTACTTAACTAAGTTGGGATGTACTGAGGGACATATTCACCTTTAGTGAGAAGGTTGAACAGCAGAGTTATACATACAGCTGAATGGCTATGTTCTATAGTATTCTGGTTGGTTTTTGCCCACTCCTGAGGTTCTGTTCAATGCTAGAGAGTTGGTGGCCTCTCTAACAAAAGGTGCACATACCGGGTGTGCATGTCTCTCCAAGAAGTCAGCCCAGCTATTATGTAGCTATTTGATATTTGTTTCACTATATGGTGTAAAGCAAATGAAGACATGTAGCTAGCGATGGCACAGTAAATGGCTGCCACAATATTTGTGTCAATGTGATGCATCCAAAGTATGCTCCATACTCTTTGAATGCCTCAAAACAGATGACAAAGGTGTGCAAAGTAACTGCAACAGGTTAACTAAATTATCGTGCGATTGTGCTGCCAGTCCTCTCTAAAGTTTTAGAGTGTCACATGAGGAACCTACTTTATAACCATCTACTTGAGCATGCACCCATCTCCACTAAGCAATGGGGCTTTCTACCAGGCAAGTCAACACAGATGCTGGTCTGTCTGCCACTCATGACTGGCACCAAACTCTTGACAGAGGTTGCGAGGTATTGCCATCTTTTTTGACCTTCAGAAAGCATTTGACAGTGTGCCTCATCGTTCTTTTATTGCAAAACTGAGACAGTTGAACATCAATGAGTTTTTACTCCAGTGGATTGTTGACTGTAACCTGACAGACAGAAGTCAGTGCATTGGAATTGAAGGCGCTACTTCACTGTCCCAACCAGTCCTCTCAGGTGTCCCTCAAGGCTCCACGCTAGGTCCCCTACTGTATAATTTACATTGATGGCCTTACCAATGCCCTGTCCAACAGCAGCATGAGTCTGTATGGTGATGACCTCCTTTTGTACAGGACTATCCAATCCCCTTCCGACTACCAAACCCTCGGCAAGCAGAAACCGATGCACTATTGGGTTTCAGCTCACAAGCTACAGTTGAACTGTGATAGCTAAGTGTAAGTGCATGCTTGTGACTTGTAAGAGAGACTCCACCATGCCAACTGTCTTACTAATCAACGGCCAACCCCTAGTATATTCCTACAAGTACCTTCAATCATCTGATCTGTCCTGGTCAGGACACATATCTACACTTTGCACTAAAGCAGACAGCAAATTGGCCTGCTCTACCGAAAATTACGGATACTCTGATGTGGACACTCTAAAGCAACTATAATGTGGCATTTATCTGTCCCCATCTTGAATATGCAACTGCTGTTTGGGACCCTCACCTAATGTTTCGCATGTAGGGTCTGTGACAAAAGTTGGGATGATGCTTACTGTGATATGCTGTGTACCTTGAACATACCCCCACTTTGTGAAAAGAGTAAAAATTTGTTCATGGGTTCGTTGATCACTTTCCTAAATGCACGATTACTGTACAAGCCTTGCACTAGCTAATTACTTCACAAAATACACACATCCTTTCACACTCCAGAACCTCAGACTCACACAACTATTTGCTCACTTGCTGTAGCAATTTGGAACAGTTTACCATGCTCTGTTGTTTCATCACCTAATATTAGTACGTTCAAGAAACGTTTGTTAATTATTTTAACTTATCCTTATAGCCACAGCACATTAGCTATACTATTAACCTTTGCTATTTCATGATGTATCAATTGCACAAAAAAATGTACGTAAAGGAGATTCACCTGCTATTGTAGCTAGGTACATACACATGTAGGCATCAGAGAAAGAGCAAAAACATTACATATGCCTTTTTGTCTACTCAAACCTTACATAATTTTACATTACAAGCTTTTCCAACATATGAAAGGTGCTCAAGTGAAGGTTACATTGTTTAGCTATATTAGAGTGACCAAGAGGCTTTGTAAAATTGGACCTTATAACTCAGTCTTAATTGTTGATGTAAACTTTTGACAGCCTTTTGGGCTCTGCAATATGGGAAGCCATACTGAGTCAGTGGCCGTTCGAGTCCGTTCCGGAATTCGGGACCTGAAGTCACAAGTGCGCATGCACGCACTCCAACTAATGCTCATGTCCGTGGTTGAGGTCACGTGGAGGTAGTAGCGTGGGCATGGAGAAACATTGATTGTTAGCTGGCGTAGACTCTGCTGCTGATCATTAGCCGTCCACTGATACGACCGTAGCATCATGGAGCTGAAGCCGGAGGTGGGTGGCGTCAAGGTGCTGGAGAACCTCAAGAGACACTTGTTTGATTTCCAGGAAACAGCTTCTAGGTGAGACAAGGGGCCGTGTTGACTGGAGTTGTAGTAGGCAGGTGGATCCTGCAGCGTCTGGTTCCCATATTTGTCTAGTGAATAGAAATCTCAAGTGGAAACTGTAATTGCAGATCAGGAAAGAGGAAAGATAGTCTTGGCCATGCTGCAACCTTTACTTGTCCTCAAGGTGGAATGCTGGCATGACTAATCAGATTGGCGAATTACAGTTGTGTCATGGTGTAGCCTTTAGACTGTACATGTAATGTACTGTTGATATGTCTTACCTAATAACTACCTGTATTGTTCATTCCTTGGTGTGTGACTAGCCTCAATCCCAGGCTCTCATTTGAGGGTGCACATGCTCAGTTCTCCAGGGAATTCTGGGAATTAGGGAATTTCCACTCTGTTATACTAACCTTTGTGAGTTAGCCGGCTTCTCCTGTGTGGAAAAAAGCCTGCTATATAACAGCCATGATCTGTGTCGACCATGGACAACGACAGGAAAGCGATGAAAGCACTTAGCTGTTCACTTGCAGTAGTCATCCACACATCGGTCTGTGGAATGTGAATGTTGCATTCTCTTTCTTTAGAAGTTCACCGATTGTTTTGGTGCAGACTGTTCTGTCAAAATAATGTAACTTTTGATTTCACAACTGCTCTAATGTGCTTCACAAGGACCGTGATTATCCCTGTAGTGTGACCTTTTAGTAGGTAAACAAAATTGGTGAACAGTGTGTACTAGGCTCTCTTTCGCTCTGCCCATGCACAGGAGTTTGGAAATGAGACTACATGTGTATGTATGATGTGACTAGACCCTATTTCTCAGTGAAGAGGCATGGCTGATCATTGATCCATAGCATTTTGCACTTGCTAAAGGTCTTGTATTAAGTTTTAATCAGGTACTCCTTAAATTTATGGCAGCTTGAATATCTGACGCTGGGAGCTTATGAACTACCACTAGTGCTCATAAGCTCAAACAGTTTCTGCCTGTATTAAAGTAGTACATTGACAAGCTGTGTACCTTGGAGTGGTGAAGCTGTAAACAGCTTCTGATAGACATCCTTTGATCTGTGTCTAGGGCATCCCATAATGGCTTAGGAGGCTGGCTTTATCCCACCTACTATGATACTGGTATTTACAAGGAGAGTTTTGGTTCTGAGTATTGTGAGCATTTTTGAATTTCTGTAGTGGGGTAGAAGGATGTGTGTGTGTGCATATGTGTTGTGTAGAGTGCTCATTTCATTACCCTGCACATGCATGTTTGTGTGAACTGTGCTGACTGTTCGTTGACATTATTTATCATGGTAAAAAATATATATATATTTTGTTTTACACAAACCATGAAATATAAAACAAGATTCTGGACAGTCTTGAGTACCAGAGTGTTTGTACCAACACAATGAGAGCCTTCTGAAGGTCACATAAAGCTTTTCTATCTCAGTTTTTCGTTGCCAACTGAGTCACGTCACCCATGACCATTTCTTTCTTGTGGCTATGCATGTTTTCAAGTGCAATATTGTGTTACCTGTTATATCCTGAGGTTCTGATGTATTGAATTGTCTCATACATTACTAGTGACAGAACAGTGCATAATTTTATTGTTCAGTACAAAGGTTCTAGAACATTCCTAAATGTCAAATGGCTTAATGGTTAAATGCTCGTAGTTTAGAACTCTTGCCTCATGTTGGAATAAAGAGATTTAGGTGTTATGAGGTGAAAATAGAAGAAAGCAAGAAGGCCGGCAGTCACCGGGAATCGAACCCAGGACACCTGACTTGTGCAGCCAGTGCTCTGCCACTGAGCTACAGAGTTCTGATGGCACATACTGAGTGGCTGCCAGGTGTGCGACTGAGGCATTTCAGTCCCACCTGTGCAGTACATATAGAGGATTGTGAGGGCTGTTGGTTGTCCAGTTGTCGTAGCTCAGTGGCAGAGCACTGGCTGCACAAGCCAGGTGTCCTGGGTTTGATTCCTGGTGACTGGCCGACCTTTTCGCTTTCCTCTATTGCCTCATAACACCTAAATTCACTTTATGCTCGTAGTTGTAGTCATTATTGGAAAGTGTAGTCATTGTATGTATGTATGTATGTCTGTATGTCTGTCTGTCTGTCTGTCTGTATGTATGTATGTATGTATATCCGCCATACTTTAGCTGGTGTAGACATTCAGCACATGCACACAAGCATTGGTCATGTTGACATTTGCAAATGCTGGTGAGGAGTAGAAATAAAACCAGATCGAGCTATCTCCACACAATTGTGCTAGAGCATGAAAGCACAACAAATGGCGACTGCCTCAGAACATACGGGGGAAATTTAGTAGATACATGCAGTTAAGACAAAACTTTTAGCACCCACCTAGATACGCTCTTGCACCCATGCAATACCCCACCAACGATGCATTGCCTCGGCCCTTGGGCCACAAGTGTAGATCTTTGCATTTGGTGAGAGCTTTACCACCTCGCTGACATAGTTTTTATGTAATTTAAATGCCATGTTCTCACAGCTTTTCCCAAATTCCCAATATCACTCCTACTATACTGGACATGTGTGCAAGGCAAACATTCTGCACGTGTATTTCTAGTTTGAATTTCACAACCCATCACATTGCCTAGGTTGGGCTGTATCGATTACAAATGCTATCATGGACACATCATGTCCACTTGGCTTCTGAGTAGATTTTTGGGTGCTATTGTTAAAATACGGCCTTGTTTTTTTTGGTTTGCTCTGGTGCTTTCTGTGCAAATGTTTGGGTTGGTACAAAACTACACTATTGGGATGTGTTCTCCTGTATACTATAGGGGTTCAAATAGTGTAACCACACTATTTTGCTCTCCTGTATATAAACAGGAGATGAAGATGTTACCTACACTGTTTACCCCCCTGTATAATACAGGGAACAAATAGTGTGCCCCACACTATTTGTTCCCTGTATATATACAGGAGAGAAAATGATTTATTCCAGGTAAAGTTGTGCAAACGTTAATAAAGCATAAATCAAACAGTAATGTTAAGAGTGACATGAGAGGTGCGTGAACGTTTTGTGCAATGTGGGAATGGCAGCACAGTCTCAGTCTCGAAGCACGTTTTCAGGTGCATCCTCATCTCCTCTTGCTTGAAATGAACTTCTTCTGGCTTGTCCCCAAGAGCAAGAAGAAATAGGCAAGCAATCGCGTATAGCCCACAGTCTTGACCACCTTTCTGCTGCTGAACTGTGGGGACTGTGATGCCAATGTGCCCTTTGGTTGCGGCTTTTTGGTACACTGTCCGTAACTGCTGCTGTAGTTCTTCAGGAATGCCATCTTTTCTGCTGTATAGGAAGTCGTATAGCTTGACCTCACCATCCAGGTAGCAACTGGTTACCCAGTGATTTGAAGTGTGGTGGATTTGTATGGACCCCTCTGGCTGTGGAGTGAAAGGCTTTGACCGTGATTTGTTCCGAAGGGGATTTCGAAGCCCATGTATCTCCGGAAAATGTCTTTTCACCAGTGTCATGGCGTCAGAACGTGACACCCCTTGCCTTGTCGTGTGGCTTTCTGTGGATTGTCATCGTTATCCCTGGTAGGGACTGCTCTTTTCTTCACTTCAGGGAGAGGAATGGGATGTGGTTCATTGATGAAGGCACAGCCACTTTCGGTGATGCAAAAACCATTGTAAACCATGTGCCCAATATAGTATACAGGAGAACACATCCCAATAGTGTAGTTTTATCTGCTACCTGTGAATAGGAGTGCAAAATAGCCCTAGTGCCAAAAGTAAGGTTGTCAATTGCAGTAGTTCTGGTTAAATTTATTTGTCTGCTTCTCAAGGCCACTCTATCTGCCCTGTGTAGAAGTTGATTTTGCTTTTGCACATACATGTACACTGCTTGTGGCTTCACCACTTTGTGCATGCAATATTGTCCCTGTATTTGTAATGGCTTCTAAGCATTTCATGTGTTTCAGTAATAGGTATGTTGTACTGTTGATTGCACATGAAAGTTTAGGGAGGATAACTTGGACACTGTGTTTACCTGGTTTATTAAGTGTTTGCATGCTTTCTCCAATGCAGTACTAGCTGTACGTAGCATGAGTACATGATGTTTAATTAACCCTTTAAATACTAAATTAATTTCCCTAATGGTCTTGTGTAGACTAGTCCAACCTTCTTTCACCTGTATTTCCACTTCTGCCAGGAGTTAACTCAAGAAACTTGATCCACAGCTTCTTTCAGAAGTTCTTTGCAGGTTCATGACCCTGACCATACCCACTCATTACCGAGTGTTCAATAGTCAGAGCCCTCCGACCAGAGAACGCTCCTCCAGACTGAAAACTGCCTAAAAAGCCAGAAATGGAGTCCATACAAGGTGAAAGCACCGTTTTCTACGCTCGTTTGTACAAGAAAGCAGAAGAACGGGCCATCCAGTGCTGACCAGGCCCTTTCTATAGCCAGCTGCAACAGCCGCCATGCACTGTCAGCCAGAGCGGTGCACCCACCCACCTCCCCCTGTCCCACCCTTTCTGCTAGCGCAGAACCTATCTTCAAAACGGATTGCGCCAACTGATAACATGCGGCCGAATTTCGATGACGACTATAGTCATCATTCGTTGTTAAATGGTTAAGGTCAAGTGACTGACTGCTGAAGAGTAGCCCTCTTCCCAAGTCCCCACTCAGCTTTCCGTTGCTTGCTGTATGAAGAAGTGGGAGAGCCTTGTACATAATCTCACATGCCATGATGTAATCAGAAGTATGTAACAGATGACGTTTCATGTATTGTTCAAGCAGCTATGTGTTCAGTGCTTTGTGCATGTGACAGCTAGCTCCTGTGTAGATATGTGTGGTATGTTACACTGGTACCTTCACTCTCCTTGCTGTTCAGGACCCTGTGTACCTATGCACAATCAATTATCTTTTCTGTTATGATGTCACGGATGTGAAGTTAGGTACCAGGCTCTCCCAGCTTTTTTGTAATAGAAGCAACAGAAGGCTGGGCAGGAGCCTGGGAGCAAGGCTAGCTGAAGAGAACATGCATAAGAAGTAGAACAATGGCTTGCTAAATTCTTTGTTGATTTTGGCCGGTTTGTATTTTTCCTAAATACATGTGACAGTATGTATGATTGTGTATGTATCAACGAACTAGCCTTAGGTGTCTGCATGGGCTCAGTGATAGGCAGGCAACTTGTTGGGGGCTTAGTCGGTAATACAAGAGCATTAAGTTAGGAGCAATGGCTACACAATGATTAGGGTTGACAACGGGTGTTTTGCACATTAAGTGTGTAATAATTGACCTTGCGCCTGTTTAGTGTTGTACCTGGCCATTCTATACTGTCTGCTTGGTGTAGTTACGTAATACAATTATGTGATTGTGTTGAGATTTGTGTTGTTCCCTTAGTCCCAGCAAACCTCTCAGCGGTCGTGAGGTGTGCACCTCCTTGGCAGACCTGGTGGTGACTGTGTCCACTGCTGTGACCAGGTAGGAATAGGGAGACAGTTGGGTAGAGATGGAGGGAGCTGAGAGAGACATAGTCAGTAAATGCTAGTTCTTGCATGCTCTCTTCTACATTATCGATGTTGTGTTCTGTTGGTTTTAGGCCTGGTACAACCCAGCTAGTCTCAAACACTGTGGAGCTTCTGGTTCATGCTTGTTCTAGTGAGGACCAGGGCATCAGGCTGGCTGCCTCCGAGAACCTCAGGAAACTCATCAAGGTGGGTGTCTCCTACCACAGAGGTCCATGCTCTTTTGATGGCCACAAACAACATTCTCTAGACAGTACACCTCGGGCACGATGACTTGCCATCTTTAAATTTCTAGCTCTCTGTACTGTCATACGTTGCGTACTGAATTATTCTATTAGTAGCTCATCCCAATTGTCATTGAATGGAATACTCAATTGCCTTGAAAAGTGTGGAACGCAAACATTAAACTCCGCAGTTAAAACCGGTCATACTGTAAGTTAGTAACATTTTGATTTTATACATGCAGTCCATCAGCATCCGTGCCTTCTCCAAAGTTTGTTTCTGGATGTTATAATTGTGGTGTCAATAGACACTACTGAATACTGGTAGCTAACTGTGAATCTTGTATTCCTGTAGTAGCAAAGCAATGCAGGGTATATCTTCTCTGGTTTCATCTTGTAATCACACTTTGTACTGAGGCTCACTAGCCCCAGCTTACCCTGGAAGCCTGTACAGATGGTTGGCCTAGATGTATTTGTGAACAATCAATGGACCTCATCTCCCTGAAAAAAAAAAGGCAAGGTGTTATATAAAGTCACCAACTGTGCAGGATGAGTTTTGGCCAATACCAGGCCTCCTCTGCTGGGCTGGGATGATGGGGAGATGGGGACTGCACTAAATGCAGTTAAGTGGCTGGCCTTATTCCTACAGCCGGTAGAAGCTTCTTGAACATACATGTAGTGTCTCTCGAATGTAGCATCTCTTTGTGCAGCTGTGTTTCAAAAATTTGTTGCTATGATACAAGTGACCTTAATTGTCATGTGTTGTTGATGTACATATGCATGTTCATGAACAATAAGAAACTACATGTACCCTTAGACAATATACTAAGTGAATAATTTGCAAAAACACATTTATAACAGTTTATTACATGTACTTGCAGAATACCAGTTTTTTGCCAAAGGTGGATATGATGTAATCACAGGGGATGGACTAAGCCATGCAAGCATTTACGTACCTTACTTTGTATTGTTTAGTGCCATCTTAGCCATTGGCTATGAATATACCATAAGCTCCAGAAAATACGCCCCTTTGAGCAAATGCCCTCTCCCCTCTTTAACCCCCAATTTCTTGCGTAGGTATTTTCCTTTGTGTAAACTGCTCGTAGTTAGTGTTTTCTGGGCTTTTAGTGAGCTTTTGGGTTAGCTCCGTCATCGATTGTATTCGTAAGCACGTACACACCACTACTGCCATAGTTTTCGTTGCTCATAGTACGATCTTATGCGGCGGCGTCCCTTGTCACCGTTGACTAAAAATGGGAAGGAGCACCTGGGTGCTCACTGTTCATGCATGTGTGAAGCCCCCCTTGGTAACCTGCATACAACTGTAATAACAGCCATACAGCTGAAAGGCTATGGTGCAAGCTTATGTTTCTTATGCAAGTGGTTTTGAAGTCAGAACTGCCATCACTTTGCACCGTCTTGTTCAAGGTGATTGTTGAACTTCAAGGGAAAGCATTCATGTGCCATAGTGCTTACTTGGAATGGATGAATGATTTTTGCAGGTGAAGAGCTGAGTTCTTTCACTGCTTCCATGTCGTTGTTTTCATAGAGCATGGTTGAAAGTAGGCATCATTTAGACTGGAGAAATCAACTTACAGACCAAGGTTGTACATTGTATGTACCAGCTGCTCCCTCGATTTTATGAGTGCCTGGGAAGAAGGCCAGCACAATGGAGCATCTGCAAGCTAGGAACGGACAGCAGAATGGCAGAAAACATTTGTACCAGGCGATGGGACTCAACAACCGTAAGCTTGCTAACTCTGTCTCTCCACTTCTAACCCCTGTTCGTCATCCCATAAAAAATTGTCATCACATGCTCTGTGTGAAGTGCACTATGTGGATACGTATACTGTATAGCAGATTACTTTTCATTGTGTGCCAATGTTGGTTGTTGAGATACTTAATATTGGTATGTACAACTGGAAAGAGTTGTTGTGGAATGTGGTAAGTAGACTGATGTTTATTTTGATGATGTTTATGTTTCCATTTAGGCATTGATGAATACACATCTAACACGGCTCCAGCAGGACCTCTTCCATGAATTGAAGAAGGTAGACTGTAGAGTGCCTATTACATGTTTTAGGGACATTCCAATGCAAGAGTGGGTGTAAACCAGGGATTAGGCACCCTGGCCACACCCACTCATCAGTGAGCTTTTAATGTTCAGGGCTCTCTGACCAATGAACACTCCTCTTGACTAAAGAACTGTTTTTACAGTGCCAAAAATGGGGTCCCTACAAAGGCACAGGATTGGTTTCCATGATAAAAAGAGGGAATTGGCCCGACCAGTGCTGACCAAAGCCTTTCTACAGCTAGTGCACGGCACATCGTGACTATGCCCGCTCATCTCCCCCTATCCCACTCTTTTGGTAGTGCAAAACCTGTCTTCAAAATGGATTGCGCCGAGTGATAACATGCGGTCAAAGTTGCATGACGGCTACACTCGTCATCAGTGGTTAAAGGGTTAATACATAGTTTCTCAATCCTGTGCAAGAACTTGAGTGAAAATAAGGTGATGAGCTCTTGAGACATGGTACATAGGTGCTTAATGGCCGATTTGCATTATAGGATTGCATGATTACTGCCACGCCCCTCTGGGGGTCAGCTCCTTCTCATCCTCCATACCAAATGTAAGGGAAATGACTACCGTGGTCTATAAAATAGCTTGCCGTTTGTGTACAGCGTGTCCTCCAGCCACTGTTTTGAGATTATCTATTGAAGATACCATAAGCTCTGCTACAGTATATAGCCAATACCTTAAAGCTCTTCATATGCAGCAAAAACACGGCAAATTCTACTACCATGATTGCGGAACAATGGTTAGACCGAATAAAAACCGACTTACACAACTTATACTTCGACAGCTAGTGAAGATGATATTCCCAGGGTTTAACTGCACAGCAGGACCCACATGGTGAAAGTACTGTCGTGGAACCATGACCATCATAGTCCAACCCTCAAATTTTAATGACTCGCATACATACAGTGCACATCCCCACACAACGACAAGCACATACACAAACTGTGCAGAGGAAGAGAGGCTGGAACAAGTGCTTGGAAACAGTACATACAAGTATTAATGCTAGCAATATGCCAAGTGTTCCACAGAAGCTGGAACGTTCAATCATAACTCAGGTCTGTGGTCTTTGTCAACCCTGGTTAGCTGCCCCACTGTCCACTCTGATGATAACCCTGTTTCATCAGGAAATCAGTTTACCTACATGTGCATAGACACAATGACGTCTATAAAGTAGCATGCAGTGGGGAATCATATTTCTTGCAGATGACTCCACACAGAAACTCTAATGCCAACAGCAACTAGCTAGATTTGAAGAGCTGTTTGTACAGCAGCTGAAACTGGCTTCATCTCTCTGCACCCGCCCATTAATAATGTGTACATGGCTAACAGCCAGGCTTTCACGACTTTTGGCTCACCTGAGTTGGCTGACATCCCAAGATTGGTTCATATAGTGTTCACAGTCAAGGTAATCCACCCTAGAACAGCCACGTAAAGTATGTTTTCCATCTATCTTCTTGATCACGAACGGCAGCTGACTTTATGCCGCGCTGTCAGCACTCACTATACGTTTTCAATGGTGATTCTGCGGACCCTGACCCCCAGCTGTATCACGTGATCCTATAGTGCAAATCCGCCATTGGGGAGTACTCTATGATACATACTTTACAATGGTAATACAATTTTGAATGAGAGGTCAAGACTAGATGTTGCCTACTGCATTTTATGTCTCTGGTTGTAAAATATCTACAGACTTCTACATGTACAGACTTCTGGTAAAAAGCAGTAGCTTTGAAGTTTATCTCAGAGTACAAGCTGTGAGATAAACCTGAACTTGTCCTACTGAAAGCCACTCACTTTGCCTTCAGTACTTTGAAATTGTGCATATAACTCTTTTTCCCTTTGAAATCTGCAGGAAGTTGGGTTACCTCAGTGTAGCTTTTTGTTGATTCTCTGTAGCTCTTTTTTGCTCCTCCAGATGTGTCACAATAAAGATGGCCTTTTTCACCTGCAGTAGAGTCACACACTTGGCTATGTTCAACTTCGGCTCATACACAGTCGGTTTTAGCTTCTATGCACACGTTTAGCTTCTGGTGAATGCAGTTAAAAGCAAGAAAAGGGCATAATATTTTGCCACCTTCAGAAAAGAACTCAAGCCGGTATGTATACTCAGTACGCTAAAGGGTGTCATGCTCATAGGTAAACATGACATCACTTGTTGAGGAAGATTTGTTTATGAGTAGAACCCTCAGCCCATTTTTTAACTCTAGGGATGCCCGAGTTGCAAGCTATAGTTGGTATGACTACTATGGTGGGCGGAGTGTCAGCACAGCAGGGGCACGTGAGGCCACATGCATGGCCCAGCTCGCCCTCAGCAACCAGGCCTAGCCTATGCATACCAACCACTTAGGCGTGTTTATTATGGGTTGCTGGTGGCAGACAAGTAGCTGCTGCAGGCCTTGCCCCACGTGCCCCACTGATTGGGGGTGAGGTGAAACCTCTGTCCCCACAGGAAGATTAGACCATTCATATCGATCTTCCTCCCCCAATCAATCTCTCAATAAACCACAGAAATTACAAAGACACTGACCATCACTTGAACCAATAGTCTGTACAATATTAAGCAAAGAACTAAGTCTGGGAATGTCACTTGATTCATGATGCCGAAGGGGTATGGTTGTGGCTGAGTGTGGCTGTCACTGCTGCCAAGCGGTCGCGAGGAATGCGAATGTAGGCTTGAAATGCGTTGCTGTTCCACCGACCAAGAGCTTTAATCATTGAATCTTCTACTCCCATTGATGCTGCGGTTGTTGCAGCCCCGATCCGGAAACTGTGACCTGAGTAGGAGTTTGCTTCAATCCCCGTGGTCTGCAGGACTTCTCGAACAGCCGTTATAAAGTGGTCCTTAGTTAAGGCCGACCCATTCTGAAATCTGAAAAGAGGACCTTGTATGTTCCCCCTAAGAGCTAAATAAGCCAAGATTGCAGCCACTGGGCATAGATCATTCTTTGTCCTGCCTAAATAGATTTTCGAGCCCTGACCAAATTGATCAGTCTTGGAGTGTCTAAGGCTAATTTGGACCATCTTAGGATCCTCAACATTGTCTACAGCAACATCACCAACACTAAGGTGAATGTTGCTATCATATGTGCTGCCTGACGGGAGAAGAATCTCGCCCAACCTGAAGAAACCAAAAAATGCTGTACAGCACACTGCCCAGTACATAATGACCTCATAATCCTGTGCCTTGTTTTCCCACTGGTGTCTGATCTGTCTTAAAAGTTCTGGCGTGATTGGTAGTCTATTCTTTCGGTTGAGAGTAGAAGCTGCTTGCAATCTCTTCATGCCATTGCCAACGGTTTTCAGTTTTGGCATTGCCGCGTGATTAGGTTCAGCAAAACCCTGACCTACCTGATGGTAGCGAAGGGCCAATAGGTATACCTTCAGTGTGGTCTGTTTGATGTTCTGCCTGGCGAGAAATGCTGCAAAATTACATAATGTGTCCTGTGACAGGGGAAATGGATTCAAAATCTTAAAGGTCTTGCAGAAAGAAGCAAACTTTCTAAGTGCTGCATCATAGGTTTTATGTGTTGCAGGAGCTATGCCAAGCTTATAAAGTTGCTGAACGTCTGCTGCCAGGCAGATGAAGTCCAGTCTTCCTGTAGAAGAAGAAGTTCAGATAATTGTGACGGTATGGGTGTTGGGTCAGACGGCATGCCAGGAACATGTTGTAAAAATGAGCTGTGCCTATTGCGTGAAATATGATCAGCTAGAGTGTTGTGATTGCCCGCAATATGCTCAGCCACTAGATGAAAATTATAATGAGCTTCTAGAAAGAATAGCACTCGCAATAAATGCATCAATCTATCATTGGCTGCATATCGTGACCTAACGACAGCTACCACTGCTTGGTTGTCACATCTGCATAGGATACTGCAGCCCTTCCAGTGCTTGCCATATAGGGCTGTTGCCAACAGTATAGGAAATAGCTCTTTCACTGCAATAGAGTCATTAATTGTGCACATATCCCACTGCCACTGGAACCAGGCCATGGTAGGTTCAATAAAACCCCCACAGCCCCACTGGCCTGACGCATCAGTCGTCAATGTAATTTGGGTTGATTCCTTGGCCAAAAACCGCATCAACGCAATCCCACTCCAACCTGACACAAATAACCTCCACCACGCGAGGTCGGATTGAAACTGTTTATTTAGCCTGACAGGACAGTAACGGCTCCTTTTCCTTGCTGCTGCTAATAATGCAATCATCCTGTGTAGGAAGGAGCGTCCTGGCCTTACCACTGCAGAAACATGTTGGAGCTCCCCAATTAGCGATTCGAGCTGTTTAATAGTGCACGTTTTCCTGCTACTCCAACTCCCTACCAGCTGCTTGATTCGCTCCAACTTCTCTCTAGGGAGCCTAATTTCCATAGTAACTGTACTAAACTCAAATCCCAAATATGTGAGAGTCAAAGTCGGACCAATACATTTCTCACGTGACAGTGGTACCCCAAGCAGCTCACAAATTGTACGCATCATCCGCATGTTCCTCTCACATTCATTTGTCCCCGGCTCTCCCATCGTTATAAAGTCGTCTAAATAATGAAAAATTGGATGAATACCCTGCTCGCGTAGAATCCAGAGCAGGGCATCTGCCACCGAGTTAAATATTATTGGGGCCGATCGTAATCCAAAGGGGAGAGCTGCATCAATAAATAGCTGGTTCTGCCAACACATACCCAGAAGGTGTCTGTCGGCTGGTGCAACAGGGATAATTCTATAAGCACTTTCCACATCAATTTTCGCCATTGGTGTGCCTAGGCCTGATTGCACTAATGCCTGGGCTACTTCTTCTATTTTTAAATACTGGATTGAACACAAGTCTGAAGGAATGCCGTCATTTACACTTGATCCCTCCGGGAATGACAGATCTAATATTAAACGCCATTTGCCCGGAGTGTGCCCTTTAGGAATAACTCCAAACCGGCTAATCTGAACTCGAGGTTCGATATCATCTACTTGGAAGGGACCTAATACTCTTCCCTCAGCACATTCCTTCTCGATATACTTTGTAATCACTTCTGGGTGTTCCCCTGCAGACGGGATGTTCCTTCTGGCTGGTTCCAGTGGAGAGACCAGGTCATGACCAATATGAAACCCACGAGATATGTCCCTGAAATAGTGGGAATTACAATAACACAAATCACAAGTTTGAACCTCCGACTAGTCTGATGCTGTCTATATGGTTGTTGTAATTAGCGTTCCACATGTTTTGGCTTCTCTCCTTCAGTATCCCCTTCCTCGGCCTCGGTTAAACCGTTTAGGTGGTGGTGGGTTGATGGATGGAGGTTGACCAAAGGATTGACCGTGTTGGCATCTTGCTTTGCTGTGATTACCCCCACATACTGCACAAATGTGTCTATAAGTGCACCATGCTAATGTACAGCGATTGCCAAAGCGTGAATTAAACAGCCCACATATTTGGGTTTCCTCATTCTGCTGCATGGAGTGCTGTGGCCTTCTCTTAAAACTTTGTGACATCAACGGACCCTGCCGGTTAGCAAGGTGATTTTGCCATTGCGGTTGTTGCATGGGTGTCATCAACTGGTATAGAACAGAGGCAGTAGACTGAGGGCAGTCCTGAGTTGAGTGTTCCTCCAAGCAATTACTGCAGCGGATGCAAGTCTTTGATGAGCCCGTAAACCATTCTGCATATGCCGACTGGTCAATCACTCCCCAGTTAAGTGATTTTGTTTGGGCTGCCGTTCGGCGGTATTGCATGTCATAAGCCACCCAACCTAGCCCATCGTACCTCTTGGCACATTTTACAATTGTGCTTTGATATGCCATCAGGTGCGGGATTGCAGCTGGATATTGCTGGGCTAGAATTGCTACCATCGCTGAGAAGCATTGCACCCAGACTAAAATGTCGGTTACAGGCTCTTTCTTCTTCCTGAACAATGTGCTTAAGTTATCTGGTTCCTCACTATGCAAGAGCCATGCATTTGGTTTCAGCTCTGCCATATCCACATATTCCAACCTAAGGATCTTTTTGACGATAGATTCTGGAATGGGGAAGAGAGTTGCTGCTGCACTCTGAGATGGCTGTGGTGTTGCGGAATAGTTTGTGATTGCTGGCAATGCCAAGTTGGGCTCTAGAGATGGTATTGGTGTTGCCACGGTTGTAAAATGCGGCATCAATGTTGTTGCAGAGAAAATTGGGAGGGAAGCCAGACTTGCCGGGGGTGGTATAACGCCCATTGCGCCTAATGGGAAATGAATATAGATATAGTGATGTGAGGAATATGGCTGTCTGACTACCAAGCATCCTCCAGTCCAGTCAGCGGTTACTGGTTCATATCTGGTAACCGCCAACCTGAGTGGATAGCTGGCCAACTTGGCTGCTGTCTGAGTCATTAATCTACTCGGCCACAGTAAGCAGCCTAGCACTGCAAGACCAGTTTGCTGAAGACCCTGCATGCTAGGCAAGGATGAGAACCCATTACATGCAAGGCTTTTATGTCCCCACCAAGGGAGTGTCCCTCTTGTACAGGTGGACCCTAGAAGTGTGAAAGGGCATATAGACACTACAGTGTACTCAACACTTCCAATTAAAATCACTAACTCAACCCCACAGCTATCCAATATCTCAAATGCTATCATCCCTGTTCCATGCATGAGCCAAACACTCCATACCTGACGACCCATCGCCCCTCGCCGACCTTCTAATTTGATCTGCCACAGCAATCACCGACCAGCCGGGTCGATGGCTTACTTGGCCGTTATTGTCTCTGTCTGGGTCATTAGTGTACTTTGTTTTCACCCGAGATCGTAAACCTGCTGTGAATGTTGTTGGGGCATTTTGCAACTGCTGACTCTGCCTGGGTGTCAGGATACTTAGCCACTGCTGTCTTTTGCTACCTTCAGCAGCTGCTGGTCTTGCCCGCGTTTAATAGTACCTTTAGCCGCTGCTGGCCGGGTTATGACGTAGTTTGAAGCACTGGCCGTGCCTGTGTAGTTGGCGTGCTCAGCAACTACTGACCCTACCTGGGTTGTGGGCATGCTCGGTAATTACTGACCCTGCCTGGGTCATAGGCCTGCTCGGCTACTACTGACCCTGCCTGGGTCGCAGGCCTGCTCGGCTACTACTGACCCTGCCTGGGTTGTTGGCTTGCTCTGCAACTACTGACCCTGCCTGGGTCGTAGGCCTGCTCGGCTACTACTGACCCTACCTGGTTGTTGGCTTGCTCTGCAACTACTGACCCTGCCTGGGAACCTGCTGACCCCGCCGGGGTTGTTAGCATTCTTGGCACTTACTGACCCTGCCTGGGATATGGGAGGGCTCATCCCTGGTTACTGGCTGATTTGGCAACTGGGCTACACTTGGCCGCTGCTGGCCCGGTCTGTATACGGTCTATAACTGGGTGACTGCTGACCCTGCCTGGGCTCCATAGGCATTACACTCACTTCCCCTGTTTCTTAGTTGCTGGCTAGACCCTCGGCCCTCACGGACTTACCTCCGTGCGTGCCGGTGGGCTCTGAGACGTGGGCAACTGCTGCTGAGGCCGGCACATTACTCGTGCCGCTCGTTGGCGGGTTGGCGTCGCTGCCGGTAAAAGATGACTGCCGTACATTCGCCTCGGCGTTCTGGAGGGGCTCCGGGGATGCCATGTTCTCCAGGATTGCTCACGATCGCGCAGATAGTCACAAGTCACAAACTACCATCTGGTGCAGGACAAGCGTGCCAAACTGCTCTACTGCGCATGCTCCAAACCGCCATGCATAGGGCACAGGATAAGCATGCTCTCCTGCGCATGCTCCCACTGATGCCGCCAGTGCCACGCCCATCGTTAACTTCGGTTAAACCATTTAACCTCCATTCAATTTGGTGAAAGTCAGCAACCCGGACGACAATTTGGGATTACCTTATTTATCACGTGATGCAATCTAGTACAAGAAATTTAGTTTATGGGTAGATCGAACTTAATGCAAGCCGCTAATTAATTTTGGGTTTATTTAATTTAGTGCAATACCAAGAATGAGGCCTGTGAGTTGTCCCAGTGAGTTTATTTATGGTAACACCATCTCCCATTGTTCTCATCATGGACATTTAGAGGCTGAATTGCGGATCAAGGTGTATGGCTGATATTAGTAACCACATAACAAAGTCGCATTATGCACGTCTAATGGTATAGATTTGGAGTTGGCCTGCAGATAGTAGGGATGGTTTGTGTAGAGCTTGAGTGTTTTTGAAGGGAAGCAAAAGTCCTTCTGCTGTTCTGCCACTTGCTCAAATGACTCATCTTCTTTAGCGCGAAAAGGACACTTCACTTCAAGAACACCATGCCCTCATTATGTGCATTCAACTACACCATCAGGAGGAATGGAGCTTCTTGGTTGACAATGGAGCCACATGATTTGATAATAAAGCCTGTGTGTCCACTCATTCTGGATTTGTATGCCTCTGTTGCTTCTTTTTCATGTGTACATCCATATGTAGTTGCATACACACTGCATTACTTGTGTGTGTATATGTGAGTGGTTCAAGTAACTTTATGTCCTATGACTCAAGTTCTATTAAACTTGAGGTTTACAGCAATGGAAACACTCACAGGTTATTAAAGTTACTTTTCTTCATCTACAAATGTGCAGGTACATTACTAACTATTATATATATTACCCAGTGGGTGTTAGCCACACCCACCTCAATTGTCACGTGATTCTATGAATATCATTAATATTTGAATTTTACTTGAACCACTCACATACGTATATACTTGTTTGTGGTCATATACTGTTAAATTTTAAATTAGCGCATATGTGGCAGTCCCGAATAGAAATCTGAATATTATTCCGTCGCGTATTTCGAGCGCATCACCAAGTTTGATGCGCTGTAGCGCTGAGCTTCCGCTAAGGGCGGGGCTCATATGCGACGTGTAAACGCATGAATATCTGATGCGTCTATGAAGCGCGTATGAGCCACGCCCTTAGCGGAAGCTCAGTGCTACAGCGCATCAAACTTGGTGATGCGCTCGAAATACGCGACGGAATAATATTCGATTTCTATCCGGGACTGCCACATATATAAATATTTTACTTGACGAAGATTGAGCTCGTACACTCAGTAGGTGAAGGGCTATTACCAGAATGCAGCGTTGGCGACCTGGAACAGAGACAACTGAAGTTCAAACACGCATGGCAACTTCTGATTTGTGGTGCTATGGATCATCAACAGCAAGCTGCTCACAGGCAGTACAAATTTCGGTCATGAAAATGGTTGAGGTCGCTTCAGGTACTGCATAAAGGGCACTCATAAATGCCACAAATTCAGCTCATGATTTTAGTGTAAAGCTTAGTCCATGCATGTGTAGCCACTGTAGCTGCTCTGGCTGTTGACGTATGTGATACCTAGCTATATACCTCTGGTGATAACTTATTTGTCATCCGAGTGTCATCAAGTTTGGCTTATTACACTCGTGTAACAGTAGACAGTGACAAGTCCTGCTGTGTGCCATGACAAATCAGTAAACCAGCAGTTTGCTGCTTGTTCAGGCTCGCCCCACGATGATGAATCATCTCACTAGTGGTAAAGGTTAGTGTACCCAGTAATTATAAGCCATAAAGTCTCTGCCTGCCTTGCTCTGACTCTGTTTAAGCAATAAATAGCACCTAGTTCCTCCTACTGTTGTGGTATGTAACTTAGTTCATCTTTTCATAGCATGAGAGAGACTCACTATTACATCATCGTTCCTTACACAACATTGCATCATACATACATTATGAAACATGACATCACTCAACATCAGCAATAACCAATAACCAATACAATAAGAGTTTAAGTCAACAGTAACACAGTTACATCACCCCCTCCCTTAAGAGAGCTCGCCTCGAGCGACATTAGTGTAATCGTTCCAGGGGCTTGGGATTTCTTCTGAGTGAATAACGTTTCATCACTGGATTGTTCACTTGTACCGATTCGTGCTCAGTTGATTCATGTTTGTTTAGCTCAGGTTCTGTGGATTCTATGGAAGATTCGGTCTCAGTGACACTGGCCATAGAACTTTCAGGCTCTTTTTGAGGTTTGCTTTCTGCTTCCTTGTCCGTATCGGACAGGACCTTCTCAACCCATTTAGGTGGGCCCTTTCTTTTGTTTCCGTACCAGTAATAGTCCATCAGGACAGGGCTTCACTCTAGTCTGGTGAACCTTAACAGCGTTCTCTCGAGGGAAGTAAACCTTGACAGCTGACACGCCAGTGTCGTCACATGAGGTGATCCTATAAGGCCCGTGCCATTGTCTCGATAGCTTCCTGAACCTTCCTGTCTCTTCACTGGGGTATCGTATGAGCACCCGAGTCGGACTTACGATCGTATTGCTTCTTGTACTTCTTTTGGGAGTGACAAATGCTTTGGAGAGCAGTCTGTCTTGCTGTAGACAATGATTCGATTAGCTCTTGTCTGTAGTCAGCCACTGCCATCGGCTGAGCACCATCTGGTGGTAGCATGGCAGCCTCACTCAGAGATTTACAGTCCCATCCAAACAGCAGAAAGGATGGCTTCTCGCCGGTAGTGTCATGGGGTGTGTTACAGTAGGCCCACAGGACTCCGGGAAGGTGCCTGTCCCAGTGTATACCGTACTATGCAGCTCTTTTCCGCAGCATGGCTTTGAGGGTGCGATTGAATCGTTCCACCATGCCGTCGCACTCCGGATGGTATGAGGTAGTGTTCAACTTAGTAATCCCCAGTGACTTACAGATCCCCAGCATGAGGTGAGAGAGAAGGTTGGTTCCCCAATCAGATAGTAGGGCCTCAGGGACACCGAAAAATGGTACTATCTCCTCACACAACAGCTTCGTGATCCTCTCTGTTTTCTGATCAGGCACGGCATAGACCATGGGCCACTTAGTAAACATGTCCTGAAAGACAACCACGTGCTTGTTGCCACTCTCTGTGCAGGGTAAATCCATAATATCGACTCCTATGATCTGAAAGGGTCATTGGATGGGAATGGGGTGCAGGGGCGACCGGTGTTGACGCCCAGCTCCCGTCACAACTACACACTCAGGACACTTCTTGCAGTAGGCTAGGACATCAGTGTACATTCCTCGCCACCACCACCATTTCACCAATGCACTGTAGAGCTTGGGACCGAAGAAGTGACCACCATACAGACCACGGTGGTTCTCCTCTAAAAGCTGCTTCCGCAGGTGTTGGGGTACCACCACTCTCCGTCGGTTGTTACTCTTGGGGTCTACATAATATAGGACTCCGTCAACCAATGTAATGAGTGCTTCCTGGGAGGCTATCACCTTGGCTCTGTTGCTATCCTTTGGAAACTGGCCATCTAACAGGAAATCAATGATCTCCTTGAGCTGTTGATCTTTGCGTTGTTCTGAAGCGTAGTCTGCAGGTTTCTCACTCATCTGCGCTGGGTCAGCTTCCAGGATTGTATTGATGTCCTAGTCACTCCTCACGATGGCGACCTGAAATTCATCCTGACCAATGCCACACTGTGGTGGGGATCTCGTGGGCTCCGAGAAAGGGCATTGGCACCTACATTCTCCCGTCCAGCCCGGTACCTGATAACCACCTCCTTGACACTTCGACCATAAACCTTGGACCACCAGTGTGCGTGTTTGCTAGTAGGGTTGGGAGTCTCTAGTGTGGCCCTGACAGCTGAGTGGTCCGTAAGAACAGTGACTCTGTTGCCGTAGAGATAGGAATGAAAATGAGAAATAGCCCGTGCAACAGCCAGAGTCTCCAGTTCAGTTATGCTGTAATTCTTCTCAGCCTTGTTGAGGGCACAGCTGGCGTAGACAACGGGATGAAGCTTGCCATCTAGTTGTGGCTGGGACAAGATGGCTCCGGCCGGCCAGGCCCTGGATCGATGCATCTGTTTCCAGGGTAAAATCGACATCAAGTCACCCTCTCCTCGTCTGACAGCAGGTTCCATTCCTGACCAGCAAATTTCATCAGCCTCTCCTCCTCAGTCCAAGTATTCCACTGGCTTGCACGTTCCAACGACGGCAGCCAGTCATCGAGGATGTACTCTGGATCCTCCCCGGTGAACTTGTTAACTGGTGGAGCTTTACCTCTCCGTCTGTGAGCTTCATGAGTCTGGGCTGCTACTCCACCACCAACTGTGGTAGTAAGTGAGGATGAAACTATAGGTAGGATCGCACCTGGGTCTACCATAGCCTCTAGCTGTGAAACCCTCTCCTTCAGTGCCTCGATCTCGGCCTCCTTAGAAGACAGAGCTTCATCAAAACCTGCCAACTGGACACAGTTCATCTTCCACATCTCCTTTATCCTCTCTTTCGCTCGCTTTAAGTCGTCCTGCAAACATCTCGACTCGCTAATCAAGGCTTCATTTTGGCTTTGGGCTTCGGCTAGGGCACTGCAGAGGGTCTCAACTTCAGCGGCGGTTTCGGCTACTGTCTCTGGCTCTCCTTCGCCAGATTCGGACCCTGAGCCACTCTTCAATGGCTCCTGCACATGGGGCTCAACTTCCAAAAACACCCCATTGACGTCTCTCAGCAAGATGAACTCTTCTTCTCTCAACTCAAGTTCGATCTGAACGTTGCGTGGCTCTCTGCCCATCTCTAACAACTTTCCTTCGATAATCTGCCTTGTCTCCTCGGCGGATGCTTTCGTAGGTAGTTTTAGCTTCTCAGCGGTTTGAGAAAGGTAAGTTTTCATCAAACATTTTGAGTTCATGGGCTCACGGTGCCACGTGCTATTCGTAATTCGCCTCCTTTTATCGGCTCCAACCTGTCCATACTGTCCACAAGTTGCCAAGTAACAAAATGATCCTTAGTTTTGGCAGTAGGCAACGCTAAAGACACTCTCAGTCAGTTCTGTGGCGCGATTCAGACGGGTCTCGGCGGGACCTCCACTGTAACTTAGTTTATCTTTTCATAGCATGAGAGAGACTCACTATTACATCATCGTTCCTTACACAATATTGCATCGTACATACATTGCGAACATGACATCACTCAACATCAGCAATAACCAATACAATAAGAGTTTAAGTCAACAGTAACACAGTTACACATAGGAGTTTGTACTTGTACTCCACCAAGCAGCCGCCTACTGTCACTCGACTGTGTACTATAGCCAAGTTGGTCACGTGCAGAGTATGGCTTGATCCCCAGTCATTTCCCCAGTGATTGGTCCCACTGGAGAACAAATAAAACCCTAAGTGAGTTGCAAATTCTTAGAATGAATGACTGGGAAACACTGGCCCTTAGGAATGAAGGGGATACACTAAAATCCATGACACTCTGGAATATTACTTGAAATCTGGAAAAAAGCTTCCACATTTGGATAAGTTTTCATTCTTTAATACACAGGGATCTTGTCCTTGAAAGAGAGATAATTTTTGCGTGTATCTTTTACCATCCAGACTATAAAGATAATCCGAAAGTTTAGCCATTAGTATTTGTAGTACGCAACTGCCATGCAGTTTACCAGAAGGGAATCTTGGTGACGTAAACTTGTAGGAAGGTTGGGAACTGTTACAACGTCAGCTGTGGGACCAGGTATGTATGATGGGCAGAGAACACCATCAACGATCTGGAGTTGGCTCCACAGTTGTTTGTAATGCCGCAAGGGGTGTTGGCGTCACTCATGGCCTTGTGGGGGGAGTGTGAGAATGAGAGTGGGCTTGTAATAGTGTAGAGATGGTGTTGTCAGCATGTTATACATGTGCAGCCATAGTGTACAACTGGTTACCTGATAAAAGTGCTGTATTTAGGTTCGGTTACAGGTTGGAGTTTATTGGACTGTGAGGAGCTGGATGCTAAAAAATCAAAAATAAAAGTATGTTGAAGAAACTCTTTGGTGGCACAAGTGAAATCTCTTTTTGATGTAATGAAATTTTTTCCGAAATATGACACATACAGCTTTGGAAAAATGATCTTTCAGTGGCTCAAAAACTGCCACTTCAAGTGGCTGCAGAGTGTGAGTTGCATGGGGTGAAAGGTGGAATAATATAATCTTCCTACAGCCTATAAGTCAATCACTGTGTCACATGGATTCATGACCATCAACTACATGACCCATCCCAAATTGCTATTTGCTTATGCAGTATCATAACCACTGCAAGTATTCCACTGCTGTTTACTGTAGATTTCAGTTCCGTTCGTACACCGCGTAAGGCGTCAGCGCCAGCGCAGCGTAGGTCGTAACAATATTCATGATCTGCTTCCTGTGGCTGGATATCCGATGTCGGGGAAAACCCAGGACGCGCCTAGCCCGCCTTGCGGTAAAACGCGGTCAGTTCAAATTTGTAAACACCAGGACTATAACGATGTCTGCTGAACCTGGACGCAAGTCAGCGTATTCGGCTGACCTTCGTTGGAGAGTCGTCTGGCAACGTATTGCAATGGAACTCTCGTTCAGAAAGATTGCTCTGAATCTCAACATCTCGTGCAGTACAGCTCAAACAACGTTCAAGCTTTTTGAACAGACAGGTGAGGTGAGCCCATGGGGCCAACCCAGCAGGAAAGAGATGAGATGTCTAAGCGATGCTGACGAAATCTATGTTGTGGGCCTGGTCCTGGAAAATCCCTGTATGTACTTACAGGAACTGTGCCAGGAAATACACCGTATAACCAGTAAACAAGTCTCAGCCCCCACTGTGTGTTGACTGCTTGCAAGGCATGGGTTCACCAGGAAGAAGATACAAAAAGTAGCAAAGCAAAGATGCGTTGCTTTGAGGGCTGAATTCATGGCATGGATGAGCTCGTATAGCAGAAAATCTCTGGTTTGGGTGGATGAGACTGGCTCAGACCATCGAGACCATGCACGAAAGTATGGATACGCTATTCATGGCCAGTACCCAGTGTACCACAGGTTACTTGAAAGAGGCCCTCGTGTATCTGTTGATATGCACAAGGGATCAGTCAATGGTGATGTTTTTGTTGATTTCATCTGAGGAAGCCTTATTCCAAACATGCAACAATTTGATGGGGTTGCTGAGAGATCCATCGTCATCTTGGATAACTGCTCCATACACCACGTTGCAGAGGTCACAGAACATTTTAGGGAAGCTGGGATTGTTGTTGTTTTTTTGCCCCCTTACTCACCGGACTTAAGTCCAATAGAAGAACTTTTTAGCTGCATAAAATACTACCTCAAAAGGCATGATGAACTACTTCAGGCAGTTGATGATCCTATCCCTAATACTCAAGCAGCATTTGATGAGATTTCCCCTGATCAGTGTGAAGCTTGGATAACCCACTCAGGCTACAATCTGTAAAGCTTTCTCATGCATATTATTATTTGTTATTACTGGAGTTCAGTGATAATCCAATCTGATAGTGTCTGTAATCATGAATGTGACTTTAACACACAAAAAGCAGGTCACTGAATCAACTTAACACACCTACTACGCTAAGTCTGTGAGTCACATGTGCAGCATGTTGGACATGATTTTCTCCTGAAGCTGAGTATATTGCCCCTGTGTTAGTCCCCCTTTCTCAAGAAGTCCGTGCCATTTGTCTAGCTGCTCTATACAAGCGGTACACATGTTCAACTTCTTGCACGGCGAAATGCCAGCCTCAGCCGATACTAGTGCACTAAAGTCACAAAAAAGTTTTCTCAATGAAAACAAGCACATGTAGGGATGGAACCCTCAAAAACCAACCAAACAAGATAGGAACAACACCACAATACTTTTACACCATCCCTACATCTTGTGCCATTTTGCCGACTATGCATTGTGTTTGTTACTTGTGTGCACAGAAGGGTTGTCTTGGGCATGGAAGCCTGTGGAACGAGCAGTACTGGGTGTGTAGTGCACGTTGTTGTGTATGGAGAGTGCGTTGTGTTGTGGGTGGCTGTAACTTTGTTACGGTTGAGTGTGGCAGGCATGGTTAGCTAGTTTAATATGTACAAGCTGTGGGGTGCAAGATCAGTGCTGAGTCTGTGTGGCATGTTGGAGTGGGTTGCGTATGTTGTGGGCTTTTGTAGCTGCTGGGCATGGCAGGTAAGGGTTGTCTTGTAAGTGAAGGCTGTGGTGTGAGCAGTACTGGGTCGGTCCGTAGTTAACGACATGGTGGTGTGTTTGAAGGGTTTGTGGGGTAGGTAGCTAGTTGTAGGGAGAAAGGTTGTTTGTTGGTTTGTGGGTGTAGCTGGTGTGCAGTGTTGTTTTAGTTAACTATAACTTTAACTAAATATATTTTAGTATGGCCTTTTTAAAATTTAGTTAACCAAAAGTGCAACTTAAATTTCTTGCTAACTTGGGGGCTGTAACTAAAACGTCCAAGGACGTACAAGAAGAAACCGTAACTGTACTAAAACAGAATACAGCCTGTTTTCAACAATAAGTGTAACTAAATACCTTTTAGTAAGGGGTTTTAGAGTTTCAATGGTTGAAACTATAACTAACTAAAAATTTTGTAAAACCGGAAAACTAGAACTAAACTAAACCAAAAGATTTTCTAAACTATAACTAAACTAAAAGCACAAACCCTAAAAACTTAAATTTGAAGGGTTTTGTGGTGTACGTGGTTGGCAAAATGGCACAAGATGTAGGGATGGTGTAAAAGTATTGTGGTGTTGTTCCTATCTTGTTTGGTTGGTTTTTGAGGGTTCCATCCCTACATGTGCTTGTTTTCATTGAGAAAACTTTTTTGTGACTTGTTTGCTTTGTTTTTTTTTTTGGTTTAGGAATGGTAAGAGAGAAGTGACATGGGAGGGTAGGCCGAGGGGAAGATGCATGGTGTGTACAGTATGATAGTAGAAAGAGCTAAGAATTGTCATAAATTCAAACACTTTGAAGTGAAATCGTCAATCCAAACATCAAACTTCGGGGGGTTTAGAAGTACAGTCCAAGCAAAGCCTCATAAAAACCAAGTGAAAAGCAGATGAGTTTAATAAGGCTTTGCATGCAAGCTTATAAATCCTGTGCTCATTTCACGTGGACTACTAATGGGTTCACCGAAAAACTCTCCATAGACTGTCACCAGAGTATTGAGTCGTAAGACCCCATTACAGAACTGTTTGATGGTGAGTAGCTATAGTCTAAATGGGTTTGAAACGAACGCATAGGGGTCTGTGGAGCTGAACAACCGCCAGTTCTGTGGCCACCTCTAGTGCAGAAGTTTGGAATGAAGCCATGCACTGTTGACTCGGTGCTACTAGAGTTTGAGTATACCAAGCTACCAATAGGCTGCCACTTGCTTCGTTGGAGGAATATGAAGACTCAGGCACAGCACAAAAGGAGGATGTTAAGAAGACACCAGCCAAAGTGCTACCATCAACTCGCAGTAAACATTGTATGTGTACTATATGCATGTAAATGACTATAACAAGCAAATTTGAAATGTGAAAGTTGACAATAAAACTTGAAATTGAATATCAGTGGCTAGTGTTCTAAGTCATATGAAGTACTTGATGGTTAAAACACTAGCTGGCATAGTACCATCTATACCACTTGAGCTTGGCTTTTGCAGCCTTCAAATTAGTCATACGAGCTGCTGCCCTTTTTTTGTCAGGGTTCCTCCAATAACTACTATGGGAGGATACGCGGGAAGCTGCCCTTCCTTTCTCAGGGTCCTCCCAATAACGGGTATGGGAGGATGCCCTGGAAGATGCCCTTTTGGTCTCAGGGTCCTCCCAATAACGGGTATGGGAGGACGCCCTTTTCGTCTCAGGGTCCTTCCAATAACAGGCATGGGAGGACACCCTTTTCGTCTCAGGGTCCTTCCAATAACAGGTATGGGAAGACGCCCTTTTCGTCTCAGGGTCCTTCCAATAACAGGCATGAGAAGACGCCCTTTTCGTCTCAGGGTCCTTCCAATAACAGGTATGGGAAGACGCCCTTTTCGTCTCAGGGTCCTTCCAATAACAGGCATGAGAAGACGCCCTTTTCGTCTCGGGGTCCTTCCAATAACAGGCATGGGAGGACGCCCGGGAAGATGCCCTGTGTTTCTCCGGGTCCTTCCAGTAATTATTACGGGACGCTTGCCTTTTTTTCCCCTTTGTTTCGCAGGTAGTTCTGCTTGTACTTCGCTCGTTTCTTGCGGACATTACGCATATTGTAAAGTGCAGCACAACTACGTCAACTGATCCACGAAATCAGATTTGCAAACTGCAACGCTCAATTCTCACCTTCTCTACGAAGTACTGAACCACGTGCTCAGTTGAACCCTGGTGACGTAATTATGAGTAATATTTAATTCGAGCAAAATGGCGTGTAGCAGCTAGCGTAAGTGTGAGATTACCTGAGAATCGCCGACAAGTTTGAGTTCTTTCTTTTAGACCGATAAGTGGCAGGTGCAATACCTAGTGATTTATCCTGTTGTTTTGCGTTTGAATCGTTGTAAAAGCTCCGGCCGTTATCGTGCTATCGCGGTGAGAGGCAGAAGAAGAAGAAGAAGAAGAAGAAGAAAGTCAGAAGATAGACGATTTGTCCGTTTTGGCGACTTGCCGGTCTGGTGCTTAGCGATACTTTCCAGCAAACTTAACAGTCTCTTTGCTCATGAAAACACTCGATAATGCCTGATATGGCTCATACAGGCCTTTGACTAATCTAACGAAGACATTTCGAGCGTGTTATTTGTGCACTTTTAATGTGGCGGCCATTTTTTTTCGGGGTCATCCCTACATATGGCGTACTACCGTACGCCATGATTATCTGGAGCCTTTTTGTTACCCTTTTTGAAGTACGGCATATCTGGTGGATTGTCATAAGAAGCATGCTTTTTCATTTGTATAAGGTGTGTCCACGCTTGCATTTTTTCCTCGGAAAAACTCCCAGTATGCTTCTGTTTCAGTTTCTCTAAGATCTCATCAACTTCTTCCATTTTGGCTTTGTGCGCATCAGACTGATGTAAGGGTTTCTTGGAGGGTCCACCTCCTCCAGGTGAGTGTGCCTGCTTTTTACCATCTTTGTTGATAAAAAACCAAAGGGTTATCTCCTTCTTGCCACGGTACTCAGCATACATATCCTGTAAGTCAATGTCATCAGCTATCCATCGCTGTTGGCCACGAGCTCCATGCCCTGGAGCTATATATCCGAATTCAAGTTCACTCTCCTTGGTAATGAAGATGGGAAAGGATTCTGCCAAAGCTTTCTTCATGTCACCCATGGTGGCAAAACGAACACTGACCCTAAATTTTCTTAGACTGTAGTCTGTTTTCTTGGAAGGGTTTATGACTTTAACTGAATAAGAGAAGCTTTCATTATGAGGTGTGCGTGAAGTGACAGGTGACGAGACAACTGTGCACTCATCCTGCAGAATAAAATACAAGCATCCTACTGATAGCTTCAATGTGAACGACATTGCCCATAGTGAAGAATGAAATCGACCCTTGACTTATTGTTTGTTTGAAACGTAACTCAGTGGATACTACCTGGTTAATTTAACTCTGGATCAGGAACTATGGCGTTTTAGGTCGCACGTCCTAAGATTTTGTACTCGGCTAATCCAAAGGAAACACTAAAATGAATAACTGTACATATCTGGTGATGCAGAGCACACCTGGAAGTATCTACTGGGAAAGTCATGTTTCAAACAAACGTTGCATATCTGGTCACTTTTCATTCTGGCATCTTGTAATTACGTCATCACGTAGCTATAATTGCATCCAAGTAGGCCTACTAATCACTCATGTACTTGCGCTTATAAAATACTAACCTCTTCCTTTTCCTCACAGGCCCCACCTGACGACTGGGAATTGAAAACGTCGCTGCCTTCTGCATCCTCGTGTGTAGTAGACGGCTGACGATTTTGTTCTTCAAACGAAGGAGCATAGCCATAAAAGTTGTTGACGCTGAATTGCCCGTACACATCACTTGGGTAGGGGTAGGGCGACTCCCAGCTGTATGGATAGCTCGCCATACGAAGTCTCTCACCGACCATACAGTGCGTAGACAGACACACAGACTCACAGCACGTGTATAACTTTTGCACACGGTAGAACATGTTACACCGCCGGCGCGCTAACACTCCGCACGTGATTTGTGTTATGAATACGTTCACGACTTACGCCTTACGGATCGCGGAATATGGACATGCAGCATGTTCGAACGGAACTAAAATTTACAGTATGGATGTTCTACCACCAAGTGTGATTGTTGCTCTTTGTTCAACCCAAAGAAAAAAAGGGTTCTCATTTTCACTCAAGCAAGCAGCATGTGCTGAATGTGGGTGCCATGGTCCAATGTGAGGAATGCAACATGGGACATTTTATTTGTTCCTCTAGGAATGTCACATGCATTCATGGTTTACAATTTGCTCATCAAGACAAAGTTCAGGGGGTTACCGTTGTGATGTAGTGTTTCAACACCAGCCTTAGTTCATTGTCATAAAGCAATATTGCTAATGGTGGACATGGAGTGGATTGAGGCGTCTCCCCTTCATACTCCGAATGTGCAGCAACATGATAGTCAGTGGTTTGGCAAACTGACCTGTCATTACGCACTTTGATTTTGACTTGTGTTTTGTCATGAATACAGGTTTAGCATTACCCCTAAGTTGATCAATATATGTACATACATGCGAAAGTGAAGAAAGATGGGCCTGTCTTGTATTGATACAAGTAAATTTTTATGCCAAAAATTGTTTGGTCACTGACCTTCCCCACCCTCCTCCTGTGGAGTTACTACGTAGTAGGCGGAGAGAGGATCCTGAGGTTCTGAAGACGAAGTCATTTCTCTGTTGGAGCTAAGAGTGGAACCATTTAAAATTGATTTTAGTCTACCAATCATAAGTACTCAAAATTTTCAAATTAAAATTAATGAGGAGTGGCTCACCTTGTTTCTGGCACTGACATCAATGCGACTTCAACCCATAGTTTCCATAAGAAACGTTGGGTCAGGATTGGAGTTATCATGAGGGGGTTGTGCATGGACAGTCATGCGCACAATGGCTTGGTGGTGGAAGACCTTTGCCCTTTGACCTTTGACCTTTGACCTATGCCTGTAGGTCTTCCTCCCTACCCCCACACAATATGCATGGGCCTTCCCCCTTTTCAGCAACCCTTACTGCCCACCTGTCCAGAAAGTAAATCCCCACATGAGGCCACATCGACACTGCAATGGGCAGGAGAAAGACGGATAGAAACGAGTTGTATAAGCAAAAACATTAAGGGTGGGAAGGGAGGGAGGGAGAAGTTAAACTCTGCAGAAAGCAGACATGCTTGCACGAGGCCGCGTTGAATATCTGCGCATGCGTTTAAACCTGGCGTGCGTTGGGTCAGCCCCCCTCATTAACCTCGACTATGTGAGATCTGGATGCTTTCAGTAGTATAACAGGCAACTCCCTGTCCACTCCTTTTTCATCCCAACTCTGAACAGCGGAAGTTGCGAACAGTTCTACAACAGCTTGTCTATCAGATGAGAACACCCCAAATGTAAATGGGGTCTTCACTGTTGTGCCATTTGGCTCTGAAAAGGTAGTGTAACCTCTGGAACTTGCTACCATGCACACCACGTAAGGTGACGAAGGGATCTCACTTCTGGCAATTAAATCGACTTTGCCATGAGGCAAACCCTCATCCTCTCCCCTGATAATTGCCTGCTCGGCGACTATGTATGGACACTGTCCAAAGGTCAGCAGTGTGTCTCTGAAAACTCTCTGTTCATATACTTCTGTTCCACTCTGAAATTCTTCCCCGGCTGAGAACCGGGTCGAATTATTGTACGCAGTGATAATCTGAGCTCTTTTGGGGCTATGGGTGTCGAGATCCAAGAAGATGGCCACTGGGCCTGGAAACGCTGGCTGTTCCAGGTCGCCCCGCACCCCCAAATGCCTGATCCATCTGACCGTATTTCGTGCGATGGCTCTGTGGCTGCCCTAGCTTTCGCTGATAGATGTACATGGTTGTCTAGTGCTTTCACTGTTGTTGACTCATCAATGAAGCTGCGCATGAATGTCCTGCCCGGTTTGACCACTGATACTGCATGGTTCAGGAGACCGATTAGGGAGCTGAGGTCTCACTTTGTGCCTGAGCGCTGAGGCGATGGGGCTGGGCTGCTCCGCATCCACCGGCCCAGAAGGGTTGCCAGGTTTTGTAGTTCATCCTCCAGGAGACGTAGATGCAATAACTCCATGTCTATCTGGATCCCTAGGAAGCACAGGGATGTTGAAGGACCTTCTGTCTTCTCTTCCACCACTGGATCCCCCAGCTGGTTGCAGAGCGCCAGGAAACTATGTAGCGCCTCAGCACACTTAGGGGACACTGGTGGGCCAAAGAGGAGAAAGTCATCCAGGTAATGTAATGGTTGGTCCCAGCCCTTTGAATGGAGTATCCGCAGCAGGCCGTCTACTACCGCTGAGAATATCTTAGGTGCTGAGTGTAGCCCGAATAAGGGGGCAGAGTTGATGTAGAACTTGCCTTTCCACTGCATTCCCAGGCGCGGGTGGTCCTCCGGGTGGACTGGGACTATTCGCGCAGACCCAGCTTGGCGCGGCCCCTAGTTTATTAATCACGTGAACGGCTTTGTCAATAGAGGCGTATTTTACGGAGCATAATAGCGCTCAATCGAGCTCGTTGTTGGTGCTATGACCCTCTGGTGAGGAGAGATCCAGGCGCCAATTGTTAGGGCAGCTCTGCTTAGGGATAACTCCAAAGGTGCTAATCTGGAAGTTAATGAGTTTGAGTAGTAGGGCATGCAGCACATTATTGAATAATGAGTATGATGAGTTTGAGTAGTAGGGCATGCAGCATAAGGGCCTCTGCTGGTGGGAGGCAAATTACTTAGCTTAGCTTCACTTCCCGTGCCAGGTATGCCTCTATAACTTCTGGGTGCTCATACGCCGAGTGCAGGTTGCGTCTTGCTCGCCTGCATGTGCCTCGGCCCTGTGGGCCTATCCTGAAGCCGCTCCGAATGCCACAAAGGATGTACTGGGCAAAGGTGAGGTCAGGGTGGGTGGCCAGGAGCCCGCAGGGGAGTGGAGATATGCTGGAGTTGAGGAGCAATGGCAGCGGTGGGCCTGGTTGCCCGGCCTCCAGCATGAGGAGGTCATTGATGTAAAAATGCCTTCCCCGCTTGATGTTGTAGAGGGTTAGGTTAGGCGGCTTGGCTGGGCCTGCAGAGGGGGAGGGACAGGTGTGTATGGTAACCGCAATGTGTAGTAACCTTGCGTAAGCCCCTACAGGGGGCGGAGCGACATTGGCGGTGTGCTCAGCATACCTCATGATAACAAAAGAACAATGGGTGTAACAGTAAGTTCTACCAACTCCTGAGTTGCAGGCTGTGCTAGTCGTCCAAGGTCAGCGTAATGCTGCTGATAGTGACTCTACAGGGGGCTCTGCTGTGAGCTGTTGCGTCGAAGGGGGAGCTTGTATAAGGAGTTGGCAGGCGCATGGGCATACATCGGAGAAGTGTCTGAGCTATTTTATTCAGTGTTTGCATTATTACCTGTATTGTCACGACTTGATGGGTTCAACTCATGAGGGAGAAAGCCTTGTTCAAGGCTAGGATGTAAGAACAAACCTACTTATGCATACCCACAGGAGACCCACCCACCCACTATCACTCTTCAGCTGTTTAATTGGATGTTGCGTAGAAGTGGGTCCATTTCTAAAAGTTTGTTTATGTACTTAAACGTGTATGGCAATGGTACTATAGGGCCAACCCACCCAATCATGTTTACTACCCAAATACAAATACTTACCTTCTTTCTCAAGCACTCATCCTTATCCACCTTGGGATCTTGCACAATCGTATGGTGGTCATGTATTCCTAATATGATCTCAGCTGCAAGTAAACCAAGCTGCTTCCAATCATACCGGCTTGTTGACCAGTCAGAGCATAGGCGGCGGAACTGGGGGGGCTAGGGGGGCTTTAGCCCCCACAATTCTTGACCTGGAAGCTGGAGGTAGGCCTGAGTAACTATGATCAGTAAAGCTCACCTTGGGTCTTGAACTTGTGCGTTCGATACTATTACCATATCTATGCTATTACGCATACGTACTGCAAGTGCACATTTCCGCCCTTCAGTCTGAACTAGTTTCAAAGTGAAGTACAAAGTAGAAACTGTTTTTGTCCAGGACGTCAATTCGTCTATAAGATGCCCACCTCTTCAGCCCCGGGGACGCTGTAGAACGCGGAATACGGAATAACGGAATAGCGGAATAACGGAATAACTTTGATTGGCTGGAAATGAAAATTACCGCGACATTGCACGTGGAACTGCCATCCAACGAGGTAGCTCTGCTACCGCTCTTTGTATCTGAAGTTGCAGAGGAGCTACAAACACTGGGTAAGCCTTGTGGGAGACTTCGATGGTTACAAAGCTAAAGCCTTGTATGAGCTAAGAAGGGCTGTAGGCAGGCTACACTAAAAAGATTGTGCATATTATTGTAGTTTGACTTACAAAGGGGGGTCCGTTCCCAAGGCTTGAAACTGCCTCCGTAAGCCTGACTTTATGAATGGAAGTTGTTTTGTCACTCTCAATATTCGTGCACCTAGCATGCATGGGCTGCAAGTGAGTCGAAGAGAGCTTCGCCACCGTGGCTGGCCCGACAGCGATCTGAGCGCGGGATACATGCAGCGGTTTCTCAGGCTGCGCGTTTACTGGCTTTAGCCCTTTTGCAATCCTATTGTCTTCCCATCAGTGCCTAGTTTTCGTATCAACAACTATGATCCACTTACGTCCCCTTCTAAGTTCTAACTGGATAGCATGGCGCTAATTTTAGCGGCAGGCCTAGCTTTAGGGCGACAGTCGAGGTCTTCAACAAAGTTTTTAGCATCTGTAGTCCCTCCACAACTCCAGAATACAGACAGTAGTGCCAGCATTGGCAGGGCTACTTCACCAGATGGCAGTTCAACACGTGCGATGTCGGTAATTACAAAGCAATTTCATTTCCGGTCAATCAAAGTTATTCCGTTATTCCGCTATTCCGTTATTCCGTGTTCCGCGTTTTACAGCGTCCCTCAGCCCCGACACGTACAAGGTCAACTATAGTGACTGAAACGCCTCGTGATGGCTGATGTGTATCGTGGCGAACGGCGGTATCACTCCTGCCATGCACTCTAGTCGGACTAGTATATGTCATGGCATTTGGGTACAAATATGACCTCAGAAGCGATCTCAGAGCACCTAATTTGAAAAAATTTTCTGGGGGAGCATGCCCCCAGACCACCCTAGCATGTGCATGCTTATGCACGCACCATCATCGGTGTCTTTTTTTATTTTATTTATTTTTTATTTATTTTTTTTTTATGTTGAAACTGACCATGAAGGAAAGGAGTGGTACAGCAGGCCCCAATAGCTGAAAGCTAATACTGAGGGGTCACGAAATAAAAAGTAGAAAAGGACTAAGACAAGTGCAATAACAATAACTTAAGTCCACAAGAAAGTATTTTGTATACACTTTTTAAATTGTCCAACAGAGTCATGATGTACATAATTTGCTGGTAAACTGTTCCACAGTCTAGTAGTACTAACAAAAAATGAATTAAAATAAGCTGCTGTTTTGGCGAAAGGTACAACAAGTTGACTAGAATGGGAAACTCTAGTATTGGGGGAGGCATTAAAAACAAAAAGATCTGGGGGGCAGTACAATAGACCATTTAAAAACTTAAAGGTCATTAGAAGCTTGAGATATGAGCGTCTGCTGGTAAGTGTGGGGAGTTGGAATTGGCTATTGAGCTCCTCTGCATTGACTCTCCATGATCGAGAGGCCATCCTCAGTGCAAATGTCTGGACGGACTCCAACAAATACTGATCTTTCTTCAAATGTGGGTCCCAAACCACACATGCGTAGTCAACAATAGGTAGAACTTGTGACTTATAGAGGGTGATGATAGTTTCAGGCTTGCAGAAGGGAGAGAATGTTCTAAACATAAAGCCTAGCAACCTTCGAGCCTTACAGGAGACACTCTCCACATGTTTAGTCCAAGTTAGATCGCTGGAAATCCACACCCCTAAATACTTATAATGTTCCACTGGCTGGATCACAGACCCATTCAAATTAAGTGGAGGTAGATGGTGAGCTTGGGAACGTTTCCGAGAAATCAGCATGCACTTGGTTTTAGAAGAGTTCACAGTAAGGTGATTGCTAGATATCCAGTGAGCAATGGTATTGATATCGGCTTGAAGATCGTCAAAATCAATGGGGGTGTTGATGGGCTTGTAAAGAAGGATGTCATCAGCATACAACAGTATCTTAGCCCCTTGAGAGATAGCTAGATTTGACAGGTCATTTATATATATGAGGAACAAGAGTGGCCCCAGGATAGAACCCTGAGGAACACCGGAGCAAACAGGTAACCACTGAGAGTGAGTGCCATTTAGGACAACTCTCTGGTGTCGGCCAGATAAGTAGTTCTTAATCCAGTGGAGGATGGTGGCTGAAACTCTGAAAAGTTGAAGTTTATTAAGCAGAGCCTGATGCAGAATGGTGTCAAAAGCTTTGCTTAAATCAAAAAAGACACAACCAACCTGGGAACGTTTCTCAAGTATGGTGTGCCAATGGTGCGTAGCCAGTAACAATGGAATCACTGTGGAACGTCCAGAACGAAATCCATACTGGTTCTCTGACAGGGTGTTGTTGGTTATGAGATGGTCAAGCAGAAGCTGGTGTAAATGTTTCTCAAGAATCTTACTAATAATTGGGAGGAGGGATATGGGGCGAAAGGACTGTACAACTTGTGGAGAGGAGTCCTTAGGAATTGGCACAATATTGGAGGACTTCCATTCAGCAGGGAGTTGGCCTGTCCTAATTGAAAGGTTGAAAAGTGAAGCAAGAGAGGGTGTGATCTCAACAGCAAAAGTTTTTAGCATCCAGGCAGAGATGCCGTCTGGACCAGTGGCTGAGTGTTGTTTAGTTCTGAGAAGTAGGTTCTGAACTTCTCGATGGGTAAGGTCCAGGCTCTCAATAGACAGGTTGTGTTGGGAAGGTAAAAGGGTAGATGGTACACTGACCGTATTAAAACAAGATGCAAAATAGGTGTTCAATAATTCTGCCTTGTCCTGGTCAGTATGAGCCACTGTGGACCCATGAGAAAGGGAGGAAGATGAAGGAATGGAGCGAGGTCTAAGTAGCCTGATAGATGACCAAAACTTCTTAGAGTCAGATCGAGAGTTGGCAAGATTGTTGAAGTATGCTTGTTTGGCTTTTCTTATTTTGCACACTATGGCATTACGAAGAGCTTTGTACTTGGCCAACCACTCTGCAGACTTAGAGACCTTGAACTTATGATACCAGCGCTCACGCCTTCTGATATCATGGCTGATATCACGATCAATCCAGGGAGTATATGACCGGATAGGGACAGTTTTGGAGGGTATGCATTCCCTTATGGCAGAGAGAAAGTGCTTGGACCAACGAGACCAAAAATCATCAACACAATCCGAATCGGATGTAACAGGCAGGTTCCTTAAAAGGTTTTTGCCATGTGTAATGTCTGCTTTTGCGTACATCCATATGGTCTTAGTCAGATGGTTATTCTTAGTGATACGTGACAACAAGTTGACTCCAATTGTTATGGCATTGTGGTCACAGTTAGATAAAGGAGCTGAGACTTGACAGGACTGGATTGTGGAGGGTGAGGAAACCAGAACTAAATCAAGAATGGATGATGAAACAGGAGTTATGCGTGTTGGTTCTGAGACCATTTGCGACAGGCAGAAGTCAGTTTGGATTTGATTTAAAGTAGCATCACTTTGACAGTCTAAATTAAAATCACCACAAAGAACCAGGTTGGTGAAGTTTTGTGGTAGAAGGGTGGCTAGAGTAGTGTACAGTTTTGACAATCATGTGATCAGCTGGAGCACCAGGAGGTCGATAAAAACCACCAATGGTGAACAGCTGAGAGTTCAATGAAGACTCAAGAAGAATGAGCTCGAGCTCCCGATGGGCAAAGTGCAGCAACTTGAAAGGAATGTAGGCAGCGATAAAGATAACAACACCACCACCGTGTCCCCCCAATCTCAAGTACCTTCTGCCGCCTCTGAGTTAGAGTGCGTTGTGTACATCTCCCCATTGTAACCACTCACGCCTACTACCTTGTCTTCAATGGATTGATCAAGATGTATTAGTTTCACGATGTATTCGTCTCCATTTTGGGCAAAGCAAATGTTTGGAATCCTAACATCTAAATGAGCGAAACAAAAGTCGTGCAACTACTCCAAAGCTGTTGCTGTCATCATCATGAAGTCATAAAGACACTCCGTAACTTCATCTTCGGTTAATGGTGGAAGCTGTGCTGGAAATGCAAAAAATGGGACACCAATGAAGTCAATCTGACGATGAAGTGTTATGTGTGTTGGGTTACTACAATTCAAAATGCTGTGCAAATTAGAAGGTTCATACACTCCGTATAACGTGGAATCAACTTCCAGAAGATATCATCACTCCTCAACAAAATGGAGTGTTTAGTTGGAACTTGACGGACATTGTAAACAAGCAAATCCTTGTAATGACGATTGCGCAAACTTTGAGCTGCTTCTTCTACTTCTTGAGTTGAAAAGCACATAAAGCAGAATATAGGATAACGTTGAGCCTGAAAATTCAATGCTGATTCAACAGCTCGTACAATTTCCTTTCGAACACCTCCAATATCCAAGGGAGTAAGTTGAACAATAAACCTAAAATCCTTAAAGGATACAGTCACCTTTGTGACGCAGGTTTGATTATCGTCAGAGCCAGTTGCATATTTCGGGAAAGTAAACCCCACACATTCTCTAATGTTATTGTTAAAACGCCGGAGTAATCGTAGTTGGTCAAGCACTTTTGATGCTGTATGTGACACAGAGTTCTTGTATGGGCTCGAGTGAACTTCCAAGATGAAGATTCCACTGTGCCTGAGGGAACTGCTCCTGTTGGCTGGTACGAACTGGTGGTATGGTGGGAGCCAGGGCACACGCCTCCTGAGAGTTGTCGGTCTCATTGCAGTGACACGGTGTGGGAGACTTTGGCCGGCCACATATGCTGTGTGGAAGGAGGAGTCTGGGATGTTCCAGGGCTGGGAGTTGCCCTGATTGTTGCGGCGAAACACTGATGTAGCTCTACTCAGGATGTAGTCAGGAGACCTGCTAGTAAAGTCTGAATAAGCTACAACGGTGGAAACGTGGGTCCCCGCTGTGTACCTGAAAGTAATACACGGCAAAAGTTGCTGACAGTTTCAACAAAGGTACGTTTCAACTGCCGTATACACTCGATTGAACCAGTTACGTGTGGCATATAAGCTGACCGTGGCCAACTACGATCGCATGCAAACTTTGAATGCGACCTACTCCTCTTCCCTTGCTCATCAATATGCAACATTACTCACTCTTCCAGATCGCAATATGCCTTCTATGGAGGCAGACGCCGCTTATCAAGGATGTCTTCCATCCTGTGAGCTACACAGTAGATTACTCGCTGTCGGGCGTACAGGCAAAGTTCGTAGATTGCACACATGTGTTACGCAATCTCGAGATTACCTGCTCAATCTCGGGATTCTGAGAATGCGCAATACAATCTCGAGATTGCGCGGAACTTATGTGCATACATGACAGTGCAGGAGACAACACTCCGCTGTCTATCACGCCATAGACCGGTACACCTTGGATCTCGACCCTTGCACATTGTGGCTGGCTCCCTTTGTCCTGGACCCAGACAGTGCTGACTCCTGCGACAGACTCCTCATCTGATGAGGACAGAAGATCTAAAAGGGCGGAATGCTCTGCGGCAGTAGAGGACTCCTGCTTAAAGGTCACCTGCTTGGTTGACGCTTGTGGGTCCTTTGGGTCCCTCCGTCCCCTACTCTCTGGCCGATTGAGTGTGCACTCGTGGGCCAAGTGGCCAGTCTTGTGGCACAAGTATCATCTCTGTGGCTCTGGAGGTTTAGGTCTGGATGGGGTCAATTCCGTGCTCCTGAAATCAGCTGGCCTCTGGTTCGGCCGCAGTGACCCCGGGCTAGGTGAGGCCTTCTGGTATTATTGCCGCTTCCGCAGCTCTGTCAATCTCTTCTCTTCATTGCGGGCAGCCAGACACAGTTCCTGATACGTCTGAGCCCCGGACGCTGCTGGAGCACGCATCAGCTCTTGCCTCAGTCCTTCCTGCAACTTTCCATGCAGGAGAGTGGCTCTGGTCTCTGCCGACATGCGATCATGCCCGTATGCTACACTCCAAGTGGCAGATAAAATCAGCGACTAATTCCTTCTTGCCCTGAGAGGTGTGACGAAAGTCCTGTGCCACCAAGGCGCGGCTACCAGGGTCAACACGTGCGCGAAGATTCTCCACTGCTGTTTCGTAGGTCTTCCAGCTAGCCTCATCTAGCAAACTCCACTCTTGGAGGGCATGCCCCCGAAGGTGTCCCGCTAACTGCAGGAGGAGCTCTTCCTCTGTCCACTCATTCCAGGTGGCGGCACGCTTCAAAGAGGGTAACCAGTCATCTAGGCGTGTTTCTGGCTCCTCTCCTGTTAAGGGATCTACGGGTGGGGCTTTCCCTCTTCGTGGCCTACGCCCTGTAGTGTGGGCTGGCCCTCCCCCAGGCCTAGTAGTAACACTCACAGACTCATGGGGGTCACTCTCACTCACCTGAGACTCTGGTCTACGGCCTGCCTCAGAGAGAAGCTGCTTCAGCCGTTCTATCTCGGCGTCCTTCTGTGTCAGGACTTCATCGTACTCTGCCAAACAGTTGGTGCACCACAGCTCCTTGAGACGGGTCTTCTGCCGCTCTACTTGCTGGCGCAGTTCAAGGTTCTCCACCCTTGCTTCTTTGAGCTCTATTCGTAACGTCTCCGCTTCCCCTCCATCCTCATGGGGATCAGGTTCAGGAGATTCAGCCGCTGGTTCCTCCACTGTCTCCTCTTCTGCTTCGACAATGAGGAACTCTCCTTCATCCTGGAGGATGAAGGCAGACTGGGGTGTGGCACCATGGAGTACCACCTGCACGTCCAGGGCCCTCACCAGCCTCCTCATTGACAAGTGCCCTGCTGTCAGTCGCCTATAGTTCAAAGTGATCGGGAGCTTCGTTCGGGACCGTTCGCTGGTCTCTCGCTGGTCTTCACTGGCCTCATGCATCTCTCCTCGCTCTCGCTCACACTTTCAAGCAACAAACAGTTAGTGCAGCTCCACAATTCGAGGTATCAACTCACAGGCCCTGTAGTCCTAGCTCTTACCTTCGACCACGTGCTCAGAACTGGACTGTTTCCCTCTTGCTGCTTCTCACTCCGAGAGCAATGCCTCCCGATCTTCGTGAAAATGACAGCAGTAGGGACTCTCCAGTCGAGTCTAGTGACGTCTGTAGGTCAAGGAGCGGACGATTCACCTGGATTCTTTGTCTCCGCGGGACCTCCACTGTAACGGGCTCCCATTAAATTGAATCCAATCACATCACTCATTACATAACTTAAAACGTATAAATAGAACATGGACCAATAAATTCAGTTCAGAGTTCAGAGTCTATAGAGTTCAGGACCAGGTACGTTACACTCATGTCAAATATAGATCGTTGCTTGAAGCACTCGATCCACGTTACAAGGTTCCGAGTCGAACACTGATTGCTAAAGAAATAGAGTTCAGGACCAGGTACGTTTCACTCATGTCAAATAGTAACTTATCAATTTCTTTAGCAATCAGTGTTCGACCCGGAACCTCGTAACGTGGATCGAGTCCTTCAAGCAACGATTGAAATGCAGTGTTTTCCACAATGCTGTTTGAAACGTTAGTACTGCCTACGAAAAAGGCCAATTTTGTTGTTGTATAGTTATAGCGATCACTGTTTTTCTCATATTTCTGTTCAAATGACTCGCGTAACGTTCTTTGGCCCGGCGAGGGACTCGTCAATTTCTTTTTTATATCTCGAGATTGTTTGCGTTTCTCTGTGGCTTCACTTTCCTTTTTAAAAACTTCTTTGTACTCAACTGGATGAGCTTTCTTCAAATGTTGCGCTTTAGATTTGTTGGGTACTTGCCGGCTATGGTGTGTCCGCAGACTTTGGAGCTTGTACTTGGAACTGCTGAGGCTTCAGCAACGGTGACAACGACTTGGCACACACTTTTCTCGACTGCTCCATCAAACGAAAAGTAATCCCACACTGGGCTTTTTCGAGGACGGCCCATGCTGAGCTTTGGAGATGGAGAGGGAGTCAAAGATCCTGGAGTCGAAGTTCTTGGTGTAACAGACTCAAAGTCTGATGCTGTGTCTGTCATCTTGTGCACCAAAAATACTTCGAAAGAGGTGAGCTACGTAGCTGTCTGTACAGACGTAGTAGAGCCTAACACGGTGACAAGAACACACAGATGGAAATAGATACTAGGCCAACACAATGTGGACTGGACCATGAGGTTTGTCGTGTCGCAGAGAGATGATTGTGCAATGTCAACACTATTGCGCATGCGCAACCGAATTATTATTTCCACGGGATTCATTATTATGGTATTTAGTATTAATATATTGAGCACAACATGCTGAAATCTAGTATTAGTTAGCAACAGTGTGCTTAAAGTTAGTAGTTTATTTGGGAAATCCTCCAGGGATTTTTAGTTTAATTACTAAAAGTAGATAGGCCTTACTAAAATGCATTTTAGTTTTAGTTTTAGTTAACTAAAACAACACTATTAAAAATGTCCCTCCAACTTAATTGTTTTCTGGACTCAAGATTAACTGCTTAGTATTGCTTTCTTGATCTTCCCATTTCCATCACTTTTGTAAACTCTAAGAATTTCCAGACTGCATGCTCTACTATGCCTCTACTTTAATGACCTCACTGTCTCATACCAATAATGTTTTCGTTATGAATGTGATGTTGCCAAGGTAATGGTGTCACCTCATCATTTATTACGTTTTGCTAACATGCTTAATTTCTTTGCTCTTCAGAATGGCTCATCTCGGTCGCTATGTGCTGCACTGGATTGCTTTGCTTCTCTATTCCCCTACATTCGTCCCTCTCGCTGCAACTCCTATGCGCAGGGTCTGCTGCCAGTTCTGGTGAGGGTGACTGGTAGAGAAGAGGAGGCACTCCATGAAAGCCTGCAGGAGGCTTTTGGAAAGATCCTACCCACCATGACACCCTTCCTTTCCACTGCCAACCTGCAGGTAAGAGTTGGACTGCAATGATCTCTTGATTTCATGGACACTTCACCTAATATCGATCAATACATGACATGTGTCAGTATCAGTTGATGTATGCCATTTTTAAGCCTCGGCGCGCATGCACAGGAGGGGTTTACAGTACTTCGTTTGTCTGTCTGTCTGTATGTATGTATGTATGTCTGTTACAACTAGCTTGGCTCACCTGGCGGCTAAATCTCTGAAGTTTGGACACAGATAGGCTTCAAACCGAACGAGGATGTGTTTAAATTGAGCCGATTTCGCCAAGAACATTTCGTTCAAGAGTTATGCTGCGATTCGTTTGCCACGGCGAGCGCTAGTCAGCCATACTCTAGTCTGAGAACGAGTTCACGTGCCCTGGTCTGGGGGGACTCCCGGGATCCCAGGCCAGGACGCGTGAACTCGTTCTCAGACTAGATTATGGCCGACTAGCGCTTGCCGTGGCAAATGAATCGCAGCATAACTCTTTAACGAAACATTCTTGGCGAAATCGGCTCAATTTAAACGCATCCTCGTTCGGTTTGAAGCATATATGGTCAATACTGCTACAATATGTATGTACATGTATGGTCAATACTGCTACAATATGTATGTACAGGCATGGATCAATACTGCTACAATATGTATGTACAGGCAAGGTACATATCCAGGATTACCAGCGAATGTCCCACAGATTCCCTACTCACTACACATGCTCACTACATTAGGGAGGGGTTTGTTGGGGCAAGGTAAAGGGATACTAGGACAACTTGGGACACTGTTATCCTGTACGACTTTGTGTAGTCTCAGCTAGCTATCTAGTGTACCATCATACCACATGAATTTCCTTCGCCTACTTAGCTATGTCCTGTGACAATACTATGCGCCGAGGGTTAAGCACTTCAGTGCTCTTCATTTTGTTTAAAATGTGTAGTCACACTGACTCCAACCTTACCGTATACTTCATGCAGCTTTCATGTGTCTGCATGCCTGTATATACGTATGCTTGTATTGGATTTTGTCCTGTAAAGAATTATGGTATAGTGTTATTTCTGTGTCCAATGTGGTTAGGTTGAGTCATAAAGCTGTGCTGTGTTGAGTAATCCTGAATTTTGTCTCTGTGCATCCAGTTTCTGATGACTGGTCTTATTCAGCGGCTGCCAAAGGCCTCTCCCAGCTATCGCCGGATGGCTGCCCTAGCCTTGCATGCCCTCACAATCCACTCCAGACAGCCTCCAACAATTGCTGAGTGGCTCATTAACAAGCTGCTAGGTCAGTTAGTAAAAGTCAAAGTGGCCCATGTGGCATGCTTTAATATGTATGAGGTAGAGCAGAATCTTTTTCTGCTAAAATTTTAACCAAACTGAATTGAAATGCAAATTTTTGTATATGTGTACCTGAAAATGGGTGAAACAGTTTGCATTTCTTGACAAATTTTTTTGCTGTTGGTAGTTATTGAAATGTCTCCAGTAGGGCCTGAATGAATGGGGGAGTTCCCCATTTGAATGTTCGGTAACTAACATTTGAACAACATTCGCTAGAATCAAGATATTATGTAACATGGGTGTGCTTGTGGTTTCTGCATGAATGCACAATGCATGTTTACTTTTAAAGTTTATTTAAGCCACTTGCTGTCTACTGTCTACCGCGGAACGCCCGCCGGCAGCGACGATAGACATGCCAGCTACTTCGCGGAAGCACTCCGCTTCCTCGTCCCTCACTGCTGAAGCTCGCCGGTTTACCGCTAGTGTTTGGAGCATCTCTCTGCCTCGTGTTCTACGTTCGGCTACGCCGAAGGCCTGAAACTTTTCTCCACCATCTTGCAAGATTGCACATGGGGTGTGCGTTGATTAGAAATAAGTCACGTGCGAACATAATTTTACCTTCGAATGTTTGGGGATTCGAACGAATGTTTGAATGTTACTACATTCGTTCAGGCCCTAGTCTCCAGGCACCTCTAGTTGTGTAAAATATGTACCGTATAGCGGGAAATGTTTCACTGGGTGCAAATTTTCGCGATTTTCATGAACAGACCTGCTTCCGCGAAAATAAAAACCGCAAAAATTTAGCTATGATAGAAAAATTGATGATGTCATTATGTACGTCGATACGAACTAGTGCCTGTGTGAACGAGATGGTTCTTTACAGTCTGTCTGCCCTCTAAATGGTTGCTGTAGAGAATAATCAGCCTGCTACTATACAAAATGCCAACGAACCCGTAAGAGACACTCCGAAGTTGTCGAAGTCGAGATCAGTGCTGAATCCTTCTGTTCAACTTTCGTAATTGCGAAGGCCTCCACACAAAAGGAAGACTAGGCTGTTGTTGCACAGGCTTGCTTCTTCACTTCGTCATTATTGAGTCAATGTCATTTCTGTGGTTCGCATGTGGGGCGTGGACATCAACTGGTAGGGGTGTGGTCAGAGCGTCACGCATTCGTTCTGCGAAAATAAAAACCGTGAAAATTTCTTCTGAAGAGTCTGGAGGCATTTTCGTGAAATTTTGCACCAGCGAAAATTTCCCACTATACTGTCACCTATTTACTACTTTATCCAGTTGCTAGTAGGTCATTTTGTGTAACAACAAGTGAATGTTATTCCACTGGCAGCTAGGTTATAAATTAGTCCTAACAAAGGTATTTTTGTGATCTATAAAGTTATTTTAGTCTTGTACAACCTTGCAGATATGGGGTGTGGGTCTGGTGCTACCTCGGAGTTGGTGCAAGGGGTGCTTCTGACTTTGCAGCAACTGTTCTCTAACGTCAAGCTGCCACTGGACATGCTAAAACAGGTTTGATCACTCCTTGTTTGTGATCCACTAGGTAAAAATGTGGCTCATCTCGCAATTATTGAATTTGAGTTTGAGATGATTTTATCCATACAAGTATTTTTCTAGCTATTTTTAGCCCATTACTATGTGGTTGCTATGTAATAGAGTGCATTATTGGGGCGAGCCTGAGCGAGCCCCACATAGACGGTACAACTGGGAGATTTCATATATGTATTATCATTATTATCATTATCGTACGACCGTCACCCGCGCGCCGCGCTTGGTCGCACGAAGTATGTAGGGCTTCGCATTCGCATACATGGCTTCCGTGACCGCAAGAGAATCACCCGCGCGCCGCGCTTGGTCGCATGAAGTATGTAGGGCTTCCAATAGCGCATTAGCATACATGGCTTCCGTGACCGCAAGAGAAGAAGCCGACGTCAAGGAGGAAAAGGACACCATCCGTCAGGTGATCTTTAATTCCCAGGCTCTCCCCACTAAGAGGGGGGAGGGCCCTTCTTAGCGGGGAGAGCCTGGGAACGAGGCTACCCAGGTAAGCAAGAATGGGAAGCATTTGCCACAATTGTCTCCACTACACAATCTGCCAGAGACAATGATGATGCAAATATAGACTTTTCTAGCCAGCACGACGTTCAGCAACCTGGAGTAGAAACTCTCAGAGAAAATGTCATAGAAAAAAATGGAAAACTTTTGTGGCTACCAACAATGGTGTTGAGATAGCAATGACACAGCCCTAATGGAAAAACTGAACCAACCAACATCCACTAACTCACTGGCAATGTGTAAAAAAAACTACCATTTGAAGCTCATTTGGTTGATAGAAACTCCAATGTAAGCTCTCATGCAAACAGGAAATATTATGTCATCACTTTTATATCGTTATTAGTGTAATGTCATGTTGTTTACAACAAAAATTGATAAACCATAACGGTGATTGTGTACACAAAAAATTGCATGTTAGCCTCTTCCAAACCAATTCATTGTTTCTCACCCCTAAGCAGAAAACTAGATGTGGGTTGGCCAAGAATTGAAGACTTTCAATTACGAGGTCATTCCTGTGTGAATAATGTACAACGCTGCCTTTGTCATTTCTACACTTGGATGAGGCACAGTAAGCAAACAGCAACTTTACTTCTTACTAAACGCCACGCCAACTTCGACACAAGTGCGAAGGGGTACGCGCGCGTGTGTACGAACTGCGCATGCGCAATTGTAGTCCTTGGCATACTGCTTGCTCAGGCTCGCCCCACAATGCCCTGCATTCCTCTAGTATTTCAGATAAAGCCTTGTAATTTGAATCCCGTGGGTATCAAGTACAGGTAACTTTATTTGCCTGGAGTTACGCGAAAATATGTTTTATGTGCATTCTCAACCGCTCAGCATTGTGATAACAGAATGGGTCGACGACAGCGATAGCCAATCCGAGAACAAGCCGCGCGGAAAAGCCCCAACGAGCCCAAAGAGACGAAAATCAAACCGGTAACGCTCTGTGCTCACGGTGGCTACGAAGCTAGCTTTGAGGCTTGTTTCGTGGACTTAGGATGCCTTGAGAAACACAATTTTTCAACAGCGCTGTTGGAAAACAGCAGAAAGCATCACAGCATAGCCGTCAATTCTCATAAGGCTTCGCCACTCGAGCCCGTTTCTGGACTGGCTGTCGTCGCCCATCGCAGTGTTGAACGGTTTCAAAGTCGTAATATTTGCAGCTACGACAAAACTGGTTGTTACTACAAGTAACTGAGTACCTGTAAGCTAGCTAGACTACTAATAGTGCAACCTTCGAAAAACAGCTGCGTTCACAAATAAACATACTGTTGACATAGCAACACATTGAAGCTCATGCACAAAAGGGCTAGAAGCCAGTTATTAACTGTACCCTCGGGCCTTAGTTGATATATATTAAGCAACACCGCCCTCGGGCTGCACCCTCAGGCGGTGTGCTTATATATCTACTAAAGCCCTCGTGAGCGGTTAATAACTATAACGTAAACTCTATTGCACCGATGTGATATGTGTTATGAAGGGCTTGCACTGTATCTTAAATAATGAAGCCTGGCTCGGCTACTATGAGGACAATACAATCTCAAACTCACAGGTCAGTGAAATGTTACTCGTGTATGGGAATGTGTTACACTTGGTATGTGTTCTTAAAAAACAACAAACATGCTTCTAGGATTTATATGGTTTCTGTTCTGTCTTGAAACACATTTGTAAGCCTCTGCTTTCATTACAACCATCTTCTATAATTTTCTTTGCCCATTTTCAAGCCAACTTTTTTTTTACAAGAACACAAGATAAATTTATGTAATAGGATAGCATACTAAAGCATTGAACACTACTGTAGCAATTAATGGTGCAGCTGGCAATTATTGGTCCCTGTCCCCCATCACTAGCTAGCTGGTCTAGCATTCTGCTTCTCACTGCTTCAGCATACTGGTCTGGCTAATGTGCTGGGTGAGAGGGTAAGGCTGGTATGGAACCCCACTGTGAAGGTCTCGTCCTTCTGGTGCTTGGGTGAGCCAGTGGGCCTCCCAGCCCAGTCTGCCCAGAGGGTGGGCTCTGCCCTTCCCTCACCCAAGCTCAAGGTATAAGTAAGTGGGGAGGAACAAAATTATTTCGTCAAGTAACTGCATGGTAACATGTACTTAGACACTCAACTGAATAATATAATATGGTCATATGTAGGATAGCAGAGCAGGGCGACAGAGTCAGACTGATGCCGTCAGGGTTTTGGAGACCGCAGTTAGAGTGGATGGAGGAGTCTGTATGTATAAGGTGTAGGCTGCGCTGCGCCAATGACCCGAAGTCTGGATCATCGTCTTGGATACCACACAGTGATGCTGTTGTAGCCGCACCGATCCTAAGGCTGTGGCCGGCGAATTGGGTTGCATCGATCCCTGCATCTCGCAGCACTGTTTGTAATGCCGTGATAAATCGAGGCCTCGTTAGGTACCGACCATCGCTGATTTGAAACAGTGGGCCCCCTCCACTGCCCCGCTGTACCATATATGCCAAGACCGCAGCAACTGGGTACAACCACTTTCCTGTAGCCCCCACGTAGATTGTGACACCAACATGAAATGGGTCAGTCTTTGAGGCCTTTATCCGGACCCTTATCCATTTTGGTTGGGACGTGCTTTCTGCTTGTACGTCCTGGTAGGTCAGGTGCGCCATGGGGTTGAATTCTGTGTCCGAGGGGACAACCGCTTCCCCCATCCTGAGAAAGCCAAAGAAGCAAAGGCATGAGGCTGCCCATAGCATTGACGCATCCTTCTGGCATGGCATCCGCTCCCATACTGTCTTCAGCCGGCGCAAGATCGGGGGGTGATAGGGAGGTGGGTTCATTTTTGCCTGCCCGCCGTCTTTTTACGCAGCCCCTTTGTCACATACTCTAATTGGGGCATACCTGCCATCTTAGGATCCCCAAGGCCCAAGGCGATCTGGGCGTGCCGCACTGCTGCCAGGTAGGACTTCACCGTGCTGGCCGCCAAACCCTCCCTGTACAGGTGAGCTACAAAGGCAGAGAGGGTTGTCTACTTGGTTGGACATGGGGTAACACCTGTTCTGATACAAAACTCTGAGTAGCGCCGTTCGCCTGACTTGTAGGCTTTTTGGGTGGAGTTTGCTAGACCTGCTGCAAACAGCTCCGGAACAGCGAGACCCAACTGGGCGATGTCCAGTCTGGTTGCTGGGCTACCAGAAGGTCGTGGAGGGACTGCGGGACTGCGGTTGGGAGGGGGGAGGCCTGGGGTGACACCTGGAAAAGGGTAGATAGGTTACCACGTGAGATTGCGTCTGCCGCGACATTCTGTTCTCCTGGACTGTGTTCTGCCCGTATGCCAATTCCCCAGTAGGCCCTGATAAAAAAAAGGCAGCGCATCAGGTGCATCATTTGTCACGGCTGTAGCCTGCATTGACGATGCAGACTGCAGCCTGGTTGTCACAGTGGACCACCACCATGTTATTGGCCGACCATGGGCCCCAGATCATGCACACCATGACGATGGGTAAGAGCTCCTGGGTGGCGATTGCCCGACCCTGAAAGGCTGAAGGCCACATGTACTGGAACCAGTGCCTCCCCCATATTGCCCCACAACCGAAGCCACCTGCCGCGTCTGTGTACACATGGTGTGGTGGGGCCACTGGCATTGATGGGGGAATGATTGCTACCCCGTTCCACGACTCCAGGAAGGTGTCCCACCAGGCAAGGCCGACCTGACAGCGCCCCGCAGGGGAATGTGATGGTGAGATTTTTTTGTGGCAGCCTGGAGTTTGAACAGTCGGCGTAAGAATGACCTGCCTGGCTTCACCACTATGCAGACATGCTGCAATTTTCCCGTAAGGGATTCAAGTTCTTTCTTCATGCATGAGCGCTTTCCCATCCAGGTTGAGACAAGTGCCCTCAGCTCCACCTGCTTGGCCTGTGGGAGGTGAAGTTGTAGTGCCATGGTGTCGATCTCGATGCCAAGGAAGATCAGGCACATGGTCGGGCCTTCCAGCTTTTGGGTGGCAACTGGGACTCCCAGGCGACTGAAAGACGACAAGAGAGTATTGAGGTCACGTGCACACTGTAAACTGCCCGGTGGGTCGGCCAACAGGAAGTCATCCAAGTAATGAATTACCGAGCTCACATCCTCACACTTGACTATCCACTCGAGAGCGTCGGCATCAGCCATAAATATATTTGGGGCTGACCGGAGCCCAAATTGGATTGCCCAGGAGCCACCGATCGTCTGGGTGAATAGGGAGCATCCGGTATGCGCTCCGAATGTCCACCTTTGCCAGTAGGGTTCCCCGACCCAACTGCTCGACCAAATTTACAGCCGTGTCTACAGAGACGTACGTTAATGAGCACAGAGACCTGCTGATCCCATCATTCACGCTGTGGCCATCTGGTGATGAGAGGTCTACAATGAGATGCCATAGCCCCGGGGTATGCTTTGGGACCACCCCCAAACGGCTTACTTGAAGTTGTGGTAGTGATTGCTTATCGAACGAGCCTAGGGTTCTACCCTCCGCACACTCTTGGGCCAGGTACTCGTTAATAACTGCCCGCCCCTCTCTTGCCGATTGCATGTTCTTAGGTGACTTCTTGCATGTGTGCGAGGAGTAGTCGTATCTGACACGGAAACCCTCCTTGATGCCTGTGACCACCAGGTTTGCGAAGTTCCTGTCCGGGTGTGTCGCGAGTCTCATTTGCCACTCTCGCCATGGCAAGGGGGTGACAATGCTCGCCATGAGTGGAAGGATATGCCTGGGCTGGGGTGCTCTACATCTGTCCAGTGCAAGCAGGTCTGCTGTGTACTGGTATTTGCCTGTAAGCCGGTAGGGGTAGGAGGTGGTGGCCACGTAACTGGATCTGCTGATTAGAACCATTGTCTGCTCTACCCTCAATACAGCTATGTGGCTTCTATTTATGCCCCCCACACACAGCAGCTTATTTACAGCCTCTCTGCCTCCCCCCCAAACTCATTATATATGTGTTGACAGGCAAAGGAGCTTGTGAGAAATAACGTGCCAATCAAGTGGGAGAATGCCCACAGGACTACACTGAACACAACCAAAACTGAACACAACCAAAATGCAATAGGTTTATAGGGGGGGGGTTGTTGGGCCTTTGGCTACCATCGTGCCTAGTATGGCTTAGTGGCATCGCGAGGCCTGCCAAATGGTGTACGACTTATGGGGGAAACTACTGGCAGTTGAACCGGTCCCAGGGGGCGCTCGCAGCACTTGAGAGCTGGCCGTGAGCCCTCACAAACCCTGCAGATGTGGCGGTTATGACAGCGGGGGAATGAGCACCTATTCTCATTCCAGCTCCCACAGATCTCAGTCCTTGATGGCCGGTTCGGTGGCCCAGCCGACGTGCTGGGCGTGACTGTGGTCAGGGCCAGAACGGCTGACTCGATTGGGATCCTTGTAGCCCGCAGAAATGTATTGGCATGTATGGGAAAATCGCGATGCCACGGTTTGAACTTTGCGTCACTCTACAACTATACCGTATGTGCTATTTAAGCGAGTTTAACGTAAAACTAGAGTCTCCGATGAACATGTGGAATATTTGAATCGGGTGAATTGATCGTAGCGTTCTTGAGAAACAGCAACTTTTCTTGATATGGTAACGGACAATGTTGAATTGACACTCGCCCCAGCTGATATACCTGGAGCAGATCTCTCTGGGCCATTTGATAGGCATACCATATCTGACTTGCGGTGGTGGCTGCTTTGCAGAAGCATCAAAGTACCTACCTCTTGGAGAAAACAAGAAAGGTACTGTCCTACTGTACTAGCGTGGACTCTATGGTCATATATAAGTTATATGTATAAGTTACTAGCCTATATTTACATGAAAAATGTTTTGTACTGTGACTACTATCCTCAGAATTCACAAAGCCAAACAGGATCACACCTCTGTTGTTGATGTTGACGGATTGCTCCATGTGTACCGTAAACTCTGGTTATTAGGCGGACCTTGCTATTAAGTGGATATTATTTATTAGGCGCATGCGCTGCATGCTTCCTTCCTGGTACCCAACATCATTTAAGCGCATTAAATAGAGTACACACTGGCGGCGAGAGATTGAGTGAAAACCATGGCATCAAGAACACAGCACACTCGGATATAAAAGCTACACAGGTTTTTTCCCGCTTCTGGCTAACACAAAGTCACAAGCCACGCTCTTCGCGGCTTATGACTGGACTACTAGGCCTAGTGTAAAATTTCTCCCGTATGACGCATAGAGCCCCGCATATCTCCTTGAATGCACAATGCTGCGAATCACGGTCTGTTTGAGGAGGATGGAGCCTTCTGATTTTATGTCGATACTTGCCATGTGAATGCGTCTAACGATCTACTGCGCACTCATGCCCGCCTGTAGGGTGTTGCTAAAAAAATTTCATCGCATCCCTTATTTAGCGCATATCCTCTATTAGGCGCATATTTGCTTACCACTTACACATATAAGTGCATGCGCTTATTAACCAAAGTCTACGGTATGTCTCTAGTGAATTCCGGGGAAAAAGTAGCGGAGCCAGGTCCACCACCTCCCCCACTAACTGAATGGAAATTAGCAGTATTCGCCAATACCTCAGTCTCACTAGATTGAGAAGGAGCATCAACTACACTTGGAAGCTCATGGACTTGAAGATTAGTTTCAAGCTGTTCTCCTACAGGTGTAACACTCGCTTGACGAGGCGTGCTTGGTCTTGATGATGCAGTTGATGGGACAGGTGTGACACATTTACTCCTTGAACTATTAAACTCTCTCAGTTGTTTCTGTTCCTCTCTCTGCTTTGCTCTCTCTGCTCTTAATCCCTTTTGATAGGTGAGGCAAAACGGTTGCATAGTTGGGGCATGCTTTACATCCCCACAAGGAAAATGCCTTGATCAAACGTGAGCGTCAGGCCCAATATCTTCCTCACACATTCCAAATTCTTGGCTCTTCGCTCTGGATGGATTCGCTGCTTGGGAAAGCAGGGAAATGACACTCCTGGGTCTTTCTTTACTTCTGCTATTACCACATACACAACACCTCTGACCAGGCATATCGACTTGTTTCTCAAGAATGCTACGATCAATTCACTTGATTCAAAATTTCACGTGTTTGTCTGAGTCTCTAGTTTTATGCTAGAATCGCTTAAGTAGCACATATGTACGTATGGTATAGTAGTGGAGTGATGCGAAGTATAAACTGTGACATCGCGATTTTCCCACACATGCCAATGCATTTCTGCGGGCCACCAAGGACCCCTAATGTGACGTCACGTTTGATTAGTACGTAATGAATTCTAAGATCTTACATGCAACTAGCCTATTGGACTACCAAGTTATGCGTACCAAAACAGATTGAAAGTAGTGACTTTGGTAAGGAACGTTTGGTTTATTTCACAGCTTTTGGTATAGCGATAAGCTTCAAAAGTACGGCAAAGCTGAGCAAAGCCCAAGGTGCTCCATTGCTTATTACTAGAAGTCTGTAGCTGTTTTACAACTGGAGATATAGCACGAGATACGTATGGATCTTTTCATTCATGATTATTTTGTATGCAATCACGCGTTGTGGCCGGTGGCAATGATGCATTCGGACAGTTTGGCCAACCAGAATACATTCTGCTCGGAAGAAGTCATGATGCCTGTCCGTTGCCTGTCCGTTATTTCAAACTTTGAGTCAGAACTATTTTTTGACCCATTCTCAGTGTACACAACATAATCTCAAGGCTACCTTCTAGTCCCCCCAAAGGGTCCTCCTCCATAATCTGGAACTGCTCCTTCATCAGGTTGTTGATGTATTGAACAGCTGTTTCTAATGTTTACACTTTTGGTGTCTGACTCTCCCACAGAGTTCAAACACAGTCAAGGCATCTCTGTTTTCTTGCCGGAGCAGTTCTCCATGATGTCAATTTAATATGCCTTCTTCACCCTAGAAAGCGATGCAACAATGTACGTCAAATTTTCTGGGAATCTATACTGCGATAGTGGGGAAGATTCTGACAGCAAAACACCCTATACTGTAGGTTGGCGAGATTTTAATAATTGTAAATTGCAAGTTTTTTGTGAGCGCAAAAAGATTAGAATGTACTCTATAAAGTACGCTATAAAAAGTTTATGTCGACTAGGATAAATGTGAACATGTAAGTATGAAGCATGGAAGTGTGGACATGGATCTTGCTAGTGTAGTGTTGGTCTTTTGTGGTATCTGCAACATGTGAACAGGTTTCCAACTCCCGATAAAACAGTCCCAACATTGCTAGCCAGGCGGAACATTGCAAGCCAGACTCTTTCCACCTGGCTAGCACGATGGAAGTGGCAATTTAAGGTTGGAATTCAATGTAGAACGAATGCTTCTCAGTATTTTCCTGCTGACTATGCTGTAGACATCATGGTGCGGAAGAACAAGGGCATTTCTCTACAAAGCATCATCAACATGGATCAAACAATGTGTCGTTTCGACATACCACGTTCATGTACCAACTCTCAGAAAAGAACGGTGACATATTCTACTCCCATTCTAATGCCGTTCTATTGCTGGTTCTACTGCCTTGTACTGCTAATTCTACTCCCATTCTGCGGCCATTTCTACTGGTGATTCTACTCCCATTCTATGGCCATTCTACTGCCATTCTACTGGTGATTCTACTGACTTGTACTGCTAATTCTACTCTCATTCTACTGCCATTCTATGGCCATTCTATTGCCATTCTAATGCCTTTCTACTGCTGATTCTACTCCCATTCTTCTGGATTCTTATTTCATCGGCACTTGCACCAGGCCTTGAAATTTTGAACAGCCCACGTGATATTGCTATCCGTATTCTTGGAAACAAAATCTTTACTGTAGACTTCCAGCTCTTTCTCACCGGTTAACTTTGTGCCAAAGCATGTGTCTTCCATAGTGGGCGCACTTTCTTTCACAGTTATCAGGCTGCAGTTCTTTTTATCACTATCCTCCAACCACTTGCCAAGTATCATGGCATCACTAGGTTTATGCTCGTGTTTTGTTGAGCTGTGTCTACATGCAATAGGTACACACCCGTCTACTTTTGTTCACTATGGCACAAATTAGTTATTGTATGGCTGCTTGTGCAACACGGCAAGTATTGACACTGCGTGAGGGCCAGCGCAATGCCAGTATTTGCCATGTGGCCCCTTCAATGTATGACCAATGCTTATTGGAACAATAACAAGGACATTCTGCCTCAATTCACTGTACCAATGTACATTACCTTTCACAGTGAAGCTAAGTGCAGAAATTCTCTCTATAGTGGAGGAATGGCTAACTGATGTTAATAATATTACTTCAGAGGAGCAGTAGAACTCTCCAAGTAGAAGGTTGCACTTGGGGAAGGTGGTGATGATGGAAACAATTTTCTAATGAGGTGAGACTGAAGTTCTCCTTGAAAATCCAGGTGATGGTCTAGGGCTGGGAGATAGAAATGCCATGAACATGTGTGGAAGCAGCCCAGTGCTTCTTTCTCCAGGCATTAGCTTGAACAGCTGATCTTGCTTTAGAGCTAGTTGATCCTGCTTTAATTGCAGAAGATTTTTCTGTACTGCTTTACAGTATCTGAGGAACAGTGATATCTTCGGGAGATATGCCTCAGTGGGCCTAACTACTGCAGCCTTCATATCTCTGTTAATAAGCATTTCATGTGCCTCATTTAAGGCAACACAGTGACCTATGAGCTCCCTGATGCTGATGGCAAAGGCTCCTTCCTCTAGGCACTTAAAAATCTGTTTTGGAAAAGACTGTACATTAGCTAGGTGATTTATAATAGTACAGTCAAACTACATACATAGGAGCAGAGTGGCCATTATCTTTAGACTACCTACTCTGAGCTTCCATTTGCGGCATTCGTATACATATAGAAACAACCCTATATAGGCTAAACAATTCACTGTTTCCTAAATTTCCAGGTGTCATCAATCTTTGAAAGCCTATGGATAAAAAGACATGGGTGGCAGTCCATCATGGTGAAGTGCACCTTTCGATTGTAATTTTTTCCTTCTGTGTGAGTTGTTCAAGCTTGGTGTCTGCTTTGTGTTCTGGCTTTTTTAAAAAATGTTAAAAAATTTTTTTTATTTTTTATTTTTTAAAATTTTTTATTTTTATTTTTTATAGTGAACAGTGTCATATTGTTGAGCAACAGGACAATGCAGGACCCAATAGCTAAAAAGCTAATACTAAGGGTCTCGAACAGAAAAGAAGAAATAAAGAAAAGAACAAACTAGATACATAAGTGGACTTTAAGTGAACTTTTAAATAGACTAAGGCTGTCTAACAGTACAATATCCCTAGGTAAGGAGTTCCAGAGCCTTACAGTACTTATAAAAAAAGAATTGTAATGACTTACAGTTTTAGCTAGGGGCTGAAGTAAATGTTTAGAGTGGAATACACGTAAATTTGGATTAGGGTGGAAGTTTAAAAAATCTGAGGGACAATATAAGTATCCATGCAAAAACTTATAAGTACAAACCAACTTGAAATAAGTTCTACGAGTAGTGAGAGGTGGGAGATGTGGATTGGCAGTGAGAGTTGACCGAGAAGTGTTCCAGTTTTTGGTGGCGACTTTAACAGCGAAGCGTTGAACATTTTCCAGTAGAATCTGGTCCTTTTGCAGATGGGGGTCCCACACCACACATCCATACTCGATAATAGGAATCACTTGGGATTTGTACAAATGAGTGATAGCAGCCTGAGGGCAGTAGGGAGAGAATGTTCGATACATATACCCCAAAAGCCTTCTGGCTCTGCAACAGATACTCTCAACATGTTTTGACCAAGAAAAGTGATGCACTCTTTCAATAAGCTGGCCATTGGTTGTTGTTGATGTTGCAGCTTCTTGGCCAATTGGTAGTGGCATTTATCACAAAAGAAATTGTCTCTGGTCATCAGAATCCTTTTGTAGGTGCGAACATACTGCACACTTCTGTAACCTCTTTGTGACATGCAGTCGATTGCGGTTCCGTTCAAAAATTCCGTCACGCGTGTTTTGCGTAAGTTTGCGTAATTTGCGTACGTTTGCATATGCACGCATAGCGGCGGGAAGTTTGAACAGTACAGAGTCAGTTATGTCAGCTGAACCAGGAAGAAAGACAGCCTATTCCAACGACCTGCGCTGGCGCATTGTGTATCAGAGAATAGCAATGAACCTGCCATTCGTGAAAATAGCACAAAACTTAAACGTAGCGGTAAGTACGGTGCACCGTATATGTCGATTGTTTGAAGAGAGTGGAACTGTGGACCCTCTGTCTCCACGGAAAAGGTTGGATTGCAGGAGACTTGATCTACGCAGTGAATTGCATGTTGTTGGAGTTATTTTGGAGAACCCATCAATGTACCTAGGGGAGTTATGTTTGGAGGTTATGCAGGTGTTTGGCATAGAGATTTCCCCAAGTACTGTGTGCAGGACACTGAAAAGATATGGACTCACGAGGAAGAAGATTCGTCAAGTTGCATTGCAACGATCTAGCGAACTCAGAGGAAGTTTTATGGCTCAGTGCTTTTTATTAAAGAGAGAGATGTTAGTGTGGGTTGATGAAACCGGCTCAGATTCTCGTTACAATGCTCGAAGATATGGTTATGCATTACGTGGTGTGACACCCACAACACACCGGTTTGTATACCGAGGACGTCGAACGAATGCTATTGCTGGGATGGCAAGCAGTGGAATAATAGCACTAGAACTCACCACTGATTCAGTGAATGGTGAAAGGTTTTTCGATTTTGTTAGAGGTAGCCTTATACCAAACATGATGCCATTTGACGGGATCAACCCAAGATCTGTGGTGATCATGGACAATTGTTCGGTGCACCATGTCAGTGAAGTTAAGCAACTACTTGAGGAGGCTGGGGTACTTGTCTTGTTTCTCCCCCCTTACAGTCCTGACAAAGATCCACTTGAAGAGGCATTTAGTTATGTTAAGTACTATTTAAAAAGACATGATGAACTATTGCAATCCCTACGAGATCCTACTGATGTAATCAAAGAAGCTTTTGCAAGTATCACTCCTGATCAGTGTAAAGGTTGGATTAGTCACTCTGGTTATTTATTATTCATTTTTATCTGTAAATCAATGTTGATCTTTTTGTCAGACTGTAATCAGTGTTAATGAACAACCAACCACACACATACACACACACACACACACACATTCCCCAGACAGAACAGCATTCGCCCTTCGGGCTCATGCTGTTCTGTCTGGGGAATGTAACTAATTTGTTGGATGGTACCCCTAGCAACCCACTGCCACACCCATTATCACCTCCACCCCTTCCACTTCGTGTTATTCAAGTTCAAAGATTTGGTTGCTAAACAACATCCAACAAATATACATACATATACATATGTACTTACTATCTTTTTCCAATACTTTGAATAGTCACAATTCACTGTTAGAGTTGACATTCCAAGATACAATAGCCACATTGTTACACATACTCGATTCAAGGATCAAAGGAGGCACAATAACAATATGCAGTGTAAAGCTAGCTATGCAATGCTTGGAAAAAATAAGCGCAAATGTCAATCAGCATGAAAGCCTTTGAAAAATATCTCCAATGATTGCCTTCTGCAGTGAGTCATACTGCTCTTTATCAATACCACCTTTTTCAAGGAGTTGATGCCACTTACTTAACTGGTCGATACACTCGGTTCTCAGACTGACACGCATGCCTGGTGAAAGACTAACAGCAATAGAATTGGGTTTGTCAGTGGACATGGAAAGTGCATGCTGAGGATCGGCAGTGTCATCTTTACGTGATCGTGCTTTCCCAACAAAATAAGGAAGGTTTGGGGGATCTTCAAAGGAACAGTGTTTACCAACGCTGATCATGTGAGCCCAAGCATTCAATTGTTCAATTGAGTACTTTGATCCATGTTTATCTTTCAACTGTTTCACAGTAAGCTTGACTTCAGATAATTTTTCAGCAATACTGTCCTTTCATTTGGATCGTGGGGCTTTATCTTCACTATCCAATGATGTGCGCTTCTTTGAACGACGAGCTGCACCTCCATCAGCACAGGTGTAGCACCACAAAGTAATGCCACATCTCTTCCTTTTGTACACATCATACATTTCATCTATGTCACCATCATCTATCAGGGTCTGCTGCTTCCCTTTAAGACCGTGACCAGGTTCTGTAACTTGGCATTTTAAGAGATCACTTAGCTGATCTCTTACATCTTCTGTACTCGTAAATCTTCTACTTTTCAATGTTTCCACTTTATAGTCACTCTTGCAACCTGGGTTTATTACCTTAACAGTATAATGGAACTGCTTCCCTGGAGGTTGTTGAGCTTGTTTTTTCGGGGAGATTGTTACAGTGGCTGAGCTGTTGTTTTGTGTGCTGTACTGGAAAGGGAGGAAAATAGGCTTACGTGATTCTCACATTTTATTTCCAGGCCTTGATTATGCAAATTTGAAAGGGGAAGGCTTAGGAGATTTATTAGCCTTGTCCAAAGGACACTGTTCAAGTGGCTGCTAAAGCAAGTTGGTTTTGGGGTGGACCCAGTTACGCAAGTGGCATCAACTCCATATTATTATGGTCTCTGGGTCCACCCCAAAACCAACTTGCTTTAGCAGCCACTTGAACTACTTGAACTGTCAGGCTCTGAATATACAACAGATTAGCTAAATTGCTTTGGGAGACATTTTTAAAAAGATACACATACAACAACTATTTGGAACGGCAATTAAGATGAGGGGTATGGACATGAGTTACTAATCATGCCCTTAGGCAGAGGAGGTCGGACACGGTTGAACTTTACTAATTAAAAAGGCCGGGTCATCACTAATCGCTATTGGATATTGCAAGGTAGAAAGTTTTTTAGGTTTTTCTATGGCTGGATCTAACTATGAATCTTGATTTAAAAACGGGGTCCCTCTCGGTAGAAGTCCTGAGAGCTAGTCTGTCGAGATACGAAAAATCAATTAGTGATGACCCGGCCTTTTTAATTAGTAAAGTTCAACCGTGTCCGACCTCCTCTGGCCCTTAGGTATGTAAATCCTGATGAGAACACTGAATCGTGTCAGGTAGAAAAAAGATAGACACGTAAGTGGCGATGCTCGACCATTTTACAAAGAAGGGTCTCAAGATTCTTCATGGAGCACCACTCACTATGTGTCTATCTTGTGTATACCCGAAGTCTTCCTCCTTTGTATTTACAAATTGAAAACTGGTGATCAATTTCTGGAAGTTGCGGAGGCCTGGGAATGAAGCTACAGATGCATGCTCAATTCCACTGAAGCTCTGTAGTCCCATTCCCAGGCTGTTACTATCTCCAGGTTTGATTGCATAATACAGTACTCAGATGGCTTGTAGTCCAGCACCAATTTGCAACTGTAAACATTCATTGACAATTTTTTATGTCATACCTCCATTTCGTAGCCGTAATCTTCACCGTATTGGTAGGATGGAAACCCAAAGTGGTATTCATACTCTCAGTAGGGTCTTGAATACTGGTATTGACATTCTGAGTCCCAAGAAGGACCAGGTACGGAGCCATCCTGAGACATCCCAGTTTCTGTCTAGCCGTCTCTCACCAGCCTCAATCCGAAGTTGAACTAAAGCTGTGATACACTTGTGAGCCAGCACCTTTCACTGTCCATGTAGAATGACAGTGCAAATACTATGCCGCCTTTAGGCAGTTCACGTGCAAATATGTACATACCGTAAATGTGTTATTTTGCGGCCGGTTACGGACGTACGCGTACGGATTCACGGAAATTTCGAACGCAGCCGCAATCGACTGTAATAAGTTGTTCATCCATGCCACTCTTGTTGCACTGGTAACACACAGAGAGTGATTGGTTTTAGTATTCCAGCTTCTTTGCATAGTTGCTTCACTGTTTGGTTGAGAGTGTTGTGTCCAACAGGAGTGTAAGTGTACCATACAGATGTCCTGGGATTTCGAATTGGAGTGAGGTAGAATGCCAAGGTTTTCCACTGTGATGGTTGGGGGCAGTGCTCAGCGTACTCCTTGAAAAGTCTAATGAAACATCTGTCTGGGTTGGTTTTGTTAGAATGAAATACAACCTGTTGAGCCTCGATCTTACTCTGTTCCAGCCCTCCATGATTATTCTTTGAGATGTTCTTCATATACACAAGGTAAGGTGGCTGATCAGTGTGTTCCACAAGCTCGATCTGTGATAGCTGTAAATCTCTGTGTTTCAGGCTACTCCTGAGTGTTAAGTTGAGCCCACAGAGATACACCATAGTGCAAAGCAGCACTTGTGGAGAGTAGCTACCATGAAGGCCCTTTTCCCAGAGTAGATTTTCCTCCTTTTCTCCTCAGCTCATTTTCTCTTAACCCATTGAACACGAATGCTTAATTTTGCCATCCAAAGTTCACTTCGAAGTTGGTATCTTTGAAGAAGTTGACATGGGGCAGACCTCATGTACGTAGTGCATTATGCTACACAGTAATCCGTAAAGTGTCTGGGGTGTATAGGGCTGGCCATCCTGGTGTCAGACTTTCAGGACGAATTTGCTTAGCCAGATATCCAGTTCTATGTTGCTGCAGATAAGGAGTGGGGAGGGCCACTCATCTGGAAGCGGTTCGTTCTCCTATCTTGCCATACTTCCATGCCCCAAGTAGTGCTTTTTTTTGGTACAGCATTTTTCTTGCTTTCTGTACCTCAGTATTTGCTCTTTGGTGCTGCACTCTTTTGGGGCTGTTCATGAGCATCGTTGTTAGGGCTTGGATTTGACAATGTAGTGAGTTCATCGTTGGAAACCTGCGATAACATGAAGTGGAATTCATCAACAGGCGGCATAGGACAAAAGGAAACCAACTTCATTGAGTGAAAGTACAGAGCAATGTACATAAATGCACATACCCCAGAACACAAGGTACCTAGGATCAGAGTTTCTATATAAAAATTAAGGGAGAAGACAGACAGAGGGCAAGTGGTGTGGTGGTCAGCACAGTGGTCTGGAAGAGTTCCAGGGACTGTCTAGTCTTGCTTGGAAAATTTGACGTGAGTCTGAGATGACTTTCGTTGCTGCTTGGTCGAGTAGGGTTGTTGCACCTGACTTATTGCGAGAGGGAAAGGGTTAGGGTTAGGCCCCAGTGGGACTGAGGCAGCCAGTGCCCCAGGATTCCAATCTTGATAGTGAATAGGGAAGAGGTCAGCTCTTTGGTGTCTAAATTACTCAGAGCAAGCTGCTAGTATTCCTTAGTCTCTTTCTGCTCTTTGGTATTGACGATGCTTTCAGGAGAGTTGTGGGGAACAGTGACCTCTAACAAGATTTCCTTTTCTCTGATTACAAGACGATTGGGTTGTGTGGGAGAGTCTATGGCACATGCCAGGATTGTGGCAGGGGAGTTGTCACTGGTCCACTGGTTAGGAGGTCAGCAAATATTTTGTCCCCCAGTTCAAAGTGTTTTCTTAGCCCATTTGCTAAGATTTTCAGAGCACAATCATACCTCCAGGTATGTATATTTCTCTTGTTTCAGAGCTTCTGGACAATTTTGTAAAGATATGATGGACAGTTATAGAGTGATTGTTACACAGCAGATGGAAGATGAAAATTATGTACGTACATATGTAGAAATTGAGACATGGCTTGGCAAGTTTAATGTTGCAGTTACAGAGATAAATAACTTGCGACATTGCCTTGTTACCCTAATCCATTCAACGAAAGGTTTGGTGCATTATACCAGTAGTTATATTTGTAGTGGGCATGATTGATCCATTCTTCTATTAACCTGATTGAAGCATTTCTATGTCTGATTGAGTTATGTAAAACTCGTACATTTCTGTGTTTTTTTTTTTTTATCAGCTGCCTGCAGCTCTGTGTGTCTGCCTGTCATTGTCTTATTTGTGTATGAATCTGTAAACCTTGAAATATGAGAGTTGTTGCTAATTTGCTATTGGAGGCTCTATCGGTATACTCAGCCGAGTGTGCACTGACGGCTACATATTCATACTGGTTTATGATTTTATACACTGTAATTTTGTGCACTGGTATTCAGGCCTATGCATTCATGTTTAAGGTTACAATGAACAACCTGTCCTATCTCAGAATTCAATAAATGCGCTTGAATGTCAGCGTTATAACTCTAGAGTGCTTGGAGGTATTTTAGCGCTTCAAAAGCCTATGGAGATACCGAAGACCAGGCTATACACAATGCTCTTTTGGTCATAACAGCTCTAGCAGCTTATAATCCACACCATCCAGAACAAAGCCTTCACATAAACTCTCTTGCGTCAAATATCTGCTTACTGACGGCCCTCAAACTCACCGTTTTCGGTTACTAGTCTCCTAGCACAAGTATCTAGGTCGAGTCGATGGCAATTTTCAAACAGCGCTCGAAATGTAGGCGCTACATAAAATTTTGAGTAGCATTCTTCGTAAACCACGACTGAAAAAGCCATTTTCTGACGGTTTGTCCAGAACTTTTTAGGCAAAACTTGACGAGTCGACCTCGAAAATTTAGTACGGAAGGCCGTTGAGCTGTTATCTTCCGCAGAAAATAGAAGTAGTTTGCTAAAATTGACGCAAAGTTAGTAACGGTAGGAATGCATTCGGACTTGCGGGTATACGTCATGAATATAATTATAAATAAGCGCGCGCGCAGCTCGTTCATCGTAACCTTAATCATTATGTGTATGACCTTTCCAAGTCTGAATTAGTTACGTAAAACTTGTACATTTCTGTTTTTATCAGCTGCCTGCAGCTCTGCCTGTCATTGTCTGATTTGTGTATAAGGCTATATGGCTGCATATTTAAACCAGTGGATGATTCTATACTTTTCTTCACTGGATTTCAGGCTTATGCATTTATGGTGAGCTGCCTGCTGTACCGTGATGCCAACACCTCCATTTCTTCGCTGGAAGCTCTCCACCAGCTGCTAGTGTCCACCACAGCAGAGATGGCAGTTTGGCTGATCACACCTCTCCCGACACCTCAGGTCACTACCGACTTCTGGACTGATGGAAATGCCAGTGACACAACGAGTGATACTCTTTCTCTTGGAGATGTGAGTTCCAAAAAACTGTGACAAGTTGTGCAATGTTAGCCTCGTTCCCAGGCTCCTTCCCACTCTAATGTTGTATGCTGTATGAATACCAGGGAGAGAGCCTGGAATATTTGATCACATGCGCTGTGCTGTTGATTTTGATAATTGAATCGATTGTTATTGGAGCTCTGCCATAAATACGTACCTTTTATATTAGGACAACCACCTAACTATTTTTTGTGCATGAGATAGCAACCCCCATTTTCCTCGCCATCCCAGTGCAGGTGATGAGGCCTGGTATTGGCCAAAATGTGTGTTGTGCAGTAGTTGACTTTGCATAGCATCTAGGCCTACCTTTTGTATTCAGGGAGATGTGGTTCATTGATCTTTCGTACTTGCTTACGTAACTTACTGCGCTTTGCAGGTAGGTTGTCAGCAGTTACAAGAGTAAAGTAAAATTGTGGTTTACCTGGTCAAACCATTGCTTCATAGGCTATAAAGACGGACAGCCATGTTTTATGGTTTCTTCAAAAAGCTTTAATCAACCACAGATACACACTGTCAGTTTCCTTCTGACAACCTTTGGAACACTGAGTGTGACACAGTGGTACCTTCTCAGGGTGTGAGCATTGTTTCAATCGTGGTTCACCAAATCTTTGAACAAAGGATGATGTTTTGATTGTGTCTCACTGAATCTTTGGACGTTCTAGCTGTAAATTGTTTCTGAGAATGTTCTGAACATCGTTTCTGAGAACTTTCTGAAAACATTCTGAAGTGTGAGCACTCACGTTTCAGAACGTGCCCCAGAACAGTAGTATGGGGATGAGGTCCTACACATCTCTACAAATCGAAGTAGAAGATGTTTTTCATACTCAACTTTGTGAGAGTGTTTTGGACTTTGCAGAAGAGTTTTTTCACATAGTCATTGCAGAGTTTTACCAAGCATCTGATGACTAATTGTATCAGATAAATAAGGTGGGTTGTCAGGTTCTCCAATAGGGCGTAGGGAAAGCATGTCCCACCTAGTTTACCTTTTCTTGAGAGAATTACTCCAACTAATGGCTTTTGTCAGTGATCAATCAAGCTCTAGTGTAGATTGGCACCGAGTTGCTATTGAGGAAGACCAGATAAGGTTCTGGTGGAAAATGAGTTTTGTATAAATGACATTGCTGCGATATTTGGGTAATGTAGACGAACCATTGAGTGAAGGTTGCAAGGTTTTTACAAATGATTATAGTTCTATCTCAGACACACATTTAGATGAAATGGTGGAGAATGTGGCTTCACTTCATCCTAAATGTGGATAAATGGACAACTTTGAAGTCAGGGAATTTGTGTCCAGAGAGAAAGAATAAGAGAGTCTTTACGCAGGATAGATCCTAGTGGAGTACAGTTAAGAGCTAGACATGTTATACATCGAAGGCAATACAGTATTGAATGTCCAAATACTCTGTGGCATTTAGATGGTTATCACAAATTGATTCAATGGTGAATTGGGATTCATGGGGTTATTGATGGCCATAGCAGACTGATCACCTTCCTGAGGGCATCTGGAAATAACCTTGCTTCTACAGTATTGTCAGCATTCACCATAGCTGTAGACCATTTTGGACATCCTTTTTGCATTAGGATGGGCAAAGGTGGGGAAAATGTTCTTGTGTCACACAGTACATGCTTGAGCATCCTAGTTGAGGATGTGGTAGGTAGAAGCAGTGTCATCAGTGGCTGAAGTGTACACAATCAGTGAATTGAAAGACTTTAGCAAGACTAATATTCTGGTTGTGTGTGTCTGTTCTACTCTTTGTGTACTGGTGCCCTTTGTGTACTGGTGCCTTTTGCGTAGTGTTACATCCTGAGTGGTGGCTCCCATGTTGTGTTTACTTCCTGGAGGATACAGGATTACTCAATGTCAGTGATCTGTTATTTTTATGCCTGTGACTCAGAAGCAACTGGACTTGTTTTGGGCTCACCACAAACTTCGAACTGAATGAAATTGGACACCTCAACAACTGTGGATAACGAGACTTATCTGCATGGCCTTATATGGCGAAACTGTCCCAATGCAGGCTGTGTTGGGCACCCTTGGGACCAACGTGATTAGTGAGGTGTTCTTAGTTCAGGGAGCAAGTACTAAGTTTGGACAAAAATGGTTTAAGTGTCCTAATTTATCAGTCAAGCATCTTGTTGCGGAATATGATTTCTGATGGTTGGTTTTCTTCCTCTGACAGTAACTCGGGCAATTCCCTCCATAGAAACAGTACCCTTGTCATCCTTCAGAGGTACAGGCCCTTCCCAGTCTGTGCCATGATCATCCCAGTATATACGTTTATGTTGCAATTGAGTTTCAGATGAGTTAAAATTACAGATTCAGATACCTACAATGCAACCTTCTGGCTCCCTGACAGTAACATATGCAGTCTGCTGACTGGGACTGATAGTCTCGTGTAACAGGAAGTCAATCGAAACATAATGAGCTGTGGTGTTCTATAGGGACTTCCCTTCAAAATCGCGTTCGAAGTTTGCCTGTTGATCGTAGTTGGCCACAGTCAACTTATATCCCACACGCTACTTGTTCTATTGAGTATATACTATCTAATTGTGTCAGCGACAGTTGAAACGTACCTTCGCTGGAACTGTCAGCCAACTTTGCCATGTATTATCGGTCATTTGCAGGTACATAGGGGGTACCCACGTTTACACTATTGTAGCTTATTCAGACTTGCCTTCTGACTACGTCCTGAGTAAAGCAGGTTTGTTTCAACCAAGCTAAGCCTAACCATCATTGCCTGAACTATGCTATTTAGATGTAACGCAATGAATCAACACTACACAAGGTTGCCATTTTTTAGTAACTGTGTGATGGATAACTGCCATGTGCATTGGGGTAAAAGGGTTAAAGAACTCTTGCTAACAATGGAGGTACACGATCAGCCCCAGTTGAGAACACCAGTATGTCCTCCAGGCAACAGCCTGCTGTATGTCCTGCTGCAAAGATATAGTTGATAGAAGGACAAAGTGATGTAGAACTTTTCTTTCAACCATGTATTTGCTTGATATACCTGCACACTCGTCCATGAAGTTAACAAAATGAATGCACGCTTGTTCCTCTGCTGCCCTTTGCAGTTGCTGTTCACTATACTTTTGTGAACAATTTCTTCAAGTCCTCTACAGAAAAGATTCAACGGTTCGGATTCATAATTATATTATTCTTGAAAGCAACAGCAGCAGCTTGCCTGGAGTAAGACTCCTGGAAGTGTTGGCAATGAAGAGAGGCTTGAGTATGTTGGGATGGGTTCTAACCAACTTTCGAACTCCCATCTGCTGCAGACCCTCACAGAAGTGGTCCATGGAAGCCTTGACATTGGTAATCAACTAGTGCAGACTTCAGCATGCTCTATCATTAAGGTTAAGGGGACACAATGGCTTTCTGTATTCACTCTGGTGCAGCAAGTCTGCTGCCTTTTCACACATGAAGATTGGCCCTAGCTCATCAGCATTCTCAGCAGCATCGATCTAGAAAATCATGTTTCTACAAGCTTATGAACAGACGAGTTAAAAAGATTATAAGCCTAATGTAGAATGCCACATGCTAATTTGGTGGACCTTTTCCAGCACAAACTGTACAAGGATCTGGAGCATCTGTACTCTCCACTAAGAAACCACGGCCCACTAGATAAGGGAAAGCATGATCCCTTGACAAATGAACATTGCCATATACATGCCAAAGTGTTGCACCTGTGTGAACGTAGTCATAACATCATTAGGATTGCCTGGGAATGCTCGGAAACCCTCCTCGGAAAAGAAATAACCCTGACAGCTTGATAGGCTGTCCCATGATGGAGCTTGCCCGTCGCCTTTGTTTGAGGCCTCACTCTGATAATCAGTGTTGTCTTCACTGCTAGCCAGGACAGCACTAACAGCTCTCTGCTGTGTAATGGATGTGCGTTCATAGCTTCTCAGAGCTACGGTGCCCTGTCCTCTGCTGGATCAACTTCTCTGGGACATTGGCTTCCCACATGCGGGTTGCACCAGTAACCCTCAGACTATGGTTGCTCTTCTCCCCTTCTATTCCAGCTTCTTTGCAGACTTCTTTTACAAGTGATCCAAGGTAGTTCCATCCAGCTGGCATCTTCTTTAAACCATGGCAACTCACTCTTATAAGGAATTCGATCTTTTGGCGACAGATAAGTTTCAGCACTGAGTACTTCAGTGGGCAACTTGCTAAAGTACAAATTTAGCAACAGGAGGTAGTCACACTCCCCCTAACTCAGGCTGAGCATATAGTGCTTGATGACTTTATTTGGAGCTCGATCTTTGAACTCCTTGTGTTCCCGACCCCCTCATAGGCACAAATACTTCCCATTGGCGAAGAACACAGCACGGAGAAGTGCCTTAGGTGAGGTGATTCCAAGGATACCGTAATGCTATAATGTTTTGCGTGAACTTTACTTTGCGAATTTTGCGAGTGCTGACGGCATCGCAAAGAAAAGATCGTAATAATTAAACTTGTAGGTGTGGTTAACGGACACATTGACGTCGAACCAATGAACGATAGCTGGCTGTTCCAGGAGACGCAGCGGTAATGGATGTTTCCGGCCTTGTGTAGTATAACAACAGTGAAGGTGGCAGAATAAGTTCCATTGTTCTTCAGAAGCTGTTTTTTTTCAAGATAAGCACCGGTATTCGCCAGTATTTCAGTCCTACTACGTAATTTCCCAGCCACAAGGACATCGGGATCGGAGCGGTTGCAACTCGCGAAGCAAACGGAGGCGTGCAGCGTGTGTTTGATATTCACGACTATTATTGTTACTATGCGCGTGCTTGTAAAAATTGAGGGAGGGGCTAAGATAGGTACTCCTCATTTGCAAAGATAAGATTGCAAATTACTTAAATTAGCCTAAGAATGGCAAAATCACAAAGGTTTCTTAGCCTCGTACCCAGGCTCCTCCCCATGCTGAAAAGCGGGGAGAGAGCCTGGACGATCTGATCACGTGCCCTGTGACGTACTATGTGTGGTTTTATGTGTGGTTTTGGTAATCGAATTATTGCCCACGCAGTCCGTACTCAGATCGTCCAGGCTCTCTCCCCGCTTTTCGGCATGGGGAGGAACCTGGGTACGAGGCTAAAGGTTTCTCACACGCAAAACATAATAGCATTACGGTACCTTTACACCAAAGCATACTTTCTCTTCTTCTTTGGTGAAACCTGAGTATGCTTCACAGAGGCACCAACACCTGCTTCTCGAAGCTGTCGAGCAACAGTTCCTCGAAGACCAGCAAATACGGGATCTTTCTCGCTTAGAATGTCAACGGAAACTGGATTTTTCTCCAGTCGATAATGCTTGAGACCAGATAGCAGCATATCAATGGTCCTTGAGGGAAATAACTTGCCATCTACTGTTGTCGTCTCCTTCACAAAGAGCGATAGCCATTGATTCAACATTTCTCCATTGTTACATTCAAGTAAATGTTTAGGGTTGCCTTGCTTCTCTCGCCAATCACACCAGGATTGGAAATTGCGCATAGCCCAAATTGTGCTTTTCTCTGTGCTTTTCGGCACGAACCCCTTTGACATTGTCTTCAATTCAAAATCTGATGTCAACTTGTTCCCAAATCTGCTAGTTACATCACTCATTGCCTTTCTCTTCTTCGCTGCTGGGACCTCGTCTCCAATCCACTCGGCCATACCACCGTCATTGAATATGTATAGCTCCTTCGGTATATTCACTAGATCGAAATTTTCAGCACTTTTGTCCATAACCCCCCGACCAACAGACAGAAGACTAGAGATGTCATCTTCGAAAAAATCATCACCAAGCCACGAGAAGTCCGTTTCAGGCGAGACACTACCTGCAGCCATCTCTCTACTACGACTCGAGATGTACACTGTGTGAAGCCCTGAAAAACTGTTTGCATTAGCAACTACGCTGCAGATTTGACGTCAAATGCCCTAAAATTACCGTATAGGCAGAAATATTGGCGGTCCTTAAACTCATAGAATCCTGATTTTTTTTCATGCAAGATATCATAATGGTAACTGTAGTAGGAATCACGTGCCCACTAGATATTTATTAACAAAAATTGCGCTAACCACTTCTCACCACACCCCCCAGTCAAAATGCCCAATGCTCAGTTCTGCACACCCCCTCGTAGCAGTTGATATATTTTGCACACACTTTGACTGAAATATACACACATGCAGTATGGTAAACACATCAGTACAATCACTATACAGTGGAACATGTGTGGTATGACATGAAGCAGGTACCAAAAAGCAAAGGAACACATTACACTTAGGGCAATAGTTACGTCCTTCCTCCTTCCAGTAGTAGGAGAGATCTGCTTGCTGCAAACAACACATCTGCTACGTTTCGACGCTTTGTATGCAAAGTGCTTACCACTTAGGTGATTCTCAATCATTACTGACCTCCTATCTCTAACATTCTGTAAATGTTGAGGACACTCTGGACTGGATCTGAGATCCAAGAGGGGCTGCACAAGCTCTTCAGCCAGTTTGAGGCGAAAAAGTTTTGTGAATTTATTTGCGAGTCAGGATTGTTCGAATGGAAAAGTATCCACGAATTGATGATAGTTACAGCGATCAACCTCCAAAATGCCTTTTTCCACCACTTCAGTGTACGTCTGGTGGTCATTGAATAATAACTCAGAAGTTGATCCGCTAGGTCAACCCCCCCCCATATACTTATTATAGTCTGCAATGGCAGTGGGACAGGGGGTGGGCTTTTTCTCACGTTCACCTTTTGGTCTTTTCAATACCGTGGTTGCGGATAAGTTATGTCATTAGGTAAACATCTCTCCGATCCCGCCACCAAACAGCAATAAGTGTTTCTTACTTGCACGTTGCAAACCGGAAAGAACCAATGGCATGTGTTTAGTCTGGCTTCAGGTCACGTGGAAAGTTTTTCCTGTTTGTTCGTACAGTGCCAGTACAATAAGTTCCCAAATCAAGTAAATCAAGCAATAGAGAAGGACTCGTGTAAAAATTGTCAATGAAAAGACAGTGACCTTTCCCTTGTAATGGTTCCATGAGTTTCATGACAACTTTGTGACCAAGTGAAACCCTTTTGCCTGTCTTCTCATCACTAGCACTAGTATATACTTGGAAATCCAGAACATATCCTGAACTGGCCTCTGCACATACCCATACCTTTATTCCAAATCTGGTCGGTTTCTTAGGAATAAACTGAAGAAAAGAGATGCGACACCGAGTGCTGATCATCATTTCATCAATACTGATGTTGCGTGATGGTTGGTAATATTTTGGGAAAACTGCTGCAAGGTGATCGATAAGGGGATGAACCTTGTAAAGAATGTTATACCCCTCTTCACCTTTTTTTTTGCTTAGCTGAATCAACCAAATGTAAATAGCGGAGAATCTTGAAAAAGCGATCCCTACTCATGATTGAGGGGAACCACAGAGTGGCCAATATTTCACCTGTTGACCAGTAATCCCGTACTTGCGGGAGGTGCAACATTCCCATTGCAATATTGAGGCCAATGAAAGCTTGTAATTCTTCTGTGTAGAGTTGCAGGCTCACACCTTTCTGACTTGCAAATAGCTTGGTTTGCTGGACAATTGCCTCCACGATCACAGTTGTCAGCAAAAGCTGAAACACTTGAAGAGGAGTTTTAGCTTCCTTAGTGCGTGGAATTGGGCCACATGGATAGTTAAAAGATGGGAGCTGCCGTGGTAGTGGTTGGTCCTCAGTAGAGGTAAGTATGTCGCCAACTGACCAGTCCAGTGTATCCTGTTCATCACCACTGTCCCTGCAATGTGCATACAGCAAGTAAAATCATTCGCTGTTATGAATATAAGTATTAGAAGTATTTGTATCCTTGTTGCATTACAATATACTAATTGGAAGTAAGCGTGAGATTCTTTCTTGTGGGATGGGTAAAATTAGCCTTGTTCCCAGGCTCTCCCCCTCCGTTTTTATTTTTCGTCGGGGCGAGGGGAGAGCCTGGGAACGAGGCTAGGGTAAAATAGTCAAAGTGGTAAAGTCTGTGTGGAATGCTATGAATTGAGGTGTAGGTATTCAATTTGGTACGCATAAAACACAAGCTACAGTTTCTGTGGCCTAGTCGTATAATTGCATCATCACTTCAAACGCACCCAGTGGACTTCGGACTATCGCTTCCACCTTGCTGATTTTGTCCACGTCCACATCCACGACCACGACCATGTCCACGTCCACGACCACGACCACGACCACGACCATGTCCATGACCAGACCACGGATGGGTGTACTTTCACTACTATGGCCACCTTGTTCACCTTGTACATCTCAGGCCATGACCACGACTGCGAACACGACCACGACTATGACCACGGCCACGACTATGAACACGAGCACAACTACGACCATGGCTACTCCTGCTCTTACTGCCTTGACCATGAATCGGGTCCTCCACTTTCCTCCTTTAGCAGGTACTTCATCATCAGAAGACTCGGATGTTGATGTACAACCAATACTCCCACCACATCTAGGTATTGAACTTATTTCAGAAGCAGCATTGGAGTCCTTGCCTTCACCTGAAGAGTACAGGATATTGTCACTCTGTGCTCTGGGTCTGTAATGGTTAGCTTGGCAGTACATGTGCTAGCATGCTTAGCTCCTATGCAGAAAATGAAAAGGGATGTGTGTGAGAACTTATGTCATGCACAAATCGAGGAATTTTGAGCATGCTTCAATACAGGAAATCAAAGCATGCTTGCATCCACCTATACAACTTTGTTTTCAAATCCGATAGAGAGAGGGAAGGGAGGAGGGGAGAGGTGTGAGGAGGGAGGGGTAGCCTCAAACCCAGGCTTTCTGTTCCAAATTGGAGAAAATTGGATGATTTTGCATGTGATATGGTGGCACAGTGATATCACAAGTCCTGGAAAAAAAATGGTACCACCACCACAGAATGCTTGTCATCGTTATTGTTAGTGTGTGAGTTGGAGAACCGCAAGATAAAGATGACCTGCCATCCAGAAGGCCACAGAGCTACCAAAGCTCCCAGGTGATGTCACGGTACCACCATATTATATGTGAAATATCCCAGGCTTTCCTTTTGAGTTTTGTCAAAAGCTGTGAAATAAAATCCAGAACAGAAAGCCTGGGTTCAAGGCTAAGAGAGGAATGAGGAGGGAGACAGAAGGGGAGGAGGGGGATACAAGAGAAAGTTGCCTTATACCTTCAACAGTAAGAAGCTCGTTATCTAGCAACAAAAGAGAGCTTCTTTCAGCTGGATCACGTGCTGCATATGCCTTAGATGAAAACATTCCACGGGAGCAGGTGTACACTCTTTCTAATACCATCTCCAACATCTCCGCATCCTCTTCTCCGGACGAGGACAGAGATTCAGGCTCACAATCTCATAGAAGCTTTCATCTGAACTCTCGAGTGATTGTTCATCATCCTCCAATTGTTCCTCTGTTTCTGCAAATGAAACTTTCTTTTCTATAGTGACCTGGCTGGTACTTGGCTTCAGCAGAGCAGACACCGTTTGAGTGGGAGCAAATGTAGATAGGGGTTGTGGGCCCAGAGCAGATCGGGCTTGGGTACCAAGTTTCGGCAGGGATTCCGGTGCCTTTTCAGAACGTGAGACAACAGACATCTTCAAAATAGCAAGCAAGAATCAGCTTGAAAAATATAACTTCGACTATTATCTTGTTTTGCACCGACTTGTCCACAGAACACGCGCACAATGCACAGACCTGTTACAACTTGTTCACTGAGCTGAGCACGAGGTCAAGGTCAATTGGTGCATTGCGCATGCGTACTATGACGCTCTCTAAATAGGATGCTATAACCTTAGATGATGGAGAAACGGTTGAGGTGTACATTCGAGCTCAAGATACAATGCATTGATGCAAGGGCTAGTTTTACCCCCTGTAGGATTCTGTGAGTTTTAATTAAATTTGGCGGTTTGGCCCCAAACCGAGCGTAAAAAATACTGACGGAATTTAAATTTGGCGGTGGCGCTTCGCAGCGTATTAAAACATTGCACGTGCACGCGCATTTATCAGGAGAGTTGCCATCCTCTCGTTTGAGGTACTTGAACTAAGCCGTGAGTTCGCAGATTTACAAGAAACATAACTGGCAGTGTGCTATCGCCGAGCTAGCTATATGTACAGCTCACATAGAGGGGCGCTGGGTGGAGCCAAGAGTGCTACTGCATGCATTACGTCATTATGCGTTGCAGGCGAAAATAATATTGGCGGATTTTAATTTGGCGGTTTCAATCCAGACCGCCAAACCGCCAAATTTAATTCCCCGTCAAATTTTCCGGCTATACTGTAGTTTACATTGGCAACCAAATTGGAAATATGAAGTCACACATAGTTTACATTAGCAACCAGTCATGCTACAAATTAGTTATTACACAGTTGCGAGTGCCAGATATGGCACTCACAGCTGTGTAATAACTAATACATGTTGGGCCACGTATGTGGCCTTCCATGTAGGGTAAGTAGCAATTATTGGGCCATGTATGTGGTCTCCTGTGTGCAATGAGTTAATTGGTGAGCCACAATTGAAATATACTGGGGAGAAACCTGGGAATGATGCTTTGAATTCGTACACGTGAAGCTAATGACTACCTTTCTTTACATGTGCATTATATCATGGCGTACGGTAGTACGCCATATGTAGGGATGACCCCGAAAAAAAATGGCCGCCACATTAAAGTGCACAAATAGCACGCTCGAAATGTCTTCGTTAGATTAGTCAAAGGCCTGTATGAGCCATATCAGGCATTATCGAGTGTTTTCATGAGCAAAGAGACTGTTAAGTTTGCTGGAAAGCATCGCTAAGCACCAGACCGGCAAGTCGCCAAAACGGACAAATCGTCTATCTTCTGACTTTCTTTCTTCTTCTTCTTCTTCTTCTTCTTCTTCTTCTGCCTCTCACCGCGATAGCACGATAACGGCTGGAGCTTTTACAACGATTCAAACGCAAAACAACAGGATAAATCACTAGGTATTGCACCTGCCACTTATCGGTCTAAAAGAAAGAACTCAAACTTGTTGGCAATTCTCAGGTAATCTCACACTTACGCTAGCTGCTACACGCCATTTTGCTCGAATTAAATATTACTCATAATTACGTCACCAGGGTTCAACTGAGCACGTGGTTCAGTACTTCGTAGAGAAGGTGAGAATTGAGCGTTGCAGTTTGCAAATTTGATTTCGTGGGTCAGTTGACGTAGTTGTGCTGCACTTTACATCGAACGCAATATGCTGTCCGCAAGAAACGAGCGAAGTACAAGCAGAACTACCTGCGAAACAAAGGGGGAAAAAACGCAAGCGTCCCGTAATAATTACTGGAAGGACCCGGAGAAACACAGGGCATCTTCCCGGGCGTCCTCCCATGCCTGTTATTGGAAGGACCCTGAGACGAAAAGGGCGTCCTCCCATGCCTGTTATTGGAAGGACCCTGAGACGAAAAGGGTGTCCTCCCATGCCTGTTATTGGAAGGACCCTGAGACGAAAAGGGCGTCCTCCCATACCCGTTATTGGGAGGACGTCCCTGAGACCAAAAGGGCATCTTCCAGGGCATCCTCCCATACCCGTTATTGGGAGGACCCTGAGAAAGGAAGGGCAGCTTCCCGCGTATCCTCTCATACCTGCTATTGGGAGGACCCTGAGAAAGGAAGGGCAGCTTCCCGCGTATCCTCCCATAGTAGTTATTGGAGGAACCCTGACAAAAAAAGGGCAGCAGCTCGTATGACTAATTTGAAGGCTGCAAAAGCCAAGCTCAAGTGGTATAGACGGTACTATGCCAGCTAGTGTTTTAACCATCAAGTACTTCATATGACTTAGAACACTAGCTACTGATATTCAATTTCAAGTTTTATTGTCAACTTTCACATTTCAAATTTGCTTGTTATAGTCATTTACATGCATATAGTACACATACAATGTTTACTGCGAGTTGATGGTAGCACTTTGGCTGGTGTCTTCTTAACATCCTCCTTTTGTGTTGTCCCTGAGTCTTCATATTCCTCCAACGAAGCAAGTGGCAGCCTATTGGTAGCTTGGTATACTCAAACTCTAGTAGCACCGAGTCAACAGTGCATGGCTTCATTCCAAACTTCTGCACTAGAGGTGGCCACAGAACTGGCGGTTGTTCAGCTCCACAGACCCCTATGCGTTCGTTTCAAACCGATTTAGACTATAGCTACTCACCATCAAACAGTTCTGTAATGAGGTCTTACGACTCAATACTCTGGTGACAGTCTATGGAGAGTTTTTCGGTGAACCCATTAGTAGTCACGTGAAATGAGCACAGGATTTATAAGCTTGCATGCAAAGCCTTATTAACCCTTTAAACCCTATAGTACACTTTTGATAACGTCATACTGCGCACTGCGCAGAAAAGATAGTCTCTGCGCGCTGGCGCGCAGGTTCTGCGTCAGCAGAAAGGGTGGGACAGGGGGAGGTGGGTGGGGTCACCCGCAGGGTGCTGTGCACATGGCAGCTGCTAGGCTTGGCTGCAAAAGGACCGTGGTTGGCACCGGGTGGGCCAACTCTTGGCCTGGCTGCATGAGCAGGCTTAGAAAATGCTACTCTCACCTTTCAGGGGGTTGATTTCTGGCAGGGAAGGCTTCTTGGGCTCTAAGCGGGTGTTTGCCAATCGAGAGTGCTGACCATTGCATGCTTGTTAATGAGGGGGCGTGGTTAAGGTCACGTGTCTGCTTGCTAAGGCTGGAAGTGGAGTTGGGCTCAGTTTTGGAGTCAGAGCTTTGACACAAATGGAGATACGGTGCGTTAAAGGCATGTTTAGGCTAAAACTAATCTCCAGTGAAATAAATTCAGTGTTTAAAGGGCTAAACTCATCTGCTTTTCACTTGGTTTTTATGAGGCTTTGCTTGGACTGTACTTCTAAACCCCCCGAAGTTTGATGTTTGGATTGACGATTTCACTTCAAAGCGTTTGAATTTATGACAATTCTTAGCTCTTTCTACTATCATACTGTACACACCATGCATCTTCCCCTCGGCCTACCCTCCCATGTCACTTCTCTCTTACCATCCCTAAACCAAAAAAAAAAACAAAGCAAACAAGTCACAAAAAAGTTTTCTCAATGAAAACAAGCACATGTAGGGATGGAACCCTCAAAAACCAACCAAACAAGATAGGAACAACACCACAATACTTTTACACCATCCCTACATCTTGTGCCATTTTGCCAACCACGTACACCACAAAAACCTTCAAATGTAAGTTTTTAGGGTTTGTGCTTTTAGTTTAGTTATAGTTAGTTTTTATTTAGAAAATACTTTTGGTTTAGTTTAGTTCTAGTTTCCCGGTTTTACAAAATTTTTAGTTAGTTATAGTTTCAACCACTGAAACTCTAAAACCCCTTACTAAAAGGTATTTAGTTACACGTATTGTTGAAAACAGGCTGTATTCTGTTTTAGTACAGTTACGGTTTCTTCTTGTACGTCCTTGGACGTTTTAGTTACAGCCCCCAAGTTAGCAAGAAATTTAAGTTGCACTTTTGGTTAACTAAATTTTAAAAAGGCCATACTAAAATATATTTAGTTAAAGTTATAGTTAACTAAAACAACACTGCACACCAGCTACACCCACAAACCAACAAACAACCTTTCTCCCTACAACTAGCTACCTACCCCACAAACCCTTCAAACACACCACCATGTCGTTAACTACGGACCGACCCAGTACTGCTCACACCACAGCCTTCACTTACAAGACAACCCTTACCTGCCATGCCCAGCAGCTACAAAAGCCCACAACATACGCAACCCACTCCAACATGCCACACAGACTAAGCACTGATCTTGCACCCCACAGCTTGTACATATTAAACTAGCTAACCATGCCTGCCACACTCAACCGTAACAAAGTTACAGCCACCCACAACACAACGCACTCTCCATACACAACAACGTGCACTACACACCCCGTACTGCTCGTTCCACAGGCTTCCATGCCCAAGACAACCCTTCTGTGCACACAAGTAACAAACACAATGCATAGTCGGCAAAATGGCACAAGATGTAGGGATGGTGTAAAAGTATTGTGGTGTTGTTCCTATCTTGTTTGGTTGGTTTTTGAGGGTTCCATCCCTACATGTGCTTGTTTTCATTGAGAAAACTTTTTTGTGACTTTATATTATAGTCTGATTAACTGGTTAATCAACTTTATGTTTCCCAGGGTTTGGAGACTCCCTGTGATCTCTACTTTGAAAGTGAAGACTTGACTCTTTCCTTTGCTCCTGATGGCAAGGACAAAGGTCATGTTGTTGCCCATCCGGCACCTGATGAAATGGAACCACCTGCTCCTACTCGCCCACCAGCTATCACTGGAGATGCATGTCTGGCTACACCAGCTGGTCCTTCTAACCCTCTCGGCAATATCATCCATGTATGTTTGCATTGTGTGATTCTCAGTGTTTCAGTACTTTGTCCAATGAAGTAGACAATATCTTTAAATGGTAATTGGGCAAGCCTGAGCGAGCCCCACACTAGTGTGACTGCATTGTGGATGTGTGTGTGTGTGTGTGCATGTATAATACATATGCTTGTTTGGACCGACCACTTACCATAAATTTCAAATGAGCGCATTCAAACGTTTCACGAAGATCGATATTGCGAAGCTTGTAAAGGCCAGTGGAGGGCTACTTTTTTTTGTGAGTGCAGTGTCAGCGACCCGGAATGAAGACGACTGAAGTTGATGCACACACGGCAACTTATTCTGGTTTGTGCTTCTACCGACCATCAATGGCAGGCCACTCACAGGCGGTACAAATTTTAATATGGACGGTGGTTGAGGTTGCTTCACGGAAGGGCCATGCATAAATGGTACTCATAAATGCCAGACATTTAGCTCATGATTTCGGTGTAAAGCTTAATCCATGCATGTGTAGCCACATTAGCTGCCCTGGCTGGAGAAATGGCTGGCATATGTGATACTTAGCTATCTCTGGTGAGGACTTAGTTACTCATGCATTATCAAGTTTGGCTTAAACAGTCGACAGTGACAAATCCTGCTGTGTGCCATGACAAATTAGTAAATCAGCAGTTTGCTGCTTGCTCAGGCTCGCCCCACTAGTAAACACATGTTGTGAGAGTGTACCATTCAGTACCATGTATATAGTGGGCTAGGACTGCCTGGTAGTGGTCAGAGTACTGGCAACTCAAACCAGAGGCATTTCAGCTGTTATTGTTTTTACCTTCTTTTATTTTCCTCACAACACCAAGTGCTGCAAACAGATTGCACAGTACACTGTGTTGGCTGCCATTTGATGATCTTGTACCTAACCTACATTAGTATACATCTGGCATATATGCCTAGTATTGTGTTTCCATTTTTGTATTACGTACCTGTGTATATCATGGTTGGTTTGCCGTTTTCTTCTGCCTTCCCTACTAATCCAGTATATTCAAAACAGTGTGCTGCCAAACATGAGAGTAAGTGCTCAATCACTCGGACTTGCCTGCATCACAGCTGCTGTTGATATCTCCCCACCCATCCTACCAACACTGGAACCCCTAGAAATGTTTGCTTTTGCTGATGACCCAAAGTTACGCTGCAGATTCATCAAGGTACCAGCTCAGAGTACTACCATAGGGCATTTTTTGTGAGGGTACTTAATCATGATAAAGGAGAATTCATTAACTTATCTGTATCTTAAAGCAGTGAATGAATTACTGTTTGTGCAAAATATTGCCCCCAACATCTTGTCAGAGTAAGGGCAAGTGTCCACTTTGACAGGCTCACAACTCAGATCCACTAGAAAATCTTGAGACAGTGAACCGTGGGGTGAACTGTGAGTCTTCCAGTTTGTTTCAACAATTGAATTTTAATACACAAATGCACTTGTGTGTTTGAATTCTTGTTGAAACAACTGAAAGTGTAGGAACATTTGCGGTTCACCCCCCACCGTTCAATTCTTGTGTTCTGTAAAAACCTAGCTAAGCAACATTGGAGTCTCAATTAGGGAAGAGGCATGCTGCATGTCTCTTCAACAGTGGAGAATCCAATCTGCTCTAGCATGTTCAGTCAATTTTTATAGTACAAAATACAGTAATTCTCCCACCTTTCCTTAGCTCCTAGGAATGATCATTTACTCCCACTTGAGGGCCAACTGTGGTGACTTTACCAGCTGTCCTGCCATAGTATCTGATGCTAAAGAGAAGTTGTGCACCATGCTGCAAGACAGCACTCCTGTTGTCCTTAAAGCAGCCTGTGAGGCATTGCAACTGTGTCTGCCTGCTCTCATAAAATCATCAAGACCTGCTATAGGTGAAGACCATATACACTCCTTACCAGATGAGCAATTGTGTATGTATGCAAGTACTTGTGCTGTGTAGACACAGTTCTGTATCATGTAGGTAGGCACTTTAGTAGTGTGGGTGGGCCTGAGCGAGCGTTGTGTGCTACTCAAAGGCTTGTGTAGTGAGCTGGTAGCCACTTGCATAGTTCTTAGTAATAGATATAGGCAACTTGGAAATATGGTAGCTCACTGTACGAATACTTGCTAATACTCACTGTGGACACACTTCTTCTTTGTCCAGCTGTGACCATACTTCACAAGCTGCTCCCACTGCACAAGAGCTCCTATTGGCTGACGAAGGTGGAACTGCTACAGACACTGTCTTGCCTTGAATTCAATTCCTTGGCAATGACAGACAGCCATCTACCAGATGCTGTGTTGAAGGGAGTCATATTTACACTGTTGGCAGACAGTGATCACAGGTGAGCAATCACAAGGAAGTCTGTTGGGTGCTTGTTTCGTTTGCTACTACCAGTTATGAATTCTTGTATCCCTTTGACAAATTTATTTAGTATGTGCGCTTGATTCTTTAGGGTGCGTACAGCAGCTTGTGAAGCTCTTGTCTCTGTGGCCTCTTGCCTGCAGCTTACTGGTCAGCCACTTCTAGGCTATGCCCAGTGGGAGGCAAGCCATCTCTTCTCACACCTTCACTCCAAAACTATCCAGCTCTCCTTGGCAGGGATTGCTGACTCTGCTGCTAAAGCCCTTCCTCGGTCACCTATGGGTCTGGAGCATTTACTGTGGTTCCTGCTTGGAAATATTAGGTATGCTTTCCATTTGGGTTTGGTGCAAAGTACGTATCTTTGCATGTGGCAGTCATGGCAATGTTGTTCCGTTGTGTATATCACCGAGTTTGACACGCTGTAGTGCTTAGCTTCCGCTAAGGTTGGGGCTCGTACTCACTTCATGAATATCTGATGGGTCTATGAAGTGCGTATTAGCCCCGCCCTTAGTGGAAGGTCAGCGCTGTAGTGTGTTGAACTCAGTGATGCACTTAAAATATGTGACAGAGAAATATTTGATTACTATCCAGGACTGCGACATATGTAATATAGAACAGTGTGTGTAACCAAGAGCAAGATTCGACCTCCGACCACTTTGATCCAGTATGCTACTTTCGTAGTGTGTTAGTGTAAGGAGAGATAAGTTAACCCTTTAGGTCCTAAAATTACTTGCGAAATTTACTCCACATGGTATAGCTGCTGACAGACTGTGCTTCAAGAGCATGTAACGCTGCTCAATACACCCTACGACGATAATTACAGCATTCAACAGCATCGGGGGTATGCCCCGATGGTTATTTATAATGATTATTGCTCTGGGCAGGAAGAGGTGGGATGCAAGGGGCGGGGCCATCTCTGAGGTAGCCACGCGGTAAGCGTGTTAGTCGTAGCTTTCTGAAACAGTTTGTTTTCACGTTTCTTGCCGCTAATCGCTTCACTGCTGGAGAGAAGAGGTTCACAGTAACTCACAACAGGAACACTACTCCAGGTAAGCTCGGAACAAAGGCCGTTTTACTTGTACCGTTCGATCGACGTTATCGCAGGCACACCGTCTCTGTTTTGACAGCTGCTTGCTCCGGTGTACAGGACCCTAGCCCGCCTTTATTACTAGAGCCTGACAGAGAGGAAGTACTAATAAACTAACTGTAATAATGTCAGCGTTTGGGCAGAAAGTGCTACGAAGAGAGAAGCCACAAAATAGTTCAATGTCAAAATGTCGCAGATCTGCAACATTCGGACTTAAAGGGTTAAGGGAACCAGACTGAGGGAGGGAGAGAAACAAGGATGGCCACTCAACTAGACCGTGTATATAGTGGTACTTTGAAAGGAAACTTGCTGTAGCTGATTCCAAGGTGATGGTAGCTCTTAGATTCACCCTTAATATGATTCTAATCAGGTCATGTCATGTACGTACCTACCTCTTCAACTTCTTCTTTTATTAACTGCTGTTCGCACACAATCACAGCTCCTCAGTGGACTTAACCCTTCAGCGAGGTTGCCTCGAAGCTCTCTACCACCTCTCCTTGCACTACCCTCCCCCTTCCTTCCCAGACCTCTGGGGGTGCGTCCAGAGCCCGTGTACACTCATAGCCATCCTGCAAGAGCTGCTGAGGTGTTCAAGACTAGTATGGGGAGTTCAAGGTCAGCCATCAGGACACACATACATAACCATGCTGCTTACCTTCGACTTGTTGAAACCTGCATAGGTATGACTCTAGATTTGCATGAATGTAGTATTTACATAACTGTATCATACAGCGTACTGAAACTTGCTGTGTGCTCTTACATAGTCATTTTTGCTTGGAAGCTCCTATACATCTGCCTTAACCTATCTATACATGTATTGTGTATGCTATTGGCATGTGCTGAGTTTCACCTTTCTTTTCAAAAAGAGACAGTGCATCTACTGTCACCTACCCATGGCTTTTCAGCTCCATTCCACCTTATGTACATAGAAGTAAAACTGCATGTTTCACTCCCTGTCCCTATATTTCTTCTCTTCAACATGAAACAGCGCATTGTGAACTTTTGGAGCTGTCTGGCTCAGTGTTTCTTGGGTGTGCCCTGGCCAACATGCAGCTAAGTGCCCAATCTGGTCAATCATGGAGTGCCCTGAGTGAGCCATCACTTGTGAGCCATGCTGGCAGGCTGCTGAACCACACTGTAAAGTTGCTGAGCATCTTTGTGCATATCATTGAGCACAGGGAACCAGAGCCAAAAGAATCGAAGGTGAGAACACATGTATATTGGGCACTGCGGTCTGATGTACTGTAAACCACACATGGCCAGTGATGTTTACTTTGGATTTCCAAGTTAACAGGCAGCTGCTATGTAGACAATCCGAGGATGTCCACCATGCCCCAAACTCCCTGTCTGAACATCCATGTATGCCAAGGATGTAAACTCCCCGTCTGAACATCCATGTATGCCAAGGATGTCCACCATGCCCCAGCCCCCAGTCTGAGTATCTCCATGTGCTGAGGATACTCAGACAATCCACCATGCCCCGAACCTCCTGTCTGAGCATCTGTGTATGTCAAGGATACCCAGACCATCTGGCCGCTCCCTATTACCCAGACCATCTTGATCAATCCAAGGATACCCTAACCTCCTTGTCTGAGTGTGCCCATACACTGAGTACACCCTCGAGATATAAATATATTTCATGTTTCTTTTCATAAAGTACGCTAGTTGATTTATGTGCAGTATAAATAGGTGAGTTCAAACGATATCGTGCAATATCTCGAGAACTGCTCAACGCACAAACACCGGACAAGTACCAGCATGTAGCCAAGAGCCTGTAGATTCTACTGATGCTAATATGGTGGAGACTTCAACTTGTTTGGAGACAACACAGCAAGAAACGACAAATTTCACCGTCCGATTATTGATCGAATCGGACTGATCCATGTTCAGCTGCGCCCAAAGCAGCTACCGCTACGAAAATATATTGCGAATTGGGAAGGTCTTGGGGCATCGTATCGATGCTTAAATCTCTCCAAAAGCAGCTTCAGAGAAGGCACAAACAACAGTGTCTGAAAATACATACACTTTTCCGAATATTGATGTTTTTCGGACGGCCATTTTATCGCTTCTAGCGCCAACAGGAAACAATGAGCAGGCGTCATTTTTGGTACACCAGGTACCACGTACCTCCGCTACAGCCTTGCGGTATCGCCGAATGTTTACGCAGTTTTCCCTCCGCGTTTGAGTGTCTGAATATACCTGTCGTCCGATGATTGCTAACTTACTCTATACCATCTAATTGTGTAAGTTGGCCACACACTACTTGTACCATCTAGTTGTGTAAGCGACAGCTGAAATGTTACCTTCACTGAAACTGTCAGCTAACTTTTGCTGTGTATTATTAGTGATTTCAGGTACACAGCGGGTACCCGCGTTTCCACCATGGTAGCTTATTCAGACTTTACTTCTGACTATGTCTGGAGTAAAGCAGATTTGTTTTCAACCAAGCTAAACCTACGTAACTATCATTGCCTGAACTCTGCTATTTTACAAGATATAACGCAATGAATCAACACTACACAAAGGTACCATTTTTAGTAGCTTCTCTTGTAACAACGTGATGGATTTCTGCACATCTGCGTTGGGGTAAAAGGGTTAAATGTGTACTCACTCTAAAAGGGCATTATTCAACATCCGGTGGTTTAGACGTGAAGCAAGTACAAAAGGGGGAGTGTACATATAACAGCAAGTAATTATGGCTGTTTCATAACAAATGTTAAAGCAAGCCATAGTCTATATGTATATGTTGTATTTTGGCCTGCTATGTAGTGTGTAGGAAAAACGATTTCTAAATGTGCTACGATAAGTTTTTCTCACAGATGTATGAGAAAGTTTCCTACAGTTGTGTGGGAAATTGTATTTAGTCCAAGTTACTCAATGGTATACCAGTAATTTATATAATATTTGTACACCTGCAATTTGTAAGAACAATGTTTCTTACATATACTGTTGTATTTTGTAGGAAATTTTCCACAAAATGTCTCTATATTATGGAATAGGTAATCTGTTCAGCGGATGTTATGTTGCGGAGTATGAACAATCTGATATTTCCATTACCAACTTGGAATCAGAAAACCTTTGCTTCAGTCATCAAAAGTGTAGAAGTGTGAATTTGCCAATATTTAAAGCCCCACACTACTATGTAGCATTGTTGAATGAATGAATGAATGAATTTTAATTTTCAACAGGATAGTCCCATTGGCCATTGGCCAGTCTACCTGGGAGTCCTGCGTGGGACATTTAACAAAATACTGTGTATACAGTGAAGCAAGAACATACATAAGACATTGTGAACCAATGTGAACAAAACAATGAAATTCACAAACGTAAGAGAAAACATGAACTAAAGAAGGGTAAAATTAAAAAACAAGTGATCTTAGTTTATTCTTAAATGAACACATGGACGTGAGTAGCCTGCATTCCTTTGTTAGGTTATTCCAGTCTTGAGTTCCTTTGAATGTGAATGAGTTTTTAAAGAAATTTGTATTTGCTCCTCTCTGGTAAAGACGCATAGACCCTTTGGTTCTCCCTTTGTTGGCCTCAAACCTTGAGCTTAATGTAGCGGGCACTTGACTCCAAACACATTTATACACTAGGCACAACCTGTTCATGTTCCTTCGAGCCTCTAATGTTGTCCAGTTCAGTTCCTCACGTAGATCTCCACTAGGGGTTCTCGGAGGTCTTGACAATATGATTCTCATTCCGTAATTCTGAACTCTTTCCAACTTCTGCCTCAAGCACTGTGAACATTCTTGCCAAACAACCGAACAATAATTGAGGTAGGGTAGCACCAGGGCATTATAGATTTGCTTTTTTGTTCTAGACGGCAGCACTCCACTCCATCTCTTCAACTTCCCTAGCCCCGCGAAGCATTTCTTTCTCACATACTCAATGTGGTCATTCTACGTTAGGCCTATGTCCAGGAACACTCCAAGTCATTTCACAGTTGTACTCCTCTCCAACAGCTGACCTCTCATTTCAACCTTTACTTCATTCAACTCCTTCTCCCTCCTCTTTCTTCCAATCAGCATGAGATTCGTTTTCTTCACATTCAATTTCAAGTCATTCCTGTCTATCCATTGGGATACCTTCTCTACATCTTCCTCAAGTCACCTCTCCAATATAACTGCATCCTTCGCTACAACAGTCATAGTGGTGTCATCAGCGTACTGCATCACTGTGCTATTCTGGATAGTCCTTGGAAGATCATTCACATACAGCAAGAACAGAAGGGGACCAAGTATGGAGCCCTGAGGTACTCCCTTCTTCACCTCTGTCCAATCACTCCTTGACCCATCCAGGCATACCCTTTGTTTCCTGCAACTCATGTAATTTCTAAACCATTCTAATTCTCCACCTCGAATTCCATACTTCATCAGCTTTCTCAACAGGATTCTGTGGTTAACCGTGTCAAACGCTTAAATCAATAAACACAGAGCCGACCAACATATCTTTATCCACTGCATCCCTCCAATCCTCTACCAGATTCACCAATGCATGTAAACAAACTAGAATCACACTACGTAATCATCACTACTAGGTGAATGTAGGACGCTATATGGGGTGCCGTTTGTGTCAAAACTCTGGTTTTTAGTAAATTATTAAATTAATTATGTTTATCAAACCCGTGACCTTTACTGATCGACCTTTACTAAACATCAATCGATCTCTGCTAGAAAAGGCAATTCACCAATCTTTAATAAGCATCGATCAATGTTCAGCAAATATGTTCAGCAAAATATGTTTAGCAAAGATTTGATTGCTGTTTCTTAAAGGGTTGCATAAGGTACTGTGTGAAAGCCGCATACGTCATCACTATAAAGCATTGTGGTGCCACACCCTCTGCATACTTTAACTTTTGTCAGTCAGTATGAGAAAAGGCTGCTATTTGGAAGGGGCGCCATCCCTCAGGTGATCTTTAACAACAAAGAACTTCAACCCATAGCTGTACATGCTTCCAAATTGCAGGCTTTTCTCATACTGACTGGCAAAAGTTAAAGTATGCAGAGGATGTGGCATGACAATGCATTAGTGATTACGTATGCGGCTTTCATCCAGTACCTTACACGAAACAGCAATCGATGTTTGGATCAATGTTTAGTAAAGATCGATGGATTGCATGCCTTTCCTAGTAGAGATCGATCAAGGTTTAGTTAAGCACAGGTGTCATCGTTTAGTGGGAGTCCAAAGAACAGTACAAAACAACGGTAACGTGAAGAGTGAGCCTAAATACCTGGCTTGTGAAGAATCTCCAGTACGTGCTTTCTACTGTTGAACTCTTTCTTGTTCTCTTCTTGCTCTCTTGGCTTCTACAGTGGACTGACCTCTTGGTTTTATTCTTTGTCAGAGTCGCTAGCCGTCGGCTGCGTTCAGCACTCGCTTCTGCACTTGACTCCGACAAATACGTACGTTGCGAAGGCCCAGCCGCGCTGTCCTCCCCGTCCTCCGTCGCCAAAAAATGTCGTCCCAACGTCGTCCCAACGTCGTCGTGTAATGCATGTGGTATCCGATATCCTGCCTGGGCGTGACCTCAAATTGACATTCCTAAGCGATACCGCAAATTGACATTCCTAAGCGTGACAGACATGTACGTACGTACGTGTTGGTTACACAATGTACGTTTGCATGTACATTGCGAGAATAGATCCCTCATTCCAACCTCGCGCTAATGCGCTCGGAAATAATAAAAAGGGAGCCCTGTGTAACAGACGTTATACAAGGTCATAACCTTTCATAATGTGTGGTTTTTCACAGTCGGCAGCTACACGTATAGTCTATATAGTACACTCTTGCAATGGCATAATATCAACTGAACAACCACACATGAATATAAAATTATTAAAAGGTCATGGCTATAGTGAGTATGACCTTTTTATTATATACAGTTGATGTAATTCTGTAATGACACTGAAAGTAATTATTTAATTTACAAGTTAGCATATTAATCACTCAACATAACAAACTGCTGTAGCTTAGTTTCACATCTACCACAAGAACATTTCTTGGCACAAATGTCACAGCAGAGGCATTTACTACCCATGTCTGCATGACAATAAGTGTCCATATCCTGGAAGAGAGTGTCTCGTCTGCATTCAGAGGTATTAGCCGCATACTGCTTGATGTCGTCATCAACAGTGTGATGAGTTCTATTCTGAAGTAAAGTTACCAAAGAAGCACCTCCATCTCTGCCAGCACGCCCAGTCTCTTGGATGTAGTTGCATATATCATCAGGCATCCCAATGTGAATGATTTGCCTGACATCAGGGCAATCTATCCCCATTCCAAAGGCGATTGTAGCAATGATGACTCTCAGACTGGTTTGTTATTTGAATAGTTGAATAATTTCTGATTTACGGCCTGGATCAGTCACACTAGTGAACATATCGACAAGTCGGAATTGAGGAATATCTGGTGCATCTTCTGGTTCTGTAAATCCTAAATCAAGGTAATCTTTAAGATATAAATAAATGTCAGCACACATCCCAAATGACTGTCCATAGATAATTGTCTTTGGGAATGATTTCCTTTGACACTGTAATCTTTTTGCTAATGGAGAAAATGTATCTTCAACAGTCTTAAAGACTCCAACTGAGTAGATAAGATTAGGTTTACAAGGTGATCTTGTAGCAATATATGGGTTTCTTAGTCCTATCGTACGGCTCACAGACAAACATATGGTTTTAGTCACTGTCGCAGTCAAAGCCATCATGGTGGTAGCAAGCTACTAACTTCACCGATTCTACCAAGCACACGACGAAAACTCTCCCCCCTATGATAAAAATTGATAACGACAAATAACTGCTTGAATACACCCATGAATGTGTAAAAGTATATGCCAGTAAATTCAGTGATCCTCCTAAGGATGGGCAACCCTACTGCATGCTTAGTGAATCCACTTACCACTTCTTTACGCAATGTGACTCGTCCACAACAAATTCAATCTTTTTGTGTATACATCACCCTCAGTAACTCTCCTCCACTTCTTGTTGGTGATGATCATCTCGGGGGTAAAATACACCAACTGATATGCGCCCCTAGATACTCCTTTTTTAATGGCATCATCTGTTGTGTCACCTGAAATACAAGCCACTGAAAGACCTTTCTAAAGAGGAGAAGCTTCTCCTCTAAAGGTCTTTCAGTGGCTTGTATTTCAGGTGACACAACAGATGATGCCATTAAAAAAGGAGTATCTAGAAGCTGTTCTTTTTTCAGTATCTTATCAAACGTTGATGGTAAGCACGCATAACAGAGGCTTTTCCCAAACCCTGTAGGAAGAACGGCAAATGCATCTCTGAATTGGAACACCACGTCTAGCTGTTCAGGTTTCAGAGTATGGTAGCCCAGCTCTTCAGCGGCACAGCGGATTCTCTCTTTGGTCAATTTATCCTCGTTCGTACTTCAAAGTTACAAAGAAATGAACGACCAAAAATGCTGTTAGGCTGGCACTGTCTTCATGTGTTGCGAAGCCATAAATTTTAAGTGGGTGTGAATGTTCCACTTGAAATACTGCAATCTGATTGGACTGCAATATTTTTGCAGCAGAACAAATCCGGGTATAGGGCTGGCACCCGACCCTCCGTTTTTCGCGAAGGTCGGGTTACACCCGACTAAGGCACACCCTTGTTGAGGTTAGATCTGATACCTGTATAGTGCAACAGGGCATAAAGCTGGTATTGATGTACATACACTATTATGGTTATACCTTCGTGTGAGAATGTCCAATTTCAATTTCAAATGAGATATAGGTTCGGGAATACTTAACAGATTTGTGGATAAAATCTCGTTACCATAGTGATAAACCACAAGCAACCACAAACAACCACACCCGATTGATGATTTTTACATTATTGCATTCTCCTCCAAGGGTAAAGGACCTATACCGACCAAACCTTTTTTACTGTAACTAGACATTGGCTGCAAACATCTAATAGAGAAATTAAAATTTTTCCTATAATAATATATTTTATAAAAAATTGTCCATCGTTCAGACATGCATTTATTAAAATTGATTCTGAATATAAAGTGTAATTGTGAAGAAAACCAAAAATCTTCCAGATGAAGTAGACACAACATAGAACAAAACAATAGAGAGATGTTTTTAAACATCACTTTATATTACTTTTTATCAGTCATTGTACCCAATACGTATATGGGACTTATATTCCTTGGTAAACTTCTTTACAGTCATTTCCATCTCTGTCGCTGGTGTATCCCCACCCAGATAAGCAAACATATATACTCTAGACTTCTGGATATAGTTCCTGATGGTCTCAACTGGAATGGAATCGAGTGACCATGGCACAGTCTCGCTCAATGATCCAATAGTGTAGTTGCAGTATGCACGTGTGAGACGTTTGCTGTGACCCCATACCCGCTCAATCCCGTTTAGCTCACAGTGAAACTTGGGAAGGAATACAGCAGTGTGTCCTTTGCCAGTGAGCATAGTTTCCAGTGAATTCTTCTCATTTTTGAAATCGTCATGCTGGCTGAGGATCACTATGAGGTCTTCCAATTTCAGCGTCTTTGTGTAGATCCCCCTTTCCTCCGAAATCATGGCTGCTCCTTTCGGCGTGCCGTCATCCAACACCAGCTTTTGGGGTTTGCCAGCCCAAACAGTGTCATGCATGACTGGCTGCTTGCCTCCTGGCTTGCGATTTAGTCTTGATGCTACGAGAGCGTCTGGTGCAAATGCAGTGTGTCCACATGAATGGTCAAAAATCCAAACGTGCTTAAATGCACGAGCTGGATACTTGGCCTCGGCAACCTTCACCGCCATTTCCATCTGCTCCACAAAGAGCTCATTGTTCCAATAACCATCACGATTCTTGCCATACTTGAAGACAATTCTAGCAGACTGTGGAACTGATGGGTCATGCTGCTTTACGGTCTCGTACAAACCGTCTGGGATTGATAGGTACCCATCCCTCTCTTCAATAAAATCTGACACCATCAGTCCTGCTCCTCTCCCCTTTGGCCGTATCACTTGCATGGTGTCATCCTTCCACATAGTCACTTGATCATTGTTGGCATTGTAACTGCTTTCATCGTGAAACCAAAAAATGGTGTCCCTCTCTTAATTTAGGCGAAATGGTGACTGTCAGTAGAAGTTGAGCAACCTCTTCGTTCGGAGTGTTGTTTCTGTTCAGAAATCCAAGGGAGGTCATGGTTTTGAGAAATTCACCATGAGCTTCAACGACATCAGCCCTCTTGTGGCCGTCAACATAGATGCCTTTGGTGACACGCTTCACCTTAAACCCCATGGTGTGCAGCCACTGTCTTGCTACCTCAACGGAGATCTCACCTCTCCTTCATTGTGTATAAAACCCACTCGCCACTTTTGAACGGTCTTGTAATTCTTATTCAAGACCCTGCCAATAATTTCAGAGGCTGGATATATGAGTTGCTGAAATTCCTGCTGCAATATGTGAAACAGAAGGAGAGAGAGAGCGTAAAGATCATCCCTGGGAAGGGAAACAACCCAGTCGGCAGCAAATTCTTCAATCATTGCATTTGGATCTTTCAAAAGGGCTTCATCTAGAGTCTGATTCAGAAGAGCTTCCACTTTCCTGCACATGAGAGCCAACCCCAGAGGTGCTGGGTAGATCTTCTTCAGGTTGTTCAATGACAACAGGATTCTGGGACTCTGTTTCTCGTGTTTTCTGTCGCTTTTCCGCTCGTTGTTGGTGTGCACGATTAAGGTGAACCTTCTGCTTCCTAACCTTGGGCATCTTCTTTGTAAAACAGCACAATCAGAATGAAGAAAATGAGTTGAGACATGGAGAGGTGCGAAAGAATCGAGTTATTTACAATCATGTGGGTGTGCGTTAATTAGAAATATAAGTGATGTCATTGCGTATTGACCAATAAGATCCCAGGTCTGGGGTCAGCAGACCCTAGCAACAGTGCACATGGTCAAATTGTACTGGAAAAGTGCTCTAATTATAGACCAGAGTGAAATATTGAAAAATTGCTATGTGTTGCTATGGGCTATCTGCAAGTGTTTGCAAGGTACACGCTGTTGAAAAATATGCCTTGTTGCACTGTACCACTTACGGGGTTGACAATTGACATAGTTTTTTTACAGGTTAGGCACACCCTTGTTGAGGTTAGATCTGATACCCCTACCACTTTGGCGTTTGGGATGGTTTTTGCAATTGTGTCCTTTGGTTGATAGTTATTGGTTGTCACGTCAGGTATATCATCAATTTCAGTGATAGATGGGCTGGTTTTTGGGGTGATTATGGTGTTCGTTCCATCGAATTGTCATCATGTTGAAAAACTTGTAGGATTTATCTAACGTTACTGAGTGTACGAAGTCTTCCCAAAGAAATAGTTTAGTCATCCCAGTTGCATCGGCTATTACTAGGTTTTGTCATGGCCAGAAAACAGTGGACACGGACCCGGGTTTACCGTGTATGCCTCCATATACTCAATTCCGTATATTTGATGCTGAACATACTGGTCTCTACGGGAAGGCGGAACTTGCAACTCCCTTGTGACAGCCAGCAGTACTGGTGCTCTGTTGTAACCCCCCAGAAAGACGGTCAAAAGGGCCCACTATCTACTATCATAAACGCTCCAGAGTTACCTTCGCGGCAAAATTTGCAAACAATGACGTAACACTCGTTTCTATACTAGCACTACTAGCAATTCCATTTTTGTACAATTGTGTAAATTTGGAATATTTTGTACGGGTATTTCATAAAATTTTTGCGTTGTGACCCTCTAGCCTCTAAATTTATGTTCCAAAGCTTATTATGATAGAGCGGGCCGAGTCTGCGCGGCAGCCGAGAGATAATCAAGCTTAGCAGCAAACAGAATCGAACTCAATTGAACACACACAATTGAACTTCCAGAGTTTTAAATAGTTACAGTATTGAAATGATCTAACCAAAAGGATTGCACAACTGACCTAACAGGAAAACCAGAATGTAAATATTACATATTGAACCAAAAGACATAACCTAAAGGTGATACACAAACACAGGAACCCACAGCTTTTGTAGCAAACATGTGCACCTGCCCTATCTTACACAGCAAAAGAAGTGTTACGAAAACATGCACACCACAGTATCCTAACATACAGAAATAACCAAATATAGAAAACCCTATGGAACTCGTTAACAGTGATATATAAATCATAATATAAATCATAATAATAATCAATCCATCACACATATTTTTGCTGTGCATCCGTAGTTTTTTGCTGTTCAGAATTTGCAAAATCCTAGTGAACTAGTAGTATTTTTGCTAGAATTTCAGCGACTTAGTGCCAAATGACATTCCAAGAAGCCGCTTGCGGTTGGCTCGTTTATTCGAGTGTTAACTGCCACTGCGCGACAGTCAGGTGAGAAGTATATGTAGTGTTTGGCCATTGTCCTTTAGCTTGTGTTGTGTCATGGGTATAAATGGCATCATGAGTCATCTGTATCAACGACCACTCGTGAATTTAATCATTTTATCTGATGATTGATCATAAAGCAATGTAGACACACAGAGGGGGTATAAACAGTAACGCAAAAGGTATGTAAATGGAGAATAGAAATTGTGTTTCTTGGTAATTAAATTGGTGCAAAGCGTGCACGTTTGTGCGGCTCTCTTCTATTCCACCACCTTCCCAGTATCGTATATTTTGCTTTGTGTATTCACGTTTCTCCCTGCAGTAACCCTGAGATGACAAGTGTTCAAGTCTTGCTTCTGTTCGTAGAATGTCACCTGGAGCATCCCATTTGTTACTTGAAAAGTAACAAATGGGATGCTGTCATCATTGTTCTTTTCCACTCCTGCATTATGGAATGAAAGGAACACGTTTAACAGGTGGGGCTACGAACTTCGATCAGTACCTTGCCCACTGAACTGCTTGATATTAGCATGTCTTTCACTCATTATTGGTACATGGTATAGACTAAGCAGTGCATGTACGTATGGTGTAATGTTCTTCTTCTGGTAGCCGTTGTAGTGTTTTAGGGATAGGAAGTGTGTGATCCATTCCTTTGCCTAAATGAAACAAATATAGGACATGATAATGTACATAAGTCTGTCCTTCTTGTTACCAATGACACATTAGTTCTGCATGTTGACATATCAATCAACTATCAGCTGAGCAACATGCATACCTTGCTGTGAAAGGCTTCTGGTGCAGTTGAAGGGTTCCAGGAAGATAGAAACAGTCACTTCCAACCCCATTGTCTTCGTTTATACCACCACCTCTGCCGTATTTCATTCCGAACACTGTCTCTTTCATAATCCTCAATTTGAACTCTCCTTCTAATTTCTGCCTCGGTCCTTTCTTGTCTACCTTGCTCTACTTTCACTGCTTTAGCTCTTCTAAAACGGTCTTCATCTTGTTCCCACATATCAATCTTTCTTTTTAATTTGTTCACCTCCCGTACAAATTCGTCATTTACAGCTTTAGTCAGACTGCTCGAGTGAACGAGACTACAGCTTAGCAGATGTTCTTCTTACTTCCCAAATGGGGTGAAGCTTGGGAACGATGTTAAAGTAGGTAGATCACAGGTGTTGGTCAAGTTATAGGGAATGTGCATATAGAGTTTGTATGCATGCAAAAACAATTCACACATGCACGCAATGCATAAATCTCACATTCAAATGATGATGTAACGTTTGCTATAATTATTAGCTCATGTTTCGGGTATACTCCACGTCCGTTACTGTATTTATTCAAATAAAATGCACGCAATTTAAATAATTTGAATGGTAAGTTAGTGTGATAGAGTGGGCCGAGTGCGGTGTGACCGAGGTAATTTTAAGCAGCAAATATTATTATTAGGTGCAAACGATATATTAAAAAGCATCAGAAGCAAGTGAGTGTGCCTACATATATACAAAACAGAACACATGATGCAAGTAGTGAAAAATGTTGTGACCTATACAGTGTACCGCAAGAGACAGCCAGGTGCATGATATACAGGAAATAGAGAGGTGACAACGAAAACATGGCTACAGAGTGAAAAGAACCACAAGATAAGCACTAGGAGATAATCTACACAGCAGCAAATGTACCCATACAGAAACGACAAGCTTGTACAAGGTTGCTACAACCTTGACAACAAGGTTGTGACATGGTTGTAACAAGGTTGTGGACATGCTTGTCACAACCATGTCCCAACCATGTCACAACCTTGCCAGTACTTTGTATATGAAACTCTAGACAACCATGTAATAAGCGTGTACAACCTTAATTGTCACAATGTTGTTACAAGGTTGTTGAATTTCGTTCTTGTAAAACTTAATTTAAAATTCAAAAATTCAAAAATCTGATCCAATAATGCATACGGTATCATACATGTAGGTATGAGTCCCAGCAGGTCAGCATGAGGATGACAAGGATGTTATATGAAAGTATGATAGGTTATATGAGTCCCAGCAGGTCAGGATAAGGATGACCAGGATGTTGTGTGACAAACCAAAACTTCTTGCTGGTTATATATGAAACAGAAAAAAAGTTAGCAGCAGTTTAACAAACTTGAGTGGAGTTTTTTTAGTCTTGCGACGATAGTTAGCACACTTGTTGTTCACTGCATCAACTAGCGCACTCCTCATGACTGTTGGGTGCTTGGACTGAACAAATCCTAGATGTGAACAACATAACGCAAGATCATACATGTACCTGATTATACCTAGACAAATGCTGTAATCAACATTGGTGTCAATTGTGCAATTAGTATTAGCTATAGGTATAGCAGTACATGCAATAATAGGGAATCTGCACATGCAAACTCATTACACCCATCAGGCATGGTACGTGTAGTTGCATGTACCTGTACCATGCTGATGGACCTCACAAGCCACAAGCCAAGACCGGGCACATTTATGCAAGTCTTTTTCCCAACTCTTCAGAGCCAGAGTAGCCACTTCTTTTGCATTCCTATAATGATGATTGTACAATGAAATCATTCTGGTGAACATGATGTATACAAGTAATGCATCTATTGATGTTACGCCTCACCCACTCAGTAACCCCCCCCCCCCCCCCCCCCCCATAACATTGATACGTAGGTGCATAACATGCAGAAAACACTGCACATTATCAACATCAATCAATGAACCACCTCTCCCTACAAAATAAAAAAAATTAAAATTAAAAAAAAAAAGATTTAGATGTTATGCAAAGTCATCAACTGACATTGGTAAGTATGCAAATTGTTGCACTAACCTCAGTCTCCCGATGTGCAACCAAGGGTCATGTATAATGTAATCCCAGGTCACTTACAATCCAGCATCTTACAGACAACTTTGTAATGATGTAATAGAATGACATCACAACCTGGCAATGATTATAACAGCATAGCAGTGAACAGCAATGGAAAGCATCCCAGCACACAAGCTGACATGCAGTGGACTTGGATTGTAACCTGATAGTATATCATAGATGTCAGATTTGATCCACTGCCTTACAACATTGTGACAACCATGCATGTATGACAGTGCCTCACAAGGTTGTCACAACCTTGTGAAAAGATACCAGTTTGTCACCAGGTTTTACCAGATTGTCATAACCTGGAAACAAGGTTGTTGATAGCATGTTTCTTGTATACAAGCTTGTTACAACCATGTCACATCCTTGTGCAACCTTGTAATTTTTGTATGGGCATAAATAAGGTAAACATAACAACATACACAAATTAAAAGTGTTATACAACAGTTAATTAGCCCAGTCCAATCAGTTACATAGTTGCTATAGTAACATAACCAAATGAGGAAAGACACAACATGTACATATATACAGCAACCAATAAAGCAGTCCATCACACCCTTCCCCCTTCTCCCGCAACAAAGTACATGTAGTTTGTTGGCCACAAGTTAGTCCAAACGTGACAGGGCATCGGCATTGCCGTTCGCTTTGCCTGCTCGATATGTCACTGAGAATTGATAAGGTTGAAGGGCCAAACTCCAGCGAGTCAGTCGGTGGTTGTTGTCCTTGAGCCGATCCAGCCATTAAAATCAGGTGATGCCAACACAGGTGAGGAGCACAGAATCAGCTTCAGCTCCTGAAATGCTTTTGTCACACTCAGCAGTCCATGCAACACAATTAGGCTTGTTCTTTCGTGTGAGGTCTGTCAAAGGAGTTACAATCTTTGCGTAATCAGGAATAAACTTTCTATAATATCCTGTTAGTCCAAGGAATCTCCTCACTTGCTTCTTGTTTGTAGGTGTCAGAAATGATTTGACAGACTGGATCTTTGAGGGATCTGGACCAGACATGGCCACCTCCAACAACATGTCCCAGGTATGTACATCTGGACATTCCGAACTGGCATTTGGAAGGCTTTGCAGTCAGTCTGGCAGAACGAAGACGGTCCAAGACTACTCTCAGCTGAGCAAATGCTCCTCCCATGTGGAACTGTATATAACAAGGTCGTCTGGTAGGCTGCTGCAAAATCATCTAGTCCATTGATCACCCAATCCGTCAACTGTTGAAAAGTTGCCGGTGCACCATGGAGTCCGAAAGGGCATCACCCGAAACTGAAACAACCCCCGTGGTGTTACAAAGGCGGTCTTGTCCTGAGAAGCTGCCCCCACTGGGACTTGCCAATATCCATGTGACAAATCCATGGTAGAGATATATTGAGCTTTACCCAACCGATCGATCAGCTCATCAATGCGTGGCATTGGACAAGCATCTGCTCGTGACACACTGTTCAGACGACGATAATCAACACACATTCTCAAGCTACCATCCTTTTTCTTTACCAATACCATTGGAGATGCCCACTCACTCATGGATGGCTCAATTACACCCTCCTTCTCCATCTCGGCCAGTTCCTTGAGCACTTCATCTCGGTAGGCATGAGGCAAGCGGTATGGTGGTTGTTTTAGCACCTTGCAGCCCCTGTCTCAATGTTGTGCTCTGTCAGGTGAGTTCTGCCAGGTTTGCTCTGCATAACGTCTGAGTATTGATCGAGTAGGTCCTGCAGCTCCCTCAGCTGACCGTCATTGAGGTGCTTCCCAGTGCAGAGATTCTCTCCATTATCTGGATCGTTCTCCTCATGCCATCCTCCTCAAACTCTTCTGCTTCACTCCCTACAAAGTAACTGGTATTGACCACCGGGGAAACCCAACATGCAAGACCCTCTTCCTCTTCCTTTTGTCAAACATCTCCACCTCATAATCCACCTTGCCAATTCGTCGCTTGATCTCATAAGGCCCCTGCCACTGTACCCACAGCTTGTTTGTTGAAGATGGCAACAAAACCAGTACCTGGTCTCCTGGATTGAACTCATGAGAACGAGCATTGCTGTCATACCACCTCTTCTGCTGTTGCTGTGCCTTGCTCAAGTTTTTCTGGATGAGCTCCGTCATCTTTGACAACCTCTCTCTAACCAGCAGCACATAGGACACCACACTCTCTGAGCTCCGTTTGCTACTCGCCCATTCCTCTCTCAGCACATCCAATGGGCCTCTCACGGGCCGGCCATAGAGTAACTCGAAGGGGGAGAACCCGGTTGAGGACTGTGGGACCTCCCGATATGCGAAGAGGAGATATGGTAGGAGCTTATCCCAGTCTTTACCTTCTTCCCTAGCTGTCCTCCTCAACATAGCCTTCAGTGTCTGGTTAAATCTTTCAACCAGGCCATCCGTCTGTGGGTGGTATGGGGTAGTCCTAATGGGCTTGATGTGGAGGAGGTGGTATACTTCAGCCAACAACTGCGACACAAAGTTACTTCCTTGGTCCGTGAGAATCTCACTCGGTACCCCGACCCTGGCAAAGAGCTTTACTAACTCCTCTGCAACATGCTCTGCATCTATGGAATGCATGGGGATGGCCTCTTGGTATCTCGTTGCATAGTCACACACTACCAATATATATATCTTCCCGGAGCGGCTACGAGGTAGAAGACCCATGATGTCCATAGCAATTTGCTCGAAAGGTTCCTAGATGATTGGTAGTGACACCATAGGGGCAGGACGAACCTTCCGTGTTGAAGTTTTCTGACACTCTGGGCAGGCTTTACAATGATCAGCAACATCCTTAAAAAGAGTTGGCCAGTAAAATCGTTGTAGCACCCTCTGTGCTGTTTTGTTCTTTCCCATGTGGCTGGCAAGGGGAATGTCATGTGCCAGCTGCAACACCATTGGTCTGCACTTCTTTGGTAGCACCAGTTGTTCTACCGCCATTCCTGCCTCATCTCGCCCTCGTGGTACCCAACTCCTGTAGATGACACCATCCTGATAGTAGAATCCAATTCCAGCTCTACTTGTGCCTCCTTTTGCTGCTTTCCGTACTTCTGCCAATGTTTCATCTGCCTGTTGGAGCTCTTGCAACTCCTCAATTGTCAAGTCCAGTGGATGTTCCTGGGCCTGAACAGCATGCTTCCGCCTTTCAAGTCGCTTCTGCCTACGGGACTGTCTCACCCGCTCTTTCCCCACCACAAACAGCTCCTCTGCAAAATCCATTCCTGGTATGGGATCCTGGTTCACCCCCTTGCTACTGGGAACATCCTGAGTGAGCGCAGTCATCTTCAGCAGAGCTGGGGTGTGCCCATGACATTTGCTCCTTCTCGCTTCCTTCAACCTCTACACTTCCTTCCATATTCTTTGCTTGTGCCCGTGTAACCACGAGAGCATCTCCTTGACTTCTTCCCAACAGCTCCATCAACTTTGGAAAATCAGTTCCAAGCAACACGCCTACATTTCCCTTGAAATGGATGCCTTGCACTTCAATCGCCACCTCTGCCAATGGATACGTAGTCATGTCACCATGTGCACAATGGACCATAACTTCTCCCTTCCTCAACTTCTCATCTGACACCAAGTCTCGTCTGACCAATGTAGTCGAACAACCAGTGTCTAGCAGAATATCTCCCACCAAGTTCCCGTTCACCATTCCGGATCTGGTCACCCCATGACATGGCTTCCTCCTGCTCTGAGACTCCACGCTAGTTGAGGCCCTCTCCTGAACTCCCCGACAAAACAATGCATTGTTTGGGCACCTCATAGCAATGTGACCACTGTGGTGGTGGGTCACTGTTTAATCCCCCCTCCCCAACTCAAAACCATGTATTAAACAAAAGTTGTAGTTTGGGTAGTTACCGTATAGCGGAAAACTTTCGAGGGAGAAAACTTTCGCGAATTGGTGGAAAATATGATTTTCATGGAGAAAACTTTCGCGAATTGCTCGCTTGTGCCGCCAATGGATGCCACGCCCCCAAATTTCGCGGAGAAAACTTTCGCCAATAGCCACTAAATCTAAAAAGTTTTCTCCATCGAAAGTTTTCCGCTATGCGGTAGTTGTGAAGAGCATTTATTAATGCTAGTATATTGTATAGAACATAAGCACGATTCGCATTCTGGATGACGCACTCAGTAGGTGTGTCACTCAGGACCTCAGGGTGGGCCCCTTGGAGGCTTGTGCTATCCACCCCACTCACCCTGTTTGCATGGTTGCGTGCACGGGTGAGGCCTAGTGTTGTGCATGTACGTAGGTGGGTACACAAATGGACAAATCAAGGGCTGAGGAGCATTGTGAGCCAGTGTGAAATCAATTAAGCTTAAAGATAAAATTTCAACCTATGCACTTACTAGTCTCTGTTGGCGGTACAAGATCTTTTAACTTCCTAGCGCCTCATTTTGTGATACGCTCCAAAAGTCCCTCTTTTCGGCAAGCATGTCGGCTACAATATCTATAAAGTAGGTAAAAATTGTGTAACGTTTCTCCCCCACAAAGTAGGGACGGGCCACTTGAAATGTGCAAACAAATACTTCTACAAGGTTTTCTCAAGTAATGGAGAGCATACAGTGTTTGTGGGTTTCTTTGCAGCCCTTCAACTGTGTGTGTGTGTGTGTGTGTGTGGAGCATGGACACACAGTGTGTGCATACACAAAGCTCACTTTCTGTCTTCACCATGCTATGGCACAGTTGTCAGGTCTGTCTTCACTGCACTGTGGTGTAGTTGTTCTGTCGTGAAACTCACCTATTTTCAGCAGACTCCATCCTTGCTTTGGTTAGTATGCACTAACTCACCTGTCTCCACCCCACCAGGGTATGGATGAACTTACCAGTCTGCACAATGGAATAAGCTTACCTGTTTCCTCCAGACTACGGCTCACCTTTCTTCACCACGTTAGGACGTCCTCACCAGACCATAGCCTGGCTCATTCGAGGGGAAGAGAGGGATGAACTGCTGTAGTAAAGTAGGGGGTCGTGGGTGTGGTGGAGGTTGGGATTGGCAGCTGTAGTTAATCTGCTGTGGTGTGGTTGGGGGTGGTTGCTGTGGTGTGGTGGGGGGTGGTCGCTGTGGTGTGGTGGGGAGTGGTCGCTGTGATGAGGTGGGAGGTGGTGGTTGTGGTGGATGTGCACAGGTGTGATGGAGAAGGGAGCTATAGAGGGGTGTGTATACTTGTGGTGGAAAGGGGGGTATGTGTATGCACAGTGGAATGATACGTAGCTGTGGTTAGTGGGAGGGGGGGTGGGCAGTTGTAGGGAGGGGGTGATGGTTGTGGTGGGAGGAGATGTGGTGGAGAGAGAGGAAAGCTATAATAGAGATGTGTATGCTTATAGTGAGTGTGTATGTACAGTGGGGGCTGTGGTTGGGTGGGCAGCTATGGTAGAGGTAGTGTGGGCAGTTGTGGTGGAGAAAAGCTTGATGGTTGTGGACAGTTGTGGTGGAGAGGGAAGAAAGGTCTAGTAGAGATATGTATGGCTGTGGTGGGAAGGGTGTGTGGGTAGGGGGGAGGATGGATATGAAATAAATTTTAAAATGTAAATGTAATCAACAGAGAAGTCAAACAGAGCCATAGGGGGCGAAAAAAGGAACTGCAGTATATCCGTCGTTGCTTGCACTTTTCTCTTTTGTGATGGCTTCTGATGGCTTCTGTGGAAATATGGCTTTACAATATTCCATTCCGGATTTTTCCAGGCTCTCCTTCCACCCGGAAAGGTGGGATCTGGTGTCCTGTGAGAGTATTTTCGCCAGATTTCTGCTCGTTGTGACATTTGGTCGCAATAGCATGTACAATAGCATGGCGCCCACCAGTCCTCCATACTCAAACGATGTTTTACATTTCAGCAACACATCCAACTTCGGAAAGTAGAAAAACGGCAGTATTTTAGATCTGGACGCTAAAAGGGGGTCAAATACACAAGCACATCAATACAAGCAAACCCATCAAGTACATGTACCATGCCATCTAATACCTTTCAGCAGGATCACTGGCAAGTCTTCGTCCACAATTGTACCTAAGTAAGTGTTCAAGCACATTGTACCAATTTACAGGGAATGTTTACCTGTTGCTCGGTGTGTGTAGTGTGTTTGGTTTTTCTCGTTGACAACCATGGTGCAATCCCAAAATTGCCTTGATACATTTGAAGCCTGAGGTCACTGTACCACCATAGGTAGTGCAGAGCTTCAAAACAACGGTCAGACATCGGACATTTTTGGACCATTTCTTGACTTTGTTGCAAACTTTACTTTGGTCGGCCAAGCTGTCCGAACGTTCAGCAATGTCACTGACCACAACACGTGATTGCGAATAAAACAATCATGAATGAAAAGTCGAGAGGATAGGTTACATAATTCATGTTAAATCTCAAGTTGCAAAACAGCTACAGGATTCCAGCAAAAAGCAATGGGGTGTAAGGCTTCGCCCCTTCCACTGTAGTTTCGAAGCTTATCGCTATACCAAAAGCTGTGAATTATACTAAGAGTTTTCATGCCAAAAGTCGATACTTTCGATCTGTTTTGGTAAACTTGACAGTCCAACTTGTGTCTTTTTAAATCTGCAGTGAGTTTAGAACTTTCTTTTAGCTCTATGCTGCTTTTGCTGCATGTTCGTAGCTTGTCTACTTCTCGAGATTGGTTGCATGATAACACGGCTTTGTTGGTTGTGATTAGTCCAGCACACTAGCCATATCAGCGCAGGTCATATGCTGCACAGTGTTCAACTTCCAGCTCAACATCACATTTACGTAGCTTCCGCTAACTGGGTATAACAAATATGGTTAATTGTATGCCTGGCCAAATTTGAGAAACGACCGACCAAAATTTAAGGTGCTTGGACATTTGTCTGACCATTTGTTAAACCTTATTTTGAAATTTTGGTAGTGTTGTGGTTCTGCTTACAGGTGTTCAGAAGAAAACTTGGCTAACAACAGCCCAGATAAAAGCTTATTGTTAATAGCCTACAACTGTTATAAAACTCAACCGCACTTGTGACACTTGTAAGCGTCTACGTATCACGTTGTATAGGATTGACACTTGTTAAACATCTATTGCATTATTCTTATAGAACGGTAGAAAATTGTGGCTTCTGCTAGACTAGATTCACGAAAAATTCTAAGAACCGAATTTCTTCCGCTAGGTTAGATCCATCGGTGTAATGGAAGCACGTCTTCCAAGAAAAGCACTCATCATGCAAGTGGTCTCTTCGTCCCAGGGAGTGTTGCTTGCAGTACTAAATTACCGTATAGTGTTGCCAACCAGACATGTACCTCAAAAATGTTATAACTTTCTCTCTAAAAGTCAGAAGTGCATGCGACTTGGAAATATGATCCCACCCCCAGGAAGCGTTATAAGTGTGGGTTGTTACCATGGTAACCATGACGTCATGCTAACCAGGTCAGTGAGTGCTGTTTTACATTTTTACCTATGTACTTTTACATAGTGCATCAATACTCAATAAAATAGGCATCATTTGAAAGCACTCATTGAGAGAAACATTGCTAACAGACTGCTTTCTTGATGAAATGATTCCTTTACTTTTTAAAATTAAATCCACCTTTTTGTGTGCTTGTATTAAAATGCTATGTATTTTTTCACAGAACAACATGAAACTTTAAAACAGAAGCTACAAATGATTGGTGAAATTTCTAACAGATTTTTTTTGATAACATCTAAAATAAGAAAAAAGTCAAAATTGGAAGCACTGTTACTGAATCTCAGAAATTCTTCTATGAGTCTTGATTGCCTTCTTGTAGTCTTTGACTGATTTATCTAAGTCAGAACCCCTAGGGACACCTTCTAAGTGTGCAAACATGTAGTGCCTAACCTTCCTGAAGTGTTTCTGCATACTTTCTAGAGTGACCGAATCGAGAGCTGGGTGTATTATGTTCTGGAGGCTTTTCTTGCAGTATGCCTTCGAATAGCGCTTTGCTGAGCCCATACCCATTCGATGGGGTTCAGCTCACAGTGAAACTTGGGCAATATGTACATAAAGTGTCCCTTGTCCTCCGCTAAAATCACTCAATTCTTGATTTCTCATTTTGGAAGTCAGGGTGACTGCCCAAAACTTCTCTCATGTCATTCGCAACCATCCCACATGTACCGATCCCCCTCTCCTGCAGAATGACTCGCATGCCTTTAGGTACACCAAGTGAATAATTCATCTTTTGTGGTTTGCCATTCCACCACCCGTCTCGCATCACTTGCTGCTTGCTTCCAGGATTAATGTTCATTTTTGAAGCGTCAAGTGCATCTTCTGGCATAGCTGCATGGCAACTACTATGGTCAAATATCCAAACGACCCTCCATCCTTCCTCCTTTGGGTATTTCATTTCTGCAATCTTCACCGCTTCCCTGAGCTGAACCATGAATTCATCTGACGTCCAGTAGCCCTCCTTCGCTTCTCCATACTCTAGGAACTGACGTGAATGCTTCCTAATCAATGGATCCTTCTTCTTTGCTTCTTCATATTCCTCCTGCGTCAATACCAAATAGCCACTCTTTTTCTCAATTACATGATCCCACTTCCTTTGGACTTTGGTCGCATCACGCTTGTACCCTTTGCTGCCCAAGGAGTTGGCTGATCTTCATTGGCTTGAAATGTTGTCTCATCGTGGAAGAGGATCACTGTCTTGTCTATGACTTCTGGTGGAGGTGTGTGCAGGCAAAGCCACTTTTGCCTCGTCCCAAGGAAACCATTCTCCGCAAGAATTTCTTTCGATATTCCACAACATCGTCACGTTCATGACCATTGACGAATGTTCCCTTCTTCTTTGTTACCACCTCGAATCCCAACTCATGCATCCACTTTCTTGCCGTCTCCACTGAAATCTTTCTGGGAAAACCAGGCTCAAGTGTCTCGTTTGAGAGGAGATCTTCATTCACCCATTAACTTTGGTATCATCAGGTTTGGCTACCCCTTGACATTGGCATTCTCCCTGATGAATCTGGTGGCCTTCTTGTTGAGGTCTTCATTTGGCCACAGTATACCAGATCTCTGGTACTTGCCTTGCTTGCTCTCTGGGATCTCGCCATTATTCTCAAAGAACTGAGACCTCCACTCATGCACTGCCTTGTCTGACCTGCCTATCATCATGGCTGCAAGCTCTGCAGCCTTTGTGTCTCCTAGGTTGAGCTGCTGTGTGAGCTGAAAGCACAAGAAAAGACCGACAGAAACGTTTTCGTCCTTGTCAAGGTGTGAAATCAATAATGTGATCAACTTTATGCTTGAGTCTAGATCTAAAGTGGGATAGACAGCTTCATCATCGGTTTCTGCAGCATCCTCTGTCATCACTAGAAGTCCAGCTAAGGCTTATCGTACTCCACGTTGGTACCACTGCGTTTACTTCGCCCCTCAATTTCAGCCGCACTGGAGGTCTCCTCGCCCAATTCTCGCCTTCTTTTCTTCTCCCTCGCCTTCTCTAGGCTCAGCTCCAGCTGTCTCTTCCTCGCAGACTTCGGTGGCATCGCTTCAGAGACAGAAAAACAGTAACAAACTCGGCAAGCACTATTTTCACGGCAAGCACGTGGCTGTCTACATATGACGTCACTTACCGGTAAATTATTTTATTTTGTGATGTCATAAGCCACCAAAATCAACGGATATCATCAAAACTAGCCTTCTGAGCAAGTCTTGAACATAAAAAAATTTGAACGGATAGAGAGTTTGAGTGCAATAGTATGGTAAAAAATTAAATGTATACATAATTCCAATCAAGTTACGTTAAATAATGTTTTTGGAAGCTGTGTGTCGAGTGGGAGAGAACTAACACTAGCTGGCACATCAGTGTTCATTATGTGAAAATTTTCACGCATATGGAGTTTATCATCATCATTCCACAATTGCAACATTCTGCGACATTCTGCTACATTACCATCCTGGGTATCAATTTTCGTTTTGCACGAGGTACCAATCTCGATAATGTCTCCAATGTCGTCTATATTCTCTATTTGACAATCCACACCTATTGACTAAGTACCTTGTATTGTTGTATATTGACATCTTTGAGTTGGTAACATTTGCTTTTAAGTGAAGAACCCATGTCCTTTTCCCATGCAACCAGTGTGCAACCTGCTGAACAATCTCCAACCAGGCAATCTTTTTTTAGCAATTCCTTCCCTAACTGCACTTCGATATGTCTCCAGCCGCTCTTTGCTAGCTGGCAGTTGAGCAATGTGCGTCTCCATTAGTAGCTCAGCTAGCTCCTCTAGGTCATCATCGTGTTCTGTGGAGGGGAGGGGTGCACGTGAGAGGGTGTCTGCAGTGTTGAGGTTTCTTCCGGGAACATGGAGAATAGTGTAGGTGAAGCGGTCCATGCGGAGTCGAAACCGGAGGACTCGTGGTGGCAAGCTGTCAAGCTGCTTGGTTCCGAGGAGAGGGATAAGAGGCTTATGGTCAGTCTCAATTGTGATGGACTTGCCCAGGATATAGTCGGAGAATTTCTCACAGGCCCAGGTGATTGCAAGTGCCTCTTTCTCTGTTTGTGCATATCCCCGGTCTGTGTCTGTCATAGAACGGGATGCATATGCAACTGGTCTCCAACTCGACTCCGTTTCCTGCATGAGTACTGCTCCCAGGCCGTAGGAGGATGCGTCGGCTGATACCTTGGTTGGTGCCTCGGGTCGTACAGTGCTAGGGTGGTAGGCTTGGACAGCTCCTCCTTCACAAGTGAGACCGCTTCACTCTGGCTAGGCCCCCAGACCCATGTAGAGTTCTTGCCAAGGAGTTCTCTCAGTGGCTGCATGAGCTGTGCTAGATTGGGTGTAAACTTTCCGAGCTGGTTCACCATACCCATGAAGCGTCGTAGTTCTGAAACGGTCGTTGGTGGCTTCATTTCATGGATGGCTTGCGTCTTTTCCGGGTCAGCCCGGATTCCAGTCTGATCAATCACATGACCAAGAAACTTGACCACTGTGGTACCAAATACACACTTCTGTGCGTTGAGGGTTACTCTGGCACTCAATTCGCTGGAGCACGGCGAGGAGTCGGGCATCGTGTTGTGCTCTATCGCTTCCAAACACCAAGACGTCATCCATCTGGCACACTACGCCATCAAGTCCAGTCAGGATCTTGCTCATTTGTTTCTGAAAGTGTTCCGGTGCACTTGAGATGCCAAATGGCAGTTTGTTAAAACAATACCGCCCAGATGGTGTAATGAATGTGGTCAGCAAGCATGATGCTGGGGAGAGGGGAATTTGCCAGAAACCACTGTTCGCGTCCAGTTTGCTGAACAGTTTGGCTCCAACCAGCTGAGCCAGGGTGTCATCCACTTTAGGGAGGATGTGGACTTCTCGCAGGACACTCTGGTTTAGTGGTTTCAAGTCCACACAAATTCGCACAGCACCAGACTTTTTCGGGGCCACCACCATGCCAGCACACCAGGGAGTGGGGACGTCTACTTTTGAGATCACTCCCATCGTTTCCATTTGCTCCAGCTCATCCATGACCTTCCCCCTCAGTGGCAGTGGCACCTGGTGTGGCGTGAAGAGTGAGAGCGGTGTAGCATCCGCTTTCAGTTTGATTTCGTACTCCTCTCCTAGGTTACCCAGTCCTTGGAAAACCTTTGGGAATTGCTTGCGGATGCAGGGTGCTGTGAGTGGGGTCGTGTCAGCTGTTTCATCAAGTCTCGCTGCAAGGTTGAGGGCCTGGATTGCAGGGAGTCCCAGCAAGTTGGACTTCAATTCAGCCACCACGAACAGCTGCTGCTTGGTTGACCTTTCTCTGTGTGAGAGGTCAATTTCACACTGACCCAAGACTTGCAATGGCTTCCTGGCGGGGCCACAAAGAACCTTACTGGGGGTGCTAAGTGGTGGTGCGTCTGGCAGTTGCTGATAACTGGTGTGCGAAATAGCTGTCACTTCCGCACCAGTGTCCAGCTTGAACGTGACCATCTGTTTGCCCACTTTGATGTCAGTGAACCAGGCCGCTTCCTGGGAGGATGAAGTTGCCGTGTCGAGACGCCGTGTCAAGACCAGATGTCTCGGGAGAAAGGGCGGATACGTTTTTCGCGAAACACTGTGTGCTGTAGTGGCCTTTCTTTCGGCACTTGTGGCAGGCGTCGTTTGCGGGGCACTTGTCGCAGGCGTGCTGCTCTTTTCCGCAGCGTGTACATTGCTTGGCAGTCGGTTTCTGTCGCCCTTTCCCTGTGCCGGCATTGAAACTGCGGTTTCCGCGGTGCTGCTGGTCGCGTCGATGATCGTGAATCCTCCTGCGACTGCCATAGGAGTGGACTGCCTCGAGACTGGGGGTGTCAGTTCCGCTGGGTATGTTTTGCTGTTCATGTACAGCTTCCTGCTGACATATGGTCTTCTTTGCTTTCTCCAACATCAGGTCTGGGTCCAGTTGTAGGCGCTTCGAGAGTGACGTCTCTCGAATTCCAACGACAAGCCTATTGCGGATCATCTCGGCTTCCAGTGCGCCGTAGTTACAGTTGGCTGCAAGGGTATATAGAGCCATAATGTACTGCTCTGAGGTCTCGCCGGGGAGCTGATTTTGACGATTAAACCGTGCCCTCTCAAAAATCACGTTGCGGCGGACCTGAAAGAATGCGTCGAATTTCTCCATGACAGTGGAATAGACCCGACGCTCTTCTTCCGTGGCATTAGTGGAGGTCAACACCGACTCTGCCTCCTCGCCCAGACAATATAGCAAGGTGCTGATCTGTTTCGCGGCGGCTTGCTCGCCGAGGCCTGACGCGACTCGGAATTGCTCGAAACGTCTGCGCCATCGCGGCCAGTCGTCGGGCGTCTTGAAATTGAACGGCAGTGGGGGTTGGAGTTGGATGGTTGCCATTGCGAAGGCTAGCGTACGATCACTGCTGCCACCATGTAGGATTATGATCAATGAACACGACTCGACTCAACTGACAATACAGGAAGTGCAGTTCTTACTTATACATGCGCACTAAATATAGATGAGATGATTACAACAGGTATGCAATCTAAAGATAGTTCAGTCTAATAGTCCAGTTATGCCACAGGGCGCTTATCGTATGTGTTTGACTCCATTTGCTTTGCAAACTGATACAAACTGTGGCCCATTGTCTGGCACCAGTTGTTGTGGCCCTGTGGGAGCCCATATGCAGCAAAAATATGGCGTAGGACAGTAATGTTGCTGTCACTGGAGGTTGAACTCATCTCATACACTTCTGGAGCTATGTACGGGAGCCAGATTTGGGAGAAAAAAAAGTCAATTTTATACCAGATTTGGTTCCTTTCTCCTCCTGGTTTCCAACAATGTATAGGTACAGCCTTTTGCAGTAATCTACCCAATTTGGATGATTTCTACAATTTTTAGCCCTATATAGTAGTGGTTTTTGCAGTAATCTACCCAATTTGGATGATTTCTGCAATTTTTAGCCCTATATAGTAGTGATTTTTGCAGTAATCTACCCAATTTGGATGATTTCTACAATTTTTAGCCCTATATAGTAGTGATGTTTGCAGTAATCTACCCAATTTGGATGATTTCCTTTCTGAATGGTTCCAGATCTGGTAGATATCTTTCTGCCAGATCTGGTTCCTTTCTTTTAAAGTACCTGATCTGGTAGATATCTTTCTACCAGATCTGGTTCCTTTCTTTATCTACCAGATCTGGTAGATATCTTTCTACCAGATCTGGTTCCTTTCTTTATCTACCAGATCTGGTAGATATCTTTCTACCAGATCTGGTTCCTTTCTTAAAGTACCTGATCTGGTAGATATCTTTCTGCCAGATCTGGTTCCTTTCTTAAAGTACCTGATCTGGTAGATATCTTTCTACCAGATCTGGTTCCTTTCTTTATCTACCAGATCTGGTAGATATCTTTCTACCAGATGTGGTTCCTTTCTGAGCCTCACACGGTGCAGTATTTAAAGATGAACGTCGCACTGAACTCCTCAAATCCAATTCTGGAGATTCAGATGAACACAATGGCTCAGCAGTGACACAACTGTATGAGAGCTATGGGCTGGATGCTAGCACATATGTAGAGATTCCAGTGGAACCTCCAGAGAGCCCCAATGGCCATGTGCAAAATGGTTCAGAATCGACCAATGTACAGACGCTTGTCCCAACAGATCGTGTCCTGAACCTCACAGAGGATGTGCTCTCACTTGACCTTCCATTAGACACCACACAGCAGAGTCACACTTCCCCGGTGCAGACTAGTACTCCTGCCAGTGAAGATCTTACCATTCCTACACACCTGGCCTCTCATCTGATAAGTTGTGACCAGCAAGAAATCTGCCACTCCGGCAACACCACTAGCTTTGCATCGCCCTAAAAGATGTTGTAAGCCAAGGGACATATATTCCCCTTCTATGTATTAGACACTTCCTAGGGTATAATATTCCCCTTCTATGTATTAGACACTTCCTAGGGTCTCAATTTATAGTATTGTATATCAGCATCGTTTGCTTCTATCTTACAGATCTGTTTAAGAAAGTAACCAGAAAGATATCTACCCTACCAGATCTGATTCCATTGAGATATCAACCAGATCGGGTACTTTAAGAAACGAACCAGATCTGGCAGAAAGATATCTACCAGATCTGGAACCATTCAGAAAGGAACCAGATCTGGTAGAAAGATATCTACCAGATCAGGTACTTTAAGAAAAGAACCAGATCTGGCGGAAAGATATCTACCAGATCAGGTACTTTAAGAAAGGAACCACATCTGGTAGAAAGATATCTACCAGATCTGGTACTTTAAGAAAGAAACCAGATCTGGAACCATTCAGAAAGGAAATCATCCAAATTGGGTAGATTACTGCAAAAATCACTACTATATAGGGCTAAAAATTGTAGAAATCATCCAAATTGGGTAGATTACTGCAAAAGGCTGTACCTATACATTGTTGGAAACCAGGAGGAGAAAGGAACCAAATCTGGTATAAAATTGACTTTTTTTTCTCCCAAATCTGGCTCCCGTACATACCTGATTGGGTAGTGGACTCCTTCAGGAAAGCAGAATACTCCGCTGGATGATGGTGCTCAAGATGGGTGGCAAAGTTAGTTGTGTTCCCAGGGTGACACGACCTTACAGAGACGACAACCAGCTTTCTTCTTGTCAAACGTCTCGCTGTCTCCAGACCTGGTAGCCAGAAAACCAAAATACTTCCATAGCTTGCTGTGTCCTTTTTTGTTTGCTATTGTTCTAACTTCAGTGGCGGACGTTTGAGCTAGTGCTAGCGCCTCATTTCTCGAGTCTTTGTCCATGGCACGCTGCTTTGGCTATATTTAGCACGACCCTGAATAAGGCAAAACTTCTATTTTTAGCTATTTGCAATTGGAGAAATGCGCTTGCGCGTCTCAATAATCGTGATATTGTGATATGTCGATACACAAGCGAGCCATATCGATATAGGTATCAGTAGCTAGACCAATATATTGGAATATCGATATATTGTCCCAGCACTGCTGGGCAGTGCCATCATGTTGTTTTGGTTTTAACCAGTGCCATAAATAACCTGCAAAGGTGTTTTCTTGTGCTTTGCTCGAGTTGTATGTCCCATAGTAGATTCAAGGGAAGGTAAATGTATTTTTGAACACGTACTTTGATGAAATCTTTTGGCTCTGTGTGATTTTACATAACAATACTGCAAGTAGAGACACACAATTATGTATTATAATTGCATCTTCATATATTGCATGCCTAGGTATGTACATGTTCCCACCGGTTTGAATCATGTGTACTTTTGTGTAACCTACAAAACATAACATCAATCACTTTGCAATTTGTTTGCCATCACTCATGTATTACTGGGTACTTGGCATTATTACAGTGCTGAAGGAGAAGAATTTATCGTCAATGTAGTGAAGATTTACTCCAGGCTCAGTAGCAATAAACCTAATACTGGGTGCGCAATCAAGTATTCTTTGCAATTCTGCTTTACTATAGTGTGAGGGTGGTTGCAATGGTAGTCCAAGCACTTGTACACCTCTTATCTCTAGTGATAAATATGGGACATGGCTGCTGCCTGGTCTCTGTACTGCTAGAGCTAGAGGAAAGATGAGGGCAATGTGGTATTTCCTCTACATTGTGTTTAACCAGAGCAATAGTTACTCACTTTAACTGATTAACCACTGAATTATATCTTTTAGGCATCAGTTTTAGCCTATACATATCTTCAACGTGCTGTGTTTTGACTTCTGCCTGGACCTAATGCCTGAAACTCAAGCCAAGGGTACTTTCAATCATTCTGTGCTGACTCATGGCCCTAACCACACATTACCGAACTTTCAATAGTCAGGCACTCGACCAGCAAGTGCCCATCCAGACTGAAAACTGCCTAGAAATGCCATGCTCCTACAAGGTGAGAGGTGCACTTTGTAAGCTTGTTTGTGCAAAGGAGGAGAGAAATGGCCCACCCAATGCCGTCCAAGGTCTTTCTACAGACAAGCCCACAGCTGCCATGTGTTGTCACCCGGAGTACCCACCTCCCACTGTCCCCATCTTTCCTGCTTGCGAAGCGAGCAGAGCCATCTCCAATATGCATTGCACAGTGCTGACATAAGCAAAAGCGCCCCTTTTACGTAGGTATTACTGAGTTAATATTTGCACTGAAGTGGTTCCTTTTTCTCAAATCTACCCCATGAATGGCAATAATACCTTTTTGAATCTTATTGCTGGAAATGACTTAAGTTGATCTTTTTTTTTTGTAATCTTAATGCAGTCGGTTAGTTAGTGTGGATTAGTGTCAATATCTCTCCATAAAGTTCTCTCATGGCAAGTGAAAGATGACATTTTTTTAATGAAAACAGCAACGCAGCTATGTTTGTGTGATTTGTCATTTTCAATGTGGGTGATTGGGACTAATTTGATGCTAGAGCACATGATGACGTCATTTTCATTGCGGAGGGAGGAGGAAGAGCGTGTAACTGCCAAGATTTGAAACAGACAAAATCTCCCGTGCACACTAAAAATAGAACACACCTTTCCACAAGTTTGCAATTCCACGATCTACGGCTTTACAACGCACCATTACCCTCGTAATCAACGAGATGTGAGCGCTCGAAGCTTACCTGCCAGGTTCTAGCTACACAGGAACAGTTCTTGGTCCTTCCTGACGCGACGAACTTTGTTTTACGATGCTAACCACACCTGACAGTCGAAGAAGGCCACGTAGCCTTTCGGTCAAACTCTTGAGCTTCTCTTTGGGTAACACACGGTCCTTATCCGACCCATAAGCCCCTAACTTGACTGTTTTGTAGCTACTTTTACTCACACTTTCACCCGCACACTAGACAACTTGACCGGATGTGCTATTTATAGTACATGTGAAAGATTCTGCTTTCACCATGGCCAGAATAGGAAGATACATGCTCTTCCTCCACGGCTCCACAATATAAATGACGTCATCATGTGCTCTTGTTTGATGTTATGCATGTGCTGTACGGGTCCATTGTATTTCTGTCTTATCATGTACTTTGCATTTCCCTTTTTCTCTCTTTTATATTCAGAGACTCTCCTTACCAGTTTCTCCACGTCGTCCATCGGCAGGTGATGCCACCTCTCCCAGTAAAACCAAGCCGCAGATACATGTACTGGAGGCACTTCAAAGGCCACCTTTAGTTCCAAAGTAAGCTGATGCTACTTGTTGACCTGTAACCATATGTGGCAGTCCCGGATAGAAACTGAATATAATTTTGTCACGTATTACGAGTTCATCGCTGTGTTTGAAGCTATGATGTGCTTGCAATATGGGATGGAATGATATTTGATGTCTGTCTTGGATTGCAACAGGTGCTAATCGTGTATGCTTTATCTTCTTGCTATGCTGATTGAACTTGTATGTTCATAGTTTAGCTAGAATTAAAATTGACATGTACGGTTTGTTGATTGTTCATGCACATACATTGTGAAGTTGTAGTTTCTTTGTTAGCTGTTGATTGTATGCAAGTTTTCAACTTTTTTAAGCCAACATGTACGTATGTATGTGTAGTTACAGTGGAACCTCTCTAAAGAAGACACTGTTGGGACCACGTTGCATGTGCGTTATAGGAGGTGTTTGTAGTTGACAAGCTTCTGGCAGATTTCTGGTAAGCATGGCAATGTGTAGTTAGGCTGTTGAACACAACCAGAACTTTTCTTGCTGAAAAAGGCTGACCAGAGGTAAGAGTATGAGTAACAGTGCTAATACAAGTACATATGCTTACTCATATGTATACACTTTCAAATGTTGGCTAAAAAAGTTGAGTACTCTGCATCTAATCAACGGCTAACTCCAACCTTGGATGCAATGATAATGTGTATCTTAATATAAAATGCCCAGTCATTAAATCCAGCAGCAATGGATCTTGTGAATGAGCCAGGTAGTGTATGCCTAATGGAGGCCATTAAGTATTGCAATTCGGATTTACAGTGTCAGGAGTAGTGGAGTGTGTGCTAGCTATTTAGGAGTTAAAGTATTGAAGTTATTAGAGGAACAGTTGAGATTTTTATGTAAGTGTTTGTTATACTCTGCTAGTGTGATGGGTGTCCATTAACCCTTGCTGTCTGGAAGTAGTTATTAATACAGTTTATTAAAGCGGAAGTTGTTCAATATTAGTGTTCTCAATCTGAATACCAAAATAGCAAGTGTTGATAGGTAGCCTTGGGCGGCAACAGTGGCGTGATTTGTGTAACTAGGCTGGAATAGTTTATCTAAGTACCTGACCACCGCTGACTAAGCAATTTTCTACTTGTACTTACAGCCTTGACAAATTGAGCCAATCTTCAAGTTATTTGAAGGTAACACTTCCATCGTGAGTGAAAACTGGAGGCGTTTGCTTCTCTGTTTGAGAGAAAGCTTCGTGTTTGGCAGCCCTTGTCAAAATCCATGATCACTCACGAGCTAATAACATCCCTTCCTGGCCTTCCTGAATAGTGATGTAAGTGGAAAGGTGTGGCCTAGACTTATTAGTACCAAAAGTCTTGCTTAGCTTCTTAGCTTTGCGTGGTAAGCGCGACTTGGCTACTTTGTCGCATAAATGCGACAGCCGCACTTAGCACATGCACGTGCGCGTTGCAAATATGTGACAACCACAGTTCAAGGGTTAAGCAGGATTTCACCGTACTTCTAGTAGACACTACTAAAAATTTTACTTGCTTTTTATATTAGAGATGGCATTGGACATTTTGCAAGTATTCCACATTTCTTGAAGATCATGGATGCATGCAAGGCAGCCTACACCAACTACCAGGTATGTAGTTAGCTGTGGTGTATGTACTTCTTTCATTAATGTACATTATCCATTTATGCAGGTATCTTTGGCTGCTGTCGGTGAGGATAAGTTCTCCAAGTTACTACACACTTGCCATAACACACTTGCTGCACTGCTAGAGGTAAATTTATAGTGTTTGCATCAAAAGCTGTAGAAAACCTAATGAGAAACTAATACATTAGTACGACTCTCCTATCTGATGTCCCTATTGAGCTGTATGTGACTGTCCTGTGTAGAAACCTTCATTTTGATTGCATTGCCACATTCAAATTACTATATTACTGAATTCCTAGAATTAGATGTTCATGTGTCTATGAAGTGAATGTGAGCCCCACTCTTAATGGAAGCTCAGCAATAGAGGACTTTGAATGCAGTGATGCAATCAACAATGCACAATCTTGTGGTAAATGCTTGCAGACAGTGAGCAGATAGCATTTTGGTAACCTCTGGAGGGCAATCTGTTGATGGACAATGAAATGATACCATGGAATTGGAATGCACATTGATATAAGTAGCTGAACTGACTCATTTGCTACCCATTTCCGTGTTGTTTCTCTCTGTCATGTCGATGCTGTTCAGCTTCAAGTGTAATAGTCAGGCTACTGCAACTGTTGCGTAGCATGCAAAGGGAGTTTTCTTCAAGTACAGTAGGGAGTGACTTATCTATCCAAAGTTCACTTATTCATACTTCACTTACCTGGATCTTGATCTGCCAAAATAGTGAGATATTTGCTATGGGCTTTCTACAGAACTTATGAACCTTGTAGATTCCTCAAAAGGAGATATGGACAAAGACAATTACATTCTGTGATTATGTGCAGTTAGTCTTGTATTAATTTTAACTTGTGCTCCTGTTGGAACCAGGTTGCTCTAGCCAATGATGTCGGTAAGAATGTTGAGGAGCTCCTTAGCTACCTTGCAATCACAGTGAAGGTGGACTTCTCTGGGTCTCTGCTCTGCGTGCAACAAGTAAGGCACACCATGCATGTGTTGAGTAAGTAGGTACTATATTTCTTGATCAGATGCCATGACTACTGTTTTGCATTTTGTGTAGCCACTATTCAAGAACGGTGTCTATTTAAGGGGTAGATTCTTTTGGAATACCTGTGGATATCAATGCACTGGCTAGCTATCTGTGGAACTATATACCTGATGTTACGGAACTGGCCAAGATGTCTTTTTGGCCAATACCAGGCCTCACCAAGTTCACTACATGGAGTGAACGAGAGATGGAGACTACATGATGTGCTACTTGACACCTAAATATTGTTATACTGTGATGAATTTCTTCCATTATGCAGCTCCTAAATGCCCTGTTTGGTATGAATGCTGCAGCCCAACACACTCACCTCTACTCCCCATATATTTCATCTCTACCATATGACATCATTACACCACCAAGGTAATGAAGAGCCTCTTTTAAAACTTAGGTGCACTTATTGAATGTGTATCATGGAGTATGGTTACCATACTTTATGTGTACTCCATATCAAGGAATAGCCTGAGAAAATGGCTTCTGCATTGAATGTGTACAAAATGATCTGTGCGAAAGTCTGCTCTACATGTTGTCATAGACTGTTATGAGCCTTGAGTGTTTCGTGTGTAACAGGACTGAATATTGCAAAAGGACCTGACCAGTTGGTCACTAAATGGGCAATAATACATTCTTTCTTTAGCCAGGCTTCTATAATAGTTGCTGAAACTATTATAATGCAAAGAAGAAGTGAGTACTGCTGGGTGTTGCACTCACCACATAGCTTTTTCAAAGAATTCTCAAGTGCACTTCCAGATGATCCAAGTGTTATTAACAGAGCCAAGCAAATGATGTCAATCAAGTTGTCAAGTGTAAAGCTAAATATGTTTTATTGGCTTCTTGATTCAATTCGAGCTAGCACTATGGCTGTATTTAGTCACTGCCATATTTAGCTTTACAGCAGTGATGATTTTGTCCTTCAAAATTAAAGAATGCAACCAATAAAGAACTGTAAGTTTGTTAGCTGAACAAGGCAAATCACTTCTTTGTGCAGCTCACATGTAGCTACATGTGAGTACTCAGATCAGATTCAAGTGTTGCTGCTCTGTGTTAGTGCCGGGAAGTCTGCTATTGTGTGCCATATGCTTTGGTAGAGTGCTGTATGAATGCTGCTTTTGTTGGTTATGACATGCTGCATGTAATCTTGAATTCATTCAATACATTGGAAATACAATTGTGGTGGGCTAATAGGGGTGAGCCCGAGTGAGCCCCAAACTTGTGGTGAAAATGGAAAATTGTGTATACAGTGCTTTTCCGGTCCTCAATTATCCTGCCCCTTGGATTATCCGATCATCTGAACCCCAGTCTCATAGTTTCTAATTAATGCACATCATGCACATGCATGATTCTAGGCACAAAGGTTAGCTCTGTGAGTACGTCCAAGAAGAGAAAAGGCGTTTTTTTCCCATGTAACAGAGAGTTTGTGACCCACGTGAAGGTAGATGAATTTAGTAGAAATTGGAATTTTAGCTCTAACAGCAACACCATGGAGGTCAATATACTATCGTTGGAACCAATGATAGCTATTACGGCCAAACTATAATTGATGATTCACATATGTGACCTTTTCACTTATCTGGCCTGGCCCCATCTGAGTCGGATAAGTGAGGTTCAACTGTATATGGGAGAAGCTAAGTTCACTGCGATCCATGTTGCGGTTGCGTCATCTTATTAAATATTCATAAGCAATCGGTCGCGCACTTGTTAAATATTTATAGTCCGTTGTGCTTTGTGCTACTGTGGATTAAATACATTAGACCGAATAGTGTGCTTGTCGTCTGTTGTGGCTTGTTGGCTAAATGGTTAAGGGTAAGGGTAAGGGTTAGGGTTAGGGCTTGGGCCAGGGAATGCACTAGCTGTATTTACTCTGGTCTTACAAGTGTGGTGAACACCTTTGTCTTCGGTGGTTCGGTAGTGTGCGACGGATTACTTATGAATATTCAATAGGTGACATAACTGCAACATGGATCGTGGTGAACTTAGCCTCTCCCAACTGTATATACTGTAATCTCTCGAAAGTACGCCCATGGGCGATGAACTTAAGTGGCTCCTCAAAGAGGGGGGTGGGTGTATTTGCGAGAGTTGTGATATTTCTCTTGAAAATATGCCCACCTCACATGCAGTTTGTCTAGCCCTAGTTATGTATGCATGCAATAATTCTGCAATGCTTCTTTTATAATGCACTTGCTTATGCAATAACAGCAAATGGTGCCTGCCTTCATTTATTAGTCCCTCCTCTTGCAATGTACTGCTTCTTTGGTGCTTCTTGCTTAACATAACCGCATGTACTACAGCACAAATAGGTGGGTGTACTTTACAGAGAAAAGCACCCTTTGTAACAACTTCATTCAAAAATGGGGGTGGGCTTGCATGTATTTTTGAGGGTGGGCCTATTTTCGAGAGATTACTGTATATGTATATACCCTAAGTGCATATTTCGAGTATACATTTATGTGTAATGGATAAACCACATTAGGCAGGGGTTTATGGTCCATAAACTACCTAAGCCCGAGGGTTGTTTATGGCCATAAATCCCTGCCTACTGTGGTTTATCTGTTATAATATTCTCCACTCTGATTGGTTCTTTGGAATCGTAGCAACAGCAAACTTAGCAACCGACTATAGTCAGCGACAGCGAGTAGACAAGCAATGGCTTTGTGTTCACCAAGTTGTCCTGGTCTACCAGGGTGGACAGAGTGCTGCAAACAAAACAGTCGCTTCGTGTCCATCGTAACCAATGAAGAAGCCAAGAAACTGTCAGCCGGTTACACACCAAAAAAACACCAAGAAGACAAACAAATGGGCAATCGATAACTACGCGGAGTGGCGCAAGTGGCGTAATGAGAACCGTCCCCAAGGCCCAGCCTCTTCCTGTATTGAGCTTCTGTCATCGGGAGATGCCCGCTTCTTCAACAAGTGGCTTTCGCGCTATGTGGTGGAGACTCGAGGTGAAAAGGGACTTGTCTATCCATCAACTACAATACACATTTTGTTAGGTGGTTGCAGCGCCATATGCTATCACTCAACCCTGCTGCTGCCAGGTTTCTTGATAAGAAGAACCACACATCACTTTTACCTTGTTAACCCTCGGCGCAGCGAGGGTTACAGTACTTCGTTTGTCTGTGTGTCTGTCTGTGTGTCTGTGTGTTACAACTAGCTTGGCTTACCAGGCGGCTAAATCTCTGAAGTTTGAACACAGATAGGCTTTAAACTGAATGAGGATGTGTTTAAATTGAGCCGATTTCGCCAAGAACGTTTCGTTCAAGAGTTATGCTGCAGTTCATTTGCCACGGCGACTGCTAGTCGGCCATATTCTGGTCTGGGAACAAGTTCACGCGCCCTGGGCTGGGTGGGGTCTGGGCACGAGACTAGTCAACTTTGACCTTCTAACTTGACAATATTGATTGAAACCGGCTTATAAGTCGGAGCTGTGAGTATCCAGTGGTAGAATCGGACCGTTTGAAATTGCTAGTCCGCTACGATGTATAGCGAGCAGCGAATGGCAATTAGAAATGGCTTACTTGGCAGTGATAAGCTACTGAGATAAACCAATCCAGCCTAGTTACACGCTATGTACACAATTCAAACCACTGACTGCCACTGCCCAGGGCTTGCTAGCACGCTTGTTAACTTTGACCCGACTTGACAATGCTGATTATGAGCAATTTATACCATTGAGCTGTTTTGTCACTGCTCTGTTGACTTCAGAGATAGCCTGTGATTGTTGTTATAATATGCAATGATTTAAGACTATAATAAGCCTGGAATGCATAAATAGAACTTACCATGAACAAAATTTGTTAAACCTCATCAGATGCAGAGGAGGTTGGACACACACATGCTCTGATATAACTTGCGCAGTTACGTACATGTACTGCCCTAATTACATTCTCCATTGCATTCCAGCTTACAATTAGCTGCTGAAATGAACTAGCTCTACATCTATAACCGCTAGCCCCATGTCATCCCCAGCATGAATTGCACCCAGTATCTGCGCCGAGGGTTCAGCACTTCAGTGCTTTACATTATTTAAGGTGTGTTTCCAATTGGCACAGCTGAGTACCATGGTGCACTTGAATCAGTAGGAGCTTCTTGCAGTGGATGGTCTTTCTGTATTGCCTCCCAAAGTAGCTTCTTAGGATATTGATGTTGTTTCTTAAGGTAGAGATCTAAAAGCAAGACATGGCAGCGTTCTCCAGCATCTGAGCAAGCATAGATAGGCACCCGTTTAGTCTGGAGGTGCAACTTTTGATAAGTTCCAGGACGGTTCTTGGAGACATACTCATGGTAGATGTACCCATTGGGCTCAAATGTACGCTCTGGGCTCAAATGTACGCTCTGGGCTCAAATGTACGCTCTGGGCTCAAATGTACGCTCTGGGCTCAAATGTACACTCTGGGCTCAAATGTACGCTCTGGGCTCAAATGTACGCTCTGGGCTCAAATGTAGACTCTGGGCTCAAATGTACGCTCTAGCTGGGTTATCTTCAATCCTCAACGTTCAACACCTCCCCACAAGCAAAAGTTTTTCCTGTTGTAGTAGACCTTTGTTCCAAGTTCCCCACTCTCCCACAACTGAACCTGCTCTTGCTTAGTGATGACCTCTGCATGCTTCACTTGCTGTCCAGCACCATCCTCATGCAAGCAACGGAGAAGATTGTCCAAATTTCCATGCAGTTCTTTGAACAACGGAGAGAGCAGGGATAAAAGGGCGCAAAATGAACCCCAGTCTGCGGGCCACAGCTGCAACATAACTTTATCAAGCTGATGTGCCAGAGAAGCTTATTCGGGAGCGGACTGGTCATTGGTCACGGAAGGCTTTGCGGGTGTATGAGCGCACCACCACTCACCAACAGCAGGCTGTTTCTTCCCTTCTATCCTCCACAAAAAGCCATACTTCTTTCCAGCAATACCTTACAGAGGTCAACCAATCTCGTGTTGATGTCCGGTGTCCTCCAACTACATGTACTCCATGAACTTCTGCTGCACCGTAAACATCATACAACCGCAACCACAGGAGTCAGTGCAACCAGTCAGTGGAGAAGATATGGACCACATTTGTAGTGATCCTCTGGATACTCTTCCCTGAACTGCACTTGAACTCTACGTGTGATTATATGCATCTATGTGTATAATGTGCTATATTTACACTGTAAACTAAATTTTCATGAAACATCATTGTACAACTTCCAGTAGGTTAAATAGCTATGTTTGAAAGGGCATAGGACACACCAATAGCTCAGAGGTGGAGATGCAGAGTAAGCCTATAGTCTGCTGTCCAATGGAAGGATGTCTTGAACCAGAGAAGGGAGTGATTAGTACCTGAGACTCTGAGCAAAGAAAGGTCTATTCCAGCAAATTGAACTATCTGGACAAAACTGAGAAAGGCCAGACTTCAGCAGGTCAACCTCTCTCAAGTTGAAAGAGGGTCTACCCACGAGACTCCTATAGAGGCAAGATGCAAGCAAGACAAAGTCACAGGAGACAAAGGAAAGCAGATTCTACAATCCATCTGTTTGGCAACACAAGCTATTCATACTTATTAAGAACGAACTTCCATTGTCACAGATGGAAATGTTACACGTACAAGGTAATGTATAAAACACCAATGCACCATACAACTTGCCCTACACTGCACGGACAGGACTATAACACAGAACGGATTAGGAAACGGATCGAAAAACGGATCGTGATAACTTCAAATTTGCATCCCTTCAGGTCGTGGGAAGAGCTTTCACGGTCGTAGTTTAACAACAGCACTGGTCACCAGAACGCCCATGCAAGTTTCTCCTCCCGAGCCTCCGTGCGCAGCTAGCTGAGCACTACAGGTAAACAAAATCCGATACGCGGCAAGTTGATCTCGTTCATTGCCAGAAACGCAACGACACGGACTTCGCTCTCTTTGGAAACGTCCGTTACATTTCCGTTACATGTACTTCATGTTTTACTACGGGAGCCTATGGCGGTTCAAACTCTAACTTTAGTAACGAGCTTATCTTGTCCGTAAATGTGTTGTTAACGATATATTCACCTTCTGCTTTCTCTCTACTAGCCACAGATATCTACAGTGCTGGCTCCTGAAGGTCACAGAATTTGCCATTCGTGATAGTATTTCTACCGTATTTTCACACACTGAAGTGTGAAAAAATAGGCATTTCAAATTTTCAGAAATAAAACTATACACTTTTGCAGTTCATTTTTGATTGGTTAACGATATAATTCACTTATTTTTGATGTTCTCTGCCCGACTGGCCGTAAAATTTTTGCAGATTTTGTTCACAGAATTTGCCAAATCGGTACAAAAGCATATACAATTACGGATAATTGCATATACGGTACAACGTAAACTTCCGCGTTTTAATTATTACTCCGTATGCTACGGAAATAACGCCGTGACCGCCGCGCTATTCAAATTTCTGGCAATGCCCAGCCCTATGGCCAGATTTGCCGTGGCGGTCAGGAAACGAGGTTAGGCCTAGTCAAGAAGGTCAGTCCAGTGATACTAAGCACTCCACCGTGCATAACTTCACGATAGCCTATACAGGAAAAAATCGTACATGCATAGAAACATAACTTCACAATAGCCTACAGGCAAAACCACACAAAACAACTTCAAAATATAGCCTACAGGTAAAAACAAAAACTCAAAGCATGCCACTTCAGTGATAGGTCCCATGGGTCCCTATTCTCAGCATCACTCGCATGACTGCAGGCCTTTGTCACCAGCGGTTTGTCCATGAAGTAACGTTCGCTCCACCCGCAGCAAAAAATAATCTTGCTAGCCACGTGCAAAGTTGGTCTAGATTCCGTTCCAATCCCTGAATTTGTAGTTTATCACGATCCGTTTTTCGATCCGTTTCCTAATCCGTTCCGTGTTTTAGTCCTGTCCACACTGCACTGCATTTCCATGGTTCACACCCAGTCAATTGGTGTGCAAGTATTGTGAGCATTCCTACCTTCTTTTTGGGGACCATCCCAGTGTTGTGTCATGTTTACACTGAACTTACAATCATCATGTTTACATAAGTACAACTAGTCCTTGACCTCAGAGTCAGCTGATAGTTGGCTAGTGCTGACTGGCATATTTGGTGGCTGGCTGGCTGTGAGAGTGCCTCTACAGTGTGTACGATTAAAGATTGCTTAGGATATACATGGAGTCCAGCAGTTAACTCGATTGAAGGAGCACACCTGCTGTATTCAAAAGGTACACACAATACTGTAGCCGTTTATGCATGGGAGAGGCACACTATAGCTCATGGCTTTATGATATGGATGAGGTTCTTAGGATTTTAGAAATGAATGTAGGGCCTGATGAATGTAGGGCCTGATGAATGTAGGACCTGATGAATGTAGGGCCTGATGAATGTAGGACCTGATGAATGTAGGACCTGATGATAGTGTGGTTTCATGAAAGTAGTCTTCCAAAAGTCATGAGATCTACCATATGTCTTTCTACAGTCATCTCAACATATAATGGCTCAGTCCACACTTATTGTTGTGGCAGTGCTGCTCATTAACATCCTCTCCTACTGCTCTGCTGAGAATGTGTACTGTGTCATACCCACTGCCACTTCATGCTCATTCTGCCCTCACAATTCAAGCAACTGCACCACACTCTCTGAGTATGCACGTGAACCTGAATTGTATTTTACCTCCAACACCACTATGGTATTCTTGCCAGGTGACCATGTACTGGATACAAATATCACAGTTGTCAGTATAGACAGGCTAACCATGATTGGAGATGTTTCCTCTGGCAAGATGCATGTAGCAACAGTTGTTTGCAGTGAACCAGTTGGCTTCAGCTTCATGGGTATGGTAGACTTAAAAATATACTCCTTAGCTTTTACCTCCTGTAGCAGGGATTTTGGTGATCCTTCCACTAGCAAATATGCAATGCATATTAACTTGATAGAATATGCCGAACTAGTTAACTGTTCCTTCCATGACAACCTTGGCACTGCACTTGTAGTGAATAACACCAACATTACTCTAGTGGGGAGCAGTGTGTTTACACACAACCGCTGTACTGGGTTTAACTCCTGTGTAGGAGGAGGTGGCATTGCTGCTGTCAGTAGTAACCTAACATTCATTGGAAATACAACCTTCCTTGAAAATAATGCAACATTTGGAAATAATGCAACATTTGGAGCTGCAGGAATCTACATGATCAACTGTACTCTGACTTCCACCGGAAACATTCATTTTGTCAACAACTTCAACACAGGTGACTTTGACAATACTGCTGGAGCAATTTGGGCATCAGCAAGCTCACTACACTTTTCTGGAACCAACAACTTCATCAACAACTCAGTAGGCAATGACAATGGTATTGCTGGTGCAATTGCTGCAACCAATTCCTCCCTGAGTTTTACTGGAAATAATAACTTTAATTTTAATTCAGGGGGTGATGGAGGTGCAATCTATGTAGAATGTGATACTATACTTAGCTTTTCTGGAGCCAACAACTTCACTGGCAACTCAGCAGAAGGTGGTTTTGCTGGTGCAATCACTACAACTAAAAGCAAATCATTGAGTTTCACTGGAACTAATACTTTTAGCTATAATTCAGGACTCTATTGTGGTGCCATTTTCACACTACCACCAGGTAGTCAACTGTTTTGTGGTGTAGTTGACACGTATCCTGCACTTAGCTTCACTGGAACCAACAATTTCAGCAACAACTCTGCATTTGCCTTTGGTGGTGCAATCTGCACATTTGACAATACAATACCGAACTTGACATTAAATGGAACTAGTAATTTTGAAAACAATTTTGCAGTGGGATGTGGAGCCATCTGTGCATTTGATACCACACTGGTGCTCAATGGAACAATTACATTTATCAACAATGGAGCTAACAGTAGCTATGGAGAAGGTGCTGGAGGTGGAGTGTATCTAGACAATTCAACATTTTCTATTTTGCCTAACACAACTGTGTATTGGGAGAACAATCATGCACCTCTTGGAGGAGCCATCTGGATCAATGACAAACCCTTCATTTACTGTACTCAGCTTAAAGTCACAGAAGAATGCTTCTTTCAACCCCTCTTTGACCAGAATCTGACTGATGGTATCAATGTCAAATTTGTTTTTAAGGACAACTCTGCTGATATTGCTGGAAGTGTGTTATATGGTGGTGCAATAGATAACTGTAAACTCAATGGCCTGGACTCACCGTATAGCTCTGGTGAAGTGTTTGACATGCTAGTCCACATTGAAGGTGACAACACAACTTCAAGCATTTCCTCAGACCCATTCCACATATGCCATTGTGAACACAACCATCTGAACTGCAGTAAGTCACAAATTCCATACACAGTGTATCCTGGTGAAACATTTAATGTATCAGTGGCTGCAGTTGGACAGAGAAATGGGACAGTTCCTGCACCGATCAGAAGTGCTATAGACAGTGGTAACCTTCTAGGTTCCCAGTATCTCCAACAAGCAAACAACACCTGCACCACACTCAACTATACTATATTTTCACTGGATGGATCATCCCTAGAATTGTATGCAGACGGTCCATGTTCAACATTTAGTGATACCCTGAAGTTTGACTTGTATATTAATGAAACTTGCCCGTCTGGATTTAACCTTTCTGAGTTATTACGTTCTTGTATCTGCGATCAAAGACTTGAAAAGCATACCAACCTCTGCAATATAACAAATGGAGTAGGAAGGATAACACGACTTTCAGATCAACACTTTTGGGTTGGGTATGACCAATGGGATGGGCTAATTCTCCACCCACACTGCCCCTTTGACTACTGTGTCTCTCATACAGTGGTCTTTCCACTCAACAACACAGACATGCAGTGTGCATACAACAGGTCAGGCCTCTTGTGTGGAGCTTGTAAGAAAGGTTACAGTCTGGTACTAGGCACTTCTCGTTGCAAGCAGTGCACTGACAGCCATCTTGCCTTGCTGATTCCTTTTGCAGCGATGGGATTAGCACTCGTCTTTTTTCTCCTTGTCTGCAAACTAACAGTGGCAATAGGAACACTCAGTGGCCTAGTGTTTTATGCCAACATTGTTGGAGTCAATCGTACCATCTTTCTACCAGGTGATTCTACTGATGCTTTATCAGTCTTCATTGCCTGGCTAAACCTTGACTTTGGTGTTGAGACATGTTTCTACAATGGAATGGATGCCTACAGTAAAACATGGCTGCAGTTTGTGTTCCCATTATACATTTGGATGCTGGTAGGACTCATAGTTTTAGTTAGCAATTTCTCACATAGATTTGCTAATCTTCTTGGTAACAATCCAGTTTCGGTCTTGGCAACACTCATTCTCCTTTCATATACCAAGATTCTTCGCACATTGATTGCAGCAATTAATATCACCTACCTAGAATACCCAACATACAACAGGGAAGTGTGGCTGTATGATGCAAACATTGACTATCTTGTTGGTAAACACGTTCCACTATTCCTAGTGGCAGTGTTTGTCTTCCTCTTTCTCTTTCTTCCTTACACTCTCTTGCTTCTGTTTGGTCAGTGGCTGCAGGCCCTGTCACACTTGAGGTTCTTCTCATGGGTCAACAGTGCCAGACTGAAAGCATTCATGGATTCATACCAAGCTCCCTTCAAAGCAAAACATCGCTACTGGCCTGGACTGCTGCTTGTGGTTCGGTTTGTTCTCCTTTTAGTATTTGCCTTGAATCCTCAGCAAGACCCAAGTGTTAATCTGCTAGCAGTTCAAGTGGCAACTGGCCTGCTTATAGTATGGGCCTGGATCAGTGGTGGGGTTTACAGGAACTGGTGTCTAGATGCCCTGGAAGGTTCATTTGCTCTAAACTTGATCATCCTGGTTGGGGCCACCTACCATGTCAATCGCTCAGGAGGAAATCAGCTTGCAGTTGGATATACTTCTGTCTCCATAGCACTCGTAACCTTCGTTTGCATCTTGACCTATCACGTCTTCAAGCGAATGAAGCACACTAAGCTATGTAATAAGGTTCCTAAACTAAACCCGGAGCTGAATTTTAAGCGAACTGGAAATGGTCCACAGGACCCCGTAAATAATCTATTGGAAACGGAAAACTACAACCAACTGCGTGAATCTCTGCTTGAGGATCTGCCAAAAGCTAATTATGGCGCTTTCTGAGCTTCATTACTGCATTCCAGCATATGTACTGGTAACTAATAGTGTTTGCTACTGAGCTTTAATTGCAAATTTTTCTAGTTATTAACAGTTATGATTGTGATGTTTGTTTGGACCGGCAAGAATTGTACTGGAGGAATTTAGCAACAATTAACTTTCCATTGAGTCCTGTCTTTTAATTCACCTGGTTTGTATAGGAGTTGCTTATGAAATTTGAAGTGGATATGGTGCATGGCTTACTTTGACAAGAGAATTTTCAAATGAAAACACATGCATGTACGTAGGGATGAATCTTCAAGCAAGGATTGCTATCATTTGAAAACCATTGATATGTCTTGTGCCATTTTTCTGTGCCCTGTGGTGTTTGTTTCCTAGGTGTACAGAATGTAAACATCCCATGTTTGCTTTATTATATGAAGTGTGTAGTTGTTATGAAGAGGAGATATCAAGGTAATTCCTAAGTGGTAGTTTAGATGACCACTTAGACAAAGGTTGTCGGTGTTGTGTACAGCTGTAATTGTTTATTATGCTGTGTGATATAATGAGTCTGTAGGTTTGCTCATGTTTGATTGAGATTAACAAGGTGAGTGTGTGATTTTAGCTTTTTTTCCCACCCTACCAGTGGTGTGGTACTGAAGAGTAGAAGGGCGGAGCTTTTGTTTTCATTTTGCCTCCAAACTCAATATTCATATGCTTGAAACTTTTTAGCCTCATGATGTCTGCAGCATGTATCCGGCTGAAGATAACAGTAAGGGAGTGCATTTGGGGGAATACCCTCACCTCAGAAGCTGTTACTGTAGTCCCCGGAATCCATATCAAGGCGTACAAACTCTTCAGTGTTGGTGGTAGAGTAGGAGAGGGACTAGCCTGTAGAGGCTGAAGGGGTGGTTCAATGCAGCTATGGCAAATCTCAGTAAGAGGTCCATGAGGAAGCTCACATCTTATCATACCAAAATGTTCTATGGTACCAAACTGTTAGAAAGGGACCAGTTAAACAACAGTGTGCATGTTCTATGGTACCAAACTGTTAGAAAGGGACCAGTTAAACAACAGTGTGCATGTTCTATGGTAAAAGAGTAGTGGGATAGATACGTAGCTGGAGCAAGGCTATAGTTTTACACATGAACAATTTTTACGGTAACCACTACTGTTGAGTGAGTGGTAATTGACATTCTGTCACACTTCCCTGACTCACTTTCCCCGAATGTTGGCTGATTTTATATCCTCCAGTTGTTCATATAGTTATAGTGATTTGGAATGTGGACTGTGTAGGTGGTTGGAAGATCAGCAAGATTGGCACAAGATGTTGGGATAGTGTAAAGTATTCTGGTCATTTCTACACACTAGCAAGTTTTTGTAAATATGCCGCGTATAGACAGTAAGATTTCACTCTGCATGTATTAGCATGTACTTGAGCTCCATCCTAAATACAGCGTCTGGTGTCATGTATTTGGTAGAGCATTGTGTCTACTGCATTGTATGCTGTATTTCACTTGCCTTCATCTTTTGTGACGATGCCCACTGACTTGTAAATTTGACATTGCAATTGCAATTGATCATAGCTCCAGGTGTGCACTCACTATGTTGAACATAGCCTCTCTTCTGCTTAGCTCCTTGTATGTATGTACTCATAGCTGATCTTCCACAGCTCTCCGCCTTCGTCCTCACTGTATGATGCAACGGTGTTGCAGCCACTGTCTCTGATGAAGTCCTGGCTCCAGGCTCCACCTCCATCCCCTCTACTCACACCATCAGAGGAACAAACAGAAAACAAGAAGAGGTCTGCTCTCTAATTATTGTATACTGTGTAGCAATTAGGTATACAGACATGTACATAGCAATTTCTTTTTTTCTTTCTTATAGCAAATTTGGGATACTTTCCAGTAGACGATCTCTTGTTGTCAAACCGGTTAATCCTGTGGTAAGCTTGTATACACTTTGTAATGCATCATATGGATCTACTGTTATATTGAGTTCACACACATGCACGCACACACACACACACACACACACGCACACACACACATGCACGCACACACAACACACACACACACACACACACACACACACACACACGCACACATGCACACACGCATGCACACACGCATGCACACATTCCCACACACTCACACATGCACACACACTCACACATGCACACACACATGCACATACACTTACGCACACACATACATACATACACACATACGTACACACACACACGCACACACACACACACACGTGCACGCACACACACACACACACACACACACACGCGCACACACACACACACACACACACACACCACTGTGTTTACCCAGTCCTCCATCAAAGACTACATTGGCCACTTTGAGCCCCTGGTTGTGCTTGCACTGCGGCAGTTCAGCTACACAAGCTCCCTTCTCCTTCAGCAGCGTGTACTTTTCCTCCTGGTCCAGCTGCTGCATCTCAAGGTTGGGACTCACAACCAAAGTTGGTCAGGCATTATAGTTATATATAATTTTAATTTGCATTAAAATCCAGCTAGTTTGCAAAATGCTATACGTTCGTACTTCTAAAGCATTCCTGTAGAAATGTGGTGAACACAACTTGAAAGGGATCGGTTCATCAACAGTAGTAAATATTATTTGCGAATCAGATGTCCAGGATCTCTCTTTTCTACAGGTGCGCTATGAGTTACTGGACTGTAATCATGCATTTCTGGACTCAGCTATGAAGCTGGTGGATCTTATGGAGCATGGAGCAGTGAAGGGTGGTGAGAGGCTGGTGCCCCACCTCTTTCAGTTTCTAGTATTGCTGGCCAATGACCAGTCAAAGCTTGTCACAGTACCACAGGTGTGTGTTAAATACATCAGCTAGGTACATAGATACACAGATGAGAGTATCATTATGGTACTTCTCAGACCTACACTTGCAGTACACACACACTAGCAAATGTATAGTTTGGTTTGCTGGTATTGTGTAAGGTCTCTACAACTGTGCACTCAGGGGAGTGCAGTTGACACATCTGCCAAAACGTATTGTCTATTGACACACTTTGTTGCTTTGTGACTCTCCTCCATTTCTTTCTTAATGCCTGGTGACTCCCCCTCCTTGTCATGTTTACAGCGACTCGATGCCTTCGAAGCAAATGATTTGACAAACAATAACGTACAACGGAACCACCAGTGGCTTCGAAGCCATGTCCTGACAGCACACAACACTCTGAACAGCACCATGTCACTGCGAGCATGGTGTAGCTCATGGTGTGTACCGCATTAACTATGTCGGTCTATGCAAAGATGCCTTCCGTGAAGTATTGCACAAAGTTTCTTAACCTCAGATATGCATAGCGCTTGAGGCTGTGCTTCTCAAGCTCTACGCCAAGCTTGCTCCAGGGTAGGCGTTCATCGACTAAACTTTGACCCTCGTAAGTACTTTTTGCACCCCTTTCTTTCTCAGGTGATGCAGAAGTGTGATGGTGTAATGGCCTCAGGCCACAGTGTGGGCACATTTGCTATTCCTGCTCTCCAACCACTGGTGCTAAACCTCTTTGTTCGACCTACTCGTGCGACAGAAGACCTTGAGATACAGAGGTAACTGAGACTCGTGCATTGATGCTTCTTTAGGAGAACAAAGCTCCAAACAACTAACTGATTGTACTAAATTTCACAAGTGTTTATGAAGTTGCCTTAATGCGACACTCAGTTGTTGATAGATAGAGAGAGCTAGGTGTATGGGCTTGTGGGTTACCATGTACCATAAAATGGCATTTTCGACCCATGCATTATGTTTTGTGTCACGGTTTGGCATAATTTAATTTCTATTTTTGTGTTGTGTAGTGAAATATTTTGAATCATGTATAATTAGAGCACATACACAACATGCAGCTTTATATGAAGGCACTCATTGTTCTGCTGTTTCGTGTATTTATATGGCAACATGAAGTGAAGAAGAAACATGTATGCTTGGTTACACATTGAAAAACATGACTGGTGGTTGTCACCAACTCATGTTTGTGAACCCCCTCAGGGAAGTTGTTGTTAATATGCTGCTGAGGTTGGTGGAGCACTCCAGAGTGATGGTACTGCTCACCTATGTCCTTGACTGCTATAGAAGGAACATGCAGAAATGGCAGGAGGTGTGTTACATATGTGTGCGTGTGTAGATGTTGTTGAATTTCATATTAACAGTGTATAGTACCATTAAGTTAATAACCCTTTAACCCCGATAGCGCCCGTATGCGCCCGAGTTAGCTTCTGGCTATTTATCGCCACAGCTGCGCGTTTTTGAGTTAGTACATAGTTATTATAGGCCACAGGAAGTCAATCGAAGCATAATTAGCCGGGGTGTCCCATAGGGACTTTCCCCGGAAATCGCGTTCGAAGTTTGCCTGCCGATCATGTTGAACTTAGTATTGTCACAGAACAGCTTGTATCCCACGGGAAACTGGTATTACAGAATTGTTTCTAGCTTATCATCTAAACAACAATGAAAACGTACCTTCGCTGGAAGTTTGGCCACGGATTTCCAGTCATTTCCATTGGATAGCAAGTACCCGCACTTCATCCGTTGTAGCTTACTCGAACTTCACTGTCAACTCCTATGACTACTTCCTGAGTAAAGCAGGTTTGTTTTTGATTAAGCTAAGCCTAAATACCAACTTCTGAACTCAACTAGTTTACAAGATATAACGCTATGAATGATCATGATACAAAATCGCCATTTTTTCACTATCTTGTCTCGTGGCTACGAGATTGATTTCTGTGCATGCGTGTTGGGGGTAAAGGGTTAATAAGTGACTGTGCAATAAAGTCTGTCTTTAGTCCTTTCATTCTCGTGTGGCAGTCCCGTGTAGAAATCGAAAGTTTTTCCGTCACGTATTTTGATCGCATCGCTGTGTTTGAACCGCCGTATCACTGAAATTCCGTTAAGGGCGGGGCTCATATGTGCTTCGTAGATG